>JAODUP010000109.1:7500-667552 GCA_025642065.1 Paralvinella palmiformis | reverse complement strand
CCTTTAAAATAATATTTGTGAAATATAGTTCACAATATACACATATACTGATTTCATTGTGTCAGTCGATTTCATATGTCTGTTATTTGGGTGTTCTTGTGAAAGTATTCCAATAAATAAGTCATATAATGCACAACTTTGGGGGACGTACTGCATTTATTCTATATGTAATATGAAAACAATATAAAAACAAATAATGACGAGATTAATATCACTAACTTCACTCTATATGTATTATCGACTTCAAGAAAACGGCGAGGCCATTATGCAATTGAACAACGAAGAAGAAGAACATAATTCCAAATATTGTTAATCCAGATCATGATCACCACGAAAGGCGCGAGGCCAATTTCATTTCTAACATTTCGCATTCCAACTCCAGAAAGACCACACCCTCAAACCTCTCTTTATGATAACTTTTGGCTGAAAGTAACGAATTTTGTAACTGAATACACTTAATAGAACTGTGTTTAACATTGCGTATTCACTCCTCAATTAGCATCAACAGTTTGATGGAGTTCCCTCACGCTTAATCCACTCTAGTGTCACATGTCTGGTAATGGACATTTATTTAAAGTGATTGAAACAAGTCTAAGCTACTCGAAGCATGCCATTTTATGAGACGTACTCATTACCTAATTGACAATTAATATATGTCAATTCATTTCAATTCACTCGATCTTCTATTGTCTAGCTAGATGTATATATTTCTGCGGCAGTTATTAGTTTCGTCCAGTATCATCGTAATCGAGAATAGCTGCTGTTGATTTCTATTTATCACAAATATACCGCTTAACAATAACTAAAAAGATGGAAAATGACGAAATGATGATTTGTTTCCGACATCTAGATCGCAAGTTTCGAATGTCTTGTCATCATATCAGGATGCTAAATAGACAGATAGAAATGATTCAGGTCCGTTACGACCGTTCTTTCTCTAGCGGGCAAAGGACGTTCCGTTACAGTCACCGATTAAAACTAGCTACATATGAAGGAATGAGAAATATGTATTATGAATACGCCTGTAGACGTGCTGATCAACTGGAACAAATTCAAGATGTTTTGATTGACAGGGGCCTCATGTTTGAAAGCGACGATTCAGATACAGAAACAATTCCCGCGTGAAGAGGGCGAAATATTCGACGAAAGGTCTCTTTTTGTTCGCATTAGAGGTTCTCCGCTTGAACCACAGTAATATTCTTTAAAACAGTATTACTCAACAAAACCGATTCATATGTATATAAATGCGCATCATAATCAAACTTGTTCATTATTCGAATTTGTTATTTTAATCATGTTTTTATGTGAATAAAAATCCAATATAAATTATCATCATTACTCTATTCTTTTGTTTTCATATTCATGTAGAATAACTCGCAATACTATAATACTTGTGGAAACTAAACGTACAGCGTAGCGAAATCAATTTTAACCGCAAAATATTAACTTCGGTCTGCCTGCTGCACGAACTGTACATGCAGTATTAACATTAAGAAAAACAATTTGTTCATATATTATTATGAACATGACTTCTAATAAACATTCACTTAAATTATATATAACACGACGGCGGCGTCACGTTTTAATGAATTTTATAACATTAAATCACACAAGCATTCGCTTCTCAGGTGTTGTTCTGTTTGCTTCTGATTTTACTATAAGTACATAAACTTTGGTAGAGTTGGCATTAACAGGCAAGTTCACAGTGGCTACGACAGCACTTCTCTCAGAAAATAGTACAAGTTAAAATGAAAATTCATTATTCTACCTTCACCTAATTACCAACTTAATATCGTTAACATATTGTTTAATATACCTACCGATTATCATGGATTTGTCAAAGAGCTTCGATGAAATCCCTAAATTAAAGACATCAACAAAAATGGAGAAAATGCCGTCACTTCCTGATTTCGATTTTTTTATTTGATTTTGATTTGATTTATTTTGCACACTAATGTAAATACATATAATAACAGTAAAATACATAGATACATTAAAGTACCAGGATAGCACAAGAAAGTGAAAACACTTATTTCCATTGTGGTCCTGAGCATTATGGGAAATGGTTTGTGTTTGCACGACCATGATGATCATCATAACACGAAGTAGTATTTACGAAGAATGTACGTTTTGAAAATTACCATTGCTAAGCACATTGGCACGTCGCTATCGACTCGTAAAATACACTTAAAAAACACGGCGCGATACATAACGAAAGTACACTACATGTTATGTACGTAAACTCTACGTGTACGTGCCGGCTGGGAAGCCACGTAAAATACTTGCCATTTCGGCCATTTCGTTCGTTCATTGGGCCTGAAAAAAATATTCTGTTAGTTTTATTCAATCCTCTCTGCATATATTTCAATTTGTAAATCTCTCTCGCACTTATTCTACCCATCATCCGATTACATGTGGAGTTCCTCAAAGATCTATTGTGGGTCCTTTTTATTTTTAATCTACTTCAATGACATGCCATCGATCTTCTCTGGGCTGCCATCTTAATATATACGCCGATAGTTCTGTACTCCTTGTTGGTGGCAAACAAAATTCAAGTTGTTGAATATGCTTTATCCCTCAATATGGGAAAACTTAGTGCTTGGTTAGTTCACAAATTGTCATTCCACCTAGGAAAAATAGAATCAATCCTTTTCACCCAAAAAGAAGCTAAACAAATCTTACTCTAAAATAAATGTAAAATGTAATAACACATAAATTGATTCAAAAGAATCAGTTAAGTATTTGGGAATTGCCCTTGGGGTAGATCTATCTGGCACATCAATAGCAAAAATGCTATCATGAAAATGTCTATATGGTCATTAGTCAGTTCTAGGCATCCGAGAAAGAAAACTTCTTGCAAACGTTCTCCTCCAACCCATATTTGACCATGGGTGTAATTTTTAGTATAGGGGAATCACTCAAACACTAATAGACAAACTTCAAATAATATAAACAAAATTATGAGATTCATACTACATCTACATCCCCATTGTCATAGTGATTGTCTTTATTTTTTAACTTTCTATGGTTAATGCGGAAAACAGAGTCAATTTTATGGCAGTAAATCTAATGTACAATATCTTCAATGGTTGTACACCAAATTATTTAGATTATTTTTATTGATGCACAATCTTTAACCATTATTAGAGATGAATTTTATGCTGAAGGTATTTCTTCAATGGATTCCAGTATACATCTCCTCGCAGGTGGTCCACATAGTGGATTAGGTATATTAGGAAGGAAATCTCTAGGTGACAAATGTAATATTGTGAATCTTGATGATGCAAGACTTCTGGGTATTGAGATTATTATTAAAAATAATTATGATGAAATTCAACTTCTATTTGTTATTATTTATATGCCATTTGACTGTGCTGATAATACAGATGATTTCATGCAGTATTTGTCTGAGTTAATGATATTTTTGCAACATATCCTACACCATATGTGTACGTTATTGGTGACTTCAATGCCAATGTAACCATCAAGAACAACTAATGTAGTTCTAAATTTGGTGAAACTTTATTGAAGTTTTGTAATGATGAAGGATTTTAATGACTGGTTATGACTACCTTCCTAATGACTCATACACATTTACTAGTTCTGCACATAATACTGTGAGTTGGTCGGATCATATACTTACAACCAGCACTGATCGGGGATCTTATAGCACATATTGATGTCGTAAACAGTTTTGTATCTTCTAATCATTTCCCACTATTGTTACTTTTGAACTGTGAGTATTTTCATGTTATGGAACATAAAGAATCTAATATTATTCCACGTATTGATTGGTCATCCATCGATTCTGCTTCAATTGATGGATATCACAATAAAACTTCTCAATTGTTATGTAATATTACTCTTGATTATGATATGCTTAATTGCAATGAAATGTCATGTAATAATTCAGATCATAAATTATCTATAGACAATATATATTTATGAATCATTAAAGCTCTGTGTGATTCTAGTCACAATTTTATTCCTGTAGTAGGAAAAAGGGAAATTTTTCAGCCTATAGCTGGATGGAATGATTATATTAAAACAGCTCACTCAGATGCCCGGGAAGGCTTTTTACTTTGGCAGTCTAACTCTAAACCGAGATTTGGACCCATATGTGACATCATGAATTCATCACGTGCTAGATTCAAACAATGTTTGCGTTTTTGCAAATCCAATGAAGATCGAGCTCGAGGTAATGCTTTAGCAAATAAGCTTCTGTTAAATGATAATGTATGTTTCTAGAAGGAAGTTAACAAGATGAACCGTACTGGTAGTAATGTTCTGGCATCAACAATAAATGGCATTACAGGTGAAAATAATATAACTAAGGTGTGGCATGACCACTATTACAAGTTGTTGAACTCAAAAGGAAATACTTCTAATAGGCCCTATGTTGAATCTATCATGAATTATATTGTACGCTCCCAATCAGTATTCTCTCGGATCTCTCTGCACTAGATGTGAAACATCAATTAATAAACTTAAAATGGGTAAAAGTGCGGGTACTGACTCGATGCAAGGTGAACACTTAAAGTATGCGCACTCTAAGGTTACTGGTTTGTTATCAATATGCCATGTTTCTACACAACTATCGACCTTATAAGCTTATGGAGACTATTATTGTTCCTATTATAAAAAATAAAAAGGGTCTTGTTACAGACAGAGACAATTACAGACCTATTGCCATTACTAGTGTTGTTTCCAAGATTTTGGAACTCTTATTGTTGGATAGACTACAGTCTCAGTTGGAAACTTCTAGTAATCAGTTTGGAGTTAAAAGTAAACAAGGTACAGACATGTGTGTGTTTACTCTCAAGCAGATAACAGAATATTATAATCAACACTCCAGTCCAGTATATATTTGTTATCTTGATGTTTCAAAAGTATTTGATCGTGTTAATCATTGGTGTCTCTTTAAGAAACTTATTAAACGTAATATTGATGTAATGGTGTAAGACAGGGTGGAATTGTGTCACCTATGTTGTTTAATATATACATGGATGAGCTCAGTTGCAACTTGAGTCAGAGTTATATTGGTTGTAATATGAATGGCATGATCATAAATCATTTAATGTACGCGGATGATACCTTATCATAGCTGCCTCACCTACAGCTCTCCAGAAACTGCTTGATATATGTGCTGACTTTGCCGTTTCAAATTTTATTATTTTTAATGAGAAAAAGACAAAGTGTATGTGTTTCAAACCAAATTCACTGAATGGTTTATTTGTATCTACTCTCCGCCTTAATGATGTACCTCTGACTTTTGTGACAAGTAACAAATATTTAGGTGTAATTATACATGACAAACATCAGGATGACGATGATATCATGAGACATGTTAAATCACTTTATTCAGGGGGGAATTTGCTTATCAGTCGCGCTTCAAAACATGTTCCTCCAGTATTAAAGTAATCTTACTTAGATCATTCCTTTCCAATGCCTATGGCTGTCATTTGTGGTCAACATATAAACAATATGCATATAAGCGTGTTGTAGTGGTCTTTAATAATATATACAGAAAATTATTTGGTATTTTAAGGGGGGAGAGTATGTCTGCACTTTATGTCAATAATAATATTGATTCATTTGGGGTGCAGGTTCGCAAAATTTTATAGTTTTAAAACACTTTTAGGTGCTACTAGCAATTTGCTAGTACAATGTATTGTTTCTAGTTTGTTTCATTATTATTCTAGCTCTCGTGCTAGATGGACTAAAATACTAAATTTATAATTTGTTTTGTGTATTAAATATTTTACTGTATCATAATTCATATGTATATGGAATTTTATATTCTGAAATAAATTGATTGATTGACACTCTCACAATATAAGGAATAATATCTACTATTTAATATCCCATATTGTAAGAGTCATAGTAAGGCATATCTTGAGAATAATGGTATTGTGTATTGTGTTATGGAATAATCTTCCTAATTCCCTTGAACATATTGATTATAGGAATGTTTCAAACTAAAATGTAAAAAGTAATATCTTGAGAAAATGTTTTATCAATAAGACTATGATTTTGTTTGAGTCATAACTATCTATTCGTTATTGGTATGTTTTATTTGTTTAGTACAGGTGGTTCGTTTTATTTATACATTTACTAATCTGTTGCTGCTATCTCTAATCTTGTATCTTTGATATATGTTTAGGTCCACTATCAGGAATATGGAAATAGGTTTTATGCTATACTCGATCTTAGTGTTGACTTTTAGTGTCAGCGTTTTCTTTATTATTGGTACATATTATTTGTGATTTTTTTACATTCTATAATAATAAATGAATGTATAAGATTAGGAATATATAAAATCAATCAATCAATCAACTTGTATATAGCCACGCACCCTGCACGACTGGATTTGTACAGTCACACTGCCATCACTCTTATATAGTACAATGTGCGATATTTATATAGCGCCCTATTCAGCTAGAAGCTGCTCTAAGGTGCTTTACAATATTATTTAAAATATTATTATCCCTGACTCAGACCTGTTTCCATCCAGCACATATTTGAACTCCCAAGGGAGCATACAACGCATATTGACACTATAGGCACAAAGCGTTACTCATACATAGCCATATCGTCCTGTCAGGTACTAATTTTTTTATGGATGGGTGATCCAGTCGCCACGTGACAACATTGCAGCTCACGCAGCCTCGAACCCGCGAACGTTCGGCTACGAGTACGAGTCCTACGCTATCGCGGCTCTATCACGATTCACTAGTGCACCAGTCCGCAATATCCAAGTTTGAATGTTGTACTTTATTAGGAAGAAGAACTACCGGAAGAATTTCACCTCCCTGGGGGAGGGGCAGCAATCATTGCCGTGAAAATGAAATGTTGAAATTGTATATTTTCAATTCTCTGACATTTTCATGGAGCTTTTTTCAGTGCTGCCACCTGGAGAGTAATTTAGCACAAGAAATTAACTATCAGAGTGAGACGA
Source organism: Paralvinella palmiformis (assembly GCA_025642065.1). Lineage (NCBI taxonomy): Eukaryota > Metazoa > Annelida > Polychaeta > Terebellida > Alvinellidae > Paralvinella > Paralvinella palmiformis. The sequence continues at coordinate 660,594 of JAODUP010000109.1, read as the reverse complement.
AATTAGCAAAGTACGAATTTACGACTTCTTCAATATTTTCACATGTCTTGTCACTTCTGTTTCACTTAATGTATAATTCTCTTGTCGAAACAAATGTGTCAAGCATTTGAATATGTCGAGAGTCATCGTGAAAAATCTCCCGAAAAAGGTAAAACTGGATTGTCTAGGTTTAAATTCTTGTCACATTGTGTATTATTTGTAAGCATGAAGGAGCGATAATAGGTAAGTTAATACCATCAACGCCACGACCACCAACGCAAACCATCTGTGCGATTAATTCATATTCGTAATATATTATCAGTTTATCACTGTCAGTGACCCAGTGTGCAGGTATCGGACCTAAATTTAAATGCAATTTCTAGTATTTTTATATAATAGAAAAGAAATTTATAAAAGTCAAAAGTGGTGTCAAAACAATTGGGCTTATTGGCATTCAATTATTCATTGCAGATTGTTGTGCGAGTGTTGGTACGTGACAAAAAATTTAAATTAAAGATGGAGCACCAATTTTTAATACTGATTGAAGAACAAGAATCAAACATTCTAATGACTTCTCCTTCAAAAATGTTGAATTTATGGTTACTTACTTAACATGGGAATGAATGGGAAGGTCTGTGACCTCAAATCCAATTTTTACAAAAATTTACATAACTTTCTTAATATTCAATGAAATAGCTTGTCTAAATAACTAATTGATGTCTAGAAAACTACTGATGTCTAAAAAACTAATTGATGTCTAAAAAACTAACTGATGTCTAAATAATTAAATAAGTAACTGCATCATGATGTCTAAATAACTAACTGATGCCTAAAAAAAACTGATATCTAAATAACTAACTAATGTCTAAATAACTATTTAATGTCTAAATAACTAATTGATGTCTAAATAACTAATAGACCCATTGCATGATGACGTCAAAAACCAAAACAAACCAGCCGCACTTTGCATTGTGGGATTTATAGGGGGTCCGCTGAGCGATAACACCATGATAATCCCGGCTGGTCAAATAGTTTTCCGCAAGCTACTACAGATGTTCAAATGTAAATACAACTATGAAACTTTCAGCAAATTAAACTTTAGAACATTATCTACATTTTGTATATGTTTGTATTTATTTTAAAAGATTTTTTCAAGCTAATTTAGATGGCTTTTGTCAACATGTAACTTCATCAACGCACCATTAATTAAATTTTCGGCCGATCATTAAAATTCGAAAAGAGGCTAAAGTGTGGAAAATCCCTAACGTTATCCACTAGTCAAACCAATAAGAACACCTGTATAGGCGTCACGAATATTCATGAAAGGGGTACCCCCCCCCCGAAACGATCTGAAAGAGATCCTCGCGGTGATGGCTCCGTCCTAGATCCAGAACAAAGAGCTGTTTATACACACGTACCTATCTATAGTATATTAGATTTAATGGGATAATTCACCATCATTTAAAATTTTCAGGACTACAAATAAGCTCACACAAATGATAAATCATGTCAAAATATGAAAAGGCATTCGGGGTTGAGGCCAATTTGAAGTACTCAGTGTATTCAGTACTTGTACTCAAGTACCTGCCTGAACACATGATGATGTCTGAACAGCTTTAAGTCATATTTGGGAAAGGGAAGCACTATAGATTGCTATGATAAATTGAGATGTGTGCACTCCAGAAATACAACCCAGAAGGACCAGAGTACCATAACCAGTGTTCCAGATAACAGATGGGTCTCGGGTCAATGACCCGACAGTGGCAGCCCTATGACCCGACAGACTGTAGTCTGCTAAGCCAGAGATATTTGTTAATTTTCCATGTACATGGCAATATTTCCCAGACCATCACCCCTGCTGCTTCACAGGGTGTTCTTAGCCTGATGCATTGGAATCAATTTATGAATGAACTTTAATTAGGTTAATTTGATTGTCCAATTCACCTCACATAACAGCCAATCAGCTGTGGTAGTTTTATACGCCTGGCAGCACAGGCCAACCACACCATGAGGGGGAGGCTGTATACAGTAGGCCTACTATCTACCTGAGCTCTGGTGGCCTAGCGGTTAAGCCCCTGGCACTTGGTGCCAACGGTCACAGGTTCAAACCCTGCAAGAGGTCAAAACTTTTCCAGAGATTAATTTCTTGGCTCACGACATCGTGGGTGGGTGACCACGTTAAATGGCGCTGCCGTCTCCCCTGAATTATTTTAAATAAAGGGGGACATTAAAAACCCCTTAAAAAGGGTATTTAGGCTCCATCTTTCCATACTGCTCCCCTGTGAGTGGTGGGGAGGAGTTTCTCAACCACTCCAACATAGAGGCTGTGCCGAATAAACAACAGCCTGGGGATTCTCCCGAACAACAAAACAGAAACAAAAGGCCTACTGCACCCGGGATGGCACTGCTTGATGCCTCTAATCTTGTCTGGTGAATGTGTCCATGTGAGAGCTGCAGTGTGTGTGCACAAGGGGAAAATGTCCAGTTTCAGACAGTTATTATTGTAACTGTAAACATGAAGCGACAAATTTCTTTATCATAGGCTTGTGGCCAGAGGAATAAGAAATCTTCAGCCAACTCAAGACCTAGTAATTGAATTCTTTTATTGCAAATATTGTTCTATGTTTTAAGTTGCTTTCAGTTTCACTACTGAAATCACTGTACTTTGGGCGATAATTATCTAGGTCACACATAGCAATAAGACTGTATGAAATGTGGTGTGGGAGATTGCAGAGGGGGTGGCTGGGTCATAATTGATTGAATTTCCAGTAATTGCTTAGTCATTTAATTACCCTAAATAAAATATTAACTGCTGATTTTTTTCGACACTGTGGATGGTGAGGTTAAAGCAGCATGGATACCAGGATATCAAAATATGCAATATAAGGCTGAGCCTGTCTCGTATTCCACTCTTTACACCACATAACTCATTGTATGCCACTGTTCATCAAACCTAGTTTTAAATATATTGAGGGTAGTGGCCACAACAGTTCTTTCAGAGAGTGAATTCCAGTCTTGGCCTATTCTTTGGCTGAACACATTCTTATGAACTTCAAGCTTACTGTGATGCGCGAGTAATATCTCGGGATCAAGATGATCTAATCCAATCATGATTTTGAACACCTGGATACTGCCAATGAACCAAGTATTTCTTTTATTTACATGCTTTGGACGTCCTTTAAAAGTACTAAATCACTTGGGACATGAGAACCAAACAGGTTCCTTAGTATAGAACCAGCAGGCTTAAAATATCCTTATAAATTGGTGGGAAAGTTATTAAGTTTCATCTACACACCATAAATGACGCTACCTATGTACATGTATGTAGGTGATTATTAGGAGGACAGTACACATCAGAAACATCCTTCAAACTTGAAATAGTGACACACTTGTGCAAAACACAATATAATTGACTAATTTAGTAAAAATAGTACCATAATAACTGAACTTGTCAAAATAATACCTTCACTGTTGCCGTGAGAGGGGGAATTGCCGATTCTATATATCACAATATATATTTATGACTAAAAAGTATGAACTGAAAAATATTTCAAAATTTGTAATTAATATTTAATCTTCAAATGGCAGAATCCACTTTAATATAAATTTTTCATTATTTTGATGACAATGACTAAAAAACACTCTTTCCAATGAACTGACACAACTCACTATTCCAGCTCTGTGATATCACACAGGCATGGATTCTATTGTTCACTAAAATCAATTTATGAACCCCCCCTCAGGATCACTGGTTCCATGACTGGTAATTACTGGTCTATCATAATAATGTATTGAATTGATAGAGAATCGTGTGATGATTAATATCTACATGATCTAGTCTGTGTGTGAATAATACAGTTATATGGAAAAGGAAAATATAAGCGTGAAAACAATATGATACTAATGTACTACATGACAATATGGCTCAGCAGCAGCAGGTTGAAATGCAAAACAATACATAATACAAATAATATCTTCTTGTGCTCCCAAGACATTGAAGTATACCTCAAATTGTTTCTCACAGAATAATTTCTACAATTTATCCGGCGGGGGCTTTCGACGCGAGAACCCCCAGACCGCTAGGGTCATGCGCTATATTTCTCATCAACCCCTTTCTTTTTTCTGATGACCCTCCAACCTCAAATATTATCTGGAACCCTGATAACAGTCATTGCCTTTTAGTATTAATGCCGTATACAAGGTATCAAGTACATTCAGGGTACTTTTATCATCAATAGAATATTGTAGGTATGTGACAACAAAATTTAAGTTAAAGATAGAGCACTGATTTGTAATACTCGTTGAAGAACAAGACATAAACATTCCAATAGTATCTGTTTCGTGATTATAGCTGAAATATTAAGGAAGTTAGAGACTACTTCTTCAAGAATGTCAGATTTATGGCTTCTTACTTAACATAGAAATGAATGGGAAGGTGACCTCAATCCAATTTTCACATAACTCTCTTAATATTCAATGAAATAGCTTGTCTAAATAATTATTGATGTCTAAAAAAACTAAATGATGTCTAAATAAGTAACTGTATCATGATATCTAAATAACTAACTGATGCCTAAAAAACTAATTAACTAACTGTAATGTCTAAAAATTTAATTGATGTCTAAAAAACTAACTGATATCTAAAAAACTAAATGATGTCTAAAAAACTAAATAAGTAACTGATGTCTAAATAACTAACTGGTAGCTAAATAACTGACTGCATCATATCTAAATAACTAACTAATGTCTTAAAAAAATTGATGTCTTAAAAATAATTGATGTCTAATAAAAAAATTGACGTCCAAAATGTAACTGCCTAAATATTTAAATAAGTAACTGATGTCTAATTAACAAACTAATGGCTAAATAACTAACCTGACCATATATTTCTTGGTGGATTTCCCAACGGCTAACCAGAATAATCACAGCCGGCCAAATATTCTGCACGGTGCTACAGACATTTGGGAGTACTACATGCGACTATGAAACTTTCAGCAAATTAAACTTTAGTACATTATCTACATTTCATATATATGTTTGTATTTGTTTTAAAGATTTGTTTTAAAGGTGCATTATTATTATAGTTATATGTATGTTTGGTGCAGGGTTGGCTTTCATCTCGGCAGAAAGGTATTTCTCCCCTGCCATGGGGAGAAAAGAGGAGAAATACCTTTCTGTTAGGGAGAAATGGCAGAAAGTGGGGAGATATAGGGAAAAACTTCCAGATGTGTTTATTTTAAGGTGCAGCACCATAATAACATGCAAACCAGAGTACATTCGTAAATTTTTATTGGAATACAATTTAATATAAATTTATTCATCTTATTAACAAGATAGTTTTAAGAAAAATAACAAATAATCAAGATTTAATTGGTTTATTATATCACATTTGGCACATAGTACTGTATGATTTCTTGTATGAAAATTGTGGTATTAGAACATGACATAATGTGCTCATGTTCATATCCATATCATTAATAGTCAATTTCCACATCTCTCCTCAGTAGATAGTAGCAAAACACCAGCTTTGCTGACGTGTTGTTGCCAAGTTTCTTCCTGACTTTGCTATAAATTTGACCAAAGTTTGAGAATATTTGTTCAATTGATGCTGGAGATTGTAGCAGGAAATCCACAAAATCATAATTCACTCCACTTAGTTTCACTAATCTTGTCAATACGAAGTCTAACATATTGTAATTGGGCAATGCAGATACTTCCCTGTAATAATAATCACATACCACTCACACACTGCTGCATTAAATATGCAGCAGTATGTGAGTGGTATGTGATTATTATTACACAGCAGCATCTCTTCACAGTGATAAATACATGTAGTTCCACTGTGATCCGATTGAGTGAACTGTCGCCTATTGGTTATTGGCCAGTCTGTTGTTGAGGAGTTTATGTGCAACTACAGTGTTGTTGTGGTACCAATCCTTGGATGCTGAGGTGGTGGTCTGTATAGATTGATTCGAGCTGATTAGAGATGAATCTGTCAACGAGATGGTTGAATGTGCCTGGGGCGTGTTCGATGACTTCTAGGCTCATGGCTTCATTTGTCAGTTGGTTGGCTCAGTCATTACCCTCAAGGTTAATGTGGCTTGGAACCCAGTGGGGTATTACTTGGATTCCACACTGCCTGAAGGTTTATGCCATGGTGTAGATTTCTGCCATTCAATATGGTAACATGTGAGTTTTATATAGAAGTATTTCTCTCTGTATGTAGTTAATAAAAATAGTATGTGTAAAATGAGATACAAGTAATTGAATATATTTTTTGGGTGGAGGCACATGCAATGGACAGTGACGTTTGGGTGGTCAGAGCCACGTGAACAGATGAAACTGTCACATGTATGTGTGCATCTTCTGTTATGCAATTAAGCTCCAATTAAGTGTTCACTTCTCTAGTTTAAGTGAACTACTTGATATACCATTGATTATGTTTTGTGTTATGGTAAATACAAAGTGGAACAATGAAGTGTCAATGATGTGGAATTATTTTCAGTGACTTGATGCATAAAATTGCTGAAAATTTTATAACTAGTCCCAATAATCAGGAGCCAAACACCCTGTATTGTATCTGCTTCTGCAGTATACTGGACTGCATTATAATGGAGCTAGACTTTAACTGGCTTAGTTCATTAGTTGACATTGGGGATTAAGCTTGGAATAATCTGAAGTTAATATTGAGCTGACACTGGTGAGCATCTGTCATTTCAGTGTATTCTCTGTAGAATTTTCTTGTACACGTGTGGCAAATTTATTGCTTGCTCCTTTGATCGACTGTGAATCTTGATTTCTCAAATAGTAAACCAAATTAATGTCAGAGTATGATACCACACTTTTTCTTGCATATGAGCATCATTGTTAATATCTGTTGTTTAAATTCATGCATTTATTCATCACATAACCAGATGTAGAAGTCATAGTGTCATTTATTCATATTTAGAAATAATATCAGTACCATACATGTAACTGATTGAATACGAAAGACTTGTCACATTCATGCTTGGGTGACACATTGTTTTCATGATATTAATCATAATTACTTTACAGTGGAATTGCAATCATAATTCATTACATGCAATCTGATGGCACAGCGGTTATAACACTATGCATACTTCCAAGTTGTGAGTTCGAATCTTGATCATACCTGTGTTTCCCTGGGGTGTCACCCCTGGGATATCAGGCCCAGGTGTGACCAGCACTGAAACAGTCAATTCATAATAAATTGCACTCATTATTAAAATTATCATGACTGTTATATTATCATGTAATCACACTAGATTGACTTGGTCCTGTAATCTCTCTAACTCAGAAAATCTTCAGAATCAAGATATGTATGAAACTGTGAATGTAAACTTCTCATCAAAACTAAGGAGAAAACTAAAAGACCAAAAAGATTTCTCACTAAAGTAAGGATAAAAGGGTTATACATAGGAGACTCCTGAAACCGTAAATTGAAATGGCTATTTAATTAATTTGGATACTTAAAATCCATTATCAACAGAAATACATCTATTTTGATAGATTGGTCACAAATTTGGCATTTAAATTTACCTTAAATATATATATATTGGTATATATATATATATATATATATATATATATATATAGCCTTTTCAATAGCAGCCAATGTTCGAATCTATACGTCATCTATTTTACAATTACTCGTGGCCCATTTTATTGACAGAAAATCATCGGCTACTTTGATTTTGGCGAAAAAGGGACTTAGAATGTACCAAATACTTCATTTTCTCCACCTTTTTTAGGGGAGAGCCCCTAACGCCCCTTCCAATAGATAAGGGCCACTACTGTGTTAGCTTGACTATCACTACCTCACAGCCAGCCCTTCACTATCCCCCCATCCCCACATCCATACTTCCCTCCAGCAACACCTTGACAATGGCGTGACAGTGGTTTTATAGGCCATCACAGGTGAATTGATGCCTACTTTTTGTTAGGGGTCGTCTACTCTAAGCCCTACTGTATATAACAAACAAATATTAACATCGCAATCACAAATTCTATATATATGTTCGGTCACAGATCTAGCCTACACACACACAATTCTATATAGAAGTGTGTGTGTGAACTGCTTCAAGTATATTAAGTTAATCAAGTACAGATTTCAGAAGAAAGACTGAGAAGATTGTTTGAAGCAGCAGGACAAATTACTGACTGTTCTTTGAAGTATACAGTAGATGGAGTGTTCCGGAAATTTGCATTTATTGGTTATAGGAGTGAGCCAGAAGCAGCATTTGCTGTTTCACATTTCAACAAAACATATATTGATACATCATGTATTCAGGTATGTAATCGGCCATTTCTGTTTACTCCAGAGTGTAGTTTTAATTCAGCAAATCAGTTCACAAGTTGCTTATCTGTGTACAATAATGATTACTAGATTATTATTTAATAGAGAAATGTTTAATCCAGCCTCACGCCTAACTTGTATGTTTACACTGTGTTTCTTTTAAAAGCTATCAACATTAATAATTATTGTTTTTCATTCTGTAATTAGATTTCTGGTCAAGTTATTTCTTAAATCAAGATAACGTTTTTCTTTGTTGTTTTATTTAACTAAGAATTGTTAACATCTAATAATACCACAGGTGGAGATAGCCAGAGATTTAGGAGATATATCAAAACCTAGAGCATGGAGTAAATATTCACAAGATAGCTCTTCTTTTAAGAAACATTTGGTTAACAATGTGGAAAAAGAGAACAGACAAGGCAAAAAGGCAGGAGAGAGTAAAGTCAACAAAGTTGAAGAAATACTTGGTGATGTGAGTATCTGGATAGATATTGAGTACTGACAGGTGTGTGTGTTTGTGTGTGTGCTTTAGATCAGCTGTTTATTACATGAGACAGTGCATTAGGGAATTTGGACTTTTGTGGTGTAAGTACTGTAACAGTGTGTGCTAGTCTGACTTAGCAGACTCTTTTATTGACACTGTGTAATTACCCGGTAGTCAAAGATAAAATAGTTTATAACAAAACATTCTACCCAGCTTTAGATTGTGTGACTAGATCTGTGATAACGTAGCCATTATTATTTAACAGTGATCAAAGACTAAATATCTGCAAGTGATGCATTAGATTGGGGGAAACATTTGGTGTGTCAATCAGTAAGGATTAATAATTTATTATCTGCTAGAAGAACTAAAATGAGAGCAGAGGATACTTTGTTAACAAACAGATGTTAATACAAGAAATATCACCCAAGCAAAATCATCACAAGGTATCTTGATGTAAAACAGTGCTGATTTGTTGTATTATATTTAAGTGACTTAGAATGTCATATGACATAATTATAAAATATTCACAGATCCTCAAAACACTACATAGATTTAGCACTTAAAAAAATCTTTACTGTGCAGTAATTTGGGATTTTTTTATCCTAGTCAGAACCTATGTAAAACTATAAAAAAAGGTGATGTGATGAAATTGGTACTACTGTATATACTCACGTATAAGTCGACCCCCGGCAGAAAAGTTGAGGTAAATTTTTGACCCTGTAATTCTTTCATTGGGCATATGCTCACTGTATAAGTCGAGGTTAAGTATTGGCTTAAAATCCCTCAAAATTTGAATCATTGTCTTCGTTAATGAAAAGGTTGACCCAGTCATTTAAAACTCATGGTGTCAGCAGGTGCATCATAAATATATGAGTATCAATTTCTTCACCAGCAGATTTTGCTTTGTTGTTATATTTAACTAATAAACAAACTTGTCACATCAAACATGCCTGATTGTAACTTCAACTAGCAAGTGTTATTAGTTAATTGTCTCACGGCAAGTGGGTAGCAAGGTTTCAATTTGAACAGTGATTTCTATATTGTCGCTAATCATCTGAAGGTACCGGTTGTAAACAGGGCATGACTATCAAGTATTATTAATAATCAGGCATGTTTGTGAGATCCAAATAACAGTTTGGTGAAAATTAAACTAGAGGTAATTTTGTTCCAACTGTGGCTCACACAAACATGCCTGATTATTAATTCATTGTTTCACAGCACATCTGGAGGTACTGGTAGGTAACAGCACATGACTATGAAGTATTATTACATAACACCCGGCATATTTGTAAGATCCAAATAACAGTTTAGTGAAAACTAGTTGTTGTTTATTGAGTAATAGTGGATTAGCAGGCAGTGGTGTGATGATTTTATTCAGACTCTGGCTCTTATTGGGTTGAATCCTATAGTGTTGTGTGTCAAGGATGGCCGAAAACATCTTGAAAACATATGAATTCTGCGCATATAAGTCGAGTTGCTTCTGAGAACTCCCTTTTCCCTACCCAAACAATTGACTTATACACGAGTATATACAGTATATGCTCTTGTGGAATACAAGATGACCTGTCTTTACCTTCATAAATAATAGCCATGATTTTCTTATAGTGTTGGGTGTATCTTATTTCTATACTGAGCAAAGTATTATACTAATATATAGCACCAGGAAGTATTGTATTCACATTATCCTGTATAGGTGAATATTTTGATTTTGTTTGTCCTGTCATAAGAAAAATAACAGGAAAATATCATTGAACAACCCATATGATATAGCAGTGACATTTTAAAGTGTAAACAAATACATGGACCTACAGACAATCATTTCAAGACACACAGCAGACCACATTTTTTCTAAACTTTATAATATATATCAAGTGCCCAAAATACCATAAAATTTAGTCAAAGAAGCTAAATTGCAAAATATGGATGAAACACACACACATGCAGAGAGGGTGAAACAAATTGAAATCCTATTTTACTTGACACAGCTTACAGAGGATACTGAATTCCAAGAATTTGTGGCTGTTCATAATAGTCATTCTACTAAGTCTTTATGGTCTAATGATGCCACAGTTTGTGACCAAGTGAAAGAAGTGAAACTTTCAAAAGGAAAAAGATCAAGGAACTCAGAGATGAAGCCAGATACTGGAATTTCAACAAAAGGTCAGCATTTAAAAAAAAATTGTTTAGTTCAAATATCATTAATTTGAGTTTTAAGAGAGGGGTTTGTTTTGGTATCTGTAGAATGGATCTGTTTTTGTTATATTATTTATAGAAACAACCAGTTTAGAAGTACCTGTTACTGTTGATACAAGCACAGCTTCCAGTAAAGATGTGTCTGATTTTGAGGTAAATATATTATTATGTGGACTATTATTTACTAATTTCTTTACCATTTTTGTGTGTTATAGATTATGTAATGAGCTGTATAAATCTTATTTGTTTTTATTTTCAGTAGCTAAACTTTTTTATTTGGTATTATATATTCTTTTTCTACTGTATTTATGTGTATGGTTTATTAAAAATTGTGGATACATACAAATAACCATAACAAAATTCTTTTTTGTATTGGTCCCAGTATTTGAAGTCAAAAGTAACAAGTTATTTATTAAATGATGAAGAGTCAGATAAAGAGTCCGAAACTGTGTCACATAAACTAAGTAATCCCAGTGAAACAGATAGCTCTGATAGTGAAGTGGAGAAGGAAATAGTTTCAGAAAAGGTGATGTGATAAAACTTTAATTCAAAGGAATTTGATTTTTTTCTGAGCTGCTATTTAATTCAAATACATTGTACATATTTTATTTAAAAAAATTAAAGATTACTATTTTCATAATGTTCAGTAACACATCTTAAATTTATATGTTTGATAATAGTGTGTGTGTGTGTGTGTGTTACAATTGTGGGTTATTTTAATGTTTTGAGTTCCTTATTTTGTATAACTGCCTGAACTGTTACTGACCTTTTAGTTATTAACATTTAGGAAGAGTGCCAGTTCAACTACATAGTGAAAATGAAAGGACTACCATTAAACATAAAACAAGTAAGTAGAAACAGAAAGAAGTATGTAAATATTGTGGTCTGCTGTCTTGTTTTAATCTGTTCAACTGTTTTCATGGTATGAAGTATACTCTTGAAATAGTGACATAAAAAGCTTACTGTATACACTCCAGACTTATTGGTGGGCTTTACAATTGCAGACTGTATTATGTATATGTATTCATTGAACATCATCCATTTGGTTTTATTTAGGTTACTAAATCACGCACACATAAACACACATTGTATCAATAACTATTCTTAGTTTGTGTCAGTGTTTAGAGTTACTGTGCATGATTCTCATTTTTTCAAGATTGGTGTTAAAATAAGAACTTGGTATCGATGTTCCCTTTCTTGAGATGTTCATTTTGTATTGGTATTTAAACCAATGCTACTATAATTAAAGAAAGAGTTAGATCTAATCAATGAAGCCTTGCTAGATTTGATGCTGAACAGTATACATGGTGGATCATGGTGAAATAAAGTTTAGGAACTACATGTATGTTAATTAATATTGCAGTCGTGTACACCTAAGTTAGTAGTACAATGTTTGGAAACCCCCTTTTTTTACACACAAATACACACAAATATGTTTTTGAGTTACCACAGGGTGTACACTTTTCAAACATACTGCATAAATCTTTGTAACCAATAATTTTTGCCTGGTAGCAGAGATATTATATTACTTGTATGAAAAGTACCAGTAATTGTCTTACTGTTGTTTTACAGTTAATAATAAGTTTTAGTCAAGGTACAGAAAGGTCACAGGATAAATATTCATTTAAGAATATGTGGCAAGAGGACTTTTTATGGGTTTTTTCCTCCTGATCCACCTTCACCTGATATTTTAGCTTAGTTTATCCAATGTTTGTTTTTTTCAGAGCCAAAAGTAATGATTTTGGTAAGGGGGGGGGGCATGTCCAACTGGTGGTTTGAAGAAAATTTATTTTGCCAAAGATATGTTGTATTCCCACTGAAGTAGTCTTGAATTGTCCTAAAACTACACAAAACTCAAATATTTCTCAAGGATTTACAGTGCATATGGCTCACTTGCTCTGAGATTTCCTTTCTTGCTTTTCTGTCATTGTTTTTTCCAAATGCCACTCTCATGCCTGATATTCAATCAACTTTCAAATATCACAGAATCACCTGTGTGTTTTCACTATTCATTGTGCATTAAACATTTGACTCAATGCAGACATAACAGGACCTCTTATCATTCTATGTCATAGCTTTGTTAAAACCAGTGTCACTAGTTGATTGAACAGTGTGTCATAGCCAAAACCATGATGTATTGGGCCACATTATAAATTGTTCAAAGTCTGATTCCATTATAAAACTTTATTCTTTGTTGAATTTAAAATATTTCTATGAGATCATTCTTTAGCATTTAGTAGTACATTTATTTCCACTTTCATGATATTAAATAGCCTGTAATAAATTATTCAGTCTGGCTGTTTAAATTACTGAACAGCATGTCCGTATATCAATCTAAACACATTCGACTTATAACTGGCATGATATTTGATCATAACCTTGTTTAATATAAATTGCATCAACCTAAGCTAAGTGTCTAGATCAAACACTGTCTATGTATCATTTTAAGTCTCTTTGGCTGGAAATGTATCAAGGTTCCCACACATCCTGGAAAACCTGGAAAATAACAAATTAATTTCCTTGAATTTTACATAATCTGGAAATGTCCTGGAAATAATATTGTTGTTGAAAAAATTAACTTTGAACAAAGAGCCTGTAAATAAATATTATGCCTGTAGAAAAAAAAATTAAATTGTAGAAAAAAAAGACTACTGGTACCTAGTCTCGATATCCCAAGTTAGTTCAAATTTAAATAATATTGGGTGGATCAGACAGCTAGAATGGGTGAGGTGAAGGCTGTACCATAAAAATATCAATAATTGATCATACATTGAATAAATATGATATGCTTGTTCACAAGTATTTTGATTTATTACCTTTAAATCTTGTATATTTTGTCCTGGAAAATGGAAATCTCCTGGAAAATTTAATTTCTTTGGCTGTGGGAACCATGATGCGTGAATATCCTGATGACACACTAATGTATTTATCCATAGAAAAACTGAGTGGTTATCTATTCATCTAGAATCATTTTAATTGACTCGAAACATGTGTATCACAAGATTACAACCGGATATCACCATTGCACTGGTTAAAGCATTCTGTGATTGAACAAAGCCCTCATCTTGCCATGTTTATAAATGGTTGTTTTTTGGAGGAAAATAACCATGTGTTGATATAAAGAAATGTAAACCATACATTTCAACTGAAATGTTAAAATGTGACAAGTAAACAGTCATTTCCCCTATATTCTAGACTTAAAGGACACAATTTGAAATTAATTTATCGTTGTTTTTTTAAGTTTTGACCTGCAGTATTTGTAATTGAGATCAGCTATTACAATTTTAATAATTTTAGTGAATGATGAATGCAAGTACTCTGTTTAGCCTCAGCCTGGTCTCTCTTGAGATATGTAGTTATGGTGCTGCTCCCTAGGGAAATAAGTTGATCAAGACAATCTTTTATTGATGACTGAAATATCCCACAAACTGTGGTGCATTACCAACTGAACCATTGGAACCTGATTGGTACTTCAGTGCTCATCTCCTGATTGAAGAATGAGTGTTTTGATTAGCTCTAGCACAGGTCATATCTGGGACACATTGTTGAGGGGACAAATCCCTAGGTTGAAGAAAATGTCATGTACTGACTGTAATTTGTTTGAAGTCTGACTTCTCCCAATTTTGCATTTAATTCATGATACTGGTGGAGCTATAATTTAATTTGTATTCATGTTTTATGTAACTAAGTAATGTCAATAAGTTTCAGGTGTATCTTGGACTACATAAATCACCTAATGTCTTTACAGGTGCTGTTTATTGACATCACATGACATATATATACACAATTCCAGACAGACATTTCTGTCTATTTTTGTTATTAGTTATTACATTGTTTAACTTTTTTTAGTTTCACTGGTTATGTATTGAACCTTTTCAGTTGCAGATAACAACTTTCTTCAGTCCTATAAAAATTAAAGACATCAAGATACCACATCATATAAAAGAAAAGAAGGGTACAAGTAAGCTTTGCTTTTGTAGTGTTTTGAGAAGATTATAGTTTTGCTTGTAATTATCAATTGTCTATTACATGGATGAGTACAAGAATAATATAAATGTAAATAGGGAATAAATTTAAATTATGATTTTTCAGGAGTGGCAAGTGTCACATTTTTGACTGAGAAAGACATGGAACAAGCGATGAGGAGGAATAAAAATTGTATAGGTATGACCAGAGTTTTCTTCGTTAATTTGGATTAATATGTGTTATGCGTCAACACTAATTTTCCAAATTGTGGAAAACATTATAAAAATTTTAATCTGCCTTTTCAAACAATAAGAGCTATAACACAAAGTTGTCATTACAGAAATTGCACTGCTATCCAGTGGCTTGCTTTGCAGCTTCCAGGTTTTGAGGCACTAACATCAAATATTCCTCAGTTATGGTCTGGTTTACCTCTAGATGCATATCCTCTTGCCAACATTACTATGACAATTTACCAGTCACAGTTATACAATATTTCAGTTGTGAGACGTTCAAGAAATCATGTCTATATTCGCTTCTGTTAACCCTAAACCTAAAAATTTAATTATAATCTTTAACTCCAATCTGAAGTCCAGCTACTAAATCTAAATTTATTGCAAATTGAAAGCCTGCATACATTGCAGGTTATTTTTAGGCCACTGAATTGCCTATTATCTGTATGAAATTGTACATAAAATTATATAAGCTGTAATATGTAGTTGACATATTTCATTTAGTACACTACAGTCGGGCTCCTTTATAACACAGTCGTTGGGGTCCACAACCTGTCGACCGTTTTATAGTTAGACCACGAAGCAAGACAAGGCCACTATCAGGGTGGTTATAATAGGGAGTCCATGTATTCACCTCATTTTGCACCATCCTTTAAGATTACATACAACTGTTTATTTCATAAATGTTCCCCTAATTGTTTAATCATTTGTTGACTTAAACTTAAAGCATAAATGTTACCTCATTGTTTGTGTGGAAAATTAAATGTTTCGGCAGAATTGGGCAAAAAGTAGCAGCCATCTTGGATTAGTGATATTCATCCACCAGAAATAGTGCATGTTTTACAGATGAAGGTAACAACTATATGAACCAATAAATGAATGTTTATAGGTGCATGTGCTGAAATAAATGTATTTCTTTGTGTATCTGCTTTTGTAATGAAAACATAATATTTTATTGGAA
Organism: Paralvinella palmiformis; assembly: GCA_025642065.1. Taxonomy (NCBI): domain Eukaryota; kingdom Metazoa; phylum Annelida; class Polychaeta; order Terebellida; family Alvinellidae; genus Paralvinella; species Paralvinella palmiformis. The sequence continues at coordinate 644,464 of JAODUP010000109.1, read as the reverse complement.
AATTTTATAGAACATAAATTTAGTGGGTTGAGTCACAATAATTGACTGTTGTGATTGGGCTGTTTGTTTGGCTGATTGAGCCAAGGTGGTGTGTAATTAAGTTTGTGCTCAATAAATATAGGCATGGGTACCTTGTGGCCTTTGGCTATTTTTTTTACGTGTAAATTACAATCTGTGAAAACACGTTCAAATTATTTTGAAATATTTTATCGGTCAGATGTGCATTTCATGCCATTTCATGTAAAAATGCTCTGTCGTGAATTTCATGATTTGAACCCCAGGGTCTGACTGAGTTATATCCAATTTTGTGTTATAATGGACTGCAGTATAATGGAGCCTGACTGTACCTGGTTTTTTATTGCATTGATAATAATTAAAATATGTTGCTTATTTAGTAACTGCTGAATATCCTGTGTTCTAAGTAATACTTTTGTGGTTCATTAATTGATTGGGTACTTGTTAATTAAAGTTGGCTTATGATTATTAATTTACTTGTTTATTATGTGTATTGCCTGATGTTTTGCCATGAATGGAAGACACAAACCAAATGTGTTAACTTTTGTCAACTTCATCAAGTGCTTGCAACTTTGTGTCAATAGATACTGGTTTAAAGTTTTATAGCCATTGTGATATTTGATTACTGATAGAAAGTTGTCTCTATTTAAGCAGGTTGGCAAGCCAATCAAAATTTTGCAGTTTATCATACACCATGATATCCTTTGAAGTGACAGGTGTCAATATCTACTCAGCATCTACTTAAGCCCTAATGTAACAATAAAAATCCGTGTTTCTGTCAAAACAATGCAATTAAATACAATTGTTATTTTCATATTGGTTGTTGCATTTCAAACATCTTATTTCATTATAACCAGCGCAATTTATATTGATTTAATGCTGCTGGGACTGAAAAATCATTTTGAATTAAGCAAGTTTTCGTTGTATAAATTTCATATATCCCAGTTTCTTTACTATGGAAGTGAATGGAAGGGCCAGCTAACCACTTCAAGTTAAGCTACTATTTCATTATATCCTAGTTATTTATAACCAACCTTTACTGTTTTATATATATATATATATATATATATATATATCATTTGTATAATCCATTGTTATGACAATTATAGAAATGACTGTTTAGTTAATTTATTACATATTTCATTGCATACATATTTAGGATGTAATTCTTTCCATTGTCACTCCTTGTACTGTGAGCCTGTTTTCTGGGATGCTATTTACAAGTGTGTCCTTGAATCTCATACTGGGATTAGATGTTATGCATCCCAACACATACAAATTGAACTTATAATTGTGATAGAGTATATGCCTAATGTATCAAACATTTGCATCTATAGCTAGTGTAAATAGTCTAAATCTGCAATATTTAACAGATTTCAATAACATAAATTTGCAGTTTGTCTACATGATCATATAAGTTGGCAAATAACTGCATGCATATGTATTTGGTCATATATAGAACTGAGAGCATATGACATATTGTGTTAGCATTTAAGTTGTATTGTCTGTCAACATCAGTTAAACCCATAATACTATAGACATTATCCCAGTGAATTAAACTAATAGGTCCATTACACATGATAAGATAATTTGCAGATTAAATATTTCCATATTTTAACAGTATGAATACATTTTCAGTATACTTTATTATATTCATATCATTCTCATAAGAATCACAAAAGGGCATAACAATAAGTAATTATTATTCTTATCAGATAGTACAGTATTTCATGTCGTATCAATGTGATTAGCAAGCATAGATGGCAACATTCGAAGTTGATGAAAATTAAAACATTTTGGTTTTTAAACATGGTGCTTCATTATCATCTTTATTAATTTTCAGACCCCTAGCTAGACTAGAAAATGGGTATGTGGGGGGGGGGGAGGATACATGGGCAATGATGGAGTAGATGGGCCGAACCAAAGGTGGGTTTGGGTGGGGGGGAACTATAATTGCATTAATAAAATATTCAAGGACAAGAACCATGCATGTCAGTTTTGATTCTGTGTGAATTCCCTTTAAACAATAACTACACATAATTATGTACCTTTATTGGTGTTATTCTGTGGTATTATACTTATTTGACTAAGGATTAAATTTCAACACATTCATGTGAAAATTCGTCCACAAATGTAATAACATGGCATGTATACAATAATGATAAAGTAAAGAACATGTACATATGCAATTGAATTATTTAATTTCCGAGGTAATCACAGTTTTACTCATTTAGTAAGTATTTTATTGTAATAAATGAATGAAAATATGCCAATTCTTGAGGTATATATAATATATGCAAGTATGCCTACTTCCAAGGTAAAATGTCGCTGTACACTATAAGTTACAATAACATTGTGCTCATAATCATTTGGCCCTGTACTTTGAACTATCCACTGGAACAAAAGTGTGAAATCTTTGTCTCCTCTATCAGTCTAGCCCACTTGACTACTGCGTCATATTTAATTGACTCCCACATTTCTTCCTCCATGTTCAATTTGATGTTATACATGTTCATTGACCTATTCATTGTTCTGTCCGGTTAAACACTGTGTTAAAGGGTGAATTTTCTCTGACTGCTAAGGATCACAGGTTTGATTCCTTCAAGAGGTCAAAACCTTTTCAGAGATTAATTTCTCGCCTCACAACTTGGTGGGTAGCTCACCACATTAAATGGCACTGCCATCTCCACTGAATTAATTAATAAAAGAGGGATACAATACACTCTGACAGTGGCACCCGAGAAGTATTTTGGCTTTCCATACTTCTCCACTGTGAGTGCTGCGTGAGGAGTTATTAACAACCAGCCAATAAATAAGTGCTTGCGCTTTCGTGTGCTATCCCTGTTTCATGGTCATAGATCATGAAACAAAAGAAAAGTCAATCGCATCAATTATTATGTATATGACTTCTCAAAAGAAATGATAAATTATCGGCAATCTTAGCCTGTTCTCGGTTATTTTAAGTTTGTTTTTGTTTGTTCTAAGTTATTCTCAGTAATAGACAATCAGTTACCCCTGGATCCACCATGTGGCTGAATTTCACACTATGGTCTCAGGTTAGAAGTGTAAGAATCACTGTGTTGCATGATGATTTATGCGTGTAGTGGCCAATAACTGTCTTACTGAAAAGCTCTATATGTAGGCTATTTACCAGCTATGTTTGGATTTTATTTATTTTCCATTAAGGGTATGTGATCTCCAGATCATAATTTTGTATTTAATAGGAATGGCATGAACTTCATCCAATAGATATATGCCACGAAACTATGGTTGTCACGGTCCAGCCTGTCTATTTCAAATTTATTTTTTGTATAACCTTTGCCATCTGACATAACAATGTGAATGGATTTATTCAATGATCACATAGATTATAATTCAATGGGTGATTCCTATTACTATGACATATTTATCATAATATTGTGTACTTGAAAGTGTAGTTTTTTTCTTCTGAATCAGCCATTCTTGCAATGTAATAAAAAAAAAATAATAGTATACAGGTATATGATTGGTTCCCAGGTACAAATAAAATAATATTTCCAAAACTCTACATATTTTTAAAATCAATTTACATTCAGCTTAAAGTTTAATTTTAAAATCATTTATGTCATCCATTGAAACCCATGCTAAAAAATCTCTTACAAGTCAGCATGAATAACTAAGGCTTAGCTGTGTCATTCATCTGAAAGATCAGTCAGCACAATCATTGGTTTATATCATGATAAGTATCATGTTAAATCCTTTGGAAAGATACAATCATTCAGCTGAAATACTACTCTCAGCCTCCGTGTAATATGAAATAAATTGCAGAAAGATTCCCAGTATTTATCAGTGAGCTCCGGTGGCCTAGCGGTTAAGCACCCGGCACTCGGTGCCAACGGTCGCAGGTTCGAACCCGTAAGAGGTAGAAACTTTTCCAGGGAATAATTTCTCGGCTCACTACATCGTGGGTGGCTGACCACGTTAAATGGTGCTGCCGTCTCCACTGAATTATTTAAAATAAAGGGGGACGTTAAAAACCCCCTGAGGACGTAAAACACTCTGGCAGTGACCACCCTCAGGGTATTTCGGATCCATCTTTCCGTACTGCTCCCCTGTGAGTGGTGGGGGAGGTTTCTCAACCACTCGAACATAGAGGCTGTGCCGATTAAGCGACAGCCTGGGGATTCTCCTCGAACAACAAAACCAAACCAAAACCAAACCAGTATTTATCGTTAGTGAAAAGTTGTCATCCCATGTTAACAGTGGGTGCCATAGCTGTTTCTAACCTGAGACTGCAATTGGCAACGCATTTCGCCTAGATTGGTATATTAGTATGACCAGCCATGTGTGGTTCCATGAAGCAGGATTTGACAACACAGGTTAATGAGATTTGCAGAAATACATCATACTGAGTATGTGAAATGTTCTAAAGTCAAGATGACTTCTGGAAAATTATAGTTAAAATGGGAATGTAGTCATGCCTTTTTTTAAATCATTTTGTATGATCTGAAGTGGGGATATGAACTATTTATTTTGTATTTAACAGTTTATTTATTTATACACAATATGTCAACTCCCATAAATTATCGGTAGTAATTGTATCAGAGATGATTCTAGGGTGCATTTTTACAGGATTCCCATGAAATTTAGATGAGGGACAGCAAATAAATAAGAATGTTGTTGTGTAGCTGAGCATCAGAACCATGTATGCTGGTGGTAAAGAGCCGAGTGTGCATGCACCTATTTTGGCTTGTTTTGGATGCTTGCACACAGATATAAAGCTCCAAGCCAACATCTTACAATCACCTTGATAGTTTATTTTTGTTTGAACATCTTCAAAGATGTCAAAAGCATCAACCTAACTTTATAAAGATATGGCCCATTGTTTTAATAACTTCTTCTGTCAAAAAATATTAAATATACATAGTGGGTTCCAGTCCAGCACCTTATCACAGGGTACGCCATTGGTAGAAGAGTCCTGCATATCCATGATGGATACATTTGAGCCTTTTACAGAGACTGATATCAGACAGTTGCTGAAAAAGTCATCTAATGCTTTCTGTGCAGTTGACCCTATGCCTACATGGCTTGTGAAAGATTGTCTGGATGTTCTGATAAACCCAATTACAAATATAGTTAATAAATCATTATCTCTGGGTGTTTTCCCAAGATCCATGAAAGCTACCCTTGTAAAACCATTAATAAAAAACCACACTATGGACTGTAATATTCTAAACAATTACAGACCTGTTTCAAATCTTACATTTTTATCTAAAGTTATAGAAAAGGCAGTTGCTTTCCATCTAAACAAATATTTAATCAATAATAACCTTAATGAATCACTACAGTCTGCCTATAAAAGTGGTCACAGCACTGAAACAGCCTTGGTTCGAGTGAAAAGTGATATTATGATGTCAATTGATCAAGGTAAGCCAGTAATACTTGTTCTTCTGGACCTGTCTGCTGCATTTGATACAGTTGACCATAATGTACTTTTCTCTAGGTTAAAAGACATGTTTGGTCTGTCAGGTAGAGTACTTGAATGGTTTAGATCCTATCTGGAACAACGCTCCCAGAGAGTGTCTGTTCATGGTATTTTATCTGACATTCAGTTTTTGTTATCTGGTGTACCACAGGGTTCAGTTCTTGGTCCTCTGGTTTTCACAATGTATACCCGTCCTCTTGGGATCATTGCGCAGCGATATGGGATTAAATATCACTTGTATGCTGATGACACACAACTGTATATATCACTGGATCCTGACAATGAGTTAAATTTCTCCTCTTCCTTGAAGAATTTAGAACATTGTATTGCCGATATCCGGCTATGGATGACTCAAAATCTTCTAAAACTAAATGATAATAAAACAAATATTTTATATTTGGCATCACCACATTGTGTTAAATCCCTAAAGACACCAGCATTACAGATGGGTACATCTTCGATTACCCCTAATAGGTCAGTAAAAAATCTATGGGTTATTTTTGACCAATGTATTAACATGCATGAACATGTCACTTCAGTATGCCGAGCTGCCTACTACCATCTTAAGAACATCCACTGTTTAAAAGCATTCTTGACACAAGAATCACTTTTAACTGTAGTTCATGCCTTTGTTACATCTCGTATAGACTATTGTAACTCCCTGTTATATGGCATATCTGATTATAACATTAATCGCCTTCAGCGAATTCAGAATAGTGCAGCTCGCATTGTAACAAATACTAGAAAATATGATCATATCACCCCAATTCTTCAAAAACCACATTGGCTACCTGTTAGACAGCATATCCATTTCAAGATTCTGTTAATAACTTATAAATCTATTAATGATATGGCGCCAGAATACCTGTGTGAACTGGTTTCCATTAGAAAGTCATCCCGAAAACTCAGGTCATCCAGTCAGATACTATTGCAGTGTTGCATTTAGTGTTGCAGCCCCCACTTTGTGGAATAAGTTGCCGGCAAATATTAGAAATTCGTCGTCTCTTGGAAATTTTAAGTCTCTTCTAAAAACACACCTATTTAAGGTCGCTTTCACAGATAAATAATTATTATCTTTTAAATCATTACAGGGTTTTTACAGACATTATTTGGGGTATTATTAAATTACATATTATTTGTACAGCGCCTTTGGATGGCTCCTGCTAGTAAGGGTGCTTTATTAAATATACATTATTATTATTATACCAAATAAAACTGTATTATGCTCAGCCACCATATTTGAAAAATATAGAGATAACGGCTTCGGGAGTCAGTGCTCGCTGCTATTTGGGAGCCAACGCATGCACATTGACTGCTCGGACCTTTAGCACTAGCAAAGATGGTTTCACAACCACATAATGAATGACTCACTGAAAGTACTCAGTTTTATCGTGTGGTGTTATGTGTTGTTTGTTTGGCAGAGATGTTGAAAATGCATGAAAATTGGCCAATGAAGGTGTGTCTTCTAAGTTTTTACAACCACCAACAATCATGGCGAAATCATGGGTGATTTGTGAGGCAGGGCAGGACTGGCAGTAGGAGGGGCAGGACACGCCCCTCTGTAACTGTATAGCAAGGCCTCTGGTTTTAAATGGGAACTTCTGTAACAATCACCATTGCTTGTTACCAGACAAAGTATGAGTGTATAATTGTTCACATGATAAACAACCATAATGGAAATTGAATTAAAGACAGTAATTCAGGTGGATAGATCTCATTATTTTTCATTTCATTGATGTATGACAAATATATCAGTAAATGATTTGCATAGAGAAACTGATGTGTTTCTCTCACATCTCCAATAAAGAGCACTTAAAGTTTTATTAGATTTCTACCTTAAGTCCCCTGACCAGTATTCCTGTAATGGGGAATATTAATGCTGCAAATTGATCTAATCTAGATTAGATCAATATGCAGCAGATTCTAGATGTTTAGTGATGCTTTGTTGTATAGGCAAACATACATACTGATTGACTGATAGAATGACTAAAGAATTACTGGATGGATGGACAGATGGATAGATAATTTAAAAACAGTGTGTGTGTGTGCGTGTGCGCACATGAAATATTACAACTGTAATGGAAATATTAAGACTAGTAATGCATCAAAATATTATTCTTACCTCTATGTTCTATTTGTGCTAAGCTAATAAAAACAAAACACATGGTTTAGTTAATGCAGTGATATGAGAAACTGAAGTCAAATAGTTGTCATCTGCAAGCTTTCTGAATTTATCTAACCCCATTAATTTAAATCCACTATAATAATGTCTAAGTTACCATTGTTGTCTATCTGATTCCAGGTCAGAAGAAAATATTCCTGCATAAAGTAAAGGAGAAGATTAAAACTACAGCTAGAAAACAACCAGCATTATGGGAGATAAAGGTTACATAACAAAACTGACTTCTGTTATCTATCTTGTGGTATCACTATAACTGCATTCCAATCCACAAAGTCCATAATTTGGAAAGATGTTCTGATTTCCAGGTTATCGAGTGGCCTGCCATGGTTGCCTCCTCAAATAAATGTTTGGTTTGAAGTAAACAGTTCATCCTACAACCAGAGTAGAACTTGTTCAGTATTTGTTTTCAACCTAGGGAAATATCAGCATTGATTAGATCAAAAGATTTTACTCCAAGTTTATGCCAAGTTGTCAGATGTTGAAGATATTCAACTAGATGATAACAAATTATTTGATGTTAAATCTGATATGACTCAAGCTATGGAAAATGATAATAATTTGATGCTAACCTACTTATCTTATTATTATGATTATTTTTATGTTTCACAGAAAGCAGATGCAGGTGAAGAAGTGGAAGGAATTGAAGAAGTAAGTTATGACAAATGTATGGTGTGACTTCAACTTGTTTCATTGCAGTCTGAACATAAAATAAATATATATTTGGGATACAGTAAGCCCCCGTTATAACATGGACCAGTATAACACACAGCGTTCGAATGGATCTTTTAATACCACTGCTGAAAAGTCCTGGAATAGTCCTTGTTTTTCAAAACCCCCATGAAAAGGGAATTCAGCCTAAACATTAAAAATAACTCTGGGTTATCAAGCTGGGAGGTTAGATCAATCAAGTAGCATAGCTCTTTATATGGCGCAGGTATTCAAAACATGATATTGCTCTTTCCCAGATTTTATTTTCTGAGTGACATCATGTATGGAAAATACCGGAATAGCCTGCCACCATTACTCTGTGACGTCTGCCCTCATATTCCTGATGTGATACTCTACCTATATTTATTGTATCAATTTCATCATGATCATACACACACAATCAAATCTATGTAATTTGACAATATTTATGAAGCCATGCGGTTATGTTAAGTCACGTAGTGTTTTTGTGTGGTCAATTTCCAAAATCCTCAACAAGCAAGGCCTAGTAACTAAGACGTCAAAATGTTTGGGTCAGAAATATGACAGAGTGTGTGATGTGCTGCCATCTAGTATATTAAATTATTACTTCTGTAGTTAACACCATACACAAATGAGGATTTTGAAAACTATTCACATATGAAGGACATACATACTCATGCACATGCAAACACTCATTGAAGGACGCGCATACCCATGCATGTGCGTACATACACACACAAACCGTGCTTAGTAATCTCATACTATAGTTATAGGTTTACCTCTTTCCCGTGGATAAAAGAGTAAGCAGACTTAAAAATCAAACTTGATAGAAAAAGTTCAATCATTAAAAGATTAATGTACATAAATTGAATTCTTTGGACTTCATTAAAAGGAATATCTTTTCAATTGAGCATGTTTAGTATTCATGCTTTCACTGATGTAAAATGAGATCCTAGAGATTGGTTGATCTCTGCATATACTTATTGTTCCATTAATCAAATGTCAAAATATTCCCTGAAATATTCCAGGATCCTCGGAAAGTAAATATTTTGATAAACCGATGCCCTGGAAACTCCTGGAAAACCATACATGTGGAAGTGTATGAACCCTGAACACGAAATTGGATACAACATGGTCAGTCCTTGGACCACAATTCGTGGGATCCATGACGGTGCATTTTCTGTCAAATAGCATGAAATCCACCACTGACCAATATAAATTTTTGAATTATACTTCACACATAAAAAACATAGTCAAAGGTCACAAATTACCCATGAGTAGGTTTATTGATCACAACCTTAATTACACACCATCTTGGCTCAATCAGCCAAACAAACAGTCAAATCACAACCCTCATTTATTGTGTGACTCCACCCACTAAATAAGTTTGAATCTTTTTGTTAATTCACAGCTATTGCATATGTTTTATTTATTGCAATTAGGAATCATATTTTGTGTATAAATGCTACAAGACCCGACACTAGCTCTCAAGATTGACAATCATAAGCATGAAGGTTTCAAACAAAGCAAGGATGGTGTTACTCTACTCCTGTGCCAGACAGGAAATTGTAAACTGTTTTCATTACAAAAGCACATATACAAACAAATACATTTGTATGGACATTTATTTGTGCACACACCTATGAACATTCATTTATTGGTCCATATATTTTCTACCTTCATCTGAAATACATACACTATTTCTGGCAGATGAATATAACCAATCAAACATGGCTGTTCCTTTTTGCGCAATTTTGCAGAAAGATTAAATTTTTCAGACAAACACAGAGGTAAGATTTGTGTTTAAGTCAACAAATGATGAAACAATTACTGGGAACATTTATGAAATAAACAGTTGTATATAATCAAAGGTGATGCAAAACAAGGTGAATACATGGACTCATTTTTGTCCACCCCGACAGTGCTCAGTCTCGCTTCGCAGCCCACCTATAACACAGTCAACAGCTTGTGAACCCATATTATAATGGCAGCTTACTGTACTAGGTAGTCATGCTGCTCAAAATGTCTTTCCTGCTAAGAGCATTTTCAGCAAAATTCTTGTTAAGAACAGAATGGATGAGCTGAACCTGCTTTGCTTTTTCTGTGAGATCACACCAGTTTTGAGAACTGTAATTTCTGATTTAGTAAGAACCCTATTGGCTTTTTCCTGTAAATGCCTTATGGATTATATAATTATCAATTTTTTTTTAAACAAGACTAATGGATACATTTTGATGTATTGTGTTGGTGAATCTATTGAATTTGGGTAATGAAATTAGTTTATGATTGGTATATGATAAATGTTTTTATACAAAATTTTACATTTTCATTTTAATAATTTGTCTGTTGTTGACTTGTTTGCTATTCTGAAAACTGTGAAATATTAATGCCAACAGCAGTTCCAATATTGCAGATTCTTTGTTGATATATCTTCATAATGAGTTTTAAATAAGTATTTCATTTTTTAATTAAAGTTAAACGTTTCTTCAGTTATTTCCCCAAAAGAAGAATGTGTCCTTTTTACTGTTTAATTTACATGGGTTTATTTAAAAAAAGTTACACTTAGTCACAGTGATTTTATTTATGATACAGTGTGATAAGCTCCAAATAAAGAGAATGACTGCTTCCATCAAAATGGCAGTGAGGGCTGGGTTTTTCAGTGTGAAGTCACTTCTGAGATACATGTTAAAGACCAGCCAATATGGTCAGCGATAGCACCAAATATTGAAGGAAATAAACTATTTATTGCATGTACAGTTTTACAATAAACATTTCCAATGTATAATGCAGAAATATTCCTTTAATATGTTGTAAATCAGTTGTCTATTTTGTTTTAAATTCAGTCAGGAAGACTGTTCATCAGGAATTTGGCCTACTGCTGTAAAGAAGAGGATCTAGAAGAATTATTTTCAAAATATGGTAAAATCTTAGGGTGTGAAGCATAGATATTATCCAGTGTCAGTTAGTATACATATGGCATTGTTTGTTTTTTGTTGGTTTTTTTAAAGCAAGATGAATTTATCTCCACATGAGTTAAACTAATCCAAGTAAAGTCTGAAAGTTGACAGTACTGAGCTACATCCACCTCAAAGAGAATTTGCACAACAGTTACGGAAAATGAGCAAAAAACATTTTTAGTAGAGTATATCATTTCATATTGTCCGGCACTATGACAGTTCACTTATGTTAGATACTATTTTATTAAAGTTGTACTGTACTAGGTTTGGGTTCAGTCTGTAATTTATTTCAATGTTTATATTTACAAGATAGTAGTCTAATGTTATCAAATATGTGTGAACTATTTTTAGTAGAGTACTAAATGCAGTTATCCTGCATATAATATCATAATCGGATTTCATCTGTGGATTGCAAATGTTTTATCATATTAAAGTTAGCTAAATAATAACAAAATACATATCACAGTTTACTGTCCTTGATTTAGGTCCACTCACAGAGGTAAACCTGCCACTAGATGGCTTTACTAAAAAGATTAAAGGCTTTGCTTTTCTAACATATATGATGCCTGAGCATGCTGTGAAAGCATATACAGACTTGGATGGTAAAGTTTTCCAGGTACGGTTGACACCTACTCCATTGTCAGTGATCAGTTCTTTGATTTGGTTAACATTATTATAGTACTGTAGTTAATATAATTCACATTATTCATGTTGGCCCATTTAGCCTACCATGTGCACAAAAGTGGCAGTAAAACATCAATCATCATCATCATCACATTATTCATGTGTTAATGTCCATGTTTTTCAGGGCAGAATGTTGCACATACTCCCAGCGAAGTTGAAGAAAGACTCAGAGATTGAAATTACAGGTTTGTTCTCCAGAAATGTATGCCATAGAAGATTCACAGTGCATAATCTGGTTAAACTCTTAGCCATATCTTAAATATGATGTATTATAGTCATCTACAGAGATCTACATAGTATGATTAAGCAATGAGTACTAAGTTTGTTGACATTCATTATTACAGATTCTATGTCATACAAGCAAAAGAAAGAACTGCAGAGAAAGAAAGATTCCTCTAAGTAACCATCAGTTTGTTTCTTACCGCATGTAGCATTCCATCTATTCAATGTTTGTTTATTGTGTGTGATTGTGATATAAGACTGTTGTTAATAGAAATTCTATTACATCATCCTTATTATTATCTACTGATTTTTCAATTGCTACAATTGTGAACATATTCTGCTAGTACCCAGAGTTACCTGCAGATAAGTAAATGTGCCCATAGATACGTATTTTATGGGTGTTGTGGATAGATATGGATAGTAATGGTTGTGCCCATCCAGATCTGTTGTAAAGCTTAGAAATATTTTCACTTTTATTGAACTCAGTTCCATATTATTCATTACAGAATTCTGCCAACACAGTTATTAATATCACGGACATGTCTAACTCTGTAATGTTTTATTTTTAGTTCCCATAACTGGAACACACTTTTTCTCGGAGCCAATGCTGTAGCTGATGCAATGGCTGAGAAGTATGGAACATCTAAGAATCAGATACTCAGTGTTGTATGTAGTATTTTATTTTAAATCTCCTCCTGTCTCAGATTTGTTTGTTGTCATTCATTTTGTTTATGTGCAATCATAAACATGTTTCCATTGTGATTAAGAGCACCTCTGTGGTCTAACTGGTAACACATTGGATCACAGATCAGTACCACCTGAGTTTGAATCTTGGCATGGGCATATCAGAAGGGTGTTTCATCTTTGACTTGGCTTCATAATCTTTGGATCTCGCTCATCCCGTTTAGCCTACTACTTGCACACAAGTGGTCATAAAACATCAATCATCTTCAATCATCCATTTTGATTAAGTTTGGTAGTGTTATGTCTTGAAAATATGTGGCAGGAATTTTGTGATCAGCACTTCAGACTTAAATTCTGAACACAAACAAATGTTTTTGAGTACAAATTAGATTTTCACTATTTTTCTTTCTTTGACTTTTCATAAAAGTTAATTGAAACTCATGTATTGAATGAAATATAATCTAAAGTTGGTAGCACAACATTCATTCATTTTCCAGATCTTTACCAGCTGTAATTAATGCCCCAAATCATTTAAAATTAATCTTTAATACTTTTCGGGACAACATTTTATTTAATACTGGACAACATTTTAAAGGTTTTTCTTCTTTAGTCTTTCAAATGGTCCTAGTAATTATCAGGATGTTTTAACGTTTTACATCACTATATAAATGCCACTTTGAGTACACTGTAATATGATGAAAGTGGGATATTAACAGAAGTTCTGAAATTTATATGATGCACTACAGCTTCAAATCTTTACACATGGAATATATTTTACTTTTAAGCAAGTAAATGCACACTAGAGTGGATAAGTTCCCCTTTTATCACAAGGTTATGTGGAACATGCTATAAGTGTATATATTGTGATGATTGAACTAAACGCTTGTTACCCAACACCTTGCATATTAACTGAGTGATCTGTGTGGATGTTACATACTAAAATTTACCACATACTAGTTTCCAGTGTAATACTTAAAACTAATAATCACTACTTTAATTCACATTTGCCATAAACCATGGTTTCTGCCTTATTGCTTAAGACAGTTTAACTGTTTTAATAACTTTATACTTAGTTACACTTTGTAATTTGATAAAAAGTTATCATTCAGAAGAAGTTCTAGTTGATGACAACTGCCAAATAAATTTAAAATGTGTTCTAGTAGAACACATTTTAAATTTATAGGATATTTCCAATATGGAGTACAAAAGTTGTTTATATATATCACTGATGCAGCATGTAAATGTTTCTGTTTTATGACCATGTTTGTGCACATGGTAGGCTAAATGGCTAAGGATCATCCAAAGATAATGAGTAATTGAAAGGTCAAACTCATTTCTAACATAGCCAAGGCAGGATTGAACCCACATGCATTAAATCTGTCACTAACCTCACTGCCAGTTAAGTCTTGGAGGTGCTCCACTGATGCAGCACGTAAAATGAGTAAAATATATTACAATAACATGTTGATGAAACAATAATATACATAAGAGACAATGATAGCATGAACATAAGAACATTGTATGACTACTTACTTGACATCACCTTTTGCAAAGTCTGTCTTGATTTGTGGTAGCTAATGTATATACAAAACAGTAGTGTGTCTGGGTGCTTATCACAGCATAAACATTTAGCTAGAGAAAACTAATTTATTTTGATGGTTTGGTGGTGAACTTGATTCATGAAAGCATGGATTCATTTTAATATAACCCAGTATATTACCGAAGAAGAAATTTGACTTTAAATATTTCACAATATTCTCTGTGTGCCTTTAAATATCTATATTTGTATGACATAGGAGTTCTTTTTGTGCAACAGATTTTTGTGACTGTGTTAATTATTCCTGTATTTAATGTTACAGGATAGTCGTCAATCACTTGGTGTAAGATTAGCACTAGGTGAAACTCAGTTGGTTGCTGAAACCAGAGACTTTCTTTTAGACCATGGAGTAGCACTGGATGCTTTTAGCCAGGTAACTGATGCCAACCATATTTTTAAAATAATTAAAACTTTAAAGATTGCATCTTTCTAATACATTAACGTTTGTATAGCCTTCTGCAGCTAGATCTAAAAATGTGATCCTTGTTAAAAATCTGCCTGCATCAACAAAAGCGGAAGAGCTGCATGAAATCTTTACTCGTTTTGGAACACTGGGTAGAGTTGTGCTGCCACCTTCTGGCGTAACTGGTATAGTGGAATTTGCTGAATCATCAGAAGCAAAGAATGCATTTAACAGTCTTGCATATACTAAAGTAAGTTTTGTGGCCTTGAGTAGTTGTACTTTGTGTGTGTGGTAAAATAATTTATTATTAATTTTTAATCTGTCATTCAACTAAATATGTCACTTTTGAATTGTGCAAAAATGTGTTTTTATCTTCTTTTTAGTTTAAGTATGTGCCACTTTATTTGGAATGGGCTCCCACTGGGGTATTCTCATCTGTGCAAGTAAAATCAGATGATCACAATAACCCTGAAGATGATAAATTATCTGTATCTGATTTGGACAAAGCCAGGTCAGAGAAGATGTTAGCATTGGTAAGTAACACTGTAATTATAATTCTGAAAATCCATGTTTCTAGTTGAAGTCTTTATTATATCAAACTTATTCTAAGAATATAACAAGTTGCAGTACTTTTATATAACTGACCATGGTGTACCAATTTTTATAAATTTAGACTACAGATGATGATAATAAAATGAATAATGAACAGGAACCAGGTAGCTCCCTCTTTGTAAAGAACCTGAACTTTGATACAACAGAAGAAGAATTAATGAAGGTAATGTAACATCAGTCATTTATGCATGATAAGAGTAAATCTTAATTAGTTTGTCTTTATGTTTAGTCAGTAGCAAAACTTTTATACTTGATATAATGTTTTGATATTGAGGTTTTGCACCTGATATCACAGGCACATGATAGTTTGTTTATTCTTCTCTTTTGGGGCTCAAGTACTGGCTTGGATACAAACTTGTACACTGCTGCACAGTTCAGTAGAAATAGAGCTTAGTAATAGACATGTCCGAGAGAGACATTATCTGTGCAAAATAAGCAATAATATATTGTTGTAGGAATGTTTCATAGCTGACACTTCAATTTTATAAACAGTGAAGTTCAATCAAATTTGCTACATTTGTTGTTTATTTAGAGAATGCACACATTTTATACTCTTCTGCAGTTAGATTTAAAACTCTGGTCATTGTTAAAAGTTGTCTGCATAAAAATCAGAAGAGCTGCATGAAATGTTACTCATTTTGCAACACTGGGTGGACTGGTGCCAACATCATATAATGCTACTTGTACTGTGGAATTTTCTGAATTATTAGCATACAAAAATGTATTCAGCAATCTTGTCTACACTAAAATAGGTTTTGTGGAATTGAACATACACATACATTAGCATTTAATAAATAAATCATTTATGTGTGCTGCTCCAGGTGAAGGTGTGATATTACATGTTTAATCACTCCCACCCCACATACTATAAATGAACATAGCTGGAGTATATTATCTATAGAAGCACTGTTTCCTCAAGTTTGCACATTGTTTACACTGTAATTTGTAGACTAGAAGTATGTATAATGTTACATTAAAGCTGGAACACAACCACTATATTGCAATCCCAATGAAATTACTTGATATGCAATGTAGCCTACACACATGGGAATGTGTACTGGGCAGCCATAGATATTGCCTTTGGGCTTCTGTAAATGTCTGCTGTCCATTTGTTTTTCTATCGGGTCCAGCTGGGAATCTATAAAAAAAATTAAGTTAATTTCTACCACTCATGTCTAAGCCAAGATGTTATTGTAGTACCAATCTATTTTGTATGTTTTTCATGCAAAACATCCATGTGTTCAGAATCATAGAGTAACAAGCCTGTGTATCTGGGGTTCAGGGTTCCCACATGTCCTGGAAAACCTAAAAAATAGCAAATTCATCTTCTAGGTCCTGGAAATGTACTTGAATTTATAGAATCAGGAAATGTCCTGAAAATGTCTTAGAAAACATATTGCCTGTAAAAAAGTCCACTTTGAACAAAAACTCCTGTGAATATATATTAAGCCTGTAGAAGAAAACTTTGATTGTAAAAGAAAAAGACTACTGGTACATAGTCATGATATCCCATGTTAGTTCAAATTGTTTATTGTTGTAGTAATAATATAGGATTACTGAAAACCAAAAAGTTCAGTTTAAATCAAAATAATTATTTCAGTAATTTTATCATTGTTTCACAACATCTAAATAATACTGCAGGGAAAAGTTAAGATTTTTAGGTCAGCTTAATGGACAGCACTACCATAAATCATGATATTTTAGGCCTAAAATATTACCTCGGCTTAATGCTGCCTATGGTACCTTGATTTATTACCTTTAAATCTTGTTTACTTTGTCCTGGAAAATTTGTCCTGGAAGACAATATTTCCCTGGCTATGGGAATCATAGGGATTTCTTGACCCCCTCACATACTAGCAACAACAAATAGCGCATGATTGTATTATGTCCATGCGAAAGCCTACCAACCAATGTGAATTTTAATGAATAATTGTATTCACTACAGCATTTTCAGAAGTGTGGAAAGATACACTCTGTGAGCATAGCAAAAAAGAAGGACATTAAACATCCAGGTAACAAGTATTGCTTTTAATATTATTAGTAAGAAGAAATTAAAACATTACAGACTAATTATACCATCAACTATTTCTACAAATAATATATTTGCCTTTATAAATAATTTAATCTGATCCTGTTATTATTTTAGCAACTATTGTTATGTTATGACTTTCAGGACAGTTTTTATCTATGGGCTATGGATTTGTTGAATTTGTCAAAAAGGAGTCAGCTGAAAAGGCAATTAAAAGACTGCAGCATCATGTCCTGGATGAACATCAGCTGGAAATAAAGGTCTCAAAGAGAGCTACTATGTAAGTATTTATTTTAGCAGCACACACCAATAAACACACACATGAAATTTCAGTGTTTTGAATTAATTCTATTAGCATCTTGGCTTCTGGTATTTGTTAAGAACATGTTAATTTTCCCATTTGAATTTGTTTATTTGATGTCATCTTTAGTTTTCATTTTACTCTAATGTTCATATTTCTGGTATTTAAATGAAAGTTTAATAATAATACATTATTATTATATTATTATTAAGAATTGATAAATTTATGTTATGATTATTGGTACAACTTTGATTTGAAAAGTAAAAACCAGCCAGACATCACAAATAAAAAACAAGATACAGAAAAAAAGCAAAAGTCAACAAAGATACTTGTTAGAAATATCCCATTTGAAGCAAAGACTGAAGAGATACAAGCTTTGTTCAGGTAAGTTGTTAATCATCAAGAGCCATTTAGAAGATTATTGCCATAACTAATATTCTTTGTTTAAAAGTATGATACTTACACATCTGATTTAAGATGTAAAAAAGTCTTTTCTGATTTTGAATACTTTGCATTGCTGTATGCTTTTGTCATGATTATCATATTGTTCACTGTGTTAGACTTGTGAAGAATTTGTTATGAACAAACTTTGTTTTGTTCTCTATTAAATATATTGAACTATTTTAGCACATTTGGAGAACTGAAGTTTGTTCGACTGCCTAAGAAGTTAACTGGGTCTGGAAGTCACAGAGGCTTTGCATTTGTTGATTTTGTAACAAAGGGTGATGCTAAGGTGAGATGAATTAGGTTAAGCAGCCATCCATCACTAAATGGAAACTAGTTCATTCAAGTTGTTCTATAACCAAACAATACAATAAAGAATTTTTTTAACTAATTAACTATTATTTTTATTGATTCAAAGTGAGCATCATGAGATTCACTTAGTGTTTCCATGATTACATGGTTAACCAGTCACGGTCCGGTCTAAGCAAATAGCCGTTCATATAATGAATACTATGTTCATTTTTCAGTGTTCAGCTTTGTAATGTCCATTTACCATGGCTGACAAAATTTATGCATATATATGTGACATGGTGCCACATATGCACACAATGCAGTGTCGAAGTATCAGTATATAGTTGCTATTGTCTTTGTGTTAGTGTATCACATACACATGTCAACAACTGAATCCCACAGAGGGCTAATATATATATGATCAACTGCAGATATGCTTGGCGGATTTGATCCTGACTCTTTTGAAGTTGGCTCGATCTTATTGACCCCTTAATTTCAATCCTCCTCAATGAGATTTTAACCAAAGAATTATCTTTTTGACCCCGTTTGGAAATTTGTTGATCCATTGAGTCAATAATTTGACCTGGGACTGAGCACCCCATCAATATGAAATTACTACGGTACTTTAGTGATCATGTGACCCACTCTCCTTTTGACCTAAAAATGACAAACATGGTTGCTCATTCTTATTGTTTATCATATTTTACATGGTATTTGTGGGCTATTTTGAACATTTATAATGGAATTTCATTTCAAGGGGTAAATGTAATTGAGAATTACACTGCTCACCATTGTATGGGGCAATAACGCATACAGTTAACCGGTCACAGTCCAGTTAATGCCTTACGGTTACTCGGTCTGACAATTTTGTACTCATACAAACACTAAATTCACTACTCATCTAAGCTCATTCTATAAACAAAAAAAAATTATGCAATCACAAAGGAAACTGATATGACTCCTGCATAATTTGGTTAGAATATATGATACTATTTATGTTTCAAGTGAATGAATATTTATCTATTATATTTATTGTAGAGAGCATTCAGTGCTTTATGCCATAGCACTCACTTGTATGGTCGCCGTTTAGTGCTAGAGTGGGCAGATACAGTAGATTCCATAGATCAACTACGAAATAAAACTGCTGAACATTATCATGAAGGTAGGTTATTCATACAAATATTGGGTGATAAGATGATGCATATATTGTTTAGCTTCAATGATTACAGATGGTCATAATCTTCCAAATATAAATAATACACTTAAACTGTGTATTTGAAGTCATGATGTTTCCTGCTATATTTATTGTGAAAAGTTATTTTAAATATGGACTAAATCTGAAGAAAATATCAAGAGTCTGAGTGACTGTCTGATGGAGTTGTATGTGTCTATCTAGTCTAGATAATTGTCTGCCAATGTGATGAATATATAGTATGATACATACTATATATACTCGGGTATAAGTCACACTTGCATATGAGACGCACCTGCTTTTAAGACCAGTAATCCCCCTGGAGTCGAACCCGCATATAAGACACACTAAAATCAGCAAAATTGATTCAAAACTAAAAATAATTATCATCATCACTCTCTTCACTGAACATCTGTTTGTATGTCATCATACTCTTCTTTGTCAGGGTCAAGTTGTCTGCTGCTGTTTGTTCCTGTAATGCTGTTTGAAGTAGTCTATTAGTAGTTCCCATATCCCAGCTCTGGAAGTAATTAACATAGTGTTTGCTGTAATTGTTTTCCTTTGATATGGCTTCTATGGTCATTCTTTGCGTGGCCTCATTTACCATTCTGTTCAATTACACACACAGTCTTTATGATCACATCAATAATTAGAGCATTGGATTAAATAATCATGGCAGTTATCACAATTAAGTTTGGATTTGAAAGACAACAGAGAAAACACACCTAATAAATTAGTTTATTATTTATAGATTCATTATTAATGTTGGAAAACAATATTATTGTATTTCCTCCTAAATTATGCCAAATATTACCTTCCCTTTTAGTATGACCCATGTATAAGACGCACTCAGTTTTTTCGTGTCGATTTTGGAGTATCAAAAGTGTGACTTATACTCAAGTAAATACAGTATATAACTAATTTATCTGGTTATTGCAGATAGTAGAAATACTTGATTTGAAGGAGTAGCTGCAGTCACTAATCTACATAAAGTACTAAGAAATTGGTTTTCTGTTCAGAGCACTTGTTTATTTTCTGTTTTTTTCCTATCATTTCAGAACCTGCAAAGAAAAGGATTAAAAAGTCTGCACTGATGGATGAACTGAATGCTGCTACAAAATCTGATGCTTAGATTTTGGATTAAAATGTTTCATGTTGCTATATAATGTTACAGGATTGTTAATTAGTGATCGATATAAAATTTTGACTGTTTAATATTACAATCATTCTGTGTGCACAAAATAAAATTATGGATTTATAAGTATGATAAGGTGTTAGCTGTTCTGTCTGTGAAAATATTCCTGAAACATGTAAATATCGTAAGTAAATCCTCAAGTATCATTTACTTTTATTTAACTCAGAACTACTTGCATATCTAATTTCTTTCCTAACAATGTAAATATAAAATTGACAAGATAATGTAATCTCATTGAGGTACAGTTAGTTAAATTCACTGTCATTACTGAACAGTATTTTTCTATTAATAAATTTATTATGTAGGATCTAGTTTTACCCAGAGACAAGTAGTTAATTTAAACAGAAAATATACTTTTACTTGACACAGTGACAATACTACTGATGAACAGACTTTTTCAGCTTGTTAAAGTTATTTGTCATTTGTCCTAACAGGCTTGTTTTCAAATATCATCCAAACATTTTCTTCTGGTAATTTTCCTCTGGAAATTGGTATGATTCTATAAAGTAAAAATTGTCAGGTAATATACCATTAAACCAGACATGCCAAGTCTCTACTTCATGCAAAATCTACATAAATTGTCGAAGATAATACCATTACATACTGGATATTTTGTGTCCTGGACTTAATGAGTCTTCAGATTATGAATACTTTTTCAATATTTTCCTTTCTTTACATGTAATAGAGGCTTGACATAAAGAACTGCTAAACTGTCTGTCATCCGAGAAGACTACATTAATTATTCCGTAATGTACCATTATCAATTTCGTTGACATCTAATGTGACGGAACTTAATCATTTATGGCAAGTTTAGTATATATATATATATATAAAATCAACCAACACACGGTTGTGTTTTTTTTTATTGTGAATATATAATTTTTTGTACATTCTGCAGCCAAAATGTTGTCCTACAATAGGGGTTCTTTAAATTTGTGCTTTTTACTGGTACTGTTGGCAACATGTACTTAATATAGTTTGAACTTCATCCTTTATATTTGGCTGTTACAGATTAAGAAGAATGGTGCTTCTCTGCGCCTTTATCTTTCGTCTATGATTTTTTGCAAAGTAACAATCTGGTTATTTCTCTGCATCTGAAGATTTAAAGACGAATTGAGTCGTAGTTCTTCACCTACCGACAAATTAGCAACATAATGATACTTCTTTAGCTGTTCTAGAAATAATACCAAACAAAAATAATAGCATATAACATTAACGAATTTATCAGCTATTAATAATATGTTTGGTGTAATATCACAATACAATAATAGCATTGTACGCTATTAATTGTTGATACTTTGCCAATGGGTGAAAGATTAATATAAAGACATAATTTACTCCATAAATATTATCTGCTACAATAAGAATTAAAATGACACATGGTAGATGCATTTGAAGTGAAAACTTTGTCCATTTCTATATTAAACTCTGGGTTCTTATATATATGTGTGTGTATGGTTAAGAAGTCGAAATTCTGAATGATAGATTTGTTATTATGTGAGAATATATTAACTTATAGTTGTTTCTAATTAGCAAAATACGCCACGTTTACTACCTGTACATAACAGATGAAGCTAGGAGTATTTAGGCTGCTTCAAGTTCTGATTCAAATACATAGTTTTGTGAGATATTTCCTTGGGGAGAAGTTTTTAGCCTATATGTCCCAAATGTGAATAGGATCGACGCTAAACCAAAAAAAATGGACTTGCTGATCCTAACAGACTGTTCCGTATTTTGTGTGGTAGTGACCATATGCGTGGCGTCGTGGATATAATTAAATATAAGGACAATATAGATGGATTTTAAATTGTCATAGTTGAATGATCTAGATTAATCAGTTTGTAGTGAAATTTGCTTTATAGTTCGTATAATAATATTGTAAATTGTGTTTTTGGTGATGTCGAATAATGCTTTATAAATTGCCGGAAGTTTAGCCTATAGATAGTAGACGTTACTGACTCGTATCTGTTTTGGTTTTGTCACCCCACACAATTTCTAAGGTGACATCAGGTGGAAATAGTTATCACGGTGTTTCAACTGATTATCACCGTTGGTAATTTTAGTATCTATTATGCTCATAATTAACAAAAAGCAACACGTATGAAGGCAATATTTGTGAGGTGCATTTGTGAGGTTTATTACGGTCATCCACTCAAACGTTGGATGATGATGGTTGATGTTTTACGGCCATCCACTCAAACGTTGGATGATGGTGGTTGATGTTTTACGGCCATCCACTCAAACGTTGGATGATGATGGTTGATGTTTACGGCCATCCACTCAAACGTTGGAACCCGGCTTACGGCAACGCTACAAAATCCATGAAATTCTCAGTTTAGTTTTATAATATAAAATACGTATTTTTCTTCTTCTGAAGTTAAATGTGTTTGTGCTAATCGAGTCTTGTATATTTGGGGACAGTTGACACCAAAATTCTGATGCTTTGTGCATTAAACTTGAGATCATTTGAGATTAGGTGAAGTGCTGAAAATGAGGGTTTGGGGCATATCTTGCAGAGCTATGCGTGTGTATTACATTATTAGGGATGAAGAGATTTTGGAAGTGAATGGATTTACCTAATTGTTGTTCATATAGGTCTTTTGAGGGTATTAGTTTCAGCTGGTTATTTAGTGGTATAGTTGATTAATTGTATTTGGAATTATATATTAAACGAATATATTTATTCTGCATTATTTTGATTTTATCAATGATTTTGAAGCAGATCCCCAGTGGAATAAATCTTAGGAAATGTATGGATGAATTAAAGACTGATAGAGAGTTTTAAGATGATTTTTCCCAAGATATATTTAGATTTGTTTGGTGCATATAAACCACAGGATATTATATTGTATTTTCATTCCTAAAAAGTTCTTTGAGTTTACTCAAGTGATATTTTCGTTTTATACTCTCAATTTAGTATTTTGTTTTTGAAACATTTATGGGATATTTATATGATTAAAACCATTATGCTTGATATCAGCAATAATGCTTTATATAACATGTACTAGATTGCGTGAGCTGCAATAAACGTTGTGTCATCAGCGAAGAGGACACATTTGATGAACGCAGGGTATTTGGTTAGCCATTGATATAAATTTTAAATAGTAAAGTACCAAGTACTGAATCCTGCGTCACACCAAATGTGACCTCTTGAAGCAATGACTTTGTATTTTTGTACATCATAATTTGTTTCCGATTAGATGGATAGCTCCTGAACCACTCCAAGCCCTGACCTCTTACACCATAATGTCTCAATTTAATCAATAATGTGGTGTAATTAATGTTGTCGAAGGCCTTACAGAGGTCCTAAGCTTGTCATCAAAAGATTCGGGGAGTTTTGAAGAAAATTATGTTATAATGGCTACTATGGAATAATATCCTGACCGAGAACAGTATTGTCTATCATAAAAGGTCTTTTGGTGTTTAAAAAGTGATAACGTATATTATGCAGTCTTTTTAAGATTTGTTTATTAATTTGGTCAAGGGTACTTTAAATTAATACCTTTAAGACTTGATTATGTTTTATTAATTTTGTGCATATGTTATCTGTTCCACAAGTAGTTTTTTTGGCAATATATAGGCAATAGGATTTTTACATGGTTTTGATGTTAAATATTCAAAATATTTATTATCTTTTGGAATTGCATAATTTTTTCCCAACTTCACTAAAGTATTTGCAGAATCCTTGCAATATTTTTAATATATTATTATTCTTTTAACCATTCATTTCAAAGTTTTCCGGTAAAGAACATTTTTACATTCAATTGTCTGATTTAATGTTTGCCATATTTCCCTAATGTACAAATCAAGTCCCAAATGTCTAAAAGTATTGTTTATTTGTTAAGCATTTAAGATTCTTGTATATATTTCTGTGATTAATGTAGTTTTTAGAAGAGATGAGTAACCCCTTTGTTTTCCATGGATTTTCTATGATCTGTTTAGACATAATTTTTATTAGTTTCAAAGGTGCATATTGCTTGATTAATTTTGTGATTTTGTCTATAAATAGTATAAAGGCTTCTATGGCTTCTGTTGTCTTGTTTTCAAGTATATTCCAATGAAAGAGCTCTAACTCTAATATTGTCACTTAGCTTACATGCATGTAAAGTTAAAGGTTTCTTCGTATTTTAATAGTTTCTTCACAGGTACACATATTGGTTGGTGGTCAGGGATATCAGTCATTGGAACTGCGGAATAGAATATTTGTATAAAAATATTATTTATAATGATTTGATTTATTTTGTAAACTAATCTAAATACATATAATAACACTAAAATACATAGATACATTAAAGTACCAAGATAGCACAAGAAAGTGAAAAACACTTATTTCCATTGTGGTCCTGAGGAGGAAAATCATAGGTATATTATTGTATATATGGTAGATGGTGGACTAGACAAAATTCAAATGAATAGATTCCTGTAATAATTAGATAAATGGATATTACAAACAAAGATGTATATATATATATATATAACTTGAAAAATATAGGACCAAGTTAAACAAATGTAAGAACTTGCTTCCTGGTCATTATGATTGTTAAATAAAAATAGTTTTACAACATTTTTTAAACATTTAATTTCAGTTGGTAATTCACTCCAAACCAATATTCCTGTATAATTAAAAGTATTTTTTCCAAAAGATTTAACTCGGGTTATCTAAAGAGGCATTGTACTGGATCTTGTATTAAAATTAATATATTGGGATGTTGTTAATTTGGAAGCAGTATTTAACTAAACGGAGGCTGTGCCATTTAGAATATTGTGGGCTTGATTTAATTTGAGTTGTTTGGCACGGAGTTCCAGCGGCAACATATTTACCCATCTAAACTCATTTGCTCCAATATGTGTCCGAAGGATTGCCTTCAAAAGATATCTATTTATTTATTTTTGGGTACATAGTAGCCTAACTTTGTAATTCTTCGCCAGTCCAGAATACCATGATGAGCTGGCATAATCAAAGTGGCATTGGATTAATGCTGCAATTAGCATTTTTTTGTTTGTTTCTAGATTGACATCCCTCGTCTGCCTAAATAGAAACTTAAATTTGGATTTGATTTCCTAATGATTTTATCCGCAATACAGTCTCCAGCAAGAGATTGGTCACGTTCGACACCTAAGTATTTTACCTTAGTCTGACATGACAAGACATTGCCTTCGTATTGGACTTGAATGGATTTTTTTTTGTTGAAGATTCTACTTTGATGCAAAGACAATTGACTCTGTCTTTCCAAGGTGAAGAGACAATTTATTATCAATCAGCCATTCATTGATTGATTCTAGTTCATTGGAAAATTCTTGCTGAATTTCCTTTGTGTTATTTCCTGGCACTATAAGTGCAAAGTTAATCATCGGTATAGAGTAATAACTTGCAGTTGATCGCTGTTGGGATGTCGTTTAAATAGATGAGAAACAACATGGGACCCAAGATGGATCATTGAGGAACATCACATGTAATTGTGGCAGTGGTAGAAGTAACGCCACTGATTTCTGCCGATTGTTGTCGCTCACGTAAATAGGATCGAAACCAGTTTAGTGCTGATTCATCGAGTCCTAGAGCTTTTAGTTTATGTATTAGAATGCCATGATTAACAGTGTCAAATGCCTTTTGTAGGTCGAGAAGAACCATACCTGCATAGTTACCTTTGTCTTGTTCCTGTTTTATATCATCAGAAAGATGTACCAAACAGGTGTCAGTTGAAAAGGCGGATCGAAAACCGGATTGGTTCTCATAAAGGAGTTTATGGTCCCGGAGGCATTGATCTAGCTAATGGTAGACCACCGTCTCAAATAATTTAGAAATGGTGCTAAGAATTGAGACTGGACGATAGTTGCCGGCTTCAGGTTTAATGGAATTTTAGGAATTTTACCAGTTACCAAAGATATATTTATAGTATTGTTAGGGGTGACATAATGATATCGGCATCATCTTTAATGAATCTGGGGGGTAACTGGTCTAACCCAGTTGCCTTACTTGAATTTAGATTTTGTAAGTTCTTCAGTACAACACCCTCGGACACCTCCTTTATTTTAAAACTTATCATAGTATGCATAGGCCAATAGAATTTCTGAACATGACTCCACCTATATTTTCCTTTAACTGGTGGCAAATGATCAACTAGAGTTGAGGCAATGGTTGTTTATAATTTATTAAATTGCACTTTTGATTTTTCATTTTCGATATTAAGTCCAACTGGTCCTGGATTAGTGTGACTTTGTGATGACGTGCCGAGACTTTAAAAAATTTGATACAGTTTTGGGGTTCTTGTTTGTACACATGAAGTTTATCAGAAAGAACTTTTTTTATTTTGGATTTGATTACGAAGAAAAATGTATCGATCGTACAAACTGTGGTCTTTGGTCTTTTTGAATTTGTAATAAACCCGATCTCTGTCATGAATGAGGTGTAAAATTTCTCCAGTCATCTAGGGGACAGTATTTTGTTTAAGGCGAATCTGCCTGAGGGGTGAAAATTTGTCAATTGTTGCCTAAAATGTATCACATTCCAGCACATCTCTCCAGTCCACCTCCTGCAACTGAACATTAAAAGCCTCCTTTAGATAATTTTCAATGATCTTAATTTTACAGCATCTGCTTGCCTACCAGCGTTTTTTTTTCTCAAATTTTTCGAATACCGTAGATTATTTGATGATCACTTTCATTGTAAGAAATTACACAAATGTTATTGATTTCATTTCAGTCTGATACTAATATATATGATCTAAAATTGTTTAAGTTAATTTAGTAAATCTGTTTGGATTTTTGATTAACTGAGATAAATCAAACATAGACATAAAATGTTTTAAAGATACTGTAAGTTTGTTTATTTTGGAGTTCATTTGTTGATAATCTGTATTAAAATCACCCAGTAATTGGTTTAGTAATTGGGGAGATAACAGTGTACCTTCACATTTCGCAAACCTGTACGTTTTAAAACGGAACCTTCCCGTTTCGCAACCGCACCATGAGCTTCGTGGTTGTAAGTTGGGAAGCCCGTTTCGCAACCACTTGATTCAATGCAACATCGGCATGATCAGATCGTGCACCATTTTGTAAAATATGAACTTAATATGTTCGCATATCGTTAAATCCATTTATATATGTATATAAAATTTCCTTAAAAATACAATAAATAATTTCTGAAAACCGTGTATTTGTGAAGTTGTTGAATCCGTCAGCTTCCCATTTCAAAACTGCCCGTCCCGTTTCAAAATGGGAAGAGGACCGTTTCAGCAACTTTACTGTTTTCCGAATTTATTTGTTCATATATTTATATATAGCTGTCTATATAATTTATATTCAATTTAATGTTCACAACAACATATAATTTTGCTAGATAACTGGCCAATAATACAGACAATTTAGAAATAACAGCGAGACATTTCGCTGCCACATGGTTGCTAAACGGGCCGGCATTCTTTAAAACCATACCGGTTCCGACCCTGGTTGTGAAGATGGTGCGTAACAATAGCAATATTTAAAAACACATTCACGAAAACACAATTTTCGTTGCTAATTCTGACCACTCATTCTGGTGAATAATCTATAAAAAATGTGTGTAGGCCTATAATTCCTTGTATGCATCCATTTATTTTATAATAATCATAGTAATGTGACTAATATGGATTGTATAACTAATTCCGTTTATATATTTTTTTCTTTCTTATTCGTTTAATCATTTACAATGTGTGTAATATTTACATATGTAATGATTTTTATACTATAGTTGTGACCACAACAATTGTCTTGGGGATACTTACTACTACAAGTTTTTAGCTTCTTAATGTGTGTTCGCCCCTTATAATTCGTTTAACCGAAATTAAGCGCAATAAAAATTGAAATTGAAGTATTCCCTACAAACAACAGTATGTGTACATCATGTTGATATAATTTTAAATTGTAATGTCTGTTGAAAGGTTGTTTGGATAAATAAATAATACAAAATAAAAATAAATATTATAAATTTAAGTTTTCTTTCATTGACGGTATAACCAGATTTGGGTCAGTGCCTGTAGATATGTTATGTGTCTCATTATTTAGTTTGCCCAAGATATTTTGATAACCGTATATATATTGAATCTGCTTCATTCGTACCTGGAACTCTATATATTATTCCTAGTATTGAATTGTTCTTGTTTTGAGTTTGAATAAAGATGGGCTCTACGGATGAAATTAATAAAATTTTGTTATGAAGATACCTACGCTTTCTCTTGTAAAAATTTGTCTATGAAGTGAACTGAAATTAGAACCTTCTATATTATACAAGTGTACCTTGTTTATATTAATAAATGTTTCATATAATAGTAAAAATTGGATTTATTTATGTGCATTTTAAGGTATTCGGAATTCATCTTGTTACATATGTCTGGATCAAGAGTTTCTTCAATTTCATTAAATGTACGCACTAAGTGTTCATGAAAATTGTGATCATCCCAGGTTTTCTCACTTTTATGAATATTTACAATGTTGATTTTCATCCAGACATAAGTATTAGATGACATTAAACATATTCTCAACATACCAAGATGGTATTTTTACACAAAAATAATGAATATGTCTTTATTTTACTTTTAAAACTTTTCCTTTGATTAATTGAATATAGGCATTATATTTTATAGCACAAAACTGACTTCGATTATTGATTTGTCATGTTATTGTGAGCTCCGGTGGTTTAGCGATTAAGCACGTTGCACTCTCTGCTAAAGATAATGATGATGATTGATGTTTTACGGCCACTTTTGTGCACATGGTAGGCTAAATGGGTCGAGCGACATCCAAAGGTAATGAAGCGAAGTGAAAGATGAAACAACCTTCAGATCTGCCCACGCCAAGATTCGAAGTCAGGTGATAGTAATCTATGGTCCAAGGCGCTACCAACTAGACCACAGAGGCTGGATTTGTTCTAATCACCAAAGATCACAGGTTAGATCTCATGATAAGGTGGAAACTTTTCCGGGAATTAATTTATTGGCTTACAAATATGTTGGGTGGGTGACCACATTAAATGTTGAAGCCATCCACGGACACTAAAGGAACTGTCCAGCACAATAAAGGTGCCACTGCATTTAATATTCAATAAGTCAATTATGGAAGGCACACTACCAGAAGCATGGAAGGATGCTCATATAACACCGATAAAAGAAAGGATAAAAAAGTTATTAGTAAAATTATGGAATTAATTATTAGATACAATGTATAGTCAAGTATATAATGAATAACAATCTATTCTGCGATGCCCAACATGGCTTTGTTCCATGACGCTCATGTATTACCCAGCTACTCATCACACTTGATCGGTGGACTGAGTTACTGGATGATGGATGTCACTTACCTAAATTTCAGAAAAGCATTCGACACTGTACCTTGAAGGAGATTAATTCAGAAACTTGAGGCATATGGCATAAAAGGCAACTTCCTCATACGTTCGATGGGTTCAGTGACATTGGTGGTTCCAAGGGTTAGAACATCTAGCTATGGCGAAAGAAAATTTCAGTGTTCAGCAACCAAGGTATGGAATACACTACTAGCTCACATTTGTGAATCCCAAACACTGAATATTTTTAAGATGTTGCTGAAAACGCATTTGTTCTCCAGCCATTTTGATGTTTAATTTCTTTTTCTTTTTCTTAGTCAGTTATATATATATATATATATATATATATATATATATATATCCCAATTTAGCTTTATACGTATATTGTTATGAAATAATCGTATTATATTTGTTATATCTTATTATCACAGTAATAAAAATTATATTATGTACATCATGCAGTGGTCATTATACATAACATCACATTTCTAAGAATCTGATCATAGAATAGTATTTACTGGTATGTAAAATATTCAACCAGTAGCCCCAGATAAGAGAAGACAACGCAACTGAAGGTAAAACAGCACTCATAATAATACTATCTGAACTGGACTGAAGCCTATTTGTGATATGTTTCCTTTATAATTCACATAGTCTGACTGGTTATTACACAAGTACAATGGTGGAGATTTAAGATCTTTAAGTTGCTTAGGTTTGAATAACTTGGTCAAACTTTTCTTAATATTATCTTATACATAATATGCTGATTAGACCCATATTTTGCACGAATAATAAGTAATTTTTGCATTCCACAGGGCGACATACTCAATATATATAAATCATCAGCATATGCATTATGGTTAATAAGTCTTCCACCTAAAGGACAACCAATGTTACTTTTTGATAAAGTCAAACTCCAATCATCAATGTATATATTAAAGAGAAGTGGTGACAGTATACCACCTTGCTTGACACCATTAATAACAGTAAAAGTAGTGGAGGTCGCATTTCACCGGCATATGTTTTATGTTGGTACCAAAAAGCAATAATACGGATTAAATATATGGGCATACCATTGGCTATCAGTTTATTAAATAACCTCAAATGATTCACACGGTCGAAAGTCTTAGAGGCATTTTAAAAAGTCATAAATACATATTGTTTATAACATTAATGACCTACCTGGTGATGTCACAAGTATTGCAAAGATATTTGCAGATAACACCAAGCTCTTCCATGGTATAAATTCCCCTGAGGACTGTCTACAACTTCAGGATGAGATTAATTGGTTAGTGGACCGGTGTGACGCTTTGCATTTTATTTGTTGGTTGTTGTTTTGGGATTTCCTTTTTACCTGGGATATGCATGTCTTGGCTTTGAGCTGGTCGGATCGTTTTGTCTCAGTGCGGGGTTCTTCCAGTTTTCTGTCAGTGAGGAGCGGATTTCCCCACCTTAACCTCTGGACAAAATGCCCCGAGTATACTGTCTTGTATCTGGATCCAGCTCTCAGCAAATCAGGCGCGTCCTTGAATTCCCGGATAAGAATAAAGATTCATTCGGAGCCGCAGCTTTCACCAGCGAACATCTTGTTAATCAAACGCGTTCCAGTGATAGTATTCATAATTAGATATACCGGTACTCAACAAGTGTCCAGGCTACTTCCATAGTAGATATCATTCACCTTTCTGTCTAACGTTTATTAATATGTATATATTTGTATAGGCATTAGGCAGTAGTCTTTAAGTTATTAAACATAGCTGCACTTATTGATAACTTCGTTTTGAACGATAGTTTATTTATTTGTTTTGATTGTGACATGTTTTGGTGAATGTGCACACGTTACCTCTTCCTCAGATAACATTCCACACGCATTACAATTGGTTGCAGCGGTGGGATAGCTCACGTGATAACACGTTAAGTTCTCCTGATACGGATCTAGGTTAGTGAATTTGTGTAGTCTTATAGGCTTGTTTAATCGGCGGAGATTATTAAATGGAGTTGTAGTTGCGTCTGCATCTGTGGATTGTGGTACGTTTATCTCGCTCTAAAACTAGTTTACCTGATATATTATATATTGTGTCATTTCTAGCGATCAAGTCAAGAAATCTTATTATCAGGACCACGTTGCTGGTGTCCCCATAAGGAGGGTCAACGCCCGGAATACTAGAGGGTAGGATAGGGTTTTGACAATTTAACATGGTCCCTAAACTATCCTGAGTTAGAAGCCTCTGGGTTGGTGTCAGGTATCCCACATCAGGGTTAAATCACAAAACATTAATGTGAAACTCCCGGAAGAATACCATCTGTCCCACGGAAGTCATGCAGATTCGACCTCTAAGTCGGGGGGGGGGGGGTACCCACACACCCTCTACCCTATACACCACCACACGATACTAGAAATAGTGACAGTGAGTTCTGTGAAGTTTCACCGTGTCCTGCACAGCCCGCACCACAGGGACCATTGGCTTGGGATAATATGCTTTAGTGGGAACCATTACATAAAACGATCCATGCTTTTACATGTTCTGCGCCGTTGGACTTATCACCACATCGCGCCGCACCACGCAGCGACAGGTGTAACGGATTTCCACTGTATTCAACAGCCCCTGCGCCTCAACATCTGTTGCCTCACAGTGATATAGTTACGAAGAACCGACCTCAGAGATTGGCCACGAGCTCTGACCGATACACACTGCTTGCAAATGTTAGAAAACGAGTTCGGTGTAGCGTCGCTGTATTCTGTATTCTGTACAGCCGGTGTCACAGAACCTGTTAACTTGTAGGCATCAGGCTGGTTGCAAGGTGTAATATGAGATTTGATAACCAATCGGAGGTTTTCTCGGCCCAGCTAAAAAGAAAGTTGTCGGGAGAGGTCCAAATATTAGGCTGCATTAGCGCAAGATGTCAAACGGTTAGCCAGGAAGGCATATCCGGGCGTAGATAGGGGTTTGCGTGATACCTTGACGATGGACGCTTTCACTGACGCCTTGAATGATAGTGAGATGGGATTGT
Source organism: Paralvinella palmiformis (assembly GCA_025642065.1). Classification (NCBI taxonomy): domain Eukaryota; kingdom Metazoa; phylum Annelida; class Polychaeta; order Terebellida; family Alvinellidae; genus Paralvinella; species Paralvinella palmiformis. Next base: position 611,180 of record JAODUP010000109.1, on the reverse strand, counting down.
TTGTCAGGCAAAGTCAAATCATCCACTCCTGATGGAGCCTTGCAGCTGGCTTTAGAAAACGACGCGTTTTAGAATTGACGCCAGCGAAGGCATGGTCCCAAAGCAGTGATTACAGGTCAAGTGGGGTCAAACTGCGGAAATTAACTGGATACTCATTTATCTGGCCATGAAATTGTCGGACGAATTGCTAAGTTAATTCTAAATTATGTTGTTACACCTGCCGCAAATGATGAGAAGGGGGCATGTTTCATTTGTGGGTCCTTTACACATTTTAAGCTGGAACGTCCAAACCGGAAGTCCAAGTCAGAAAATATGACCACTGCTGCATACTAGGTCATGTGGAGGCAGACTGCTACAAGAAAAAAAGGAGTATATATAAAAAAACAAGCAGACACTCCTCAAGTTAGTTTCACTGGGCCGGAAAACTAGAATTAGCTGATGTGTTGGGCCAACTCTCAGCCTCTGGTTCAATACAGAGGTAATCTACCATTGACAGTCTCTATTTGGTCGCTAATTTCAGTGGGACTGATGTAAACTGTCTTCTTGATACTGGTGCAACCTCTTCTGTTCTGGCGGGCAGCCTGGAACTGGCTGATGGGTTTTTCATGGTTTCACATGGTAGTGCAGTCGTAAACGAGAATCCTTACAAACACATTCCGTATCACTTAACTGACGTGTGGGTTGGGTTGAGAGGCACATTGATGGGCGGACAACATAGTAAATCCACGGGTTACTTATCGAACATTTGCAGTTTCCAAAGAAGATATTGGTCAAATCCATTTAGTACAGCATGAAATCACAACCGGGATGTTTAGCCAATCCGTCAAAACCCGCGGCGTCTTCCCTTTACCAAGAGAGGAGACTGTGCCATCGAGGTCCAGCGTGTGTTAGATATGTCAGTTATCATACCGTCTGTCAGTCCATGGGCATCACCTGTGGTCACGTTGAAGGGAAAAGATGGCTCGTGGCGATTTTGTGTCCCCTATAGGGAGGTCAATAACGTCACGAAGCCAGACAGCCACCCACTCCCCCGTATTGACGACACGCTCGACGCCCTCATTGGGTCCAAATGGGTTTCAACTTTAAATCTGGCAAGTGGATACTGGCAGGTTGAAATGGACCCTGTCGATGCCAAAAAGACTGCTTTCTATACCAGTGGGGGTGGTTTATTTAAGTGGAATTTCTTACATTTCGGGTTAACGTTCGCAGCAGCTACGTTTGAAAGGCTTATGGAACGGGTCCTGTTTGGGTTGCACTGGGAAACTTACCTTCGATGATATAATTATTTTTGCTCCAGATTTTAACATCCACTTTGTGCGCCTAGATGCCGTTCTGGAACGTATTGCGCAAAGGCCGGTTTGAAAATATCCCCGGATAAATGCCAATTGTTTCAGAAGCAGGTAGAATTTCTGGGACACATTGTTTCTGCAGACTGGATAGCGACTGCTCCCAATAAAACAGAAACTGTAGAAAAATGGCCATCTCCCAAGTCTGTGAAAGAAATACGTAGGTATTTAGACCTTTATTCCTATTCCAGACGTCTTGGGAGGAAGTTTGCTGATATCGCAAAGCCGTTGCATAAATAAACAAAGATAGATGTCCCTTTTGATCTAACGCCGGAATCTAAAAAATTCCTTTTTTGTCTACTAATTTTTCTATGATTAGGTACTCCGAGTACCTACTCCTACTTGGAATACATATTCCGAGTAGTTTATATTCCAAGTAGGATTGTCATGGAAGTAAATTCAACAAAATGCAACATTTATGTGTAAAATTAAACATTAAATTGTTTAGCCAAAATACACTATAAAATTCTGCACATTACATATTTTATTTACATTTCTTTTCTTTATTTTTATATTTCAAAGAGAGTAATTAATCTAAACTAACTACAAGAAATTATGCTAAATATTATAATTTGTGGCGGATGGAAGGGAAACGTTTTAACACGTTAACACTTACATGTGGTGTTACCAATATACTGGAACCAAAAAGATCCAGAACTTTGGTTCCTTTTATATATATATATATATATATATATATATATATCAGATGCGCACAGCGACCGTGGCACTCCACGTGATGGCTTAACCAATTAAAATGGTCTGGATACCGTGGGCTCCGCCAACTACACTGTGACATCACAACATAGCATACCTGTAATCTATATAGAGATATTCCTATTTAGGAATTTACCCCCGTTTAATGTTTAGAACGGGCAATAAATTCAACAAAACGCACCATTCATGTGTACAACTCTCTTTAATTAATACATACAGCATACATGGTGTAAAATTATACATTAAATTGTTTAACCAACATACATTATGAAATTCTCCACATTACATGTTTTATTTACAACATTTCTTTTCCAACCATAATTAGTAGAGAATAGTTACTAGTAGGATGTAGGGTGGCTTTTAGCAAATGTGGACATCACTGGTGTTCTCATTGAAATTGGTACATCAAGATATATTTCATAGCAATCAAACCTCCAGTCCCCCATTAATTTTATCATCTCACCGGGAATGCCAATCTGGAGCATAAAACTTGCCCCTCCTCTCCTAAAACTATGACGACTATAGCCTCCGGTAATGGAATATAAACACATCTTTGCTTGAATTGAATAGTTTTGGGGGAATTGATTACTACCACCACCTGTCCTGATGGATTTATGACAACCTAGTATCTTTTTATGTAGTGATGGTTGTCAGTATGTAAAGCTACCAAAATATTGGAACCAAAATGACCGAGAACTTTGGTTCCTTATATATATATATATATATATATATATATATATATATATATATATATATATATATATATATATCAGATATACACACCGATCGTGGCACCCCATGTTAGTTTTCTCCAGTATAACAATAGTAGTCGTCGGAACATTATATTATTTTTTTTGTGGCACATCTTGCCATAAGTGTAGCTTTAACTTCTTAAATTCCTTAGCTAACATATGGCATAATATGTTAATTTAAAAAAAATTGTTTCTATTATTAAACAGGATGCCAAAATGTTCTTAACAAAAAACGGACATCCACAGCCACGCCTGATGTTCAGTCAACACCAAGATGGCCGACAAGGCATAATTATTGGAGACGGGATCAACATACCACTACAGAATTCTTCAGTTATGTATGGCAGGCGAACACCTCTCACATATTATTATGCATGGGATCTCCCATACCCAACCCAGTATTAGCTGCTGACGTTTCTGCAGTTTTATTTTCTGAAGGATACAGCGAGCACAATTGCAAAAGGAACTCTTTTAACCAAATTTGAAAAACAATTCACAAATATTAAATATATTGTTCACGTTTAATTTTCTTTTAAATATTGCATTGATTAGTGTGTAGTTTACATGTTGTTTTACAGGTATGTTCGTCGTTGTGGGGTAGATACTCACAGGAAACTATTTTAAATAAATTAGATGCAAAGGTCAAGGTGACTTTTATTGGTTCTTTTATCATGTTTCATGACCTAGCAAACACTTAAATATTTTGCTACACATAAATTGCCAAGGCACCTAGCTAAGCACATGATGTTGTGAACACCTAAACACTTTGCTAAGCATCTAAATTGGTTAAACAGCTAAGCATATAGCTAAACACGTGCCTTGAGTATACAACATCTAAATAACCTAAACACCTAATCATAGAGCTAAGCACATGCAACGCTAAACACATCTCTAAGCACTTTGTAATTCTAAACATGTGAACACTTTTTCTAAACATCTAAATAACCTAAACACCTAAGCATATAGCTGAGCACATGCAATGCTAAACACGTAAACACATTTCTAATCACTTTGTAATTCTAAAGAAGTGAACACTTCTAATCATCTTGTAAAAATCTAAACATGTTTAATGCTAAACATGTTTAACAAGTGAAGGCAAACTATGTGCTTAGAAAAGTGTTTAAAACCTAAGCATCAAATTTACAGTGCACATGAGCGTTTTAAAATGGTATGGATACCATGGGCTTCACCCACAACAAAGTGACACCACCACATAGCATACCTATAATCTATGTAGAGATATTGCTATTTAGAAACCTCCCCCGGGCAAGATTATTTCTGAATAAAAAAATCAAGTGGTAAATTAATTTGTGGATTTTATTTTTGGCCGGTATTATTTACCCGGCAGCCAGGTCCCGAACGATAGAAAGTCGAAGGAAAGTATCGGCGACTGCTTATCCGGGAGCCGGATATACAACGCTAATTTTAGTTCTTGCTCAACCGGCATTGCCGGGTGCGTGACGACAGAAATCTTCACTCGGTTGCCAGCAAGACCAGCTGGGTCATTGCAAAATGAGGGCGCATTAATATTTCTCTGAATTGTGTCTGTCCTGTGCCTAAACGGTTATTAGTAACTGTGATAGTTCAACAGTCATGTTTGGTGAACTTAGTGCAAGTAAACGCCTCAAATATGGCAAGATATAGGCCTCAAAATCCGGGTGCGCAAGTGGAAAAATCTTCACTGGGGAACCGAATCTTTGCCGGGTGGGCAGGAGACAAAATCTTCACTGGGGAACCGGTGAAATATTTTTTGTAGGAATCTTCAATTCCAATTCTAATTCAAAATTTAACAATTCCATTTTTTTAATAATCAATTCCAATTACGGAATTGACCATCAATTATAATTCCAGAATTGAATTGGTGGAAGCCATAAAACATTTCCATCACTATGGTGTGCCAACTCAGGTGCGAACTGATCATGGTGCACTCACATATTTGCGGAGTTTCAAAACTCCAGAGGTTCAGATGGCACGCTAACTTGAGGTCATTGGAGAATATATTCTGACGATCAACCATAGGGCAGGCCGGCTCTATGGCAATGCCGATGCACTGTCTAGGAGACCATGTAACAATTGCAAACACCGCGAAAGTAAGAAGATTAAGGACTCTGAAATGAAAGAAATTGTTCGTATCCGATTTATGGCATATCCAGAATGGAAACAAGTAAATGAACTGGCAGGTTCAGTGGAAGGGTGGCCACCTGAAAACTGTAATCATGGCAGGGGGAAGATCCTGTTATTTTCAAGGTACTGGGATGGGTGTACAAATGTAAAAGCAAAGGACCCACTGGTCCATTCGTGATGGGCATTATTGTCAGAACTTGAAGTCCATATTGTGGTCTTGTATAGACGATGTTCTTTAGATGGTGATCCGGAGGAACGCCTCAGACTAGTAACTCCTAACCGCTTGTGCACGGAACTCATGCGACCACTCCATACAAATCGGACCGCCGGACACATTGGAGTGCGTCAAACTAGCTTGAACATGAGGTGACGATTCTGGTGGCCGGGTTTGATGACAGATGTCGAACGTTGATGTCAAGAATGACGGCCGTGCTCCCCTATGGAAAGAATGGCGATAGACATATTGAGTTTTCCGACCGAAACGGATGGGGAGAACACTTGTGTTTTGGTAATGAGCGATTATTTCACCAAATGAACCGAAGCTTTTGCACTCCCCAACCATCAAACAATGACTGTGGCCGATGTTCTGGTAACATAAATATTCCTTCGTTTTGGTGTCCCCATGGTGTTACACACTGATCAAGGCCCAGAGTTACGTTTTGATCTCATGAGGGAAATTTCTGAGTTGTTAGAGATACGAATGTCCCTCTACCTTCTTCAATCTGATGGTCAGTTTGAAAAATTCAACCGAACCCTGATTGCAATGCTGTGAAAACTTTCCGAGGAGCGAAAAGAAAACTGGGATGACCACCTACCATATGTTATGTGTGCTTATAGATCAACCATCCAGGAGAGCACTCGCTCCAGTCCAAATCGGATGATGCCGGGTCGCGAAATTATGCTTCCAGTTGACATGATGTAATTACCGGCAGAAGAAACCTACCCCCCCCCCCAAGAAATATTTGCGCGTTCTAGGGCACACCTGGCTAAGGCAGACGAAAGATTGGGTGTTGCGATTACACCGACCAAATATCAATCGTGACAAATTGAACTTACTCTATACAGGGCCTTTCCTTGTGATAAACGTAGTAGGGGAGGTCAACTACCTTATTCAAAACAAATCCTCATGCATCCCCTTTTACAGTTCATATGGATTACCTTAAACACTATTATGGGAATGACAATCCCATCCCGTGGATAAATGGGTTGGGTCAGCGAGGACATGAATCCGTGAAGTCGGTCAGAGATTTGCCGGTTATGGCTCAAGTTCACCCCCAGTAGTTGTGACATTGCTGTCTCCGATATAGAAAATCATAAGTCAGCTATCCTATATAAGACTAGCCATCCTGAAACAGAGGGGGTGAATCAGAAATAATGGGTATACCAGATCGGCCCCGTTTAAGCAGACGTAATTGGAAACCACCTACGTTTTGGATGGGAATATTAATTAGGTCATCCTCAACACTGTGGATCATAGTGTCCACGGTCCTCACGCGCGCTACACTGAAGAACTCGCGTGTGTCTTAACGGCAAATCTACGAGGGACCCCTGATGTACAGATTCATGTGGCACCCCTCTTCCAATAGATAAGCTGGAGCGTCCACAAAGTAAACCACCGAAACCTGCTAGGCCGCGATTTATTTGGTTTGACTATGGGATGTGTTTGATGAATGTGCATACCCTTACCTCTTCCGCACATAACACCCCACACACATTACGCTGGCCCCAGAAATGTCAGATAGGATTTAATGAGGCCAAATGCAATGTTCTCCATTTAGGCTCAACAAACCGGTTATGAGTACAGTATTAAAATACTTCACTGGAAGCAATAACAGAGGACTTAGGTGTCACCAGGGATCTGGATTTCCATATGATTTCCAAAGCGGTGAACAAATGATCGAGAATGATTGGGCTTGTTAGGGTAACATTTACCTGCATCGACGGGGCGACATTCTCAGGCTATTCACCGTCATTTGAAATAGAGAAACGTGATCTGGTGTCCAAGGTTCCGACGAGACAAGCTAGAAGTCTAAAAACTCCAGAGGAGAGCTACAAAGCTAATACCAAACTTGAGAAGTCTACCCTATAAAGATAGGTTTAGAAACCCTGACATTCCCATCTTTGTACTGTCGTAGGAAATGAGGTGACATGCTTCATGTATATAAAATCCAGAATGGTATATAGACAAGCTGGAATCAAGACTAAAATTCTCGTTTGTAGACATGTCAAACACGAGAGGGCATAGCTTCAAGCTAGTAAAGCATCGCTGAAGATCAAGTTGGAGTCAGAATGTATTCACCCAGAGAGTGGGGCTACCAGCGCCGTAGACAGTCGTACATTGAATACATTCAAATCTAGATTGGACAAACATTGGATTAGGGAGTGCTACAATCTTCCCTGGACCGTTTATTAATAAATATCTTGCATAGAAAACAAGACATGACCAGAGTTTTTAACAGGATGTGCGACCACTACTCCGAAGATCTGGTATCAAGGCATCATTCCGATCAGTATTCACAGAAATATACCATTTATAATGAAAACAATAGTTAATTAAATTTCCTTTATTAAACACTCCACATGTAGTACGCATTTTTAAGATGGTGGTTGAGCTGTCTCGACTCGGGTCGAGCTGTCTTCACAGCTGTCCACAATTTTCACAGCTCGGCCTAGGTCGAGATATCTTCACCTGGGACGAGATGTCTCTGGCCGAATAGACTCAGTGAAGGAGATGTTGTTATTCTGAGGTTAGCCTAAAAACCGGACAAGACCACACGGTAACGCACGGGACTGAACAAATATTTTAACACGTATTTCTGGGGGTAGATCTATGAGAATTATATACATAAGATCGGAATGATAGAATATGAAACTTAAGATCCACTCATACTCGCAATATTTAGTAATTAAACAATTTCTGCTGTCCTGCACACAGAATGTGGTATTATTCTATTTATATTCCATAGGTGGAAGCACCCATAATATTTTGAGTATTAGGGCATCTTAAGTAACATATTCTATCATTCCGATCTTATGTATATAATTCTCATTGATCTACCCCCAGAAATACGTGATAAAATAATTATTTCAGTCCCGTGCGGTGTTTAGGCTGACCGGTCGTTCTGCATCATTGACCTGAAAGAAATGTTATACATTAGTCTAGATCTAGATCTAGAAGAATGTTCAGATATAAATAATAATCATTCAGCTATAATACCGATAAAACTTGTAGATATGTAGATGTGTAAACTAATTAATCTTTTTCTGATGACAAGCTTCGTGTTCATGCCGAAATAGTTCCATTGCAACTTTTATAATCTATGACGTCAACGAGAGTGGGATATCCCGGTGCATGACGAAACCAAGATTTCGCTAATGGTTGCACTTTAACCAGTAGTTATATAAACAGTTAATAAATCTGCTAGTGGTGCATAATTACAAGCTTCTTGACAGTTTGGATTACAGTCAGTACTTACATTCAAGTAAATAGAACGTTATTGATGACTAAACCGGCACAGGTTTGTAAATATATTTATTTACTAATTTCTGTATTAGATATAGTCGATTATAGATCTACAATCATAAAAATGACAATCTACGACTTATAATTATATTGTCTTTTACGGACACGCACAACCTGCACAGAACTTGATTGATTTAATTGATAATTCTAGGGCTTTGTTTCTCACCTTCTATGTTTAAAACGATATAGAATAGATCTACTTCAAACACTGATGATAGATCTAGATTCTACCTTGATACCTTACTCCTTAGGGCAGTTAGGCTTATATATACAAAATTAAAAGGCAATGCCTGTTATACTATTCCGGTATTTCTCGAGTGCATGTATCTAATTTTATCATGGCAGTCTATAGCGCTCCCCTTTCCAAAATTTGTCTTAAAGCTGTTCATACTAGCACAAGTCAAGATATCACATGTTCAGGCAGGTAGTTCCAATCATGAATTGTTCTTTGGCTAAAGATGCTTCTCAAATCAAGCCTGCATCGTCCCATGAACTTTTTTTACTGTGGCCTCTGGTGTTGTTGTTAGGTGAGAAGGTAAAGAAGTTATGGGAATCTAGCCTGTCCATACCATTCATAATCTTAAATCAGGGTTAGATTTCTCCCCGGCAGAAAGGTATTTCTCCCCTGCCAGTGGAAAAAAATACCTTTCTGGTGGGGAGAAACTTCCAGGTGTGTTTATTTTAAGGTGCAAAGTATAACCATGTGTAAGCCATGGTATCACCAAGTACATTTATACAGGGATACAATTAAATTATTAATAACGCAATTTGACCAGCCACAACATTTACAAAGTATAAATTTGTATGTCATAAGTGCACATCAAGAGACTATATGTAAATAATGACATTATCATGCAAATTTATACTACTGATGATCAGCCAAAATATCTTCTCAATAATAAATAACTAATCTGCTGATATTGATAACCCCCATCAGTGTCACATTAATCTAGTCAATAGGAAGTCTATCTACCATATTATAATTAGGCGGTGCAGATACTTCCCTATGCTATGGTGTAATAATAATCATACACCACTCACCCACTGCTGCATATTTAATATGCAGCAGTGGGTGAGTGTTATTACACAGCAGCATCTCTTCACAGTGATACATACAGTTATTACTACAGACTACATGATGTTGTCAGTAGTATTCAAGCATAACTAGATACAGCATCACCCTCCTCATAGTTGATTGGGTATTTGATAGTGTTATGTTGCCTTGCATAACAAAGCAGTCATTAAAAATTCAAATTTATTCAGCATTATAATGTATATCACTGCACAGATACCAGAAATAAATAGTGTCAATCTTTTATCTCACAATCTTAAACGTGATGAATTATTGACATACACTTTAAATAAGTATGTGGCATGTGGACAATATTTATAATTGAATAACTTGTGCTTATGTATATTGGTTTCAAACTGTTCAAGTCTCTATTAATTGGGTATGTTCATGGCAATTTTCCCCAAATTTAGTTTCTGCCATTTCTCCCCTGGGCAGAAAATATTTCTGCTGTATCGGCAGAAACTGGGTATTTACCATGTAGGGGAGAAACCTGCCAACCCTGTCTTAAATACATGGATCAAATACCCTCATCGCCTTCTAAAATCCAAAGATGGCAGCTTTAGGAATTTAAGCCATTGGGTGCGGTCTAACCATGGCTGTGAATAGTCTTGGCACTGTTGTTTCATCGAGGAGTGTGAAGGTCTTCCTGATCAAGCCTAACATTCTAGAAGCTTTATTTACACCACTAGCTAGATGTGCTTGTGGAATTTTAGGCCTTATCCACTGTGACACCTAGCTCCTTTTCCCCATGGGTTATGTCTAAGGTAGTGCCATTCATCTCATATGTGTGTTTTTGGTTTGATTTACCTAAGTGGAATACTTTGCATTTATTCTCATTGAATCCAAGCTGCCATCTCTCAGATCATTTGACAAGTTGGTTTAAGTCATTTTGGAGTTTCTCACGGTCCTCTGATAGCTCTAAACAGTTTGGTGTCATCTGCAAATATATTGGTGCATCTGGCAAGTCGTTTATGAATATAACAAACAATATAGGGCCTAAAACACTACCCTGGGGGATACCACTAAGTACTTCTGACCATGATGACATTATTACATTTACTGTTACTCTTTGTTTTTGATTCACTAGAACGCTTTCGATCCACTCATTTATGGGGTCTTGTATGCCGTATGCATCTAACTTCGACAGCAGCCTTTATGGGGGACAGAGTTGAACGCCTTATTGAAGTCGAAATAGATGACATCTAATGGGGATCCAGCAGTTCAGTCCATAGCTCAATCGTGATCAGTAGTTGAGTCATACATGACCGACCTGGTACAAATCCATGCTGTTCATCGCAGAATAAACTGTTTTCCATCATGTGGCTCACAATCTGACTATGGTTTCCACCATTCTTCCAACAACAGACGTCAAACTTATAGGTCTATAATTTCCTATGGCAGTTTTGCTCCCTTTTTTATGGATGGGTGTGATGTTGCCCTCTTTCCATGTCGAGGGTACTTCTCCCTCAGCCATTGATTTTATGTAGATGGCGCTTAAGAAGGGAAGACATATTGAGAATTCTTGGGTGGAATCCATCTGGCCCTGCTGATTTGGTGACTTTAAGCTGTAACAGTTTCTTTTCTGGGGTTATTTCTATGAGGGTGAGTGGTGTTTCTGTGTGAATTGTGTCAAGTTTTGGGATCTTGCAGTTGAGCAATTCTGCCTTTTCATTGTCATCATGAGTTAACTTTCCATCCACTAGATCACCTAACTTTGGTCTGCTTTTCAACTTGAATTGGTGTACCACCAGAAAGCTTTAGGATCAGTCTTAATGTTCTTGGCTATGTGCTTTTCAAACTCTCGTCATTTTGGTAAGTTCATTTTTTTCTTGGGTAGCCCTGACATAGTCAATGTAGTTGCCTGTTTGTGTGTAATGCTTCCAAGCACTATACTTCTTCTTTTGCTTAGCTATGGCAGCTCTGTTCATCCAGATTTGTCTTCTTTTGTCAATTTTCAGTCTGGAATTTGGTATGTAAGTGTTCATTGTATTGCTGAACTCAGTGGAAAAATATAACCATGCTTCCTCTGCATTCCTGTCCTGTAATTTCTCTGACCAGTCTTTTTTTGAGGTGCTTGTTCATGCCAACATAATTGCCTTTGTGGTAGCAGAATTTGGGCTTTAATTCCTTCAGTTCTGGGATGTACACATCAGGGTTATACATTAAGCATACATGGTCGCTGAGACCTTGTCCTAGTATGTATTCTATGCCTTTAATCATGTTCTCCTCTTTGTTGGGATGATGTCCAGGACATTAGGGTTCTGTCCATGAAGGTACCTAGTAGTAGTAGGCTCTGTGACATGCTGATGTAGAAATACATTGCGAACTGTATAAATAAATTTCAGGTTTGTGTGGTGGCTACCTGTGGTGGTGGTACTCCAATCGATGTTTGGGTAATTGAAGTCTCCTACTATCATGAGATGAGTTGCATTTAAGGATGATATTCTGTGTAATAGATCTTACATGTTCATACCATTTTCAATACTGTCCGAGGGGCGACGATATATACATCCAAATAGTAGTTTATCATTCCCATGTAGATTCATGGACAACCATAGACATTCGTTGAAGTCGGAGGCTATATTAATTTCAGTGGTATGTTCAGTTAGTTTTTCTGTTATGTATATGGTAATATCTCTTGATGTTTCCTGGTGTTCTAGGTTAGAATATGTGACATACCCTTTTAATTTTAGTTGCTGTGTAGTTATTGGCTCTAACTCTAAGCTGTATTTTGGCTTTATTTCAGTGACTACAATAATGTCTGCTTTGTTGTCAGCTCCTAGTAGCTGTAACTCAGTCATTTTGTTTGTCAATGTATCAGCATTTGTATACAGTATTTTAATATATTTTATGGTCTTATGCTCATCTTTACTTTTTGTGTTGTCTAGTCACTTTGTCTTCATTTCTTCCACTAGTGATATAGTGGAGGCATTGGGTTCTGTTTGGTCAGGCATCGGCTGTGCTGCTGCAGTGTGTCTTTGGGTACATGGTGTAAATTTCGCAATTTTGTTTCCTCTTATTACTAAGTTATCTTCTCCTTCATCTCTTCTTTTTTTCAGCTGTTCCCTCAGTGTTCTTCCCTCCTCTCTTAGGGGTGAGGTCTGGGCATATGTATACATTAGCCCAATTATCTGTGTTTCTGAGGTTTTTTGCTGCTGCTAGTATCACCCTTTTCCTGGCTGGTGTATCCAGGGTAGCAAGGATCAGCCTGGGTTTTGTGCCTTTTTTCTGTCCTCACCCTCTTACTCTTAGCCATATTGCCTTAGTAATCTCCACTCCATCAATATTTAGGTTTTTTTAATGAGGTTCTGTATTGACTGTATGTCATCTCTGTTTCTGCCAAGTAGATCTTGTACTTCACTTTCAGGTATATTGTGAATAATTAGATAACTTTTCCTTCTCTCTCAATCATCGAACAACTTAACTGTACTCCTTTCTGCTGTCATAGGTTGGGGTGTAACAGTGTGGAATATTCCTTCAGCTGCATCCTTGACCACTTGGGCATAGGATTTCACAACTTGCTCATTTTTGGCTATAACTTTATCCATACGTTCTTCCAGAATAATCATCATGTCTTCGAGGCATGATCCCCTGGCACTGATATTGTCTGGCTTTTCTGTTTTGTCAAAGTGGATGCTGTCAGATTTACAAAACATGGTAATAGCTGGCTCAAATGTAGATCTAGATGTAGTTTTTATCATTTTGTGCATTCAAGCATTGGCATTGCTATGATTGTAGATCCACATAAATTGTTTGACATCAACAGTGATTGCGCAGTTTTCGAAATGCTAGACCACTCAGTCTACTGTATTGCGATACTAATAAATAATAGCCTAGTTTAGGTGAATAATACAGTGGTAATGTATTCAGTTTACAGTAGTACAGTTCTTTATTTACATGATAACACTAAATTGACAACAAAACGTAGCTATGTCTTGTCTATTCCTTTTTGTCTATGCTACTTTTAACCCAGTTTGACCCAACTGTTATTGGAGTTATTAAATCATAATGTTGAATTGATTTATAAATGAAATGTACAGTACCGAAAGCAAATATTAGAGACCAAACATGGGGTCAATTCAATTTTGGAATTGATGGTCAATTCGGGAATTGGAATTGATTATTTAAAAAATGGAATTGAAGTTTCCTACAAAAAAATTTAATCCAAAAATTAATTTACTATTTTTACCATATTAACACTTACATGTGATGTTACCAATATACTGGAACAAAAATTATCCAGAACTTTGGTTCCTTTTATTTCTATATATATATATATAAATATATATCACAACCACTCCAGCCATGGCACCCCACATGAGCATTTAACTAATTAAACTGGCCTGGATACCATGGGCTAGAGATATTGCTACTTGGAATTTACCCCCATTCAATGTTTAGAATGGGCAAACAAAATTTAATCCACAAATTAATTAAATTTTTTAATTCAGAAATATTTCTTCCATGATAATCCTACTTGAAATATAAATTGGAATTGATAAATTTGACGTGGAATTGGTCAAATGGAATTGACTGTTAGAGACATAGTTTATAAAATGTAAGTGGCATTTACCATAAAAATAATAATCAAGGTTTTGCAATAATTAAACATGTTGTAGATTTAATTCCCATTAATTTTACAATAAAACATGGTTTAATCCATAAAGTAGTTCCAGTGTTTACAAAATAAAGCAGAGTTATAGTAAAGAAATTCATGATTTAAAAAAGAAAATCACATTTAAAAAAATTCAATCAGATTTTTTAAATTCTGGTGAAAGTCATTGCGTAACATTTCTTGTATGTTGCCTGACATCCTGTTTCCCCACAACTTTAGTTTTATCAAAGTATAACCACATAAAAACCATCATTAGTGAATCAGATAAGGGGTTAATTCCATTTAGTCAATTCCACATCAAATTTATCAAATCTAATTAAATTCCAAATTTATCAATTCCAAATCCATTTTTTACATACTACTTTTTACCATGAGTAGGTACTCTGAGTACCCACTTGGAATATCTATTGTGGTGGAAAAAGGTTTAATGAATTGTTTACACAAGATATGTAAATAATACTGTTGTAAAGAATTAATAAATTAAAAAAGTGAAATCACATAATTTTTTGGTGTGAAGACATATTGAATGAAATTAATAAAAAGTCAATATGGCTATGAAACACCATTTTTTTGAGACTTCAGGTTATCAACAAAGGGAATAATATAAAAAGAATATTCGTATTATACATACACATGGCGAAGACGAGGTGTATACCATACTCAATCCGTGTGAAGATGCAGGTGCTTCATGAGGAGGGATGCAGCTATCGTCAGATTGCTACAAGATGTGGTTGTAGGCACACAGCAGCTAGGATGATCATCAAATGATTCCAGTAGGTGGGTAGCCTGAAAGACAAACCTAGGAGCGGATGATCCAGATGCATTAAAGCAAGTAGCAATCGTGTTCTGCTGTGTCAAACCCACTGAAAGAAAACAACCCCAGAACTGAAGTGACAATGGTCGGAGCAGTCAGGGGTCCAGTGTACAACAGAACTGTTTGTGGGCAACTTTTGAAACATGATTTCAAGTCCTGTATTGCAAGAAAAAAAGCCATTGATAATGGGGAAACAAAGAATAGCGAGACGTCTGTGTGGTGAAGAATACCATCAGTGGACACAAGCACACTGGGCAAAGATCCTTTTAGTCAGATGAGTCCAGCTTCTAACTATATCCAACCAGAGAAAATGTCAGAGTCCAAAGGAGATGTAGGGAAGGATATGTACCTGCTTGCACTGTTGCAACTGTGAAACATGGAGGAGGAAGCATAATGGTTTGGGGGTGCATGAGTCCTGGAGGTGTTTGACAGCTAGCCGTTTGTGAGGGGACGAGGAGTTCGCCCAAGTGTTGTAAAATGTTAGATCACATGCTCCCATGAGCTCGTGCTCTTTTCAATCGCCAATGTGCTCAGCATAGGATCTTCCAACAGGACAATGTCACACGGTCAGAGCTTGCAAGACTTGGATGAACAAGCATGGAGTCCAACTTCTGGATTGGCCTGCACAATCTCTGGACATGAGTCCAATAAAAAATCTGTGGTGCATCATCAAGGCAGCATTTTCTGAATGTAAACCAAGAAATATGCAAGAGCTTAGGAGGTTTTTGGTCAACGAATGGAATAATATCATGCCAGAACAGTGCAAATGCTTTGTTGAACAAATGCCAAAGAGAATCCAGGCATTGGTGCATGCACATGGCTTAGCATCCAAATATTGACTTATGAAATATCCTAATTATTTAATTCATAGTCATTGTGATATGCCATCCATGGTGATTATTTTTCATGTTTGTTAAGTCTTTATACATGTTTCTTACGGTATTGTTACTTCTGTTATTGCGCTACATTTATTAAATATTCTATATTCCTGTCAAATTTATGTACAAATGACCTAAAACACATTGCTGTGTTTCTTAAAGCTATCTTTTAATTATTTTTTTGCTATTGATAAAAACCTTATTAAACAAAGATAATGGAAAAATAGAGGATTTTACTAGATGTTCAAAAACTTTTTTCCACCACTGTACTCCAAATAGTTTATATTCCAAGTAGGATTGTCATGGAAGAAATATTTCATACAAACAATAAATATGAAATAAACATTTATTATCTATATAAAGTTATGTAATAACCATATAAACGTGTATGTCAATAATTGTATATATAACACATATATAAACAAAAGCATGCCAATTTTATAGTCTACCAATCTAAGTTCTAACCCTGCCCCACCACAAAGTTCTTGATAACAAGAGCCAACCCTGACTGTTTTCTATAGATTCAACCTATTACGGAGCTTGCTCTGGATGGCAATGAAGTTGGAGAAAAACCTCTCAATTGAGGCTGAACTGGATGGAAGGCAGAGCAATATATACTAGCTAGATCACATAGACTTGTGGTCATACTCTTACATGTTTTCTTAACACAAGTCCACCACATGCCTTAAGGAATGGCTCTGCAAGCTAGGTATAGCTCATGAGTCATCTGGACCTGATTGGAGTGAGGTTCTGGCCTCTATAACTGATGCAGACAGTAAACAAGGAGGTGGTCAGGTGTTATGACCTGATCAAATTGTTTCTTTGTTTTGGTTTTGTATAGTTGAAGACACTATTCTGCAATCTGCATAATATCTTAGATAATTACAGAAATATGATGGTAACTAAATGTTGAGAAAAACTCAATTAAATCCAGATTTAAATAGTAAAACCCAATTTTAACCTGCCAGGCTGGACTGGACCAGTTTAAAATGATAAACATTTGGAAAATAATATTGTAAACCACCTTAGACCAGCTATCTAGCTGAATAGGGCACTATATAAATGTCACATATTATTAAAACTATCATAGTCATCTGCAAATATTAATGCATACATGATAGAGACTTGTATAAGAGGCACCATTTGGTATAAATGTGTAATCTATGACTGTGTACCATTTTTATTGTGTTAGGTTGTTTCACCTGTAGACCATTATAAAACATATAAAATGTAATCTACTGACATCAAGCTTTGTCATTAAATCCAGTGTACAAAGATTGCCAAGATTGTAATTTCACACCAAACTGTTAAGAATAAGATGCACATTTATTGCATTCATTCATTTGGTTTAACATCTGTGGTTGCATGTTATTTTGTTTAATAGAAGTATGAGTATTTGTTTTTTTGGATGAGGCTAGTGTCCAGGATGGCAAGGTCTTGAGAAAGAAGTATCCAAATATACTCATGTTTGACTTGTTCAAGAGAGTGAAATCTGTAACCACTAGAATATCAACTTGAAATATTTTATCTTGAAGCCAACTGTTTTCTAAGATTAAAGCACACACATATGAACATACAATAAATTTATTCACACACACTTTATTATATCAACACGTACATTTTGAGCCAAAATTAAAAATGTTATCACTATATAGTAAAGAAATTTACTAATCTATTTTGTTTTAATTACTCAGTAATATAAGTAACTAGACAGTAGATTGGCCATATTAAACATGTCTGATCAAACATATCCAACATGAATTATATAATTTAAGTAATTCATTATCTAAATTGCCAAACAATATTCCTTTAATTTATTTTTTATTATTATAATATTTTAGTAGGGTTTACAAAATTGTTTTAGTATTTCCTGTTTGCTTTAAATCATGGGGGGAAAATGGGTTGCAGTATGTGCTAGTTTATCTTTTAAAAGTTTTATACCAATGGACAATACTACACCTAATGCCATATTAAGCTTAAAATAGCCTACCAGTATGTCAACACAGCTGGAAACTGGTGCAACATACTTCTATGGAGTAAGTCCATTCTGAAGTTATACCATTTAACAAAATAATTTTTTGTATTCCAGCCATAAGGAATTTGGCATAACTACAATGTCATCAAAAAGAAGAATACGTGATTTTCAGCGGTGTGTGAGAAATATCAAGAGTTTCTCAGATAATCAAGCAATGATAAATAGATGGGATGAAGATCGACTCAGTTGGGTTGAAATATTAATCAGACCATCTGGTGGATTTTATGAGGGAGGTACTTTCAAATTCAAGGTAAGCAGAAGTATTTTAATTTGATGCTCATATTTTAGTGTAGTAATTTACAAAGCATATGGACTGAAAGTTGAATAACATTTTTCTATCAGGTATACTTTGAGAGTGACTCTCCAAAGTCTCCACCTAGAGTAGACTGCCTAACTCCAATTTATCATCCCAATATTGACACTACTTGTGATGACTACAATGTGTGCCTAAATCTTTTTGATGAATGGGATGACAGATTTACATTGGAAGATGTAATACAGGGCTTACTTTTTCTATTGTATAATCCTAATGTGGAGGACCCACTTTCACCATATTTTGCACATGATATGAGTGAGGAGATGCTAGGAGAGCAGATCAGGCAGTCACTTCAGGGTGGTAATTTGGATGGTGCTACAGAGGACTTCCCAGAAAATAACCAAACTGCGATATTTGATGAAACAGAACTGACGAAAGGCATCAAGTTTATTCTTGAGAGAGCTTCTAGAATGATGGTTACAGAAGTTGATGACAAAGAGCAAGCTCTAAAGGAAGAACATGAGGACATTAATGAACCCTATGAAACTAATAATAACAGCCAAGAGTCTGAATACTATTCACCAAGATGTAATGTAATTATTCAAACTGAATCTAGTTACGAAAAATATTATTTACTTGGAGCAGTGAGTGATGCATCACAGAATTTCAACAGAACATTTAGTAAGTGGACTAGGTACATACCAAGAAGCTTTATTCCCACACAGTCTGATATACTTACTGAAATTCTTCTAATGAGTATAGCATCCTTCACTAGGTGATTATATAATTAAGGCTGTGAACCTGCTTAGGTACAAATACATTATACACATATCTTAATTCATAATATGCTGTGATAGAAAATGAAATGAATGAATTTTCCTTGTTCATATCAAAACATTTTCCCTAAATATACCTGACAATTGTTTTCTTTCAGTAGGATTTTTCTGTTGTTAAGACATAATTAATAGTGTCTTCTAGTGTATTGTTTAGTGTATTGTTTTATTTGTAATGCAATTTCTCTTTTTGAAAATTGATTTTGTTGTAACTATTAATTTTATTCAGGGCTATTTTGTGTGATTATTAAACTAAGTTCATTATTTAATGGATATGGCCACTAGTAGATGTTTTATACTGTCTATTGTATACCTAAATATTATTGTTATTGTTACCTGTTTTGATTTAAAGATTTGTGAAGTATTTATCCACTGAACAATTTAATATTATAATAAAAAATGAAGACTAGTTATGATGCATTATTTTGTACTATAAACTTAAGTTAATAAACATATTTTATAACCTTTTAACCTAGTTAACTAGTTTAACCTGTGTAGTAGCTGCACAGATAAGGAATTAGCTTAATAGCTAAATGGGCTGTGCTACCTCCAAATGTAATGAAGCTAAATTAAAGATGAAACAACCTTCAGATATGCCCATGCCAAAATTGAACATGAGTAGTAGTGATCCAACACACTATCACTAGTCATAATAGTTTTTCTGGAGTTTTTTGTTTTCTTCTAAACATTTAGAACTAGGTCACTTTATGTTTCAAATGCCCTCTATACAAGAATACTGTGTATTTATACATGTTTTAGATAGTCAACCTGATGAACAAGTTTTCCCCATGAAGTTACATTTATTTAAATGCTGGCTTTCTTCATATTGCTGGCATACACATATTTTAGATATCACTAGTATGGTATCAGTTGCATTTTTGAAAGTGGAAATTAGCTACAGTTAAATGATGTTGCAATAATATGTAAATTTCTCAAAATTTACATTATGATATACTAAATCGTTAAGAAGAATTAAAAGATCCCAGTTCATAAAGTGTGTGTTCTACCTTGAGATGATATTTAGACACCCCAAAACATTAAAACAAAAGCACTTGGACCAAAGTCAAACTTTATTTGTTACATATAGGTAGTTGTAATACTACATAAATAATTACTTACTGAAGTGACTATGGTAAAAGTTAGCACCTAACTAAATGTGTAGCAGTTGTCTTAAATATGTGCCCAGACATATGAAAATATCAACAATATGGTACACAATATGGGAAATATTGTAATCTATTTATTATATTGAAGTTACCATTTAATAATGGGTATAATCAGCTGAACTATGTAAAAACTACATACATCATTAATTAAAAATATTACATCTATTGGTATAGCTATTTTATTATTATTATTTACTTTATTTTGTGAGCAGTAAATAAATTTTCAATTAAATACATAACAAACAGATAACGTTTGAATAAGCAAAATTATACACTCCAAACTTAAATAATTCATTCTCTTTTTTTTGAAGCAATTCTCTTCTGCATCATTACTCTGTATAGAAATTTTGTTCTTAGGAGGTCTATCTGAAAAAAATGCAAAATAATACCAGCAAATAAAAAAATAGATAAATCTAACCACCAGTTAGTTATGTTTTGATTGAAAATGTGTTACATACATACACAGGCAACTATGCTTTATATTTAATTGTTTAACTTTTACATACTTCAGGGTAACACCAGCCAGAAAATACTAATCTGAGTCTGAAAATGTATGGTTCAACTAATATGAATAGCAAGATAGCTCCCATCAATGCTGCAAACATTCCATGTGTCGTCACTTGCTTAACCTTGGGTCCACATTCTGTGAACAAAATTTATAGCACTTCAGTGTGTTATTTATTTAATAGATATTAATTGAAAATCTTACTGTATATAAGTGTAGCTTTTAATTATACATGTATACAAATTAGGTTATTCACTGTCTTAAAATGTTAATTACAGGAACAAGTGTATCTTATAGCTACTCTTTTCACACTAGACGGCACATCTGAGTCAAGAAAACATACTGAAGACATAAAAAACAGAGCCTTTTCCCGCAACCCTTTTCTTAACAGGAACACAATCTAGATGCCAACTTTGGCTACACTTAATATAGCTTGTTTCCTTTCACAGTGATCACGAATCTGAAAGGGGCTTATTTTAGATTGTTTTACAATATGTCAGATAAAATACTTTATATATACATTTGGTAATTAAAACAATAAATCATAATCTAGCAAAAACATTTTTATCACATTTGGAATGTTTCTAGAATCTCTACTGTTCTAACTGGTTATAGACTACCCGTAGATCATAAATTACTTGTTTATTTTAAATGAGTTCCCGGTGAATAAAAATCCAGATGATTTATGTCATCATAGTTCCTAGAAGACCTACTTAAAGTGTCCTAACAGACATTTTAATTATTTTGTCAGATGGTGATTTCTGTCTGGCTCTGAGGTAGTTTCTGGTTTCATACCACCACTGACAGATTTTGATTGTGTTAAACAGTTCCTGAAATTTGTCAGTGTGCACCATTGGAATACATAAGATAGTACTAGCTAGACAGATTGGGTTAATGGTACTAGTGGTGATGTGGATGTAGCAACAGTCAATAAAAATGCACTGCATCCCCCATGGAGCCCATATAGAGAATGCAGAGGTGCAGTAATTAGCACTTGTGCTCCAGGGTTATAAGTCCCTTAAAACCAGAAGACCATCTTAGTGGGAAGGAGTTCCAAAAGAGGCAACCGTCACCCATCCAAACCAGCACTACCTCCCAGGCTTGAACTATTAGCCACTGCTTAATTTCTGGTGAGTGTCTGGGCTCTTGTCTTATAAGGAAATTAGGCCCAAAGTGGTGGGCAGCAGTGTTTCCACTACTAACTTACAGAATCCCCTCATATGGGCTTCCCCCTATATAGAACACATTGGTTCTTTTATTTGCCTTATATACTAAAAGATGCAGCAGGTCTTTTACAAGTTATGTACCCACCCAATGGCAAAACAATTAATCAGTGAGATAATAAAGATAATATTCTCATAACTAACTTAAAATCCACTCACCATGAGTAGTATATGTCTTATTAATCGAATGAGACTGGTTGAATCCAGCCAACATTTTTCTCACCAGTTTAGCCAAGACACCTTTGCCAATGACTTCAGGAGAAATGACCTGATGACCTATCACATATGATGGAAGTATATATATATATGTGTGTGTGTGTCAGTTAACATAAATGGTTTGATTTAATTAATTTTAATAATTAGAAATATTTGCAAATAATTTTAATCCTTAATTATTATTTACAGACCTTTATTTGTACTTTCTACGTCAAAGTGTTTGGTATTTAATATAATAAATTTGTATAAAGTGTAGTCCAAACCAAAAATAAATGAAATCATTACTGCCGCAAAAACAAAGATAAGAAGGTTCCCAACCTAGAAACACAAAAAATACATTTCCTTAATTTAATAATGCATTTTTTAAACTTCTACTTTGAGTCTTTTATCTGATGTTTTAAATTTAATACAACGGAAACAATTATTCCATAAGGCTTTTTATCATTAAGTAAGAAGATTAAAAGATTATTCAGTATGAAGGTAAATATTTAATAAATGTGAAAATATTCATAGTTTGTTTAAATAATAAACATGACACAAAGTTCTCTTATCATAATCTACCATAATAATTTCAAATAATTTACTATTCTTTGTTTTTCCATTGTTGTCAAATGGCGTCCATCAATTTCAACAATATCTTTCCTTTCATGTTTCTTCAGTAAGTAAATAACTTGTTTCCCCTATATTGCATGTACATTCAAAAAGAAAACTGAAAAGATCTGTTTTTATTTGACATTTTAGGTAATACATGGAGAACTTTAAACTGAATTTAGAATGTTTATGACCTCATACTTACGACAGCTGCTCTACTGCAATCAATTTTGCGGAAACGGTTATTTACATAGCAGTTTTGATGTTCAATATCCGAAATGTATCTCTTGTGAAATATGATGGCACTAAAAGTAATCACATATAAATAAGAGAAAAAGAACAGAACTATATAATACACACAAAACCGTCCTAGCTTAAACATTTCAACTTTCTTTTTCATTTCATTTATTTTGTACACTAATGTAAATACATATACTAGCACTAAAATATATAGATACATTAAAGTACCAGGATAGCACAAGAAAGTGAAAAACACTTATTTCCATTGTGGTACCAAGGAAAAAAATCACAGATATATTATTGTAGTCTATATGACAGATGGTGGACTAGACAAACTTCAAAAGAATAGCTACCTATAATATTTAGATTAATGGATGTTACAAACAAAGATATATATATATATATACACACATACATATATATATAACTTGAAAATATAAGACCAGGTTAGAAAAGAATGTACGAACTTGCTTCCTGTCCATTAAGATTGTCAAATAAAAATGCTCGTTGAACACTTAATTTCAGTTAGTAATTCGTTCCAAGCCAATATTCCTGTATAGTAAAAGTATTTTTCCAAAGATTTAACTTGAGGTATCTGAAGAGACATTGTGCTGGATCTTGTATTAATATTATTTTAGGAAAGCAGTATTTAAGTAAACAGGGGCTGTGCCATTTAGAATATTGTGAACTTGATTTGGTTTGAGTTGTTTGGCACAGAGTTCCACCAGCAACATATTTACCAATCTAAACTCATTTTTTGGGTACATTGTTGCCTAGCTTTGTAATTCTTGGTCAGTCCAGAATACCATGATGAGCTAGCATAGTCAAAGTGGCATTGGATTAATGCTGCAGTTAGCATCTATTTTGTTTCTAGATTGATATTCCTCGTCTGCCTATATAGAAATTTTGAATTTGATTTGTTAATGATTTTATCCGCAATACAGTCTCCAGCAAGAGATTGGTCAAGTTCGACACCTAAGTATTTGACCTTCGTCCGACATGACAAGACATTGCCTGCGCATTGCACTTGAATGGAGTTTTTTTAAAGTTTCCTTTTTGATTCAAAGATAATCGACTCTGTGGAGAGACAATTTATTATCAATCAGCCATTCCCTGGTTGATTCTAGTTCATTGGAAAGTTCTTGCTGAATTTCCTTTTATGTTATTTCCTGGCACTATAAGTGCAGAGTCATCGGTATAGAGTAATAATTTGCACTTGACCGCTGATGGGATGTCATTCACATAGATGAGAAATAACATAGGACTAAAAATGGATCCTTGAGGGACGACACATGTAATTGTGGCAGTGGTAGAAGTAACGCCACTGATTTCTACTGATTGTTGTCGCTCATGTAAATAGGATCAAAACCAGTTTAGTGCTGATTCATCGAGTCCTAGAGTTTTAAGTTTCTGGATTAGAATGTCATAATCAACAGTGTCAAATGCCTTTTGTAGGTCTAGAAGTACCATACCTACATAGTTACCTTTGTCTTGTTCCTGCTTTATATAATCAGAAAGATGTACCAAACAGGTATCAGTTGAAAAGGCTGAACGAAAACGGGATTGGTTCTCATAAAGGAGTTTATTGTCTTGGGGTATTGATCTAGCTGATGGTAGACCACCGTCTCAAATAATTTAGAAATGATGTTAAGAATTGACACTGGACAATAGTTGCCAGCTTCAGTTTTACTGGGTTTTTTTTATAAATAGAAGTCACCCTTGAAGATTTTAAATCATCAGGAATTTGACCAGTTACCAAAAATAAATGTGTTAGGGGTGACATAATGATATTGGCACCATCTTTAATTAAACTGGGGGATAACTGGTCTAACCCAGTTGCCTTACTTGGATTTAGATTTTGTAAGATCTTGAGTACAACACTCTCGGACACCTCCTTTATTTTAAAACTTGTAGTATGCATGGACCGATCTAATTTCTGTACATGACTCCACCCATATTTTCCTTTACTTGGTGTGGTGGAAAATGGTCAACTAATGTTGAGGCAATGGTTGTGAAGAATTTATTTTGCTCAACCAATAGCAAGAAATATTCTATGCAGCTACATAATTTAGAATCCTTATTTACACATTGAGTTATAACATTCAAATAAGTCTTCTTTTTGTTGCTTGTTTTTAACTCAATAAATGTTTTAACAGAACTAACCACTTTCCCAAACTAAGTTTAAACGTAATTAATAATTTATATTCTGCATCTTATATTTTCTGCATATATAAATACTACAGACAGAAAATTCTTAAAAATATCAAAAAGATCTTGAAATTGCAATATGAAGATACATCCCCATATGAATAGAACAATAAACAAAATAGTATATATGTTTTGAGCATGCTTGTCTACTAATGGTAATGAGCCAGTTATTACTCAAACTTTTTTCTCATATTTTAATACAAATATGAAATAATATTTGAAAAGATAAATATCGTTATTAATAATCTCCTCTGACTGACAAAACAAATTACTGTTCAATGAGATGGTGAAAAGATATTCCCTTTGTATTAGTTTTACGCCCATGGCTTATGCAACCAACGACACGATAATAATTCACCAGAAAGCTTAAATAAACAGTCTTTGAATTCAGCATGTTTATAAACCCGATTTTACAATCTGCATTCCTTTTTTCCACGACCGGAAGTTGGGACCTGTTTGCCATCAAATCGGCGGCCGTGTTCGGTCTAGCTTTCTTTCAGGTCAATGGTCCGGACTATATGTCCAGACAAATTTCTCGCGAGAGTTCAGTTCAAATTCGCACAAGTGGTACAACAGAGATGGATCACCAGGCAGACGTACGTGAATTCGCCGATTTTAACAGTTTATCGGCAGCTGTTGCGCTTTTGGAAAGAAATTCATTTTGTACCGAAGAGATAACAGAATCGAATCCGATATCCGCAGGAATACAAGGAAATTATACAATTCATGTATACAATACGTTAGTCCCATATGTACCAAGTAAATCGCTCTTATTGCGTAAGTGACATAATTATAAATGATATACTGGCCGGTCCGACAGTCGAACGCATGAATAAAACTCTTATAGTAATTTATACAAATATAAGAAGAAATAGTTGCAAAATAAACTTACTTTCTTGTGTTCGTGAGAAGATAGAAGTGCACGCGTATTCAAAGTTACATCTAATAATATGTACGGTGAAATAGCGTATGTATGCGCGATGTCCTATTTATCCGGAAAAATAGCGTATAGGCAAACATGAGCTATATTTGTCCGTATCAGGACAAATAGCTTATATAGTCGATCTCGGGTTATTTGTCCGTTTCCGGACGAATATAGCCACGGCCTATTAATTAATATCACATTTTAACTATAGTGACCATATTAATATGTTCACTATACATTTAAATTGTGATCTGTAATTAACGGTGACGTATACTTTTAATATATGTAAAATTTATTTATAAAAAGATACTACAAAGTTTCATTAACATGAAAAAAATGTGTTTGTCTGTTTGTGTGACACAATTAACTGTCACTAGAGGTTTAACAAATTGTCAATAAATTTTTACTGGTGCTGAAACTGCTACCCTTTAACTTCCAATTGTCCAACATATCTGACTGCTCCTTAGCGAGCCCACGATGTTCTTGACCCATATAGTTCCATTCTATTTTCAAAGTACACTAATAACGCCTTAATAAATGTATCTGTACCAAAACGCCAAATTTGAGGTTTTGCTATGTCTAGCTGTTGAATGTAAATACGGGATATGCGGAATAGAGAGGCATTGACTGATTGTTAATTCTGGTCTTGACTGGTATTCTTCATTTAAATCATAACTATCATGGCAAATTGTACTGCTCCACGAGACCAAACCTGTCCAACCTCGACTTAAAACCATTTAGGGATGGGCTGTCGATTACTTCAGCTCGGAGCGAGTTCCAGTCGTTTACGACTCTCTGGCTAAATACTGACTGCCTAATTCCAGATCTAACAAGTTTTTCACTAGCTTCTGGCTGTGTACTCAGGTGGTTGATCCAGAACTTAGCTCGAAGAATATATTTCTATCCACTCTGCCCATTTATGATCTTGGATGTCTGCATCATATCCCCTCTTCTTCTGCGGTGATGGCAATCTTAGGGCTTTTCGACACTTATCGTATGGGAGATGTTTCAGCTCTGATATTAGTTTAGTAGCCCATCTCTGAATATTTTCTATCTCTACCTTATCAAGCCTAAATCTTGGGTGCCTGATCACATTTCCATATTCCAAGTGTGGTCGTACCATAGTGATGAACACTCTAGGCATTGTAACAGTAATTATATATGTGAAAGCTACTCTTATTAAGCCTAACAAGCGTGATGCTTTTTCTACTGCCTTGTGGACATGGGCATGGAATTTTAGCTCCTCGTCAATAAATACACCAAATTCCTTCTTAATTCTGGTATCGCCTAATATCTCAGTTTCCATCTGGTATTTTAATCTTTGATTTGAGCTGCCTAGATGGAGGATTTGAAACCTAGCTGCCTCTTGTGTGATCATTTCACAAAGTTGTCTAAGTGTTGCTGCATGACATGGTGATCTTCAATTGTCTGAACTGCACGGAACAGCTTCCGTGTCATCAGCAAATATGTTTGCTGTACTGCTGACCACGTCTGGCAGGTCATTTATGAAAATGACAAACAAGATAGGACCTAGGAAACTTCCTTGGTGTATTCCGCTCAGGATATCTGACCATGATGACAGTTTACCATTTACTACCACTCTCTGCCTTCGTCCAGTTAGAAAATCTTGGATCCGCTCCAGTTGCCTACCAGTTACACCATATGACTTCCTCAGTAACCTTTGGTGAGGGACAGTATCAAAAGTTTTTTTTTAATCCAAATAAATTACGTCAATGGGGGCCCCACTATCCAGCAGCCTAGACCATAATTCCAGAGTGACCAATAATTGTGTCCTGCAGGAGCTTCCCGGAACAAATCCATGCTGCTAGTCACAATACATATTATGATCCATCATGTGAATCACAAGTGAATCTTTGATTACAGACTCCATCATTTTCCCTATCACTGATTAAGACTGACCGGATGATAATTTCCTGAAATAGTTTCCACCCTTTATTGTGGATTGGTGTGATGTGGGCATGTTTCCAAATACTTGGTAGGCGTCCTACTTCATAGGCCTTAGGGTTCGGTTTCACATTTCTCGCCAAATTGTACTCAAAGTCCCTACACAGATTTCTCGTCATCGTGGTTAACTAATATTTTTTAATTTGTTACTCGCACATAGTCCCATTTGTAGATATTTTTACGCAGTCAGGGTACAGCTGAGGACAATGTGGTCTCTTAATCATATGCCTGCATGATATTCTAAGTTACTGATGGAGCCTTCACTGCTGGTCAGTATCAGGTCAAGAAGGTGAGTGTTTTGCCCATGTCTGTAGCTAGTAAGCTGAGTCACATCCTGATACAGTGAATACATTCATTACCACATAAACATACTTTTGTCAACCATTGTTATAGAAGCCAAAACTACTTCTCGAAAATCTACCGACATGTATATGATTTAAACCGTACACCCACTCCTAGAAGATCACAGAAGATCGAGTAGTTCGGGTCGTTTAATAGATTGTTTTACTCTTCACGGCCTCATTCAACACATGAAATTCACATATAGGGCGTTCCAGGGGTCGTACTGAGGCCACTTCGACTATTGAATGATATTCAGCGAGTCGTTCGATCAGTCAATATATTTTAGTACATACTCCTATAGGTATATTGTAGCCATTGAATTCAGCGTGATGTTTATATGGAGGGTTTCAAAGCAATATTTATGACACATGGAATTTAACAAATAGTATAAACGATATTAAAAGAAGTTCAGGTTAAGAATATCATCAGTTTAGAATCGGTTAAGAACAAACTAGCATCGACAAAACCAGTGTATTGGACGAGTTCGTTCCCCACGTCCTGTCACCTTTGACAACAATTAACAGGCTGGAAATTTCATACCATACGACACATTTCATAATCCAAATTGGGTGGTTCATGTATCCAAACTTGGTAAATATAGGTGCCATGTCATGTGTATTATCGGTAGCTAATTGGCAACAACAGCTGTAGTTTTCTACTTCCCCTTGCTCTGAAAATGAGCCATTCTTCAATAGAATTATAGCAAGCTATAAACTCATTTGACATATAGGGATAAAACCAACAATACGCAAAAAGCATTCTCTCTTCGTTTTGGTAACTTATGAGTTCAAATAAATAAAACACTATGTAAAAGTTTCATTGCAGCATTAGGACTTTCCGATACTCATTGATCTGGGTGCTGATTTGATACTACAGATCCTAATAACGTGTAACTTTCTTAACCAGTTATTTATCATCAGTGGATCACTACTAGAGTATTTTACTCTATAACACCTCTTCTCAAATATGTGTACTATCAATTAAGTATCCAAAGTAAGTACATACGTAAGTACAGAAATGATTAGACATTCAAGACTTCAGTCCAAGGCCTTATAATTTCTCGACTGGACTATGACAATGCATTGCTATATAATACCCCCTCTCTCTGACAAACCGCCTGCACCGAGTGCATAACTGTGCTGCACGTGTAGTGACACGTATTTGTAAAAGGGAACATAATTTTATTTATCGCCAGTTTTGTTCAAGCTGCACTGACTTACTGTACGTTTAAAATCACTGTACAATATCAGATCCTGTTTCACACACACAAAGTACTGAGTGGAATAGCACCACTGTAAATAAGCGATCTAATCCAAAGGGTACAGCTGAGGACAATATACCAGTGAGAGTCCAGGAATCTGAGTCCTGTTCACTTTTGACGGTACCAAAAAGCCATACAGCAATGTACGGAAAAAAATCTTTCTAAGCATCGGCTCCTAGGCTGTGGAATAAGTTGTCAAATCATATTAAACTTTCAGCAAGTAAAGAAGTATTTTGTACAGCCTATTTATAATATAATTATAAAACATTGTATTTATGTATCAAATGTTTTGTGCTATATGAGCTTAGAACATATTTGGATTATATTTTAAATGTAAAGTACCTTACTTATAGCAATTCAAGTTGAATAAGACACTGTCTAAAATACTCTTATTATTATTATATGGATTATACTATAATAAGAGTCAACAATTTAATTGATGACATCAAATATAATCCACGTATTACATTTATTCCCCCAAAGTAAGAAAACAGTTACACACACACACATATATATGTGTGTGTGTGTGTGTGTGTGTGTGTATTACTTTACTACATGCATTTATCAATTAAGATAACTAAGGGAATATTTTACAGGCAAGAGAATATATTTCCTTGGTTTTCTTAGATATGTGTAATTAAGTTATGCTACCATGTTAAGTACTTACTTAACAGATAATACCGTGGTAAGAGTTTGTTTAACTGTAATATCCAATGTTTGAAAAATAAGAACTAATATAGTAATAATTCGTAAATCCAGTATAATCTGTAAATTATTCTATGTTAGATGTTTTTATTGTTTGAAAACCTCAGTAGTTAAGAATTTTTCCTATGATTAGTATTACAAACTGCATTGTCTCGTGCGTCCATTCTGTAATAGATCATGGAAGACTTACCTTATTCATATTGATGTGATTTAATGTACACCAGTATTCATTACCATTAGTTGTATGTCCAATAATACAGTGTCCAACAATTTCAAATAACCGCATAATATGACTGGTGCAAAATACTATTTTCACACATTCACTTGTTCAATATGAACACAAATAATATGGTACTTTTTTCA
Source organism: Paralvinella palmiformis (assembly GCA_025642065.1). Taxonomy (NCBI): domain Eukaryota; kingdom Metazoa; phylum Annelida; class Polychaeta; order Terebellida; family Alvinellidae; genus Paralvinella; species Paralvinella palmiformis. The sequence goes on along the minus strand of JAODUP010000109.1, from coordinate 580,508 downwards.
TACATGCTGGACATACTACAAACTGTACCTCAGCTTTTGCATGCTCCAGCGTAATCGCTGGCATTGGACAGAAATATGGCCGTACGATACCTTAGTAAAGACATATATCATGCACATGTCATTACTATTTTGCATGATTTCCACAGACACGATCAAACCTACAAAATCATTTAATATGTGATCATGCTATTGACAAGGAAGTCTCCGGTACATCAATGAAATATTGATCCATGTGTATATCTCTGATCACTAGTTTCACAGATTCAGTTCAGTCTGCTGTCATGATAAAAAATAATATAAGTTGTGCACTGTGATTTGACAATAGTAGTGCTGTCATCTATAGTTTCATAGTAATTTAGACATGTGATGTACTGTTGAAAGGCATAATGAATTTAGTTACTGCCCAGTCGTCTTATCATGAGAATGTGAATGTACATATTTGACTATAACAAACATGACTTCGTGTCAGAATTAACAAACTGATAGATGTGTTTTGGCGGGAAGTATGACCGGCTTTCGATCTAACGTCACCGGAATATTTCTCGGATAGTTCAGCTATTAGATATATTGTATTTTGCATATTATGTAATATAGATTTAATTTATATTAATATAAATTGATTATATTTAGTTATTTTGTATTTCTTGTATTTTCTTTTTAACTGCTCATTTGACGCCCTATATTATCGCCCACTCCAGTGTTTCCCATAAGAACTCGATTTTTGCTTGTGTATGTTTAATTTATTTAAATTTTCACTTATTTTATTTCTATAATTATAATGAATTATACTAGAGATCAGTTGCTTGCCTTACGACCCTATGGTGGTAATACCATTTGTTTAGCGATGCGCCCACGTAGTGGAAAACGTCCAAAGCAGATTGGGTCTGATGCAAGTAATTTGACCACTGTGCCAATAACACCATATAATGGCACAGCTGTACAAAATGTAAGTATTGGTCTTATTAACTGTCAGTCGATCTGTAATAAATCTGATGAAATATCTGATGCTGTTAAGGATATGGATCTTGATGCTCTTGTCATTACAGAGACTTGGCTAACTGGTAATGTTTCAGACCAGAAAATCGTTGGTGATGTGACTCCAGCTGGATATTCATTCCACCATGCAGCTCGGATTCACAAAAAAGGTGGGGGAGTCGGCATTCTTCTGCGTGATTCTTTGAAGTGTGAAACCCATTTGCGTTTTCAGGCTAAGTCTTTTGAAAATTACCAACTGACTTTTGTATCTGGGTGGATAAGCTATTATCTACCGATTACATCCCACTGAGAAAAATGGCCTGAAAGCAGCAGATCTCTTCAAGGAATTTTCGGGATTTGTTGACTCTCTTGCTACCAACAGTGGTCATCTGTTGATCTTAGGTGATTTCAATATACATTGGGATTGCCAGAGGAATGCAGATACCAAACAACTGGCTGACATTCTTAGATCTGCCAATCTCAGGCAGCATGTCCAAGAAAGAACACACAGACATGGTCACATCTTAGATCTTGTCATCTCCCGTGATGAAGACAATTTGATTAAGGGTGTGTCTGTGTCTTCCATGCTGTCTGATCATTTTCTTGTTAACATTAATGTATCTTTACAGAAACAATCTGTTTTAGCTAAAGTTATTTCATATAGAAGATATAAGTCAATTGACAAGGAGGCTTTTCTTGCTGATCTGCGAGTCTCTTCTCTGGTATTGGATCCGCTGGATGATGTGGATCATCTGGTGGATCTCTATGATAGTACATTGAGAGACATTGTAGATGAACATGCACCTTTAAGGACAAAGGAAATTCCAAGCAGACCAATGATTCCATGGTATAATAATAACATACAGGCTGCAAAGAGACACAGAAGGTATTGTGAGGCGGCTGTGGATCAGGACCAGTTTGTGTGTTCATTTTGAAATGTTCAAGGTCAGTAAACTTTTTGTTAAAAATAGCCTTGCCTCTGCTAAATCTGAATATTATAATAAAAAGATCAACGTATCCGGGAAATCAAAGCACTGTTTTCAGTGTTGTGAATAAAGTATTACATAAAAGTCAAACTGTCCTCCCAAATAATATCAACTCAGATAAAGATATGGCCCATTGTTTTAATAACTTTTTCTGTCAAAATATATTAAATATACATAGTGGGTTTCAGTCCAGCACCTTATCACAGGGTAAGCCATTGATAGAAGAGTCCTGCATATCCATGATGGATACATTTGAGCCTTTTACAGACTGATATCAGACAATTGCTGAAAAAGTCATCTAGTGCTTTCTGTGCAGTTGACCCTATGCCTACATGGCTTGTGAAAGATTGTCTGGATGTTCTGATAAGCCCAATTACAAATATAGTTAATAAACCATTATCTCTGGGTGTTTTCCCAAGATCCATGAAAGCTGGCGTTGTAAAACCATTAATACAAAACTACACTATGGACTGTAACATTCTAAACAATTACAGACCTGTTTCAAATCTTTTTTATCTAAAGTTATAGAAAAGGCAGTTGCTTTCCATCTAAACAAATATTTAATCAATAATAACCTTAATGAATCACTACAGTATGCCTATAAAACTGGTCACAGCACTGAAACAACCTTGGTTTGAGTGAAAAATTATATTATGATGTCATTTGATCAAGGTAAGCCAGTAATACTTGTTCTCCTGGACCTGTCTGCTGCATTTGATACATTTGACCATAATGTACTTTTCTCTAGGTTAAAAGACATGTTTGGTCTGTTAGGTAAAGTACTTGAATGGTTTAGATCCTATCTGGAACAACGCTCCCAGAGAGTATCTGTTCATGGTATTTTATCTGACATTCAGTTTTTGTTATCTGGTGTACCACAGGGTTCAGTTCTTGGTCCTCTGGTTTTCACAATGTATACCCGTCCTCTTGTGATCATTGCGCAGCGATATGGGGTTAAATATTACTTGTATGCTGATGACACACAGCTGTATATATCACTGGATCCTGACAATGAGTTATATTTCTCCTCTTCCTTGAAGAATTTAGAACATTGTATTGCCGATATTCGGCTATGGATGACTCGAAATCTTCTAAAACTAAATGATAATAAAACAAATATTTTATATTTGGCATCACCACATTGTGTTAAATCCCTAAAGACACCAGCATTACAGATGGGTGCATCTTCGATTACTCCTAATGGGTCATTAAAAAATCTATGGGTTATTTTTTACCAATGTATTAACATGCATGAACATGTCACATCAGTATGCCGAGCTGCCTACTACCATCTTAAGAACATCCACTGTTTAAAAGCATTCTTGACACAAGAATCACTTGTAACTGTAGTCCATGCCTTTGTTACATCTCGTATAGACTATTGTAACTCCCTGTTATATGGCATATCTGATTATAACATTAATCGCCTTCAGCGAATTCAGAATAGTGCAGCTCGCATTGTAACAAATACTAGAAAATATGATCATATCACCCCAATTCTTCAAAAAACACATTGGCTACCTGTTAGACAGCGTATCCATTTCAAGATTCTGTTAATAACTTATAAATCTATTAATGATATGGCGCCAGAATACCTGTGTGAACTGGTTTCCATTAGAAAGTCATCCAGTCAGATACTATTGCAGGTGCCAGTGTCTCGGCTCAAGTCATATGGTGATTGTGCATTTAGTGTTGCAGCCCCCACTTTGTGGAATAGGTTGCCGGCAAATATTAGAAATGCATCGTCTCTTGGAAATTTTAAGTCTTCTAAAAATACACCTATTTAAGGTCGCTTTCACAGATAAATAATTATTATCTTTTAAATCATTACAGTGTTTTTACAGACATATTATTTGGGGTATTATTATATTACATATTATTTGTACAGCGCCTTTGAATGGCTCCTGCTAGTAAGGGTACTTTATTAAATATACATTATTATTATATAAAAGTGGATACTATAAAGCCCCTGGACAATCTTTCTTTAAGTTTAAGTGTAATTGTTGCAGAGAACTGGAAACGATTCATTTAGAAATTTAAAGCTGTACTTGAAAAGTGGATAATATAAAGCCCCTGGATAATCTTTCTTTAAGTGTAATTGTTGCAGAGAACTGGAAACGATTCATTTAGAAATTTAAAGCTGTACTTAAAAAGCAGCAGATTTAGCAAAGAAAACTGAATCGTAAAACTGTGCTATTTTCTTTAACTTTATAGTAGATAATGGCATTCAGGTTTTTAACTCTCGCATTTTCAGAGGAAGAATAGGAAAAATACGAAATAATAACGTCACTTGTACAAGGCTGTCATTTTACAGCAAGAAGCAGGCACCATGTGAATTTTTATCAGTTTAAGAGCAAATAAAAAATAAAGAGAAAACATGTGAGTTTAAATAGTTAAAGAATTCTCTCATACACGACATAATAATCATGAGAGAGGTAGTAGATTAAAGGAAAAGATACTAACAAAAGATAAGAATTTAGATAAGGCTATAGAAATTGGACAGGCAAAAGAGGCATCAATTGGAAATTATTCCATCAGAAAAATTATATCAATCAAAGGAACTCTACGTGGTGACCAAAGACAGTGGGAGGTACAAACTATAAAACCTACAACGATGTCCGTCCTAAGGTAACTTTCTCCCCGAACAACAAAACAAACGTCCTAAGGTAAAACGTGTTATACGTGCAAAGGGATTAAATAATGTCAGTAAATCATAACACCGTAGAACATTTATTTTCTGGTGGCATGAATATTAATTATGTAAGCACAGATGCATGGTATGTAACACTGAAAATAGGGCCAAAAAGCAAAATATCAAATTTAAGATTGACATATAAACAGTCACTTTCTGACAATGTTTGTAAACTAGTGAGTGGAAAAGTTCGATTATCTTAATATAAAGTAGAGATATAGCAGTAAAGGTACATGCATGTTCCCAATGAGACAATCATACTGTGGTAACAAAAATATTTACAATAAGTGAAGTTAATTCCGGACCAGAATTGTCATTCAGTGGAAAAATACTGAAAAATTACACTGATATATTTTGATAGTTTTGGCTATGTAGGTTAAAGGTATCGCATTATATTAAGTGGTCAAATAAATCCGGTAATACATGCCCCCAGAAAGGTGCCACTGACATTCCGAGACATATATAAAACAAAATTAGATCGCATGGAGGCTGCCAACGTCGTCGAAAATGTAAATGTCCCAACATATTTCAGTATGTAGTAAATTCGATTGTAATTATTAAAAAGCAAACATTGGCTTTAGGGTATGTTTGAACTCAAAGGATTTAAATAAAGCTATTAAAAGAGAGCATTTTTATGCCTTACAGTAAGGAGTTTAGTAATTCGGCTCCGGGTATTTCAGCGTACTAGACACTTCCCAGCCTTTTTGACAAATTAAATTGGATGAGACAGTTCCATGTATAGAACTGTTAACACACCATTTGCCAGATATTATTTCAAAAGACTACCCTGTTGAATTCCCTAGAAGGATGTACCAAATTATGTGGATGATATCCTGATATGGGAGAAAGATAGAGCTGAACATGATTCAAGGGGTTGATGTGTGTTTTTGAACGTTTGCGTGAAACAGGGTTGAAACTAAATAGAGACAAATATCAAATAGGACTAACCGAGATATGTAGGTGGAATACGATAAAGCTCATAGACAATCTTTCTTTCAATGGAAATGTACCAGAGAACTGGAAACGATTCGTTCATACCATCCAGTATTAGTGAATATTCAAATGTGAGAGTATTCGCATGAAATTAAGACTTTAATAATTATTAGATGATTATTAGATGATTATACATAATAATGTGTGGGTAACACTGTGTTATAATATTTATAGATATATAACTGGCAATTAATAGCATTTTCATCATTTAGTAGCTTTACTCTAGCATTGTTAGAATGAATTATTTATATTAGTACGAATTTACTTTCTTTATTTATGATTACATATTTAACTGTCTTACTTATATAGAGACAAATTCATATTTAATTCTGATATGCAGCTTACTCATTTATAACCAGATAATAATAAGTATTATTGAAATAGTAAATGGAACAAGTGAGTATAGACTCTAAATAATTTTATATGTAAATCTAATATAAAAGAGGAAATAAACAATTATTTTATTGAATTAAGCTGCGGTGGTACAATACCCTAATCCATTCTATAAGGACCGTTTAAAAGCATTCTTGATACAAGCACTTGTTACTCTGGTCCATGTCTTTGCTGCAACAGTGCTGTCGTGAAAATTAATGATGGCTAGGACATGTCCTGAGAATTGATAAAAACAACATCCCCAAAATTGTACTAAGATGGATGCCACCCGGAAGAAGGAAGCCAGGACGACCAAAAACAACATGGCGAAAGACACTGATGGCGGATCTGCAAAATATGGGGCTCTCATAGGAGCGAAGCTCAGGTCGCAGCAAAAGACAGGAGCCGGTGGAATAACATTGTTGTAGCCTTATGTCCAACTGGGAACTAAGAAGACTAAGAAGAAGATGCCTTTGCTACATTTCGTATAGACTATTGTAACTCCCTGTTAAATGGCGAGTGTGATTATAACATCAATCGTCTTCAGCGAATTCAGAATAGTGCAGCTCACATAGTGACAAATACTTCCTTTTATCATACCTCCTAAACAGCGTATCCATTTTCACGGTTTATTAACAACTTACAAATCAATCAATGATATGGCACCTGAATACCTGTGTGACCTGGTTTTCATTAGAAAATCATCTAAAATACAAGATTGCTTTCAACCTTAATGCATATCGTTTAATGCTTATCGTTGTTTTATTACATATATATTATTTTTGGGGTTATCACTGTAAGCCTCTTTGAATGGCTTATTATTATAATTATTATTATCTGCATGGATATAAAATAGAATGTTTAGTGAGCTGTAATGAGATAATTTTTATGTGTATTAAGTCCCTGGACTTGACATCTATATTTATTTCGTTTTGTATTTTGATTTGATTCCTATTGTATGTTAAGACGGCTTCAATTACATTTTACCTTTTATAATTACTGTGTATTTATATCATGTATATAACTTTTAAAATTTAGAAAATGGAAAATAAAAATACTATTATTATAACCATATCACCAGAAACATTATTTAAGATTCCGGAGATATATATATATATATATATATATATATATATATATATAAACCTGCTCTTAACACTACATGTGGGAACTTGCTGAAAGTGGAGTCTACAGACAGGTGGAGCTTCCGACAGGTGGAATCCAAGGCACTTAATTAAAGGTAGAATTTACAGTGACTGAACAAATATATATGGATATATGTTGAAGATGTCAAGTGGCTTGTATCCATCACATATCTTGACTACCTTTGACTTCCAGTCACTCACAATAGTCATATCCACATCATCACATCAAAACACAATGTTTTTTGCGTTTTAGAAATGACTGTAACCAACCATTTGAAGCATGAAATGAATCAATCTTCAGATCAGCAACAAATTTGAGGGCTTGACGCTGAATCAATGGTCCGCTGACTTGTACACGCCGTGTAGTGGCATGCTGAAACTACCTCCATGTCAGGCCGTTGATTTCGTCATTGCCGTTTTACGGCGAATACATCGACTATGATTGGGTGAATTTCCACCATATTCCCCCAATACATTAGCTTTGCCTTTGACGAGTTTCTATATTTAGTCTTTGCTCACACCAAATGCCTTTCTAACTGTGCGATAACTTTGTTTTATCATACATCTCCAGAGCCTTCACTTTTTTGTTCTAAAGTTAAGATTTGGGGAGATCTACGAAACATCTTGGAATCCATACATACGATCCTTGTTTCTTAAAATCACAATGTTTAATATGTCAGGAATATAGCCCATGTTGGAATATCAAAAGTATAATGTGATTAATTAAGTTGAAGTTTGGGGTAGAGACCCTGGCTGTCGCCTATTGGGCACAGCCATTAATTAAGAAATTTGCTGGGAATTTGTATCCAAAGTATTTGTGGATAATGCAATTGTAAAATATCCCCTTTTTCAGTTCTAAGAAGAGCTGCTCAAGCAGCAATTACCTTTACTCGAGGTGTGTTGAAATCACATAACAGTTACATAACAATACAAATAGCACTGTCCACTAGCCATGACACCGTCAGCACAAAACGTCATACACACCCTCGGAGACATGGCTGGCAAGAGCTATCATTGGTCAATATGTTGGTGATGTTCGGGCAATGACCAGCAGCGCTCAATCATGCTAATAAATCCTCAATCAAATTATCGCAACTGGTGGTTGATTGACAGGTAATATTGTTCGCGGAGGACCCTGACACTATGGCGTTTGGCTGCGTCGTCCAGGTGGCGGCTCTAGACAGGTCAGTTTGACTGGGACTTGCATCGGGACTTTGGAAAGTTGGCGTTTAATAGTAGGTTTGGTTCCAGACATGTGACGTTAAGAACAGGTTTGACTATATATCACAAAAGTGCAATATTGAATTGAATTTGTTAGCTTATCAATATTATTTTTCAATTAGCATATAATTTATGTTTTATTACTATGATTTTCCACCATGAGCAGAGTTTACAATTAAATGGTGGCATTGAAATTCATCTCATGTATTTTTGTGTAATAGTATTTTCATGCTATACCAACACACAACACACACACACACACATAATATATATATATATATATATATATATAATTTTTCGCACATTATTATTTAGACTGGTAGAACAAAGGGTAATGCTCACCTATAGAAGGCTGCTATGTGACAAAGAAAGAAAAACACATTTTTGACATAATCTTTCTCCTGCAAGGTGTTAGAAACGAATATCCTTGTTTTTGTAGTAGTACTCTCCATTTTGCTCAACATCTTTTTGTATAAACTTAGGTCTCCCATAGTTACCTGGAAAATACTTGATGATTACTTTAAATACAAGGATTGCTGAAATGGATTTTCTGAATATAAAACTAAATTTGCATTTAATTTTCTGTTAAAAAAGTTATTTCTTAATTTCTTTTTAGGTATGGTGTAAACGTATTCTAATGCTTCTACAGTCAAATATAATTTCCTAATAAATATGTTGTTGTAATTATATGAAAACAAAATATGCCTGCATATATTTTTGTCAAATATTTTGTTAATCATGTAACATAAGTGTACATTATATTTCAAAATATGTGATATTATTAAACAAATTACCAATATCCCTTACTTTGGACTCCATATTGACATCAAAGTCTTTTTGAAGTTCTTCCTGACTTGCTTTACAAGACAAATAATTTGAACCAGAGCCACTACCAACACCTTCTAGATCCTTACAACCAGCTCCAACCAATTTCGGAAAAACTAAAAAACAATACTTGAGTCAATCATTGACATTTAAAGGTACAGAAGCGTAATACAAAACGGTTGTATCTGCTTTATGTCATATAATATTTGATTTACATATTACATCTGGCTGATAAAATATATTTATTGAAAACAATAGTTCATTACATTTTTGCTAAACTGATTCCAGCATATATTTTAAAATCTGAATCATGTAAAGTACATACCATTAAAATGTACGATAGGTGAGACAGTGGAGCTTAATGGCCTTCTTCCCATAGACATTAATACTTATAAGAAGAAAGCAATTATGATCAGCATAAAAATAACAGATATAATATATACTAACGTTTCATAACATTACATAATGCACCTAACTTCACTGGTGCACAGATGATAGTTCCAACCACTTTAATTTTCTTTCGACACTTATGATATAGCTCTTTAAATGTTTTCTTGCATGCATTAACACCGCTCTGGTATAAACCTAAATTGACATTAAATTAAATCCAACATAGTAATAATATCATTATATCAATGATTAAGTATCATGATTAAGTATCAGTATTAACTAAAATTTGTAAAACAGTGACCATTCGTGTGGCCAATCCTCTAAGTAGATAAATCACAGTGATAATTGAAGTAAACTTAATGCTGACGTCCGTGATTGGGGTTTCATGTTGTTAACTAGTCACGCAACAATACAGGTAAGTGTATTATCGAAGAATGCAGAAGGTTCCCATTGCCATCTTATACCATAGGTTTGGGAACAGCGCTTCCTACCATAAATATCACAAAGAAACATTCTGTCATATGTTATTACCTCTACCATGATGATAATATTGTTTTTAAATGTTTTCACAATTTTATTTTTTCTGAACTAAGTTCATTCTGAAACTAATAATGACAAGTAAGTTATTTGATACTTGATATTTTACGGCCACTTTTGTGCAAATGGTATGCTAAATTGGCCGAGCGACGTCCAAAGGTAAGGAACTAATGCTATACTTTCAGATGTAAAAACTGTACACCATTTTCGACCAAACGCAATAAAATGACAACATAAAAAATTCATTTTCTGATGATATTTTTGCATTTGACTGTAATTAATAGCACTCTCATATATCTGTACCAATTGGACTAAAATTATTTTTATCATCATTTAATTTCTTTTTGTTATCCAGTAGGTATTTTAATTCAATTTCGTCTCACCTATGTATCGTAAGTGCTATGGCTATAAAGCAAACAAAAAACACATATGTCACATATGTTGTATTTATTTTCTCTTGTAAATATATTCATCATATTTAAGATACACAGGGGTAGCGACAATCACATAGGATATGCTGAAGATAAAAACAGGATTATTCTTTTATTTAAATTAAAGCTGTTGAAAAGGCTAGCGAATACGCCGATACTGAGGATTGTATTTGGATGTTAAGCTAAAGGTCACAACATTTCTTTAGTTTATAAGCGGAATTCATGAATTATACCACTGAATATGTTTTATCTACTTCTCACTGTAGTAGGTTTTCCCGTTTTTACCTTACGAGGATTTATTGTTTCTAGCAAGAGAAATATTATTTATGGAATACTTCAATCCTCTGATAAATGTAGAATCTGGTTGGGAAACCTGTTGCACGATAAGACGTACTTAACACAACAAAGGATCAATACCTTCAATGATTGTTAACTTTTGCTATGCTTGTTTTAGATTATCTATAATAAATTTATCAGGATTAATAAATTCGCATAAAGTGCAGGCCCACTAAAACTTCTCGGTGGTTAATGGTTACCCTTTTACACGAATGTGTTCATGAATGTACAGTGCCGACACTGATATACGTAGATTAGTGAATTTATAATACCTTTTCACACAAAAATTGACTTTACTGGATATTGAGACCAGAATATAAAAAAACTCAATCGCCAGTGGGGTTAACTTTATCATTGCAATTAACTCACTCAGGTACAAGCCCCTACAACGTTGATTGTCGGTTGAAATTGAGCAATTTGTCAAGAACTGAATAATGGAACTAAATTAAACAAACCTGTTTCAAACAGTGAAAATAGAAAACGGATTATTGACATTTATGTCAGGGCTGTTGACACCACGAAACTTTTGTACGATGAATTTAAGGATATTTTAGTAGTATATCCCAACAGGAAGGGCAATAGCACCACTGTTAGATATATTAACTATATATGTGAGGCACTCCGGATAATTGATGAATACGGTATTAACGTTGTCGCATTGTGTACCCACATTGATCTAGCTAAAATCCCACGTTTGTCTCCAGCACACCTAAATATAAAAAGTATTCTACACTAATATATTTTGTTGTCTTTTAAACTGTACGAAACCCTCTAGCCAGATTAGGTTTCATTCTTTATTTTGCAAATTGTTAACAACCATTCTACACAAGAATTATACCGCGGTGGTCCCGTGGTCTCTGCGTGGGCATATCTGAAAGTCATTTCTTCTTTGACGTCGCTTCATTATCTTTGGAGGGCGCTCGGCCCACTTAGCCTACCATGTGCACAAAACTGACCATAAAACATCAATCATCATCACCGAGAGTTTTCCTTTTTTTATTTTTTTATACCAGCAGTCTATAATGTTATACGTAACAACGTTTGTAGTACAACTTTTGTTTATCAAATGGAGTACGACAAGGTTCGATTATTTCACCCAATCTTTTTATGTTATTATATAATAGATGTGATATGTGTAAAGTCATGGCCGGTTGTCGAATTAATTGATGTTATGAAAAATTAGTAATCGCCCGTACGTGCCGCTTACGGTTTGTGGCCTACCAATTGTGAGGTCAAATGGGTGTGAAACCATAGATCTCCGATTTATTGATGTGCTCAATAAGTTGGTGGTCACCCGTTCCGTGCCGCTTGGGGATTTGTGGCCAACCGGTTGTTGGGATCGCACGGGTGTAGATGTCGTAGCCGCGGGGTTTGGTTGGGTTTGTACTCTATTGATGTTTTCGTGGTGTGGGTTGAATGAGTGAAAACTTTGTTAGTGAATGTTTGTAATGGTACAGCTAAGTCAGCAGAGATTGGATCAAGGGACGTGCGAATCTCCACTGGACAACAGGCTGATTATGCTGGGGGGGGGGGGGGTAGAATTCCCCCTTTATATACCTGTTTGAATGTGTGGGAGGAGTTTTAGTGGGGGATTGTTCTCGACTCGGCTAAGTTGGCGCTGATTGGAGCAGGTGACCATGCGGGGTCTACCGGACAACAACGCTAACGATGCTGAGGGGACAATTCCCTATAAATATCTGGATTTTTGTAGATGTTTGGAAGAGAGGAGAGGAGTAGTAGTAGAGGTGGTGGTTCTGGAGTGTATAGTTTCGAGAAGTGTATAGTTTTTGTACAGTTTTGAGTAGAGGAATAAAGTAGATTCGAGACAACATGAGTTCGGCGTTTTGAAAGAGAGAACTTAGCTCGGATGTCCGAGCCGCCCGCGTCCCGGATCTCGGTACTTTTCGTAGCACACAAATTGCACATATTAAACGTAATATGCTTAATAACAAACCCTTGGGTTTTGTTGCAAATGAAAAATATCTGGGCAATACACTAGATGTTTGTGACAATCAGGATATATCAGTGAAAAGAGGTATTAACATTGATAAAATAAATGGTGTATTACAACAACTTAATTTTGCTCATTCATGTACCAAATGTTTATGGTGTTAACTATGGGATCTATATACATGCATAGCGAATTCAGTTAACTGCTTCGAATATTTCCATTCGCAAGACTTGGGATGTACCACACAAAACACAAGACAAATTATGATATTTAAAAGGTTGCCTTATAGCTAGAATAGCATGTTTAAACATAGGTACTACAACATGGTGTTAGTCCATTTCAATCAACCTGTGAAAAGTTGTTTGGTCATAATATACATAATTAGGAATTGGACAAGATTGGTGTTATTAAAGGTGACAAGAAAATGATTCCCAAATTAGTCAAAATGTTAGGTGTAGGTTTTAAAATCAATTTCAATCAGAGAAATATGGAATTTTTTCCTAAAAATTAATTTATAGTGGTTTTAAAACAAATACCCCAAACAAAAACCTCAAACACTCCAAGTGGCCTTGCTTAATCTTTGTTACGTGTTCCATATTGTCTTTATTAAACATATAAAGTGGTGTTTTGTGTCGCATACAGGTGTGCAAAGAAACACACATCAAATACCAATGATTATATCCGACGTGTAAGTACCGTCAACACCCTTCCTCCAGTAAATTACAAACAAAAATTGCTAAAAGACACACCGAGGGCGGTACATCCCTGTATAGACTAGTATAGGCTACATATGGGAGAGGAAATACTCGCATTCAGGCCCAGTGTGCTGACTTATTAATTAAACTTATATCAACACAAACAAATATACGCCAATACAACTCTTGTTGTGGAGCGTGGCGGGTGTCAGCGGCACAGGTGGCTGCTCTGGGTCCACGTATGCACTTGCTGCAGCTAATTCCTCACAATTAATAGTGTCTGTGACCCTTTTCGGTAATGGTTCAAAGCTGTATATCCCTGAGAATGTCAGAACTTCCATATGAATCTGACATTTTATCTGTCAACTGGTCAGAACGCTTGTAAACAAGCTATGGCACTAAGTGATGTTTGGCAAAGATGACGTCACACAATCATTCTTAGTGAGTGTAGTACAATGGTTCGTGAAAGTTCGAAAATTAAGGATTTTTGCATGGTTTTAATGGCAATATGATAGCTGGTGGTTAGAATTGTTTTGAGTGGTAGTGCATCTTATATGGAATAAAATTATTGTTTGTTACGCTATAATTTATAACCTATGTTGCCGTTGAAACTGTATGTTTTATGTTAGAATTATTATAATCTGTGTTTCCATGTTTAATGGAATTATTGAAATTCTATCTCTTTATTGTTATGAAAGTTGTGTATTATGCATGTTGTGTACCTAACTTTCAAAATAAATAAATAAATAATACAAGCTTCCAGTGAGCCAAGCTAAGTAAATATTTATATAAACAAAGTGGTTTAATATACATAACAATTTTATGTTGAGTAATAATCTCGTTAGTCAACTATAAATCAAACAAGTTGTTGAATAGACATAGCACTATAATACACGTGGTACAAGAATATAGCTAGACCAATTTCTATCCTTGTGTGGTGGTAAGCTTGGGTATGTTGGTCAGAAAGGGACAGGAATTTGAACAGATCAGAAATGTAGTGTGTATGCTGAAATGTGCATTTATTTAAGATTAAAGTTGCTGTAATTTAGGTAATATTGCAAATAGTATTCTTCCTTATGCCAGACCGCTTCCTGTTGGGTCATTAAAGGTCTGACAGCCATATTGTGTGGTTATTTAATATTAATCAATAGCCCAAGTCTAATTACAGGATAGCCTGTAATTCAGGGGTGCATTATTGTAAATAATAGAAATTGTATTGACACTTTTTATTAATATTAGTTTGTTTCTCTTGTGTTGAAAAAATGTGATTTCTGGAGTGTCTCTCAGATTAGAATAAGTAAATTGAATAATACTTCAGATTTAATATTTTAGCGGTATTCAAAGACAGCATGGTGCTTCCCGAAAAGATCTCAACAATGAAAGTTGACCAGTTGACGAACCGTCTGAGAAGCAGATGAGAGCAGAAATTGGATAGTTTTAGAAAACCAAAAGTGCTTCTGGGGTGGAGTATGGCGAAGATGTTTTTTTTTTTTAAAAGAGTTCTACAAGGTGATGTGCGTGTGGCTCAGTGATAAGTTTATATATATATATATATATATATATATATATATATATATATATATATATAACTGGTGATAAATGAAGGCAGAGGAGCTGCAGATAGCTGCTGATAGAAACAACATGAAGGAAGTGTGGGGACCCCAAAAGAAGGGACCTATTCACCTGAAATCAACAGATGGAATGGACACCTTCTCTGACAGCAAGATGGAGTGAACACTTCCAAAGGGTACTCAACGTCCCTGGTGACATAGATCACGAAGCTCTGGGCAACATCCTGCAGCGCATTACCAAGAGAACCCTCGATGAGATTTCAACCATTGATGAGGCGTCTAGAGCAATCGCCAGCCTAGAAGGATGACAAAGCACCTGGAGGAGATGGAAATCCTGAAAAAGTTTGTGAGCACGAAGGAGACAATCTGTTCAACAGACTGCACCAACTAATCACTAATGCCTGGGATGTGGGTTCTTTACCACAACCATGGAAGAACGCCATCATTGTAGAAAGGTTATCGAACAGACTGTGGGAATTATAGAGGAATCTCTCTTCTTTCCATAGCAGGCAAGATCTTCGCCAGGATCCTCCTCAACAGACTACCTACCCACATAACATCAGAAGTAGTTCCGGAGACACAATGTGGCTTCAGAGGAAACCGGAGCACCGTACTGAGGAGAATATCATGGTTGATCGAAACAAGCTGAACTCTGTTCTGGAATTCACCTACCTTGAAAGCACTATATCAATTAATGGGTGCATTGAAACTGAGAGACATAAAGACCGACTCATGGACATCACTCTCACAGCATAATAACTAAACAAATGCTACCTATATCATTTGCATAAACAGACATCTGACAGGTCTGGCGTCGCAAATTATTGTCAAATCAGAGTGATCAGTTAAGCCGCTTATAGGCTCTGGAGCCGTCAACCAACATAACAGTTTGTTGAACACGTGACAAAATTGTGTTGTGTACACCACTTACAAATGAAAGCAGGGAAATGTCAAAGCTAGAAACAAAGTAGCAATACTGAACAATGGATTATAACTTGACTAAAACGAAATATTGCTTCAATCCTTAGTAAATACTATGAATTACTCAAACCCCATAGCGAATCCTCATACGTTTACGTTCATCACATAGTAAACGTTCATCCATGCCTAAGTTAGCGCCCCTTAGTACAGTGTATGCAGTTAAGTGTGGTTGCAGCTAAATTAAAGCGTCTATCCACATGATCTATGTGACCTATAATCGAGATCACCGGATTTCAGGCCAATCTCCGATACTACGAATTAAACGTAGGGATTATAAATTATACAATTGTTCCATACGATTGTAACTTAATTACTCACAAGATAGGAAAAAACTCTGCCCGCAACTTAATACCCAAGGAAATGCCTGCCAGAGTAACAAACGCCTTCGGGATTTTAAATCCGTCAAATAGTATTGCATAAATTACTAGAAGGTTGTTTCACACGACCATATAAAAGGACAAAATATAGATTCTACATTATATATAGCAAAGCTGATACAGTAAAATATGTTATAATAACGACATAACTTTTTTACATTGGTGTAATCACGAATCTGGCACGGACATTAATTTTAGGACATTAATTCTGGACCGCTTGACCGGGACCAGTGTTTCAAAGCCCGGTCTAGTATCACTGCCACAGTACTCGACCTGCCGATCTAGTGTCCATTTTAATGGAAAGCAATAACAACGAATACAGGCTAATTCTAACAAATAACCAAGCGTACGATATGTTTATTAGCTTGTGACATATCAAAAAACAAACACACAAATAACTTCACTGGCAATATTCGGTCAAATCTAGGACACAAACCTTCCGGATATGAATTAAATTGGCTTAGCCTGGCAACGTCATAATTAACTTTGGCGCCTTCCTGAATGACCAATGTTCTGGGTAAAAACGCCGCAATAAGTTTTGTATTTCATGGATTACTTAATTTGATCTGGCATCTATATGGATAATTAATTATGCGAAAGTATGAGCACACATACTCAGTGCATGTATACAGAGAGTGGTGACAACTTATGAATGACAGTATTTGACTGGCTAAAGGTAGGATGGTACCGAATATCCCCGATGAATCAATATAAGGATATTGAAAGCTACCCAGAGACAAACTGCGCATACACGCGTATGTGTATGTGACATTTTATTGAACCATTAAATTTTTATATTTAAAACGTGTTTACACTTTTTAAATCAATGTATTCCACACAAAGAAAATAATATATACATTTAAAGTCGGGTTTGCTCACACCAAACATGTAGTTGGGGAAGCCACAAGAATTGCAGATTTTACTGCTTGGCCATCACATGAGATCAATGATAGGATTGATTTTGGGAACAGTGATGCCGAGGTTATTACAACTCAGTTTAAAGACATACGTGAAAAGAGAGATGTTACGATTGACGATGCTTTGATAGAATGGGACATGATAAAGACAAATTTTTATAGAAGGCAAGTTGCAGCAGCCGAATATAAATATGAACCATACATTATTAATAACATTTAGGTTTTTGATTTATTTATGAATTAGGTCTACTTACAATCTAATCTGCCTATGTAAAATCAGAGATGTAAGCAGGTTAATCCAGATTATTTATCAGTTGATTAATCTCTTAACGGATTTTAAAATACATCACTAAATGATATGATAACCATTCAGCTGACAGGTCCAACTGTTGATAAGTTTGATCCAAATCCTGCAATCCAAAAATGGTTAAAGGGCAGCAAACGTAAGAGGAGACCTAGATTCTTGGATAGTGAGCCAAAATTAAAGCGCCTAGACTTAAGTCAGTTGAGCTACCAGTGACTGGTGGTGAATTTATGGAGAGATAATGAAGAATATAGTAACAGTGTAGAGGAACAGGTAATGGGATTTGCGGCAGAGGAAACACATGATGAAAGAGGAAGATCGGGAAGAAGAGTGTGTAATCCCAAACTTTGAAATAGAATATGACAATGGTGATGATGATGAATTGGACAGTGAATGTGAATATGAAAATGACAATGAAATGACAAAGGATGAAGTTTTCCAAAGACTGCGGATACTTAAAATTTAACAACTGGTTATCTCTGCATTATTATGATGGATTACCTGCTAACATAAATAAAGCTTTGAAATTTAAATTAATGGAGTTTTTTCTTTCACCTGAAAAACCATTTTTATGCTCAAAGTGCAAAACATGACTGTATTTGAATGGTATTTGCTTAACTTTCATGGAGGTCTGATCATCGTAACATTTGCGCTCACTCAATATAGTGTCATCACAACAGTTCTAGTGTTAGAATATTTTACTAGACCTGTAGGTCTAGTAAAGCTACAAGCTAGCTTCACACACTGTATATGTATATATATATATATATATATATATATATATATTGTAATGTTTGCTACTTATAAACAATTATATCTTGAAGTGGCCGACTGCCATGAATGTACATATCAGTCTATGTATCTTAAGAATATATATATATAATATCAAAAGTGTAGTGTGATTAATTAAGACATTTGCTGACAATTTATATATAAAATATTTTTAGAGATTGCAATTACAATTGTAAAATAACTCCTTTATCAGTTTTAAATTTGCATATCTCTAAGAAGAGCTGCTCAAGCAGAGCAGCAATAATACCTTTACTCGAGGTGTGTTGAAATCACAATAACACTGCCCACTAGCCAAGACACCGTCAGCACAAAACGTTCAATCCATTGTTGACGGTGTGTATGACACACACCGTCGGAGATATAACTGGGCGAGAGCTATCATTGGTCAATATGTTAATGATGTTCGGCCAATGACAATCAGCGATCAATCATGCTAATCAAATTATCGCAACTGGCCGTTGGTTGACAGGTTATATTGTTGACCGGGGACCCTGACACTATAGCGTTTGGCTGTGTCGGGCAGATGGCGACTCTAGACAGGTCAGATTGAATGGGGACTTCGGAAAGGTGGCGTTTAATAGCAAGTGGCGCTTCCAGACATGTGACGTTAAGAGCAGGTTTGACTGTGTGTGTGTGTGTGTGTGCGTACGTGTGTTCGTTTCATTACCTTTGGAGGTCGCTCGGCCCATTTAGACTACCATGTGCACAAAAGTGGCCGTAAACATCAATCATCATCATCATCATCCATAAATTGTACATAAAATATATCTAAACATAATTGAGCTGAAACATAAAAATAATCTCAACATCTATATATATTATACACGTACACACACGCGTGTATGCCCGCGCGATTGGGTCCCCCCGATAAACCTGAGTAATGCGTTACAAAAATGGATATTATTGGCGTGTACGTTTGTATGCGTGTACGTCATGGATGATCGTCAAGGCATGACAATACTTCACATACATTTATTTACAACTGTACATGGATGATGATGCTCTATTAAAGCGGTGGAGTTGTGATGTTGTGAATATTAACTGTAACAAAATGAAAATGAAATACTTTTACAATCACATTTGATTTCTATAGCCAACAATAGTTATTAAAGCATTCAAGTATCCACATCAATATCTCATAGAAATTTATAAGCTAGGGACACATGAGTATATGGTTAGAAAGTTTGACAGATAAACATTGAACATTGAAATTATAATAATAAACATATTATATACCATAGTTTATGGCCTCTAGATCGCAAATAAAAATCAAAAAAACTATAACGTCCAATGTAAAATCCGGTTTAAAGTCACAGGTCTGTAGCCCTATGAAAAGTACCGAGATCTTGTCTTGTTGTAGTTTGGGGTAGAGACCCCTAGCTGTCGCCTTTTGGGCACAGCCAGGTATCAACCGTTAGCATCTAGGTATATATAGGGGAAATACCCCTCCCCCCCCTCTCCGCATCATGAGTTTTTTCCAGTAGAGACCCATAATTGACAGTCACTAAACAAAGCTCTCACACAATCAACACACACCACAAAGACATGAACACAAACAAACACCAAGCAACTGACACCGACGAATCGTGCACTTCCCTTCCAGCGACCCACAAGACAAACTCAACGAAACCTCGCGGCCACGACATCGACACCCGTGCGACTCCAACAACTGGCGGCCACAAACCGTCGAGCATCACGAACGGGCACTCATTGGCTCACCTTCCAACATCAATAACCCGAAGAACCCTGAATCCGCACCCGTGCGACCCCAACAGTTGGCTGGCCACAAATCAAGAAGCGTCACGAACGGGCGAGCGCAGCTCTCCTCCCAACATCAATCACCCTGTGAATCCGCACCCATGCGACCCGATCGCTTCGGCCACAAATCGCCGAGTGGTAAGATCATTGGCTGGCCTTCCAAAATAAACCCCTCAAAAAAAGTCTACGGTTTAATGGGTAATATCATCCCAAAAATAGCATAAACGGCTAAATGTGTTTATACTATTGTGGAAACCTGATTATTTAGCTTTCCTATGACCCCAATATTATTGTACAGTTTCTGTAGCAGGAATACCAGTGTCATGAATGTGATGGGGGTCCCTGTTGAAAAGTGCCAAAACTCAAACACTGCATGCATAGGACAATGCAATACATATATCAGTCACCTTACTTCTCAATCTGATGTACACAGTGCTAGGCAATTTCTTCACAATTTTCACAATTTGTGTTTTCGCTGAAAATTATCAAAATGATCATTGTCACTGTGGTCAACGCTGTGATATGCCACGTTTATCGTTTGTCGATAAAGCCCGTGGCATTGGGCAACTACAGGCAGGAGTTCACCAGAGTGAAGTGGCGCACACATTTGGTGTTGACCAAAGTACCATATCACGGTGGAGAAGAAAGTTCCGTGAAACAGGAGATGTAAAAGAGAGGCCAAGGAGTGGTTGTCCAAGAATAAAAATTCCTGATGAAGATCTTTACAACCGACTGATGTTATCCAGGAATATCCAGATGAGACTAGCAGGACGTGATGGGAGCAGATACTCCGATCAGACCATCCGCAACAGACTGCACGCATCGCACCTTCGAGCTCGTAAGCCAGCCAAGAAGCCAGCGCTAACAGCTTTACATCGTAGAACACGTTTGCGTTGGTGCCGACAACATCGCCCTTGGAATCTCAACACGTGGCGGAGAGTGGTGTTCTCAGATGAAGCCAGGTTTTGCTTACGTAAAGTGGATGGGAGAGTTCGAGTCTGGAGAAGACATGGGGAACGTTTTACTGACTGCTGTATTGAGAGGGTGATTATGTATTGCGGTGGTAGTGTTATGGTTTGGGGTCGCATCTCTTTTGCAGGAAAGACAAGACTCGTGGTCACCAATGGAACATTGAACGCTCAACGTTATCGTGATGAGATTCTGGACCATGTAGCCATTCCATATATTCAGAACATGGGAGTTGGCAGCATTTTGCCAGACGACAATGCTCGGCCTCACACTGCTCGGATAGTCCAAGAACACCTGTAGCACAGGGGAATACAGCGAATGCAATGGCCATCATGCAGTCCTGATCTTAATCCAATCGAACATTTGTGGGACCAGCTAGGGAGAGCTGTTCGCAACAGAGTCAACAATGCAAGATCTCCGACAGATTATCGTGGATGAGTGGGATGCGATACCACAGGATCGTGATCAGAGGCTCATATCCAGCATGCGGAGGCGGTGCCAAGCTATTACTGCTGTGTTTGGTGGCTCCTCACACTACTAATGTTGCAAAGGTTTTGAATAAATCCTAGTCTTGAAAAAGTATCAGTGTGTTCAGCGCTATTCAATTCAGAACGATATGATATCAATACATCCAAGTTTCAATGAAAATGGTAATTTTGGCACTTTTCAATGATGAACCCTACCCAATTCCCGACTCCACCATTCAGTGTTTTAAAGCTTCACAATCAATATTTCGGTATGAGTGGAAAGCTGAATAATCAGGCTTCCATAACAATCAATATAACGCATGTCACAGATAATGCTATATTGAGGAAGATATTACCCATCAAACTTTATATGCAAGATTTTTTGAGGGGTTAGATCTAACAGAGAACTGGCCACGAAAGACAGACAAAACATTATGAATGTTTGATACAGATATGTAAACTGTTTATTTCAATTTATTTCTCTATTTCATTTTTATTTAGCCTATTGAATGTTAAGGCTCTGTTAGCTGAAATCAAATAACACACAAATCATTGTCATCTGATTATGATAAATATTGTCTCATGAACTTCCACTAAATAGGTAATTTTCTTTATCCTCAAAGACGTGTACATACTAAATTATACTATAATTACATTCCTAGCCAAAAGGAGAAACGTGAATTACCACTAAAATAGTTTCTACTCATATGATATATAGTATATCGTAACACAAATACATTTATCAGTTCTGAAAAGGTGTTCATATAATTACTAAACATAGGCTTCCAATGAAATCATCAAGACATAACCCCGAGCTCTGTACTAGATTTGGGGCGTAGAATTAGATGGTGTGTTTACATTATTAAAAGTACATATTCAAAACGTCAATTTAATAATGTTGGTAACCATACCTTCACATCTGTATTCCAGTTTTCGTTTATAGTTAGCTTCAATTTTTTTATCCTTTGGGGAATTATTTTTGACAGCGTGTCTTTTATTTATACGCTCAATAGCCTTTTTACTTAAATTTTTTTGTACTTTTTTTATTTCTTCCTCGCCAGTTATCTATAAAAATATAACACAAACAGATAAATAAATACAAAATAGAAAATGTTATTCCGAATTCGAGAATACACAGTCTTGTGAATTTAGTCAGTAATAAACTTTGAATTAGATACACAACACATTAATTAAAATGTTGTTGATATGATGGAATAAACTGTTGTTACCTCTTTATCGACAGGATCCAAGATATGACTAAGGTTTGCCACTGTTTCACGCATTTGGTACTCATTTTCCTAGAAATATAAAAATTATCACAGCGACGAAAAATGTATTACATTAGGTGAACAAGTTCTTAAGTGTAGATATCTGGTAAATTTCGATTGGTCTAAATTCAGTTATTCCAAAGTTGACTATAACTATCTCTTCTTCGTTATAATCTTTATTGAAAAATGAAAACGTTATTTATTTATATCATTTATAATTCTTCATTCCAACATTTTTCTACCACAAAATTATGGATTATAAATAATGGTGTTGAATAAAAGGAAATTATAATAATAACAATAATAATGAGTAATGTGTATGGGAACAAGAGCGTTGGGTAAGCTTATTCAAAAAGGAAAATCCAAATCAGGCTAAACTGAAAAGAATAAACACCAGCCTGAAGTTGACCACTTGAAAGTGGATGAAGTACCATCACATCTGAACAGCATTACTGAGAAAGATAAGCCAACTAAGAAGTAATCAACTAATATATCTTCTAGATGGAGATACTGTTAATTGTTGTACTGATAAAAAATAAAGTTAAGCTGGACTTGCACAAATTAGAATTTTAATTTCTGGTAAGACTTATTTTGAAGTTTTGCTTTGTTTGAAGAATCTTCCGATATACGACGACTTATTATATACTTCTTTTTGTATATATTTGCGTTTTATTATAAATATGGCAACATCTATTTCCAGGTATATCGGCCTTAATTCAATATCAAACAAAATAACCCAAATACCAATCGGTATATGGATCAAAGGTTAGTAAACATGACGCAGTGTACATAATTAGAGTCGACAATTTTGGCATTGTTTTGAACTGTACACGGTACAGGTAATTTAAGAGCTGTTTATAACCTGGAGTTGTATTCAAAGAAAATAGGTGTCAGCGGACTCGATATTTATTTTACACAAACTTTGGAATCCTATAATAAAATATATGTTATTGCATGCAACTCAGCTGAGTTTTAATCTAAGTTGAAAATATTGCATTAATCTGACACCACAGGTTTTAGTGAACAGCAAGTCTCTCTCTCTCTCACGTGCGTACGCGCACACTCGTGGCTGTACACCTTCTACGAAGAACATAATTTTATGTCATTTGTATTTTGCTGTACCTTAAAAGTCGAGGTTAGAACCTTAATGCAAACTATTTTTTAATATTTGTTAACCTATTGATCAACTGTAAATTAATTGTCCCTACATAATAATAATAATAATAATAAGATAAGTAGTAGTAGTTGTAGTAGTAGAAGTAGTAGTTGTTGTTTTTGTTGACTTATACAAACGTATTTAAATATTTGCAAAAGGAGTTGGTTATGAATTTATGGATTTAAATAAAACAAGGAATTGATTATTTAATAAATTATTTAATAAAAATGGAATTGGAATTATGAATTGGAATTGAGAAATTTTGAATTGGAATTGAAGTTTCCTACAAAAAAAAATATTTACCATTTTTACCGCGTTAACACTTACATGTGTTGTTACCAATATACTGGAACAAAAATGATCCAGAGCTATTTAGGAATTTACTCCCGTTCAATGTTTAGAACGGGCAAAAGAATTAGATCTACAAATTACTTGACCACTTAATTTTTTAATTCAGAAATATTTCTTCCATGACAATCCTACTTGAAATATAAACTAATCGGAGTAGGTATTCCAAGTAGGTACTTGGAGTACTTACTCATGGTAAAAGGTATTAGGCAAAGAGTCGGAAAAAACGGAATTGGAATTGATAAATTTGGAATTGATAAATTTGATGTGGAATTGAAATTGACCAAATGGAATTGATCCCATGTCTGGTACTGACTAATGTTATTTTGGTTTATGAGTTCTATATAATCATAAATTTGGTAATTGTTTGACTATAATTATTCAATACGATCTTTAAATCTTGAAGATCACTGGAATAAATACTAATTTCATATAATCGTGATTGAGCTACATCTGCCATAAAAGACTGAGAATTAGTGGATTTAACATAGGTTAGGCTAAACTTTCATTTGGGGTTAAATCTGAATTAAACTAATTTCTGGCATAATTCGTCACTGAGTGGTTATGTTTATAATATAATTATGATATCATTTGCTGATAAAACAGACCAAATGTAATGTATACATGTAGTAGCAATATCGAACACATTATTAACAGCATGTTGTAATAACTGTACATACAACATATTAAACAATGATAAAAGTGTTCTCAGGTTTACCACACACAAACAAAAACTCAGACCTTATTCACAATAGATTAAGGGATGACTAAAACCCAACTTTGCTCTACCATATATCCTGTTTGATTAGTTGTGTGAAGGCATACATAAAAACACATGTACATTCTTATTTAATGGGAGTGTTATTTTAGTAGAGTCTGCCACCTAGAGGATTTGTTGGTTATTATAATATTTCCTGCAGAAAACTGGATTTAAACTAGGTTTATTCAGAGTTAAAATAATAAAATCCAGCTTTAACAACTCAGGTTTGACTCACGTTAAACTATAGTTTTTTTTATAAAATTGGTTATGTATTATGCCATTTTGTTCAAGGCAGTTGTGAAGTTATGAAGAAAAGTTTCAGAGTTCAGCAACAAAGTTAGTCCCACACCTGAAGCATCTTGCATATAAAGAGCGTCTAGTTGCTATGAGACTCCCATCACTCTTATTTATATAAAGGCATGGGGACGTAATACAAGTCTACAAGATCACGAATCAGAGGTCATAATCAGAGATTGTTCATGGGACCAATTCTAATTCAGGAAAAAACTCGTTCAGTCAGCGAGAAGTTTAGGACTGGAACTCGATATCGGAACATGTTGTCATACCCACTACCCTTATTTTTGTCAAATTTAGGCAGGAAAGTGTTAGAAAGATGACATGTACACGACGCCATAAAGTGTATGACAAGAATACCTACATATATAATGCATAAATGGTCTAGACCGCAATACCCGACAGGCACTAGCCTTTTGTTCCCTACTCAGGTATCCGATCTCCAAGTATTAGTCTATGAGTATTGTTTCTATTTAAGCATATGAACAGCATGAAAAGAATATCTTTGGTAAACTTAGCTGTTATATTTTGCCTGAATTTCAGGATTTAGTAAGTGATATTTATATTGTGTCAGAGATATTTACATACAATCGTTTGGGGTGATGAATTTAATAATTAGTCTCTGAAAATCAGGTTCGTTTCAAGCTTACAATCCTATTCAGCTTAATACTGGTATATTGTAGAATAAATTAAAACGCTTCAAACCTTATATTCCTCTAATGCATCTCGTTCTGGTTTAGACATCACTTCAACACTAGCCGTTGTCATGTTATGAATCACTTCATAATAACAGTTAAAAGACAGTGTTAGCTCTGTCCAGTTTGACTGCATATTAGCCAAAGGACCTGCACATTCAGAAAACATATATAGTCACCTAAGAAAACTCTCAAGAGAATATATTTACTCCAGAAAAGAAATAAGAAAAATGAAGAAAAAATAGGTAAAATCTTCTTACCTTCAATTATCATTGAAAATAAAATTACCCATATGTATGACCTGCCGGCACTACCAACAACAGATGGCATTATATTGAGAAGTATGCATCTGAAGTGTAGTGATAATGTAAATCCACCAGCAATTATTACCAGAGAAGCTATCTTGACTAGTGCTTCACTCTTGTCTGTAGCTCTCAAATTTAGAAAGCTAATATGTGATAAAACTGAAAAGCATCCAAAAATAATACAAATAATCTTGGCGTATGTAACAATAGGTTAGGGTTTTATGTTGCTAATGATTTTAATTATTATAATAAACGTTTCAAATAATTAATTTACATACAAAACGCTATTAAGAAACTGTATAAACAGACGACACCCTGTCTTAAAAGTCCAACAATATATGGTGTTATTGTTGATTTCTTCACAGCCATTACTCAATCTTTGATTACACAAGCCACAGTAAGAGCATATGTCTGAAAATAATTAATTAAACAAAGTGCTAAACTCCTCTAATAATCCCCAGTTCATAGCTGGTCCTGTGTAACAATACAATATAAATAATACTGATCCACACAATTAATTAAAGTATAATTCAATGACATACTAAATGTTTATTTTCGTTTGTCTCTCTGTCTGTCTGGTTTTGTTTGTTTATATATTTATTTGTTCAGTGATTGAAACATAAGTGGATGAAAAGTGATAGAAATATTTCATGACAGACAGTGCTCGGAGTCGGACATCTGATTTGTAATTTCCACAAAGATAACATATTCAAGATATTATCAGCAAAACCTTTATTTTATCCAATAATTGCTTTGATGAGCATTTAAGACTAACGTCCATATCTTGTGCTCAGTTTCAACACCATTTACACTGCGAACCCCCTTGTAATCAGCGTGCGTTTTATTATTGATTAGACCTACTACTACTAGTCTTGATGAAATAAGTATTTCGTGTATCATTGACAACGAAGTAGATTAGTTAGTTAATAGGCAATTACATTTCAAATGTGCGACCACTAATTTCAAACTCATAAGTTAATACATTATTCGAAACTAAAGAGACTTCAATCAGAAATTTACCTAAATCGGTGTACTCAGTGCTAAAGCTCTCCAATCTAATTATCAAGACGCCACAAATGCAGATCGTCTGCGCTTATAGCGTACAGCGCATGCGCTTAAGTCAATCGATCGCCGGACTTCCGGGCATTAGATAGATAGCTAGATTTTATTCAGTTCACATAGCAAGTAGATCTATACTAGAAATTACAATACCAAAACAATTTATGTTAGATGTAGAATGTGAACTGGGGGACCACAATATCCATTGCCGTCTCCCTCCGGCCTCCCCCCAAAAATTCATTTCATAGTGGAAACTGTCTGAACCCAGAGTGGATGACTGACCCGGAGAGAAAACATTACTAAAAATTAAATCACTGTTATTGTTAGGGTTAAAATACAATAACCAGACCATTAGAAGAGAGAGTTTATAATTAAACCTCAGTTTTGAATAAAATTGGTGACGTTCATAATAAATACCATGACAATATAAGAGGATTTAATCCAAAAACAACATACATACAATGATTTTAATAAATCTTTAGAAGCTCTATTTCATAAAAGCGCCGAAAGATTACCAATATACTTATTTTATTTTATTGATTTTGCACACGATGAACAATATTCAGCATACCATAGTGCCAATTAAAATAATCCTGTTACCGTATTTACCTTTGATTAAATTTGGAGAGAAAAAACTGTCATATGGTGTAATGTGCACATGCTAAAGATATTATCCAGTATTATCTTAATTAGCATGATTATTATTATCTTATGCAGTCTTACGTTATAAACCATCATATAATACACAAGCAATAAGTATTTGACTTACTTGATAGAAGCTGGTATCAATAAATAAATTATACGTAATGCCATCGACTCCTTGATAATATAACCTGCATACATTCTGCATAATAAATATTACTAATAATGTCAACTTGTTAAATAATATGTACATCAGATAATCCCCCCACACCCATCCACACACCATAGACATTAACAATTTCAACATTCATAACATTCATTCAATGTCATAATTCTAAAGAAATGGCCATAGGGATAGCTGTATGTCAATCTATATATATTGTGTTTCTGTTCTTATTTAACTATGGAACAAATTTTTGTTTCTGTTCAGAAAGATCAATTAGTCTATTCTATATTTTCCGTAATGAAAAAACAATATGAAATATTGTAGAAAATCGTAAAAAGTTGTCATGGAAACAATTCTCTTCTGCACAAGGCGTATATTGTAGATGATGACTATATTCGATTACTTGGCTATCTTAGATCCTATATAGACAATTTGTTCTTCACCCTTTTCACTGGAATTATTATAAAAACTTTTCTTGCTCAATTGAGAGTGGTTATGGAACTTTATATATATATATATATATATATATATATATATATATATATATAATGTATGTTTTGGGATAAACACAATGTATAGGTCTACCTACACCTTTGTAAATAAATTGTTTTAGGTATCTTTATAAATAAAATTTTATCATTACTTATTTTCTTTGGACAAAATAGTGTTTTATCCAATTGGCGCTACGATATTTTCCGTAACAATAAGTTTACACATTTTGAAACCAATGACATAAAGTATGACAACTTTATTAATGGGTATTTTGCCAACTATTTAGAAAACAAAAATTAATGATCAATTTAAATATGAAATAACACTTTTTGTGAATAAATATAGGCAGAACAAATTACCTTATTCTTTTGATAATGTTTTTGGTTGTAATCATCAGATCCAGGATAGACTTACAACCAGGCTATCAAATCAGCTGTATATTCAAAGGTGTGACTCCACTTTTGCTGGAAAATTACCTTTATTTGAATTTCCCAAAATGTGGAACAAATGGAGTTTCTCAATCTATGCCGAAAAAACAACTTACACTGGCGTATAAAATCACGTGATGTGTGTTGTTCCTGCCATGCTGGAAGTCAAAATAGTCTACATACACAGCTATGCTTGATACACATTTACCCCTATCATGTGCGTATATTTGGTGCTATCATAGAAACTGTTTTTACTAGAATCCAGCCGACACGAATTTATGCCCAACACTCATACGGATAATATATTTCCAAGCCATGGTCATTTGGGCGCACGCATGCACCCGCAGGCACGCACACACACGCACACACACACACACACTTTTTTCTACAAGATGCTACAACATGCGGTATTTTTTACTGCTTTAGGTAACAAATATTAATTTTAAAGTAGCTTTATCTACCCCAACAAAATTCCCAAAAGCGTATCACATACAGTCGGGATGCTTGATAATAACATACCAATGTCAGCGCGTATCTAAATTAACTGTCTAATCAGCTATAATTATAGATATCTTTTAATTCTTGTACCTTTCTTCGAAGCAACACTAACTTTGTACCTCTACTGACACTACCATCAAAGATCAGTTTATTTTATGTGACATGCAGCTGTCGTAAAAATCATTAGTGACGGTGGTTAATTAATGGCCACTATAGATAAGTAATATTGGGGTAAAACAGACAGTTATAACGTCATAGCCTCAGAACTGTGAAACCTATATACAGTTTGTATTAACATTTTCAGAACTGATCTAATAAAGACGAGAAGCTGAGTACAATGTCAAAGCTCGAGATGCAAAACAGTGTTCCTTTTCTTGATTCCTGATTCAGGAGTACTTATAACGGTTTAATAGCGTACTTTGTTTGTTACAGCTGATTTAATACAGGATTCCCAGTCCACGCGCACAAATGGCGCCTCTCCAAAGAAGCAACAATAGGACGCAGAACATATGTAGCTATAGGTTAATATGTCTCATTCTTAGAATGCGCGGACTTGGAAATCTTCCCGCCCAAAAAACATTACTTCACAACCGCGGTAATACTGCGATATTTGCTGGGGAGTCAGATATACCTGATGGACTTATAAATCCAGTAAATACTATTGCCTACTAGTCACTAACCGTTTATATCTTGTTGAATGTTACAGGCATTGAAATACGGAATTGACAAATACATACCCATAAATAAAAAAAGCAAATCATACAAACATTGCGCATGCGTATGCAAACCAAACTATAGCTTAGTTCTATATACGATGGTCCGAAATCCAACCCAGAATACCTATTATTGAGTTGAGCTTGCCTAAATTTTAAGTTATATATTCCTCGCTTTAGTCATTTCAACTGCTGAATGAAAGGTTCCTCGTATAGAAACACGGTCCTCCTCCAATCAATTAATACGTTAATCATGAATTATTAAATATATATACCTCCCAAACAACAGTTTATGATAAGATGCAACATTATCCATATACATTATCATAACACTAATTACTCTACCACAGTATAATATGAGCAGCGATATTTTATAGAATTTAAAATAATACAGCCATCGTGAATTTGTGAAATTAAAATAAATAAAACACGAAACCTGAATCTCTGGCAGGGAAAATGTTATTTTAGAAGTATGGAATAATTAATTGAGGCAATAGTACTGAAATTTATTAATCGTGAGTACAACCTTTGGACGATTTATTAGGAGCCTAAGTGCAACTTTTCCAGTTGAAACCTGTGCAGTCTATCCATCGCCGTTGTACATTTAACTGACTTGGCTTTGTCCACATCGCCATGTACTCGTCTTCCAAATATAATCTCACTAAAATGCCTAACACATGAGGGGTGCATGCATCTCACTTATCATTAGTTGAATCAATATCTCTAAAATTAAACGCATAATTCTTCTTGTGTAAAGGGGCGTATCTGTAGCTTAACTGGTTGCGGGATTGGTCAGACCTCTGCTACATAAGTTCATTTGCGAACTGGGCCTGGTTATATTTGGGGGACTTTTCATAATCTCTCATTAATCTTCATTACCTTTGTAAGCTGCTCGGTATCTTTAATATACCCTGTACATACAGAAGTGGCACTAGAATAGTCGTTTTATAGACAGAAGTGCTACTTAAACTCGGCCTCGTTTATACTCACTGGACAGAGACTCATCGCACCATTCGTTCAGTATTATTATGAGAATGTCTAGTGAGCAAATGCTTTACCTCTGCCACTCAGATCCACAAGACTGTCGATACGCAGTTAGCATGTGGTTACCAAACAGTCAACAAGCTCTCATCAGAGGTAAAGCTAGTGTAACCCAAACACTGGTTTATTTTCACCGAAAACATCACTATCAACTCCGAATTTTATTGGATCAATATGTTTATTCTAAATGATACTGATAATGAATAATTGTTTCATGTGTAATTACTCATCATCTATGTTCATATCTACATACTTATCTCATTTTAAATACTTCTGTCGAAAAATAGTGTTCTGCACTAATGTTATTTTACTCAACTATAAACAAACTTTTCTTCTTTTTCTTCTTCACGGAGTCAGTAACTAATAATTTGCATCCGGTAAGTCCAATTGCAAACTTTGGACATCTTGTATCGGCATCAAATGTTATGAGAAATTTCCGTTTCATAGTTAATTAAGTCGGTATAGGAATTCATATTTGGACCAAATAATATATCTTTATAATTAGAACATCTCACTATTATTATAAACAACAGCCATTAAATGCCACTATACAATGAAACCGCAATGCAAGCCACCTATATTTGATAAAACTTGGTTCAAAATATTGAAGAATGGATCATGTTTATATGAAAGTGTAACGAGTTCATCTTTGAGAATAGATTTTAAACTTTCCAGAGATGGTGCACTTCTCGCGTGGTAAGCTGTTCCACAAAGTGGGACCTGCTACACCCAATACCTTATTATCTTATTTTGATCCGATTCTTAAAGATGGGACTGGTACTTATACTAAGGATGTCTGACAAAGAAGAGATCGCAAACATATTTAAGTGCACAGCATAGATTGTTTCACTGGATACCAAGGTTTTTGAAGATATGATATTTTTAGTATTGATTAATATATTTGTTTTGACAGATAATATATTTGAATTAATATTGAAAAAGCTATTTACAAGTATGATCTGTGAATATGGTTTTGTCTACATTTTAATTGCAGTTAAAGTATTTTTTCTCATTACATTAATATTTAATTAATGTCCATATCAGTCATATAAGTCAACTGAACCCCAGTTACCTCAAATATACTCATTTGCCATACTAACAGCAATATCCAAGTTGTCCTATTATAAATAGTGACAAATAAAAGGCTAATTGTCATGATAGCTGAATCAGTAACCACAGATCTGTATAGAAGTACTGAATGGTCTCTAATAGCTTAGCACCAAAGTAACACTCCATTTCACTTCAGTCCACATTTGTAATGCATGGATTCCCTTTCCCAAAAAGGAGGATGGGGATTTGCTGAAATTCAGGAATATATATGTGGGGGGAGGGGTATTAGGGGCTTCTCAACCTTCCCCCTTTGGTGATTGTTATAAAAGCTATGTCGATAACACCTGATCATCAAATATTTATGAAATACCTATACTGCAAAAACAGCACACATTTTGGATTCATAACTACACTAACCATGCAAATTAGTTTCTATCAGGTGATTACCTTTTTTAGTGGTAATGAAAGATTTACCAGTATGCAATGTTGTCATTTTCAGTTATAATTATATATATATATATATATATATATATATATATATATATGTCATATATATATATATATATATATAATATAATATATAATAGATATATATCTATATATATGAGTAATGCAATATTTAAATTTTCAAATGAAGAAAATGAATTAATTGCCAGAATCCAACAATACACACAGTCATGTTTCACCAACATACAAGTAATATTCAATGCCATATTCCTGTGCAATGATTGTATGAATGTTGTTATAATTAGAATCAAACCCATTCAAACACTTCACCTGACAAACCAATCATATCTTCCAACGCATTCAGAGATGAACATTACCACTTCCAGCACTGCCTTACCATGATCAGATAAAAGCAAGATATTATTTTTCACTTAAGAGCATCCTATGCTTCAGCATAGTCACCAATTTTTAAATACAAATCGTCAATATTCATTATCGCCCAATAAATTTGTTTAGATAAAAAGTAATTACTATTTGGATATTCATAGAAAAAAACACTTTATTACTGGTTTTACATGGGTGGTTTTAATATATCTTTGGAATATGTATATTTTTGTGCTGACCATAACAGTCTAACACACCTGACAAACCAGACAGATATTGGGTCAATTTCACAGAAAGCATGAGAATGTTTTCAAGATCTGTTAAGAAAGTTAAACATATCAATTATAGAAAACCAGAATTCTACCAATGGTGCACCGTTTTAATAAGTTGGTAGAATGAATGGATAAGGCATAGTGACGCATCATCACATGAAGACTATTTTGGGTAATCTTCATTTCATCATTTCTTAAAATACACACACAATCAGCCAAGATATCAGGAAAGTAAAATGTTGGTGGGAAAACCAAGTTATGTTCATTTTATAATAAATTTGAAAGAAATGCAATTTTGAGGTACGTCTCTGTCAGAGTTAATATGTCTTGGAAAGAAAACGCTATTCTTAGGTGATTTTTAGTTCACAATACTGAAAACAGTCCTATGATTACAGTGATATGTTTTAATTGTTGATACATTATACTTGTGTGCGTGCAAAGGTACTTCTGACATGCATTCTAGCACCCATACACATTTTAATAAAGAAACAAATCAACAAACAAACCTTCATTGTTCTCTCAGATAAGGATCAGTTAGCTGGCCAAAATTATCCGGGGTTCCAACACATAACAAGAATTGCAGATCAGCAAGAAAAATCTTTTAAAAATAAGTTTTGTTTAGCCTTGCCACTAATCTCACATGGGACATAGGGTGTAGGGGCAAGTGCCTAAAAAGCTTCTTCTTGGTATCCCACAGACATGGTTATTAGTTGAATTCAACCCTATGAACTGACAGTCTGCAACACATTACATCTAGAGCACTATCAACTTCATGGGATATGAATAGATATAAAACATGTCAATGTCTGAGAGTATTCTTATACATGCTCTACAAGAATGGCTAAACTGAGAAGACAGTCCTTTGAAATTAAGTATCCCTCCATGGGTAGGGATATCTCTGCAGTTTTCATTACTTTTTTCAGTCATTATTCTTGGTGTATGCCAAAATTTGTAGTAAAAACAAAATCCAACATAGTTCCCTGTGAAACATTCAAGCTTTATTACATGAAGGTTATTTTGTTTTAGACTACCTCTGTATAGGAACACTCCAAGTAAAGTTTAAATAAATATAGAAACACCTGTATTCAGTGAATATTTATGTTTGTGAATGTGAACATGGATGTTGAGATGGAATGATATGCAAATTTTAGTATCTAGTAACATCCAAAACAAGTCATTTTCTTCCACTAGTGAAGAGGGATCAGGGTGTTTAATGTTGTCTGAGTGTACTTATGTTGGATGCATTATATGTTCATGCTAAAGAAATGAAAACACTCCATATCTGTGCTCCATATTTATGATCACTTCAAAACCAATGAAGTAGACACAGAAGTTTCTTTATGGTATACAAAGTAAACCAATCTATATACAAACCATATTCCAAAATATCTAACATACACAGCAACTTTAAGCAGAAGATATGTAGTAAGCACATTAATTAATTTCACATAAATATTGTTACAGAAAAGGACTGAATAATTATTTGAAAATGAGAACAATATCTGGAACAAAGAAACTCCATAGTGTAATTGTTAACATAATTAATGCAACTTTTACCACAAATAATTACATTAATGATATTAATGATATTTCCAGCACCTTTATCAATATCAATTTAATACCAAAACATACCTGTCCTTCTGAGCTTCATAAAGATAAATTAATTCATTTATAGTTCATTCATATGGAATTAACAAGTATTTGAAGGCAACAAGAAATACTGGGAAAATGTACAACAAAAGCAATTACAAATTTATACTTCATTCAACATATAATAAACCCACATCACATCTGAAACAAGTACCACTTTTCTTGAAAGTTATTTGGTGTGCCTTGATGGGGACTGCATTTATATTACAAAATTAATGCACATTGAGTTGCTAAATAATTTTCAAAAACAGAATACTATTTCACCCTTGCAGACAAGTTTTAAAACCCTTTTTTGGGGTATGTTAATGAATGCTGGTATTTGTTGGATTCAATCACCTCTGCACTAGTCTTTGTTAATAGATGGATAATAATAGAAGGGTTCCCACCCAAGAGCTCAATATTTAGATTAACACAATCTTAAACAGCCCATCATAACCAAGATAAATAGCTCGAAGTAGTGGAAAAACTGCCTTCATCATGAGCGTAATCATGAGCCCAGCTGATCAAAAGAGATTTATTCATATCTGATGACATCCTGTATTTTATGAACACTGTTCTGTTTACGTTGAATAGAGTACACATAGAACATAAATGATAGATTAACTATTCTGTACAACACAACTGGCTAACAACCATTTTAAAGTTCATTTAACCAAGAAGTCTAAAATCAAAAAAATACAGTATCTCCAAAACTGTTACACAGACGATGTATATTCTCCAGCCAAAATGAGACATTTTAAACAGTATTCATCGTAAGAATCTGCTTGGTATATTTATCTCCCTGCCTCTAGAAGTCACCCGTGTAGTAGGCAAGGATGGCTTTTTAACACTGTAAGATCTGACTACTGAAGAAACTCTCACTACTTTGTCATTAATCAATGAATCTCTCTTCTCGGAATTTTCAGTTAGATGTTGAACAGTTCGACAGTCTTTCAGTGGATAAAGCTCCACACGCAAAACCTATCCAAAATGGAGAAAAAATAGGATCATATTTGTCAAAAAAATCATACAACTACAAGGTTAATCCCTGAATAAACACATAGAAACAACAAAATACTTCTCATATATAATTGTTTTTACATGATAGATAATAAATCACATACTTCAGGCACAAAACATTATTTATCATAAGTCTGTATTACTGAAACTTATTGTTACTCTAGATACAAAATAGACACTTTTAAATATAACTTCACAAAATGAGATGACATAAAACACCAGATCTTAATTATTTGTCAGTGTTCTTACAGACTTAAAAACAGTCCTACTTACAAGAATTTGAAGAAATTAGTTACTTATCTAAATCATATCATAACAAACCCAAATAAATAACTTGGTTGGTTATATCTTATGAATAACACTAGCTAGTTTACCCATACTTATGGATTCAAGGACATTCTGCCACAACAGTGACGAACCTAGTAAATATGAGGCGAATAATACATTGGCAACTTTTGAATTAAAAAAAGGCTAAATAAAT
The DNA here is from genome assembly GCA_025642065.1 of Paralvinella palmiformis. Taxonomy (NCBI): domain Eukaryota; kingdom Metazoa; phylum Annelida; class Polychaeta; order Terebellida; family Alvinellidae; genus Paralvinella; species Paralvinella palmiformis. The sequence goes on along the minus strand of JAODUP010000109.1, from coordinate 543,675 downwards.
CAAACAAGTCATACACAAATTTAATTATAAAAATTCCAAATTTACAGATAATAAAGCTCCTGAATTATGTTTTATTTCTTAATGTGCAGTCTTTTACTAAGAATCCTAAATATTATAAAAACAACAGGAATAAACCATAGTATACAATATCATGAACTAAAGTGCTTTATTTCCCTCATTTCATTATAATTTTCTTGATAAGAAAAATAGATTTTAATATTTATTACGTGATCAAAACAAACATCTTTACCATGAACAGATAACTTGTAAACAAAAAATGTATTCTTTTTGTGTTACTGAAACTTCAATTGTTCATGGCAGTAACTGTTACCTGAAAGCTTGAACACTTTTTTTATAATTCAAAATACCACACAACCAGATAAACAGTGATGAAAGAATATTATCAAACAATGTACACCAGACATGGTACAGCTATTTATATATTCCATATCATTATGTGATATATTCTAACTAATATAAGTCTCAAATCAAGGTAAGCTTGAAATTGTTGTGTATATAGTTTCAGTCATTTCTGCTAGAAGACACTAAAACTTAACCGACATCGTGCAACTGAGCTCATTTCTTTTCAAGAATATTGGCACTATAGAAGTTTTGTAATTATTAGTATGATTATTATCCAGTTCAGTTTCAGATTGATCTTGTGTTATAGAAAATCACATAAAACAAATATTATTATTATAGCTTACAACAGAAGAAACATGGTAGTAAGTCTAACATAGAAGACACAGTTTAAACTAAATGTTATATTCATGTCTAGTATTGAACTTAACATTTTTTCCTAGAAAATAATTTGAATGGAGGATTTGGGGTTGGGAGTAAGTGAGTGAGTGAGTGCATGAGTAGATTGTTTAGCCTAAACACTGAACACATCTGGTATATATATATATATCTGAGAGGTGACATCATAGGTAAACATATTCCATAAACATAAGTATGAGATGGATTTGAATCCACAACCTATAGGTTTGCAGGGCCGTGCTCTAACCACCACACCATTGAGACACCCATATTTTATTTTTTCAAAACAAACTGATCAACTTTTCTCTTACTTTCATTTCATCCAAAAGAATGGGTAAAGGATGAATCAACAGCTGTTTCTTTACCATTATTATTTTCTACCATTGTTCAAATTGTCTTATATATTAAACTGGATTTAGATGAATAAGTAACTTTATCAAATTTCAGAAGTACAAGAGTAATAGCCAGTAATTTCTTCCCTTGTCAAAACATTTAAACCATAAATTATTTCCTTTTTATCTAACAAAACATTTGTCTAAAGCTGACACTAATAATGAAGCCATCTATTTGATTTAAAGCCATTCTAATTTTTTACCTACAAGAATAAAAAATACAAACCTTTCTGCTTGGTGGATCCACATCACACAGCCTTTTCTTTCCTGATTTCTCCTGACTTCTCTGCTCACTTGGCTTAGGCATCTCTTTAACTGCCATTCTACAAGTCATCATAATTTTTTCTGGTTTCTCTTCATCAACAGATGACGGAGGTGTGAGGGGAGGAGAAGGTAATGTTTTGTTTTCCTCATCACTATCCTGCATGCTTCGAGTAGGTGATGAATCAGGACCCGAATCCTGGAGAGCTACTACCTTACAAACAGGATGGGTACGAGGCTGTTTGAGCGCAAATAAAGAAATGCAGCAATATTATTCTTTTTTTAAACAATTGGGCAATTTAAAAACTAGTTGATATTTTAGCAAAAAAAGTCAAATCATGTACAATACACATCAAGGTTCAACATTAATTCTTATTATCTACACACAGATACACACATGCACACACACACGCACACCAGTCTTTTTAAGTTTTTCCACTGCTGCCACCAAGTCTTCTACCAAATCAAATAATAGTTAATATTAAAAGAATGAGATATGAAATGCAGAAATAATACAGGTGATTTTTAAGATCAAACAAAATTGTTGATTATCAAAATATTTTGCAAATTACTGACTAATATGCATGCAAAATAGCTTCTTAATAACACATATTCTCTTCATCAGCCTTTTCAGTAGGGAATAGGGTAGACGACCCCTTAAAATTTGTAAGCAGCAGCTCAACTGTGCTGGCCTGTAAAACACTGCAACGCCATTGCTGCAGGGACATATGAATGCTTGGCAGAGAGGTAATGAAGGGATGGCTGTGAGATAGTGATAGTCACACCAACACAGTAGTGGCTCTTCTCCATTGGAAGGCCGAGATAAGGATTCTCCCCAAATAAGTTGGGAAAAATGGAGTATTTGGTGCATTCTAGGCCACTTTTTCTCCAAAACCCAAGTAGCCAACCGATTTTCCGCTGATAAAATAGATGCCATGGGACTGTAAAATAGACGACGTATAGCATTGGATGTGAGCTGGCACTGAAAAGGCTGGTTCATATTCACACAGAAAACACAATTACAGCACACTAAATTATTTCACAACACCAACACTCATGGGTTTAAAATATTGACATTCTTCAAACCTAAATATAAACAAATATTTGTGATGCATTTTTTCTTCTCAAAGCTAATGTTTGTAAAGACTGCAACAGTATCATACAATTTACTGATGCTGAAACAACATAATTTTTATATAGCCCATTCTAATATAGATTTAAATATAAAACACATCAACATGAACCAGAGCTACCTTCTTGCTAAACCGTGAATCATTTAAAATATAACACAAAATGTCCAAAACATGTTGTCTACATGCCTTTAACAAGCTATGACTTACGCTGACCTTGAGCTGGCCATGTTTTCCTTCTTCTACACACTTTGGACATTCCCAGCTGTTTGGCAGATCTTCATTAATTACACCTTCAGTGGAGATGTTATACTTCTCCTTGTGACATTTAGGATGAACAATCTTCCAGCAGATGCCGCATTCCATCAAAACGTTTTCATTGGATGTCTCCTCTGCGGGTGCTGTGTTGCAAATTAGACAACATGCACCAGCTGGCAACTCAGGCTGCAGAAAATAATTAAACAAAACTCCATTAAAAAGCATGAACAAAGTATTCCAAAATTTACTCCTCAACTAAACCATTACCAACAGTTATGGCAATAACATATTTGTTAGTTATCCTGTAAACTAAAATTATTAATTTAAACAAAGGCACTTTTGCCTGTCTAAAATACATCACTCTGATAGCTGTCTGTCAGTAGTTATTACCATATTTCAGTGATAAATAATTAAATCTAATAAAATAATACAAAGAAACATTTTAAGCCACACATGTTTTATGGAGAAAAAAACATACCATGGCTAATCCACAAAACATAACCATGAAGACACACATATACACAAGGATGTAAATTGTTCAAATGTATACTAACACGTATACACTGTCTGCTGATACATGACTGCTTCATTCTTCCTGGTCCTCCATATTTCTTCATATCCTTACAAAAACTGCACAGCCTACAGTCAGTGCGAGTACATGGTTCACACTTTTTGCAGCGAACACGACGTCTTCGTATTCCACTGCTAGTGCCACCAGCCTTTGATGTCTTCGGCCTCTTATGAAGTGAAAAGCAGCTTGTATAGCCACGCACTTTCAGTTTTGCTTTCTGGAAGAATATGATTTCTTAATTGATTAATATCATTCAGTAACTATTACTGCCAACAACTTAAAAATGAATTGCTTATATAACCTTAATATCTTACATTCCACATTGTAGAAAGAAATTCTAGTTTGTACTAAATTAAAAGATAATGAATACTCACAACATGTTTGTCTTTTAGTTTCATGAATAAACACTCCATGTGAGACACACGTTTTTGGCCAATATGTAAACTGAATTATTATATGTCACAATACCTAGGTCACTAACTTTTCTTTTAATAAAACAACACAGATACCTTCATGGAAATAACCAGACAACTGACCTTTGAAGCAGGCCATTTTATAATAGATTCACCAGTACAGGAATCATAGTGGTCATCTAGTCCATGTTCCTTCAGCAAAACCTGGAAAACAACCAAATTTGTTTTCTAAAAATATATGATTAAACATAAAAACAAATATTAAAGCCTGCAAGGAGATCAAAACATTTTTGAAATTCATAGTAAACAATGCATTGAAAATTAATGGCAGAGAACTTTATATCAATCAGTTGTCTAGACTAAAAGCTATCATGGTGTCTAATGAAAAACCTAATCACCATTTATTAAACTCTACCTTTTGATGCACTCACAGACATTCTATATAAGAAATGTCATACCTTTATGTCCTTTAACAACTGCTCTGGCTCAGTAATATCCTTAGGAACCAACTTTTTTGTTGGTGGCAGTTGTTCAAGCCAATGAACAAGAAAACGCAGCCCTTCCAACTCATATTTTGTCAAATGCATCCTTGCATTTTTCTTGTCCTCTGGTAAGTTCTCTGTCATTTCACCATTGGTTTTCAGGCCAGACTTTTCCATTTTAACACTGATAGGAGATATCAAATCACCAATACCAGACTTTCTGGAACCCACTTTTGATGGATTTAACAACCCATTTGCATTATTATTTAGTGGATCTTTGTCTTCCCTAAAATGAAAGATCCATAGCAAACGTTATCAAAATAAAACATCTGCTAGCTAATAACTGCATTTATGAGCTCACACCAACCACAGTATATTACATGCAACGTCTATTCAGGTACATAAACGAACCTTCCTGTTAATAATGGAACTGATATGAAAGACACTCATATTGCTGAGAGAAAAACATGACAAAATATGCTGAATAATGACAATATATTAGGCAAAGTAGAGCAATACTCTCACATGTCAGATTGAACCCAAATCAAAATATCAGACTTACATAGAAGAATCAAGCTGTTCTGCTTTGACTTCTTCTTCCTTCATCAGTTCTTCTCTTTCTGCTTTTATCTCCTGTTCCGACTTAACACGATAGCTCTTACCCATAATGCACTTCAAATACTGGTCAAGAACATACCAGTGTATCTCTGTGAAAAATGGGTACCGGAACTTCAAGGGAACCTAGATAATATTGATGCCATATAAAATTAAAATATTACAACCTAATGAAAAGTGCAAAACATTACTGAAAACAGATCAAATTAGAACCCTTCAGGATGACCACAAATAACCTCTAATATGAAACTTACAGGAGTATGGGAATACTATAGCACTCACAAGGCAACTGACGTGACACGGTCAACACACACACACACACACACACACTGGTCATATAAACATATTGGCGCCTTCAATTTTGCATTCAGTATACTAAAAAATTTATTTGTGGCTGGACAGTCAATATACTTTAAAACCATTCGTTAATGATTTGTATCTTTCGAATGATTTTCTAGTTTTATAGCAACCTCTAATATGAAACTTACATGAGTATGTGATTCAATCTCCCAAACACGCAGCTGCATTTTTATTCCAAAACTGTGTAAGAAGTTGCCACCAAAAACCAATGAATCTTTGGTCGTGTACACAGCATGTATCCAACCTGAAATTGATCCATAAACAAAGTTCTCTGCATTACACTTTCTATTAATGAAAATTGTTACCAATTTTTTCTCACATTCATGGAACTAGCTAAATTCAGCAAAATTAATATAGCACCGGCTAAAATGTAACAGCATACTAAGAATGTCTATATTCTCAAACACCAGTTGATATATGATTATTATTTATGATTACCAAGATACCATGATCACTTGCTTATATCTTCAATTTGTGGTCAGTTAAAACAATAAAGTACCTGTTGGTATGAAAAATGTATTTCCAGGCTCAAGGCTGATTTTCATGCAGTCTTTCACTTTATCACCAAAGAATATATCACCTTGACGACCAGATTTAGTCCATTTCTCAAATATATCCAGATTTTTTTCAGTTGGTGGAATGAGCCAAAACACCTGTTAATTAAATAATTAACTCATAATGAATATCTATTGTTTCATAAATAAAACTAACTTGGGCTGCTTTTGGACATGTTAAAGCTGCTGAATCTATGAAATGTTAATACAATTCATACAGTTTACCCCTATTTAACCTAAAATGGTATTGGATGGATATTTATCTACCTTTCCTCCATGCAAGACATGATACCACACTGATGTACCACCCATATCAATATGGAAATCAGTATAGCATCCACGAATGCTCATCAAACAGTACCTAGAAAAGGTAAATGATAAATAACCGGACATTATAAATTAGTTTTAAATATCCAAGTCATAAAATGGATAATAACAGAAAGCAGATAAGTAAGTCATGAAAACAGCACACTAACCAAACAAACAACAATAACAACAGGCTTCACATTAATATTCTGCATTAGGAATTCTTAGATAGCTAAATTATAAAACATTAACAATTGCATGTTCCTAGGTTTATTAGTTATTTATAATGCTAGCAACCAGAATCAGCTTATCAAATATACTGACATGAAAAAGAACCAATCTTTAATTGATATACTAACTTTTGTACTTTTGGATACATCATTTTATCCAAAATATTTGTTGTCTCAACTTGGCATTCTTTCAGATAAGGTGGCCACACAGTATCAACCCAGTCTACCTGCCGAACCTAAATATCAGTTCATCATAGAAAATAATAATTACTACATTTGGATAACACTCCAATAATCCATGATTGGCTGTAACTAAAACTAATTATAATGTTAGCATAGTGGAAGAGAAATGGTAAAACATTTCTCACCACAGCTGGCTGCTCAACATAGTTTTCCAGTCGTGTATGGCTGAATTCCAAACTGATAACATTGAGAAGTTTCTCTTTCTCTTCACTGAGATAGTAGTTCACCCACTCCTTCACTGTCATCTCCATGCCAATCTGAGTATTTACATCCATGACGTCTACAATCCTTCTTGAACCTGAAACATACAACAAAGAAAATATAATCCTATTTGAATGCTTTAATTGTTGTATAACAGGTTAAATAAAATATTAACTAATCTAAGCATTCCACTTGTTTTTTTCAATGCTGAACATTTGATATGAACATAATGCTATCCACTATTGAACAGTTCATGGATAAGCCTACATTTTAGGCAAGTTTCACCCATAATGACAACAACACATCAGTCCTACACTTTAACCAAAGGAAGCTGCATGAATAAACACCTGCAAAGCATTTCACATTCCAATGTCTTCTATGACATAAAACAAACTACTATTCAGCTTAGTACATCACTAAGAGTGTAAGTATAACATTACACAAACTTCCTCTCTGATGGTGGCTTCTGGACTAATTCATAGACATAGTACACAAATTTCTATATTAAAACGAAGGTATACTGTTATTTTGATTACACTTAGGAAGTTATTCATCATGTGTTAAAGATCTGAATCCATTGGTCATTCTTATAAGAATCCAGAACAGCTGCATGAAGATTTCTAATCCAGCATATCAGTTTCATAGGGATATGTGTCAATACATATAAAATCATGCTATGCATGAAGTCACCTAGACTGAAATAGTACATCACAGAGTGTGATTTATCTATTACATGCTCAACTAGTTGTCTGTTACAAATGACTCCAGTGATTTACTTTTTATGCAGTATTCAAGTGCAGTATTCAGATGGCTTAACTAGTGCTTTATCTTATGAAATGCCCATTAATACTAATATATTAGTGTTCAAAGTGTAAGAATGTGGTAATGATTTCAGTATCATCATCATCCAATATAAATTCCTATGATCACTTGTCAAGGTGATATAATCTTAATGAAATGCATCTCTACTTCCAAAATTTCAATTGACCATGTTTAATTTTATTACAAAATGGACTCAATAATCTACAATGATACTAAACTACTATTTACAATACTGTCACAACAAATCAATAATCTGGCATTTTTTGGTATTCCAGCATGGGTCCTTTTTGTGTTTTAAACATTTTGAGCTTATTCAGGTTTGATTGTATAATGAAGTAAAAATAACTTACCAACACATTGACGTACATCTGCAACAGTAAAGTTTTCACCAGGAACTCTGTAACAAATGGTTCGCAACAATTATTGATATCTTATCACACACATCGTAAGATATATATATATATATATATATATATATATCAAATCTAATTTAAATTCTAAATAAATAATATATTTCTGATATACCTATTACAATTTTTATTCTAGTTTTTTTTTTCACCTAGCAATCTATGACTACTATAACAAACAGGCTGAATAACACTAACATATTAATAGGTCTAACTGTTCAACCCCGATTCCAAAGTAACTGATCCCATTATCGACACATATACAAACTGAATAGCATACAAATACATAAGCCAATGCATTTACCTCATTCCTAAACCAGTCTTTTCTTTGACAAGAATTGGGTTCTTCAGTCCATATTCTTGGAAATACTTTACAGTGAGCTCTGTCAAAGCCCAAGAAATAATGAAAAATAGAAGTACAAATATAGCTTGTGTTCCTAAATGAAATTAATTCATAAAAGAACATTTATTTTAATAAATAATTTTAAAAAAAATTCATACGATTATATTGCATCATTATATGACAGTATGGGCGATCATAACGGCAATCGGGCAAACAACGACATCAGTAACCATGCTGCCACCAAGCGGACACTTCTAACAACTCATAAATGCGCTGCACTTTATTTTTGGCTTTTAGAAATCACATGAATAGAAGCTGAATGTGACATGCAGAGGCGTACATCCTGGGACAATTAGGGGCAGGGGAATTTTTCAACAAATAAAAACTAGTGGACAGGACTGAAGTTCGATTCCCAAGAACCATTTCCTCCATCATACACATAAACCAATCTATAAGTATTCATGAGGCAGGTAAAATGTGTTTCATGAAGATGGGTTCTGTTTACATTTTACTGATAAACAAATAAATAAGGAAATCAGTGTCCTTTCCTGTATACTTTTATCTTGTACTGTATAAAATATACGGGGTCTAGTAATGAAGTATTGATATTATATACGTAGTAACCTAGAAAAGAAAGACTGAGCCTATTTTTATCTTTTAACATAGCCGATTGAAACACGGGGCGTCATAATATAACTAATAGATTGTAACAGCGAAATGGACAAATATTGCCCATCCATATAGGACAAATGATTGGTGTTTACGGACACTTTTATGCACATGGTAGGCTAGATGGCCCGAGCGACCTCCAAAGGTATGCCCACACCGAGATTCGAACACGGGTGGTAGTGAGCTGTGGTCCAACACGCTACCGCTAGACTACGGAGTCCCCCCCCCCCCATATAAGACAGTCATAATCTATTATTTTCACATAATCATAATGGGTTTGCCTCTAGATTTTTGGTTCCTTTTTATTTTAAAACGCAATGAAACAACACTGATGGAGTTTATTCTGACCGACTCCCAATATCTGCAAGGGCATCTTTCAGTTAGTTAAAACTATCGCTCATGACTTTGGAAATCATGCAACATCTGTACAAAACTAGCAAATAAAAACACCTAATTCAGCCAATACTAATTAGGGGTAATGATAAGCCAGTTAAGGACGCGCAGGGTTTGAAACCTGTTACTCTAAAACGATTATGAGCCATTTAATAAGAAGAGATTTAAAGCGATTTGGGGGATATTTACATCTGACATACCCAACTCCTCATTAAAACTGTGCACAAGACTAATTTCACCTATTTGAAATATTCAATTTATTTGAAGTGATATTATTTAACACTAATGACATAATTATAGCATGGGTGTTATGTTATTTGATTGATATTTGCTATGCGCACGCTGCGCCATACAAGTCGTTATGAATGTCTGGATTTATTTGATTCTATTCGGTATTTTCGGCTGTGTTTATGGCAGGTTAGTATCAACATATATGGGTTTTGGTTGTTTAACTTCGGCGCTGGTCACACTGGAGACACGTGGTCGAATGGCGTCTAACAAGGGAAAGAAATCCAACAAACATAGCTGGATATGTTTCAAAAACTGGGCCTTCGGGACGTTTTGCGTATGTTTTGATACTGCTACGCTGAAATCTGATATCGGAGACCGACATTTGACGCCGTTTTGCCTCTCGGCGTGCTTAAACTGAGTACATATTCACATCATACTAGTATTCAGCTTAGTGAATGCTTTGTTTAGCCGTAGCAATAGATACAAATGAAAGCTACTCTTCAGGACACTTGTAAATGATCCAAGAAAACAGAATTATTACGACGTTTCTTCTAACAGAACACTTATATATATATATAAAACATACAAAAGTTATGCAATAAATCTACTATTTGTTGCTATAAAACTAGAAAATCATTCGAAAGATACAAATCATTAACGAATGGTTTTAAAGTATATTGACTGTCCAGCCACAAATTAATTTTTTAGTATACTGAATGCAAAATTGAAGGCGCCAATATGTTTATACGACCAGTGTGTGTGTGTGTGTGTTGACCGTGTCACGTCAGTTGCCTTGTGAGTGCTATAGTATTACCCTTCTAAATACGTGTGCACGGATTTGTCAAAGACTTTGGTCTCCATGAAGTTGATCTGTCCTATCCGTGGCAAAAAAATATAGCAGCGTGATATACATCCTGAAGAATGCATTCCATTTCAAAATACAAAACTTCCCCTTTTGCTTTGAATCATCAATCTCATTATATATATGAGCCTGCTTCATTGTACCGTTGTATTTGGTCTAGACCGTATGAATTTAAGTCACATATATTTTTTGGTTTACTCCGAATATTATCTGCCATTTTGCAAAGTATAGCAATCGCTGTCCCTTCTCATGACATCGATTAATATTATTTATCTTATAAAGTCAGATGAAGCAATATAACCAGATTTCGAGTTTCTAGTATGACTAAAATAGTTAATATGATGAATTGCAACCAATTAAAGTACCGATCGTGAGCACCATGGATTCTCATACCGCATCCAGAAATCCACTTGTTCTAACCCTCACCACACAAATTTGTCGATTTCCAAATATCTACGGAGGTTCGTTTGCATCACAATTTAATTCATTGTTACCTTCAGTTATAATTACAAAACAGAACTTCATGAAGGTAACTGTCAAGGGGTGAACCACTGGTAGAGAGTAAAAAGATAATAAATTTGTTACTCATTCACATAATTAAACAGTTTCCAAACGTAAAACACGGAGATCAAAGCAAAAACATATACGAAAAGATTACATTATCTGTTGGATCTTATATATATGATAATTCACAACCAAGTCACAAAAATCGTTATGAAAACGATACGGGACTATCAAATTATTCCGCTGTTTCCCACAAAATCTGAAGTCCGGATTCAGTATGGTTGTCGTGCCTCTCGAGCTAGGCAAAAATTATTAATGGAAATACACAAATTTAAAAGGTACAGGTGTTGTGTTGTAGCATTATATTTATAAAGGTTGGCGTGCGTGATTATTGATGACCAACTATTTGATATATTTTAACGTTAATATCAGCAGAACATATATCAAAGATCTACTTGGAAATGCGCCAATTATTCGTTGGCGCCCCTGCCCCATCTAAGATGTAGGAAAGTTAATCCCTGTCTTGTAGATAATGGGAAATAAATATGTGAGTACGTTGACGAAACATGTACACAACAAGATTAGAATTCGATTGAACAGAAAGTCGCAGTGTAACCACCAACTAACTAATTATTATTCATTCAGTCGTGACGTTCAATATCGGTTGTTAATTAATCATATTCTGCACAAATTAAAGTCATCAACAATTAATGTTTTTAGTTTCAGTTCTTCATACGGACATACAAAATTATAGCTACCCTGTGGCACAGGGGAGCACTCATCTACATTTATCAGTTCATCAGTCTTTCACTACGTTAGGCCACTATAACTGCAAGTGGACGCAATGTTAACTAACGATTTCTGCTATCTGATTGGTGGCTATTTTTAGATAGGGATCTCCTTTCCTAGTCTAGCCACGAACTGGTTGTGACGTAAAAGCACCACAGGTCTGACCTTGTAAACTTTTGAATAATGAAGTTGAACTATGATAAATTAAAAACGCAGGACTTCGTCAGTCTTGGTGTACTGTATTCATTGGTGAGAGCAGTGTACCGTGATGTCAGCAGAACTGACGAATCCGGCATTACGATGTATTTAGGATGTCACGGAAATATAAAAATTATCCCACTAAACTTTAAAATATAATAAATGTATGTATTTAAATTGTTGGATTTATTTTTTACTTAGTATTCCCAAACATAATTCATTATGTAACAACTCATGTATATATAATACAAGGTGATTATGGCTTAATAGGTGGTGATGTGGTTCCGCCAAGTGGACATGAACGAAAACATCTAGATCTAACAATGGCTTGATTGTTTGGTAATTATTATTTTTGTCATCGGTGAAATCAAGAAGTGTCACCGACTACTAGATAAACATTGGAAAATCTAACGACAGGCATGAAGAAAAGATATTATTCTTACAAGTTGGATTAAACATCTGGTACAACTTCATTTAATGAATTTATTTAACTGGTCTGAGTGCAACCACTAGCGTTTAACGCTTGCAATGAATTTGCAGAATTTTATTGACCCATGGATCGTGATAAGTTCTGAAAAATGTGTCCCAGTAAAAAACGCGGTAAATAGACCATGCGGCTGAATTTCACACTACGGTCTTAGGTTAGAAGTCTAAGAATCACTGTGTTGCATGGCGCTTTACCCCTATAGTGGCCGATAAATGTCATACTGAAAAGCTGTATTTAGTGTATTTACCACTTTTATTTGGATTTTATTTATAGTCCATTAAATGTATGGGATCTCCAGGTCATAATTTTGCATTTAATAAGAATGGCATAGACTTCATCCAATAGATATATGCCACTAAACTAAGTAGCGTTCAACGCGATTTGCACGGCTGTCATGGTCCGGCCTGTCTAGTTCAAACATATTTTTTGTAGAACCTTTGTCATCTGACATGACGATGTGAATGGATAATTCAATGTGAGATTCCTATTACTGTAACATTGGTATTTATGCATGATATTGTGTATTGAAAGTGAACTAGCTATTTTATTTTCTGAATCAGCCATTCGTGCAATGTTTATTTAAATGTCAAGGGTGTTAATACTCTAACGTAATAATAAAAATTATTAATAATATACATGTGATACATAGATGATTAGTTCCCAGGTAGAAGTAAAATAATATTTCCAAATCTGTACATTAAATATTTCTAAATCTTCATTAAAATCAATTTACATTTAACTAAAAGTTTACTTTTAAAATCAATTAATTAAACCATTGAAACCCATGCTAAAAAAAGATCCTCTATAAGTCAACATGAGTAACTATGGCTTAGCTGGGTCATTCATCTGGAAAAATCAGTCCACTCAATCATTGGATTACATCATGATAAGTATTGCGTTAAATCCTTTGGAAAAACACAATCATTCAGTTGAAATACTAGTTTCAGTATCCGTGTAATTTGATTTCCCGTATTTACCGTTAGTGAAATGTTGTAATCCCTTATTAACAGTGGACGCCATAGCTATTTCTAACCGCAGACCGCAGTTGGTAACCGATGCAACGCATTTCGCCTGGATCGGTCTATTCTCAACGCTCGGCGTGACTTTACCTAGTATAATAGCACACGACCCGACAAGATGAGGTGACTTCACCAGGTCATAACATTTGACTTCCCACCTGCGTGTATTGTAAGCCATAACTTGATGATTGCCGTAAATTAAGAAAGATGATGCTTGGTGTTTTACGGCCACTTTTGTGCACATGGTAGGCTAAATGGGACCAGCGACCTCCAAAGGAAATGAAATCAAAAGATGGAACAACCTTGCTCACGTCGTGTGGATTAATTTTGGTAGCAAATATTTTTCGGTTATGGTCCCTCAATTATATCCTGTAGATGGAATCCGATTAGGATCATCTACAAACATGTACGTTGCTCACGTTTGTTCTTTAAGTAATCAACTTTTCGTTTTCAATAAATGCGAAATTAATTTCCAAATCCTGTATATCTTACTTGTAATGAATAAATTTAGTTTTGTTTGATCTTATAAATAATAATTATGATCATTTAGAAGAACAATTAAATTAAAGCAACCGACACGTTCAAATATTCAGTTTTCACACATCTAGCAAGGTTTGCAGTGTGGAGTGTAAATTTCCATTGTACTGTTTTATACTACTTTACCCACGAAAAATTAGATCACAAAAATAAACGCATACACCACAAACACTTAATTTGTGTTGTCTATCAAATCAATTCATTTGTGATCGAGTAATTAGTGGAAAACATTATTTATACAGGTTAACTTGATATAGGTTATAGTCAAGGCTATTCGGTTAAAACCAAATGCAGTCAATTTGCTTATAACTACACAAACACTTTTTGTTTCCTAGAAAAGTATTCCATAATAAATCGCCAGCATGTGTTTTTCAAACTGGATTCAGTTTATTTACATTGTCGTTGTTAATTCTAATGCTACTAAGCAAAATAAATAAAAGCTTATAATTTCTATTTAAATTCAAAACCAGTTTACCATTACAACAAAGACAGGGAAATAGATAATAGCAGTAACTGCTTATTTTGTCGTACTTAGCAAAGTCATATTTAATTCATAGCCAATTAAAAACAATCGAATATGCAATTGTTCCTTGTCCCAGAGTAATAAAAATCTGTAACCTAAAACAGTAAATCTCGAATTCATAAAATACAAATAGAGAGGACAGTCGTCCCATAGAAGGCCTTTCTCTGTAACAGAACTGTAATATAAACAGTATGATTCGTTTATACAATAACTGCAACATGATGCACTCAAATCGTACCAAATAAGGATTTACCAAACATACAACTGAAACTGGCACACATTTTTTTAAATCTGGATCAGAAGTAACCAATTTTACGAAACACAATAAAACACAATGAAAGCACTGTTCTGCAGATGCTGAATAAATCACTGTGTACAAATGTTAGCCACATAGAAGAAAAACGGAGTACAGTTTCGTTCACGACAGCACTCAAGGTGGTATTTTCTCCAGCTGCAAAATGGAAAGGAACGTTTCCCTACATGTAAAAGTAACAAATTAATAATTATTGAAAATCACCTTTCTTTGACAAATCCGTGCACACATACACATAAAATATAAATCTTGACGGCAATAGCCATGTTTTTGTGTTCTTCAAGCATATGAAGCGACATAAGTGAACTGACTTAACACGTAGAAAGAGTTTTTCTGAAGCCGTCATATGTTTCTTGGGAAGACCACCACTGAAGACCAACTGGTCGTAAAACAGGGGATCCTCTGCCTTTCTGTTCCTTTCTCAAGTAAATGATAAGTTTAAACACCTTCGTATCTTAAAGTGTTTTATAACCATGGACGTGCAACAAAAAAACGAATTAGTCAAACATATTGCATACTGATGCCTTGTCCTTGAAATGTACTTCGTCCTGCTGACATAGTCATGTTGATGTTTTTGGCGCCAATTTTTTTAAACTTTAAAAACAACAATTTATTATCAGTGTTTTGTTGTAATTATATTGCACATATTTTCCAGAAGGTTTGCCAACAAGTCTATTTTAACTTTTTCACCTTCTAAGGAAAATGAACCATCTCCTACTATGAGGATAGGCAAGGACTTATATTCACAATAGCCATTTCTCACAAAAGGTTTTACCATATTAAGAATACATACCGTCACCATTCATCAAAATCAAGTCGTCATTGTTGTAATTGTTGCTCTCCAGTTTCTCCTCCACGTTAAACGTCCGCTTCCCTCCTTCGATTTCATCATCATCTGCGTCATCCACGTACACTTTTCTTTCCTTTGGACGCTAGAAACAGGAGCATAATGAGGGCTTCAAGCGAAATATAGCATTATCCAAACAGCGTTTCATATATGATAGCACTTAATGAAACTGCTTTTCACCTCATCATAAGTGATTATGTTTTACTGCTTTAAACGTATCAGGTTTCTTGCATTGCGGCTCCGGAAATGTTGTTCTAGAACTAAACAAGGTATTCGAACAAAATGAAAGTCGCTATAGTTTAAATAAATTGCTATTATAGTAATAACACAATTTTATAATGCATCAGCTTAATTTTAGAGCGTGAACGGTCATAAGTTACACACAAGCGCAAAATGTTGAAAGCTTACATAAAATATTTAACAAGATTTACTTTACAAACTAATAATACTAAAATTACTGGAGTAATATACATTTCATTGTGTAACGTGACCTACGGTGCTGATCTCGAATGAATCTTTCCCTTCAATAACCAGTATCTGAATACAGGCGAACACTTATCAGTTGAATGCACCACTGGTTTACTTGTAAACGCATTTCTACGCAAAAAGAATCAGCTGCTGCCAGATTCATATAAAGAATGAGGTGCTTATGATAACATCATCATAATGCCTGTATTATCATAACACCACCCACCCACTCACAACTTACGAATTGTTATCATGAATTCTAATTGATCAAGTTTAGTACCAGTATAATCACCAGTAATTATTCCCGACTGATCTTCACAACAACAAAAAATCCACAATATCCTTACGAAGCAGGTTACAGACAGTAATTCCCATTCATCCGAAACCACTCCGCTAGTAAATGCCACCCGCAGGTGCAGTGCAGTTTTCTCACTAAACCCCTACGTGTTCGAAATGTCCTGCCCGCTAAGATGCTTCGAGTCAAGTCAGCTCAATGATTTCCATCATAACGGCACCGTCTCCAGTCAGTGCAAATACCCGCTCAGTACCTCCAAACATGAAAGGCGGGACAGAAACTACTTTCGTTTACTGAACTATTGCCAATCATCCACTGACTGCAAGAGTTCCTTTAAATAAACCACTCACACTACTACCACCACGACACACCTGAAGATATTTATTGTGAACGAAATATTTTGGTAATTCAGCTGGTCGGTTTTAATGCACCATTCCCGTCTAGGTATGTCATCTAATGCGCAATAACATTTGAAATTGCAATCACTTTTCTGGAAAAGAAATTGGCACATTTAAATAATGATCGTGTAACTAATGCGAAGTATACATTGGACTAAATTTTGCACCTTCTGCTCATGGAATATGAAACAGCAATTACTCCAAAAATACAAGGTATCCCTCAATGGATCACCATATCCTAACAAAATCAACCAATCCACACAGAGCCAAACGTAAATAGAAGTTACTCGATGCACTATCTAAGTCTATGCACAAACTTGAGAAATCTGAATCAAATTTCACTTAAGCGAATATAGAATGGCCTCTGGCGAGCAGCGCTGTTCGCATTTCTAGAAGTAACCGCGCTCAAACACCACTAAAGGGCACATGATGAAATCTACATTACTATTATTACACCACGATACTGTTTATTTTACTAAATACAGCCATCACAAAGTCTATATTTACATAACCGGCGTATCACGTCGTTAAGAATTATATATAAGCAAAATAAATGGTACTAAAATAATAGAAAAAGACTATTATAATGGGAAACTAATCAGCTCAGATCAGCACTGACCATTAAGAAGAAATGGTCCGAGTGAATGACAATAACATCGTCAGAGTAAACCGGCTCAATTACAGCCAGCCAAAAATACGGTGACAGCACAGTCTGTTTTAATATCAATATACTTCAACCATCCAGTGGCAGAAATTGAAGAACAGCGTGTAGATATGAATAATCTAATATTCCCTATCAAATTCCATACTTCCCCCAACAATAAATACATGAAAGTGAGTTGCTATTTTGTTTAGTCTGACCGCTGTTCTCGACTGTGACACATACCCGACGACTATTCCCCAAGAAAATGAAAAATCCTTAATTAGAAAGAATGAAAAGTGACACAAACTCGGGCAAAACTGGGAATTGATCCGAGAGTGTAAAGGTCTACGGCACTGCGCATCACTAGCTGCGCCCAGCGGAGTGACGTATTACACTCCGATACCATATTCTTGAGTTCGCCTACTCGTATCATGATAGTCATACTTCCTAAATTGTATTACCGGTGGGTCTGTTCCTCTTTTGGATGGAAACTCTCACAAAATCAGTATCAAACGTGGTTCACATGGTCGGTAAAACTGATACTTAACTAAAGCTGTTTAGATATGAAGATCGCCAAATATGAACCCCTGACACGTCAAACGAGAACACTGGGCAGCAGCAACTATTATGTGATCCACTAATAGCAAGAATACTGTGGTATTTTTGTTTTTAAAAACACCAATAAAATATGCCAACTATAGAATCATATTATAACAAACGGGCGGTGATTTCAATGTGTAGCACCATGAAATCAAGAATGACGAAAATAAAAGTCCAAAAAAATCATTGTCTCCTTGTATCTGTCAAACGACGACAGCTCCAATCTCTGGTCAAGTTTCTGACAGGGAAACATCACTATTCATCATACCTAACGGTATGTAACAGTGTTCAGTCCTCGTGTGAACATTATTTCAATCGCACCGCCAAATCCATATATATTACTTGTCCACATGAATGGGGTCACTACAACATCTAAATGGTTGACTTGTTGAAATGTTCAAACAATAAGCTTCAAAATTAATGTCGCGTAAAGAAATGGATAATTTAATTCGACTAATTTCGAGAGGGTGATTCGGGAAAGAATCAACTTCCAGCTTAACAAGGTCCGCTGACAAAACACGGCTATCTGTAAGCTATCAACAGTGTTCAGTCCTCGTGTGAACATTATTTCAATCGCACCGCCAAATCCATATATATTACTTGTCCACATGAATGGGGTCACTACAACATCTAAATGGTCGACTTATTGAAATGTCCAACCAATAAGCTTCAAAATTAATGTCGCGTAAAGAAATGGATAATTTAATTCGACTAATTTCGACAGGGTGATTCGGGAAAGAATCAACTCCCAGCTTAACAAGGCCCACTGACAAAACACGGCTATCTGTAAGCTATCAACGTATCCCCCTCCCAACCCACCCCCGCAACGACAACTTTTGGTAATTAATGTGCTGTGAGAAGTCACAGACGTTGATAGTCTTTAACAAAACAACTAATGGCAAATATATTGAGGTATGCTTGATTTTAAAGCTGACATAACTATTGGGGTGTCAGCTACATATTGAGCCTTATGAGCTTGGTATTTCTATCTGTCTACCATATCTAATTCATTAATTACGGACATTTAACATCTCGTTTCTTGCTTTTTTACACCTAACTTTCTTTTCTGGTTATAAAATAATAGTTATTAATAAAGACCTACTCCACTTCATGACAAAACCAGTAAAAAAATCACATTGTAAGGGCCACCCTCGAAGCATTTCTGTTAAATATTATGAAACTCAACTTTGAGAAGACCCCCTAAAATACTATGGCCAAATGATAAATAACGCCTACTGCGAGACCCAGCTAGACTAAGAATTTAGGGGACCATCTCAAATAGCTATAAGTTTATATGTACCGAACAATGGCCATAAAAATAAAAACTAATTTGGTCGCTAGAATTTATTTGAAGATGTTAGAATAAAATATGTCCCGTTCATATTACGGAAAACGATTTCTATATGTGAAATAAACATATTTTATACGAATAAACACCTGGTTTACTCGAACAACCGTGAATACTTGTCTCACTGTAGCACGATTTTCTCGCAGTGTAGTGTTGTAAAACGAGCACATTTTCTAACATAAAATATCATTACTGTCTTCATATTTGAGGAAATTTTCATATCAGTTTGTTGATAATATGTTGTTTTTCATGTATACAGCAATAAAACATAAATTCACCAGCACATTTTATTCTGACAATCATAGCAACCAAGTGCAGCGCATCGGTCACCTCCATGTTGTTGCTAAGGTGTTGAAGCACTTCGACTTGCCTTTGTGTCTCAAAGGCGACCACACGAGAATGGATAATAATGACAAATTATGATAACAATATGGTGCCACTGACGGCTTCTAGTCGTGATATTATTTGCATCTGGTAATATTTAAATTGTTTTTTTTCAAAACAACTGCAATAACAATAAGGCTCCCACGTAACTAGTTATGTTAATACGAGAAACTGCTTAGAATATTAACCTAGCATAACAGCGAATCTGCAAAAAAAATGCTTTCGAAGCATAATGTGTCTTCAAAACTTCCTGATTATAGTTCTACTTATTTAATTTATATCAAACAATTACTAATTAATTGTTTGATATATAATGAAAATGTATTTGTTAACGTAAGTGCAATAA
Organism: Paralvinella palmiformis; assembly: GCA_025642065.1. Taxonomy (NCBI): domain Eukaryota; kingdom Metazoa; phylum Annelida; class Polychaeta; order Terebellida; family Alvinellidae; genus Paralvinella; species Paralvinella palmiformis. The sequence continues at coordinate 523,474 of JAODUP010000109.1, read as the reverse complement.
ACTGCTGTCACACACAAGGCTACTAGTATGAGTGAGATGGTGTAATGGTTGTAAAGCTAACGTTTGTGCATATTTTCATGTCTGAACCACAACTTGTAAAAGAAAGAACCCAGTCACGCATACACAATCACATCTATTATAAATTCAATATTCATATACACAAACACACACACAAAACACATTATCTGTATTTGTGAATGAATTCTTTGTTTACATGTTTGTAAATAATACAATTTTCCATAATAAGTAAATGACATTAGCATATTTTATGCGCCAACTATATATGTGAGCATTCCTTTGTTGCTGTCACTGTCAATAAATGATTGAAAACCGTCCTGTTCCTAAGAACTAAAGAAGCAACATTATAAACTGCCAAATATTAAATCGCTGTAGATCTATTACAAACATTCAAATTAAACATAAACCAATTACTATTACTATTAGATCTATCACCATGACCTTAGACAACATGTATAAACTGCTTATTAAACAAGTGGCATCCGCAAGTGAAAGTCAACCAAATTTAAGCAAAGTGTCGTTAAATGAATCATTTTCAATGCATACTATCCATAAAAGTCTATTTAGATCTAATCAATAAATGACATAAAAACAAAGAAGAAAATGAACAAATAATAATCTTGCATGATGAATAAATTACAACAGCTCACTTAGTAATACTGCGGAATGCAATACTAGGTGTTTGGCTAATATCGTTACTAAAGATCGATTTGATGAAAGTTTCAACTCCGTACGCAGTGTCAATCAGCCCAATGGCCATGCATATGCAACGGTCAGAATCACCGCCTTCCAGTCGAAACAAAATGAATACAAACCAATTTCCGGGCGGTATCCATTTCCACTGGCATATTCCGCAAGATGTGTCTATCGTCCGCTGCTTAATTGAACAGAGCGCGGGTATTCGGCAAAATATTATGCAGACCTGATACCCAGCATGAAGCAACAAAACAAATTAGATGGGAAACTAGGGCTCACGTTGCAGAACGTGCGTTCTTCGTGGTCACGTGATACACAAGAGCACATGCTGAGTGTAAACAACTAAACTATACACACCCATGTTTCGGCAAAGCATTGAATGTTTATTATCGCTACGTTGCGATTTAATGTGGTTTTCGTGATCAGTGTAATCTAATAAGATTTTCGAACTATTTTCGATTTTCGGAGATAGCCTTATGTCAATTGATATAGATCTATCTATATAAGGGAAAATCTGGCTACTATGACTGATTCCCTTGCACAGGTAAACAATTTCAAAGGGTTTGCCTTAACTTCCTTAACTTTTCTAGATCTACTTCTAGACTCGGTCTAGAATCAATGGATGCCATGCCTAGATATATGTGGAGTCTATAGATCTATATAATATATAGGTCTAGTCTTAACTTAAACAATATTCCTATTGACTCATTCGAGTTTAATTTTAGTAACAGTGTCATTGTGGTTGTCACAGTGTCAGTTTGGTTAATCCCTGTTGGTGTGACTGTATGACGCCTCAACAAAAAAATTCTGGTTTATTTATTATTAAATAGTAAATTAGGCTTTGTTACTCTACTATTAATAATTATTACTCTACACAAAGTGGATAAATGTACTTAACTTTTGCAATAGAAATATGTTTTCTAATAAAGATAACAAAGACAGCTGAGCACAACTAAAGTATGCTGAGTTCACTTAGGTTTACTCATTTGAATTGAAAGCAGAATGAATTAATATCTTATCACACAGACAGTAGGCACACACATATATGTGTATATGGGTGAATTGGACACCTTGCTACCACTTAATTTGGGACAATTCACCAGTCAGTTATCTAGACTAGATACTTTGTCATTTGAATTGATAGATTCCAAAACGATTTTGCATATCTTGAAAGTCATGTGTACAGTGTACAAAATGTTTATTTATATTTTCATATTACCACTCATACATAATTAAATCATAACTAAAATTTGCATAATATGAGTAGTATATTGTCATGAAAATGTTCATACAAATTAGTGGAGAAATGTCTCAAAGGGTGAAGTATTCAAACATTCTCTTTCTCTTGTGTGTATATATATATATATATATATATATATGTGTGTGTGTGTGTGTGTGCACACTCACACACCTATAAAATACCTTGATTGTGTGTAATATTTATGCATTTTTGTAAATTTTATGTTTTATGCATTGATTAAATCTACCCTACTCTCTCATTAAACAGAAACGTACCATTCATTATGCACTCTCCTGGAGACGTATGTATCTGGCCAAAGCTAAACTGAAGGCAACAAGTAGGACATCTGCTTTACTATCTGGTTTTGCAATGGTAAGCATGGCTTTATACCTAGAAGTATATCACTTTTGAAATCTTCACATCTGGCCACATAATAATTAACGCTACTTCTCTGTAGACATATGTGGTATGATTTTTACCATGTAATCTGCTATTGATTTTTTTTACTGATATAGGGCTCATAAATAAATACAAGATGTTATGTGTTATGAAATTATATTGCAATTCAAAACATATTAATAAACTTTTTATTACCTCTCAAATAAGTTTCAGATAATATTTTAACAGAAAAATTAAAAGGTTACATAGCTAGCGAAGCAGCAATACTCTTGCATTATAAAGGTTTTAATACTCATTTAATGCTAAATTTCATTAAAATAATTTTGTATTGATCTAACTTGTTTACACACACACACACGTGCATGCATTCTCTCTCAAATATTAATAAATTGCCTATAACAAAAATAACAATTATAAGGAGTGAGTAAACCAAACATACACAAAAAGGATTTATTCTTCCCCCTCAGAAAACTCATCTCCATCTATCTAACATATTATCTCAGTATTTCTAGGTTTCAGTATGGTTTTGTTAATTTGTAAATTTGACCATATTTTCATATTCAGTTTTGATTGTAAAGGAACCTGGATTGAACCTCACCTAGTTAAGAGTAGTCATATCATCTATGGACATGAGTATATCCTGGTATATTTCTGGTGACAGTTCAGTGTCCAAAACTTTTCAAAAGGGATTTATATCAGTCCAAAACCGGAAAATAGTATAATGAAAAAAAAATTATAAGAAGAGATTGAGGGATAATTTGTATAAGTATGCCCCATTCTTCTTTTCTGTTTTATAATACCAATGATGAAGACAAAATAATCTTTTCTGCTTTTAAAAGCAATTTAGTTTATATATATATATATATATATATATATATATATACAGTGATACCAAAAGTTCACCATCACACACCACAAATTGCATAGTCCAAGTTCATCTCAGTCATTAATCACAGTAGTGTTGATTATCAGAAAGTTCAAACAGTAGATATTCTATTACATGTATAATATTAATATCTATGTGTTACTTCAGCATTGACATATTGTATAAACATTACACAAGACTAAAGAACAATTAACATGAACAGGAATAGCACTTATTGTGTTCATGGTGTGGCTTCAGTGTGTACAAGAAACTGGTTTAGATTAAGTGGGCAACTAGTTGTGGTTTCTGTACCTGACAAATGATGTTTAGTAGAGTAGCTATGATTTGAAGAGTAAAAACATGAATTGAATATTAAAAAATATTCAGTTTTTAGACGCTGCATTCACAAAATGGCACTGTTGAGGTTTTGAAAAGGGTTAGACAAACAGTTCCTAAAAATAATAAATATGGGGTTTTAGACACTTTAGGTATCTAAAATCCATTCTGCACAAGATTGTTTAAACTTAGGGTGTCAAAAACATGCCATCCCTGATAGCTGAATAATAGTGGTATTTAGAAGTATCCAACTTTGTTACTAAGATTATAAATCATGCATAGTTAGTTAGATGCTGATATTTGAATGAGTATAGAGTGAAACATTAAATATGAAATATTAACATTAGCAAGTTTAATTCATACATATTTGGATTATAACAATTTATAATTAGAAGGGTGGAGTATTTCCTGTCAACCAGTCATGTTGGGAATTATGTCGGGGATGAAATTATTTTGAAGGTGTTATCTATATCTCCTTGTGAACATGCAGTGTGTGTAATTTAAATATGGAAGGGCTGTCTTCTTAATATATATATTACACCAGTCTTATTATAAGGAGAGTTTTTAAACACACAGAACTGTACAGGTTTTGTTATCAGATGAAAGTCTGTAAAATAAAACTGCAATCTAAATTATTAAAAATACATTTAAGCACTTGAAAACTGAAATTCAGTACTCATTTAAATAACCCTGCATGGCTATATTTCCATGTATGGGGATGGCTGCTGTCATCATTCACAAGCATAAATAGTTATTTCATATTTAACATAATTGACATATGTGTGAATACAGGTAGTACACAAAAATTATTTATTGATATATTTCCTATACATGTATGTTATAATAATTACAAATTTAAAGGGCATCAGTATTCAGATAGGAGTTCTAATATAAAAATAAACTGCTTTCTGTCAATTTTGTGATAATCAGAATAATAGTGTTAACTGTTTTGGGAGAATTATGTTTTTAAGCCTGTGTTTCTACTGAAAGTTTGTAAGAAATGGTGCAAAACGGATGATTCCTTGTGGCACTTTCTTTCCTTGCTTGCAGTGATGAAAAGCCTGGGTCCAGTGTTGAATAATTCTGTGATATGGTGTGAACTTTGTACCAACATTAACAATAACAGTGGTTTCATGTCAGTTTAAAGAAATTTGTAAAAATCTGAAGCATTAACACTATTAGATTTATCTGCAGCTTTTGACACCATTGATTATTCTGCTCTTCTAAATCACCTGTCTGATTGTGTATGGCATTTTGGGCACTGCACTCACTTGGATATGTTCATTCTTAATAAATAGGTTTCAATCATTAAAAATAAGAAACTGTTTTTTAAATGCAGTTCCCTTGTTTTGCGGCATCCCCATGGCTCTGTTCTTGGAACCATGTGGTTTACTCTGTAAATTACACAACTAAGCTCTCTTATTCACAGCCACAAATTAGGCAATCATTTATATGCAACGTAATTTTGGTGTTACCGTTGATAGCGATTTTAATTTATGACATGTCGCTGCTGCTTCTACCATATTCGTGACCTTCGCCGTATACGTGGCTGTATTTCTCTTACAGTCACCAATCCCATTGCTACAGCACTCATTACTAGTAGGCTTGATTACTGCAACTCTCTTCTTTATAACATCGCATCTAAGGATATTCCCAAACTTCAGTGTGTTCAGAACTGCTTAGGTAGGGTTGTCACACCGTCTCCTCGATTTTCTCATTCTGTCCAAATCTTGAAATCACTTCATTGGACCCATGTTCACGCTTGCATCATTTTCATACTCTGCAGCATTACCTATCAAACTCTTTCTTCTGGAGAACATTCGTATCTATTTTCCATGCTTTCTCTAGCACCCAGCCCAGAGGGCTCTGTTTATCTGGTTTTCACTTGTTGTCTGTTCCTAGGGTCAAACTGATGCTGGCACTCGTGCTTTATCTGTTGCTGTCCCTACTCTTTGGAACTCACTCCCTGAAAATGTTAAGTCATCAAGTAGCATAGTTTCTTTCCATCACCATTTGAAAAGTCACCTTTTCAGACTTGCTTATCCCTCCTATGTTTCCTAAGTTTCCACTGCATCCAATCATTTGTTGATAAATTTTGCACTGGGCCTGGACTATGAGATTGCCCACCCCTGTATTAAGTATGCCTCTGAGTTCAATTCTTTTTGAGGATACTGGCAGTATAGAAGTTCATTATTATTATTAATTATTAAAAGATAGACAATTATATGCATAGGTCAACACTCATCCCATGGGAAATAGTGAGGTAGCTTAGAATGAAATTTCCCCTCTAAGGCAGGAAAAAGTTTTGGAAAATACACATTATGAAGGCATATTATAACAATTCTAAATATAAAATTCTTTCTTTGAAGTTCTACAAAATATTTATGAAAATCTGCAAAATTAAATAAACCTTTGTAAATATAGCTAGTAAAAAGTATGTCACCAGATTGCTGTCAAATCCGCAAGTTAATATACTGACGCCGGGATGCATTGCACCATCAGCTGATCGACATTGTAACACTGGTGGATGTTAACATAATATTTGAAGGAAGATTGTATGCATGTGCAGTGACTATTTCTAATAAGATGAACATGATGTATATCAGATGAAGTTTAAAGACCGGAGACAACAGAAAGTTTAAAGACTTCACTGCTACAGACATAATTCATTTTTAGGAAGATTTTTCTTGCTTGAAAATCTAACAAATATACCATCTACTTCCATTGGAATCATGACAGATTAGGTGCTATTGTTATTTTATATCAATTATTTTAACTAAAATTTTGAATGCACTGTCAGGAGATGGTGGTCTTGCCCTTCAAATGCAATTTGGAAAAGAGTTTATAACTTCAAGAGGACAGGACTACATGTCCTCAATGTGATACTTTTTTCCTCAGTTTAAAGTACAACGCGAAAGCAAGACTTGTCTTTGAGGATTCCTATTCCTAATATGTATAATATGTATACTGGATTAGCCAGGTATTAGGGTCACTTTTGGGACAACAGAATTGGGAACTACTGGTCAAATATAACATTTTATAGCGTAATCAGTGATTATATAAGTGGAAGTTAAATACACATTTCACTGATATGTTTGTGAGTGTGTGCATCTATGTGGGGCAGTGTGAAATTGCATGACGAGTTAACGTGCTGCAAGTTTGATTCCAGTTTCATGGTTATGTCATTTTTTTCAGGCGTGCGAGTGTGTGCGTGCGTGTGTGTGTGTTTTACGACCATTTGTTTGCACAAGTTAAGCTAAAAGGGCCGAGTGACGTCTGAAAGATGAAACACCCTTTAGACATGCCCACGCCGAGATTTGAACTCAGGTCGATGAGATGTGTGGCTATTAGTTATGGTCTAACTATCAGTTAGACCATGGAGGTGTTTCTCTCTGTGTGTGTGTCTGTGTATGGCTGTGTGCGTGCGCGCGTGCACGATTCATTTTGACTAAAACAGTATACAATTATTATCACATGTTATTATAATCATAATCAGTTATTAATGGTATTTATATATGATCATTATTAAATTGTTGTGTCTAATTTTAGGTACTTTCACCAACAATTGTCTGTATAACAACATAACATACATAAAACAGGACATAAATTGTATCTTATAATGTAAAAAAAATATCTCTTATAGTATAAGAGATGATTATACTGAGCAACTTTATTTATCACGAGCATATACGCTAAAGTTCATCAGTGTCTATGTGTCATGTCATATTGGTATCTCCTAAAGTTAAATGAAGATGTCTTGGGGAAATAATTTTTTAACTATGCTGTGCCCTAAAAGAGTTTACAGCGTGAAAGAAATAAATACAGAAAATAATATGTTTAATAAACTAGCTTCGTACATGATACTAAAAGTTATTACAAGCATTTTTAAATATATCATAAACATGCTGCTTTAAAAAATAAGTCTGGATGATTCTCTGAAAAGCTTAAATAGATTTATATCTTAAGCTTATCTGGAAATTGATTTCATAATATGGCTGATGGTTAAAGAAATCTTGTGTGTCCACTTCTGGCTGTTTTTGGTTTTTGTTGCAGTTAGCAGCGGCTTCAATTCAAATCCCACCACTTGCTTTTTAATTGGTTTATCACTGTTTTATATATATATATATATATATATATATATATACGAAGGGGTAACTTCATGTAGAGTTTTACACGTATATATATATATATATATATATATATATATCAACATAACATAACGTACAGTGGAGAGTACATATAGTTATTGTTCAACACAGGGGATAGGTCGGATCACTGTGTTTTCAAGACACTGTGTGAGTGAGTGAGACCATGTAATTCGTGGTCTGAGGCACAAAAGAAGATGTTTACAGACAGTGTTGTAGCGCTTGTGAATAAGATAAGTTCAGGGATTCTTTTTTCGGGGGGGGGGGGTATGTTTCACATTGAGTGACGCATCCGTGTACTTTCAACATTCAAACTACTCCATCGGCGCCAGATAATCCAATAGACTGTACGCTACTGACCGACTGTTTCCTTTAAAATCAAGTGTAAATGTACACGGTGTTGTTTTACGCCGAGTTTTGTACACACAGTAGGCTAAATGGACGAAGCGACTTCCAAAGGAAATGCGGCGAAGTAAAAGATGAAACACCCTACTGACATAGCCCGGCCAGAGTTTGAGCCCGTGTGTTATAGATTGTTGGCCAACGGTGCGACCATTTAAGCTATGGATGCGTTTTTACTTGGTTCAAACAATAATGCTCTAAAGTCAACATATTCTTCTTCACTATGTATGTAAAATAGCATTTTGTAATAGCATAGCGTGGAACTCGTTGTTCGTCGCCACTATGTGCACAAAATTTATATTGGAATCTTGACATTATGATAGGGAGATAGGTCGACGCACACAGACAATCGGCAAGGTTTTTTGTCATTCGCGATTCTGAATTTATTGTGAATTATTCTTCGTGGGGAAGCGATTAAATTACAGACCGTCTGCGTCTCACACATATGAGGTAACTAACCATGTTGAAAGCTCTGCCACTTCGGCCTTTATAATATTTTTAATTGTCCTATTGTCATCAAGCACTAGGTAAACTAATACGTGTAGAAAATACAAGTTTGGTGGATATCCTGAAGAATCACGACCTTCTATTTACCGAGGTGATAACATTAAGACTAGATGCTCCGTAATATTCACACAGTTTCCTAAACGCGAAAAATTTACACTGAAAGTCGGACAGAGTATAGAGCTGCACTAAGCTGGAAATCCACCAGTGATCTAAATAGGTCAAATCTAATCCATGGAAGGAACAAATTGATAATAAAAAGAGAAAGTTCATCTGATATTCCACTTAGATAACAGAATATCGCACTGATGAAGGCATTGTTCAAGCTCACTGGTAATCTCGTGAATGGTAATAAATGGATCTTCTTACTATCAATAACAGATACATATAGTAAATACAGGTAGCACTTTGTTTATGAACAAATTAAAATCTCACTAGCGTACATTAGCAACACCAGTTATCTATAACTGGTGACAAGCGGTCGTTGGTTCGTTGGTGTTTTGTGAATATAATTAAGATCTATGAGGAAAATCATCATTGAGTCATGAACAATTTAAGTGTGTCCTCTGAATCCATTGTCTGTATACCAACATATTGAAGCGGGGCACAAAGGAATTTAAAAAAAAAGCATGTTCATCTGTTTCCTAGCGTTCGTATCCTCCACTGACCGAGAACACGAGTCAAATAATTTATATCTTCCATTAATATCAAGGACAAGATACAAATCTTATGAAGATGATGTACTTAGTGTAGCTGGGTCACCTGAATAGAATCAACTACCTCAACGTATATGTCAGTTACCATGGCATGGTGTAATAATAATAATAATAATAATAATTTTGATTTAATTAATTGGTCTTACAAACAGGGGAAATTCACAGGCACTATATAGCGTTACACCACTAAGATTATCCATATTATCCATTATCCATATTATTTACAGGTAAAAGCAACCTTATAAAGATGTTTTTAGAACATTTTAAAATTTTCAACAAACGACGCGCTTCTAGCCCACGTCCGCTACTTGTACCACAAAGTAAGACCTGGTGCACAAAAACCGAAATTAGAGTATGGCTTGAACAGTGGCACAGTTGTCTGCAGTAGTATTGGATTTTGGGAGGACAAGAGTTCACATAAGTATTCAGATGCACTATGTTTGATATATATTAAGAAGGAAGTTGTTAGTAATATCTTGAAATTTATACATTGTCTCATCTGCACTTAATATCAATCCTGAATAATTGCTCTGATTTGATAACATTTAAAAATATTTATAATTGCAACTGCATCATTCTGCTGTTGCTGAAGGTGATTGGTATATAATCATAGGCCATACAATAGGGAGTTACAGTAGCTAATACGAGACGTAACAAAGGCATGGACCAGTGTAACGAGTTGTGTTAAGAAGCCTTTTACACAGTGGATATTCTTAAGATGAGAGGTGACATGTTCATGTTACCTGTTCTTTATAGTAATATTTGTGAAAAATAGCCGCTAGATTTTTCACTAAGATTAATGAAATATTCACCGACGTACAATGCTTGAGGTTTTGGTAATTTGACATAATGTGTACTACCTTCAGGACGTTTGTGTGTGTGTGTGTGTGTGTCACCAGACACACTCACTGATTCCGTCATTGTTGAAAAACTATTTAGACCCAAGTATTCGTCAAGCTTGTGTTGGCCCCCTACTTGTTGCTTCACGTCGCTAGCTGTATTAGCGAGATAGTGGACGGTCGTGAACGTACCTACTATTGTGTATAAGTAGGTGATATACAGCTGTAAATATCTGAGTGATCTTTGGGTGACGATAAACAAGTGCACTATTCTAGTATTATATATTACAGTTTATAACACTCTATTCACTACTGAACGGTAGTTCAGGTATGACATATGACACTTTGTTTTTAAGAACATGCTATGTATAATATCATTATACTGACACATTATTTAGTTTTCTAAACATATCACTTGTCTATAAAAAAGATATAATAAAAAATATGAGTCATGGTTTGATAGAGTATGCTGATGCCTCGTGGCAGTCTATAGTTATATAGATATTATAGTGTATGATTGTTCACTAGTTTTAATACATAGTGTGGTCTTTCATTCATACTGAAAAAGCTAATTCTAATTTATACTCTTTAGGTAGATTATTTTCATTTCAAGAACCTCTTCCCAAAGTGATCAAAAATTAAAAACATTCACATTATTAATAATTGTGTATTTCAACATTTTTGAATATCAGTCATATTTTTAGAACACTTAAATACCTTTATGATACAATAGTTTATCTATGCATCATAATAATATTTACAACTGAATAGAGATGCTCTATATATATATATATATATATATATATATATATGTTGTGTGTGTTACAGTTAATTTGTATATTTCAGGTAATATACATATTACCTGAAATATTCAGGTAATACATCTATTGCTAACGGAGATTTAATACACACTACCTTAAAATTATACACCTTAACTGTATATATATATATATATACATATATATATATATATATATATATATATATATATAGTTTTTTTCTCCATAATCCTTTCAGGTTGCTATGGTGGAAGCAAACATTCCTGAATATGTACCAGGCGGCTTAGTCATAGCATACAGCATCTGCACAACATTAGTTGTAGCCATACATCTAATAGCCCTCATGATAAGTACATGCATTCTTCCTAACCTGGAAGCAGTGAGCAACGTTCATAATATTAATGCAATTCTGGACTCCCCACATGAAAAATTACACAGGTACATAGAAATGGCTTGGATTTTCTCAACTGGGTTTGGCATCTTCCTTTTCCTCTTCCAAATGGCATTGTTAGTTTGGGTTCGTTTCTACCCAAGGCCAACAAAACTGGAAGGATCCACACAAGGTAGTGGGGCTGCAATAGCAGCAACGTGCATTATAATCCCAGTGATATTCCTATTTTTTGGTTTTGCTGTAGTGTTTTATAAGCAACTAATTTCCCATAAATATGAGCAGTCAGCTAAAGGACTTGAAGAACTAGAAAGTATAGCTGTTCAGCTAGATGGTAGAAGAGTTCAGAATATTTAACTTGGTGGGTTCAGCATTGTTATAAGTTTGTTTCTCTGAAAATATGTAATCTCTGCATGGTAGTCCTAATTTAATCGATTTTGCATTGGTTTTAGGAAGCCATGTTTGTTATGTGTCAATCTATATTTATTCAAGATTTTTGTTGTTTTTATATATATATATATATATATATATATATATATATATATACATTAATGTACTCATATTTTATTGATCTCAATTTAATATAATGATCCTAGTTGTTGAATTTCAGTGTTTGCTGATGGTTTTGTGGTATGTTACATCATACATATTACTTGATACTTCTACATTGTGAATCTTATATTTGTACAGTGTGATACATTTATCCATATAAGATTATATATTGTGCATTCTACAATACTTCTTATTTTTTAATAAAGCTATGATTTTACAAAATATAACTTATCTCATTGGCATTCATACTAAGTTTTGGCTACTACAAAATAAAAGTCACAGAAAAATACAGGAAGCTCTTTAAAAGTTTAAAATGTTCATTCATCTAACAACCCGTTCTGGGACTAAGTATAATAATCATAAATGTTTGTTTACATTCTTTATATTTATCATCTAATCTTCATCTAATGTTTATTCATTACGTATTTTTACAAATACAGATATTATAATTTTATATACAATTTTTCGTTTTTAATTTTGCATTTGACACTAATAAATCCACAGGTGGAAAGATATGCCAAAATTGTATTGTTTATATTCAGGTAAATTAACATTGTGAATATTTCTGGATTAATTACCCAGTATATTTATTTATCTTGGATTATTTCACCTTAATAGTGAAAAGAGCAGTTATTTTAATTAAACTTCTATTGTTGGTTGGTTATATGTTGTGTCTTACATTTTTGCTTATAGAAATATAGATCTACTGACAATACAATGACATACATGTACATTGAAAAAAATATATAATACAAAGCAACAATTATTATTAAAAATTAAACACACACAAAACAGTCTAAATCCATATATCATATCAATGGTGAACATCTTCCGCAACTCTAAATAAAATTAGACTAAACGTTTTTCTCCTGTTATGACATATTATTCCATTTTGACTGTCCTTTATTCAACTAAATATTGTAGAAAAGCAGAATGCCAAAATGCATTGTTAATATTGAAAACAGTACTCTGGTAAATAATAAATAAATACTACATACAAAAATAGAATACATGCACACAATTTGAGCAAACATGTTTAACAAATTTGTAGTATATGTTATCATTCTTATACTTTGCTAATTTCATTGAGAATGTATCAGCTTTCAACCAAATATTTATATCCTTTAGCTCATGATTTAAAATTTTAAATCGTTTATTAGACTTTTATCCAAATGCCTACTAGAATATATATATATATATTGAGTATATATATATATATGTTTGTATATATATATATATATGTTTGACAGAACTAGTACATTTTCAGTTTGAGTCTTCCTGTGGGCGAGTACAATTATTAGGCTAGAATAAAGTCGCATCTGCAGCTACATGTTATGGCCCAGATATAGCCATTCTGTTTCAGTTGTCAATCTGCTGGACATATCCCCGCGTCAAAATGTTTTAACAGCCAACAGGTTATGTAAACTGAGAGAAAATGTATGACAGTTGGAACAGCGCGCCGTGTCATCACCATCACACGAAATTCCGTCTATGGTATCTCCTGGCCCAGGGTTTTTTTTCTCAATGAATTCCTCATACTCGCTCTTTTGGTTACTGGCCCACTCCTGCTTCTGGTTAAACCACCAATCGCATGAACCGGAGCTCCCACAGCCGTTCAGCTTCTTACGTGCTGAAGCCTACTGCAGTTCACGGTCAAATACGTGTCAGTCTAGTATGAACGACCTGGATTTGAAGGTCGAAATCTTTAGCGACTAGGTAGCTATGAAACTTCATTTTGAACTCCAATCTGAACAACCTGATTGTTTGAGGGCATTTATAAATAAACAATCGAAATAGAAATTGACCCAAACTTAGGTTCAGCAGTTGAAACCAGATGCTCTTTTGGGATCAGTTACCAATGACTTGTGGTTTCTTTTCTTCAAGTGAACATTTAGATGTATTTAGGTTGAAGGTCACACATGATGAAATAAGCTTTATGTATGTGAAACTTTATTTGGTGTAGTCAGGACTAGTGAATTATTTTCAGGACTAGTATATTTTCCAAATTACTAGTCCTGTGGACACTTACATTTGTGATTATGAGAATTTGAATTAATCGGGAAACTGCTACTAGCGCGTTAATAATAATATTGGTGATGTAGAAATTGTCATTACTGGTTGAAGCCATTTAAAGGCGCTGTTCAGTGTATACAGACATACGATATACGCGTTTACCGTATTAATATTTCTGTTAATCCTTGAAATGGTGATGAATGTCCACGTCAACATATTAGAGTATTTTTTTTGCATGTAGCAGAATGATAGATAACCATGACTTATAAACGTTTATTGGAGGACATCCCGGTTTTTGTGAACTCCTATTCGATATTTGTTATATTGTATTATTATTTATCAGAGGACCGCCAAAGCCAGAAGTTATCATATTTAGATACTTAACAGGGTCTATTTAACGGAACTTCCAACCTAACATAAATTCGTGCCTGCCTTTAAAGAATAATCTCCAGTTGACGCTTAATGAGATGAAAACGATTCCACTTGAAGCAGAAGACATCTCCCTCATTCACTGACCCGCAGAAGTTTGTTGGTCATAACGTTCTATACTGATATCAGTGGAGCCCATTTTGACGTAAGAAAAAAAATGCTGCACTGGATCCTTTATCCTTATTAAATAGTTAATCTTCGATATCTATGTTCAGCCAGTTATAAAATCTCCAATGTTGTGTATAATAAGTAATAACTGGTATAAAATTACATTTCAACATGAGCTGTATATTTGTCAAATGTTGCATTTGTTAACTTGCGAGTGTTAGTAACTGGGCTAAACGTATGTTCGGAGTACAGACAGTTGCTCACCGGACACTTGCTCACCAAGCAAATGAAAAGTGGACACTTGCTCACCAGTTAATTTGTCAAACAAAAATTAAACGGTTTTTAATTCAGAAATATATTTCTTAGTATCCTATTACCTATATAATTATTGGAATTAATATTGTTGTAGTATTTGGTACTATATAAAACAATGTTTAACTGCTTCACTTCGTTTATTCCAAACTTCAGACTTACATATTCTTGCGAGAACCAGTTTGCGGATGGGACACGTCCAGTACATGGAATGTCGTACAAAGCAGGGGTGTGTCCATTAACAGTAATAACAGTAGCATATTACCACATCCCACTCGTTGTAACAGACAAAGAAAAAAAATTAGGAACAACTATTTTTAACCCGATTCAAGATTGATCATAACTAACTAGGATCATTGTTTTTAAGTGAGTAAATTATACATGATATCTAAATATGTACATGGTTGTCATACTAGGATGGATTACCAAGTGTGACACTTAACACTAGTAGAAGAGATTATTCTGCCCTTTTGTTGCACTGACATAATAACTAATACTGACATTAATTACTGTTGTAGTTGGTGTTCCTTCATTAACTGTTGTTTGGATTTTGTTTATAAGCTCTACTATTACGCCTCAGTACTGGATCATTGAATGTGCTGGCTGTCTTGTCTGGTTCCTTCTTGGTATTGGGGTAGTTCTTCATTATTTGATGTTACATGTGTGATGGGACCTGTCATCAGTTCGCGTAGATGGCTCCGGTTCCTTCTCAGATTGGTACCGTTGGGTGTTTGTACAATGTAACCTCTTGACTCCTCACATTTCTTGATTGTTGTTTCTGGACACCATGTCTTACTGTTCTTGTCTAGTATTCTAACTGCTTGACCTTTGTATAGGGGTGGCAGTTCTTGTTGACACCTTTTGTCTTATTCCTCTTTCATTCTCTCCCTTTTCTGCTGTAGATATTTACGTTGTTCTTCCTCCCCAAGATCTCCCTGGTTGGGTAACAACGTTGAAATTGGTTTATCCAGTAGTAACTCTGCTGGTGATGGTAGTTTGTTGTCGATTGGTGTTGCCCGGAGGTTCAGTAGTGTCATCTGGCGGTCCTCGCCACTTCTGATGGTTTTCTTAAGTGCACTTTTTATGTGTTTCACGTGCCGTTCGATGAACCCATTGCTACGGTGGTAATTTGGTGAACTTGTCACGTGCTTAATGTTCCAGTCATTGGTGAATCTCTTAAAAGACTCTCCACTATATTGTGGACCGTTATCGGACATTATTTCGTCTGGTCTACCAAACATTGCACAGTATGTCTTTATTATGCCTGTAATGGTCTTACTGCTGGCTGTTGCTAATAACTCTTCAACCAATGGGTATCTGCTGTACCGGTCCACTGTCAGCACAAACCTCCGATTCCCAATGTCGAAAAGGTCTGTTACTATAAACTGCCATGGCCTTGAAGGTATATCATGTGGCATAAATGGTTCTCTTTTATTGAGTTCCTGGAAATCTTGGCATATAGAACACAGCTTGCAAGTCTCTTCTATGTCCTTATTGATGCCAATCCAATAAACACTTTCGCGTGCCAGTGCTCTCGTTTTATCAATACCTTGATGTCCCCTGTGGAGCTGTTGGAGTATATCTGCTTGTAGTGATTTGGGAATCAATATTTGTCTTCCTTTGAATATAACTCCAGACTCTACTGCTAGCTCATCGCGAAATGACCAGTACTGCCTTAGTACTGTGGGTAAGTCCTTGATGTTATTTGGCCATCCTTCATGAATGATTTCTTTCAACTCATTCATTACACTGTCTTCTGTAGTTTTGTTACGGAGTTCATCCTGTTTGTTTGCCGAAAAAATTATAATAGCAGTGGTGAATTCATCAACTCTTATGTCTAGCTCAACTGCTGCGTTATTCTTTGACTTTGGTTGTCGGCTGAGTGCGTCTGCTAATAATAATTCTTTGCTCGGTCGGTGCTGGATGTTGTAGTCATAGCCTTGTATCTTTAACAACATACGCTGCAGACGTGGTGGTGCTGCATGTAGTGGCTTTGAGCAGATCGTCAGAAGTGGTTTGTGGTCAGTAATAATTTTAAATTCATGTCCGTAAAGGTAAGTATGGAATCGTTGAACACCATGTACAATGGCAAGCATTTCCCTTTCAATGTTGCTGTACCTCGACTGGCATTCAGTAAGCGTCTTAGAGCTGTATGCTACAGGCTTGCCTTGTTGTATCAATGCTGCTCCAAGCCCTTTTTGTGATACATCCACTTCTAACGATACTGGGATAGTTGGATCATAGTACTGCAGGCTAGACACTGTAGTGATTTCATCCTTAAGTGTCTCAAAACATGCATGGTAGTTGACGTCCCAGGTCCAAGGAACGCCTGCTTTCAGTAACCTGCGGAGAGGGTGTGCTTTTTCAGCAAAGTGAGGTATGTATTGAGATAGCTATGTTAACATTCCCAAGAACGGTTGTAGATCATCTTTGCTTTCGGGTGCTGGCATCTTTTTTACATCTTCTATCTTTGTTGGGTCTGGCTTGATACCTTCGCTCGTGTAGATGTTTCCGAAGAACGGTATGCTATCGCGTTTAATTGTACACTTTTTACTGTTGAAAACAAGACCTCTTTGGGCAGCTCTCTTCATCAGCTTCAACAGGTTCACGTCATGTTCCTCAGCTGTTGCACCACAGACACCAACATCATCAGCGATGCTGATTATGCCATCTAATCCTTCAAGGATCTCATCCATTCGTGCCTGGAAAATGTCCTGCGAGACATTTAAACCAAATGGAAGCCTCCGCCAACAAAATCTTCCGAATGGTGTACGGAATGTGGTAAGTAAGTGGGATGGTTCATCGAGATGGACGGACCAATATCCCGCTTTGGCGTATAGCTTACTGAAGTACTTGGCTCTTGAAAACACTGGGTTCAGCTCTTCGACTGTCGGAATCTTGTGTGCACAACGCCTGGGGCTGCTAGACTAGAACACCAGTCAGTGTGCTCTTCCACTTTGCATACGACACCTTGCTCCGTCATCTTTTCTAGCTCTTTTTTTAGCTTGTCTTTTATGTGGATTTTGTCAAATTGTTCAGGGTACGCTTGTACAAGATCATTTACATCTTTTATTTTAACTGTACAAACACCCTTTTGAGCTGCTTGCGATCCGAGACTGTCGACGTTGATCGTGACTAGATTGAGCTGTTCGCTTGTGGGTAGCCCGACTACAGCTGGTCCTGCGACATCAACAACATAGAACTTGACTGGCTGCCAAGCTTCTAGATATCGTGCAGACATCTCAATATAGCCTAAGCATGGTATGGTTTCACCATTGTATGCTGTTAATCTGATGCCCCCAACAGGTTTCAGCCACTTGTTGTCATTAGCATACATTTGTCTGCATGTTCGAGTGGGCAATGTGTTACTTACTGCACCAGTGTCTATCTTTAGTCGCAGTTTATAGCCAGTGCATGTGAGTCCTGGTGGTTGTACATCAAGTGTGGTGTATGCAGAGTTTCGATACAACATCAATCACCATCAATCATCATCGATGTGTCATGGCACTGTCTAAACACTTATTGCTCACAGTTATCGAGTAGAATGTCGGTTCGTATGTTTCACCATCCGTTTCTACAGCGTCAACAGTCTTTGGACCTTGGTTGTGTGACCCTTGACCTTGATAGTGTGGTCTTTTCTTCTGATATAGCTTCCTTTGATACTGTTTTTCAGATGGACTTCTCTTTGTAGGTGGATGAGCATTTTGCCCAATGCCCTCTTTTTCCGCACAATCGACACTCATCATTATACGCAGGGCACTTCCGTGGCTTCTGGTTTCTCCCACAATTCTGGCACTTTATCTCCTTCCAAATAAAATGAATATCTTCTAAGCCTTTCTCCATCTGTTGTAACTGATCACGATCAGCCATCATAGCTTCGAACTTGCGGCCTTCTTTGAGAATCTGAGCTAGTGCATAGCCCTTTTCTTTACCGATCAAGTCTCTCCTAAACTCTTCATGTGGCGTACTCGCGATAATTAGCTCTAATATACGTTCGCTCATCTCTTCTTCACTGAAGTCACATTTCAGAGCTAGTGTACGTGCTCTTATCAGAGAGCTTAAATATAGAGAGTAGTTACTCTTGCCGCGCCATGTTGAATTTTGAACCAGTGGCGCCTCCAGCGACCGGAGGTATTGCTCAGATAAACATAAGCTCTCTGGTTGTCCACATGTGATCGTGTACATGTGTGCGCATGGTTGAAATGAATTGCCAATACTAGTACTATATGTTACATGATCACATACTATTTTATTAATTAACATTTTAATTGTGCACACATGATATCGAAAAAAAACAAGCTCTGAAACTGTAAATAAAGAATTAAGTGATTTCACAGCCCAGTCACTTAATTCATAGCCTACAATTTGCGATCAGAAAATAATTGAACGTGGTTTAGGTTATTTCACAGCTTTGTGTGTGAAAGTTTTTTTAATGAAAACAATTTGGTATATATGAGGTAAATGCATACAAACATACTTTCATCATGTCAGTTTATCATAGTCCATACATTTTTATTTATTTGGATATATACATATAATGATATATACAGCTATTATAACGCCACCACAACACAATTCAGTACGAACTTCCCACCATATGGCATATATTCATCATGTCCGGTTATCATATATTAACTAAAATAAATCATAAGTTCATTTAAAGTCTATACCTCAATAATATAGGCCATGCAATATAGGCCTGCCCAGCTGAGAACAAAGAATATACATGGAATATTAACAATGTTTATGTTTGCGTTAACGTGTTAGAGATAGAGAAATTAGTACTTTCATACAATAAGTGGCATCAAATCTCTTGTGCCACGGGTTTATCTACAGTTACAATCAGTCATTTGTTATCAAATGGACAGAATAACCCAAATTGCTTCTAGCTCTAAACAACCACTACTACACAAATATGACATTTAGTCCAGATCAATGAACTGTTTAAAGTTAGACAGAATATACCCAGAGGTGTAATAGACACATGCATTGACTACTGTAACAGATAACTCAAAATCATCTATCACATCCAACACCAGTAAATCTGTATCCAAGAGATTGGCCTGTTTACATGGTATCTCATCATCATAGAACTTCAAGGACTGAAACAGAACAATACCTTGTAAAATAATGACTTTAACCATTAAGTGCATAGTCGTAATAGCATTCTACATAAGTTTATCTCTTGTCTGATTCATGAATTCCGTTTCAGTGAAGTATATATCATATACTCTACAATTAGTATTCAAGTAATTTAAATCTTTCCTCATCATATATCTGCCCAACAACAATTAATAACCTATCTTTTACTTCTGCCAAGAGAAAAAAATAACAAAATGAATGTTTCTACCACTAGTATCCATAGTTGAGGTATTTAATAATTAATTTCATAATATTAAATTATAAATAGAAGTCCATATATATATCAATTGCTTACGTTTAAAAATAAATATGGATGCAGGTGATCATTTAAATACTCAGCTATTTATAATTACTGTAATTAGGGAAAAATTATCTGATTATTATTATAGTAATTTTAGAAGTCCAATTATATTATTAACAATAACAAAGTAAAATATACCTCCCGCCCATAACATATTCAGTGGCTCCAGTACATGTAACTGTAAGCTTACGTATATCTTACATACCCATTTTGTTATTAATAGGTTGATATTGTTCAATAAAATTTAATAAGATTTTGTCTGAAACAAATATAGATCTAGATAGATCCTGCTTGGGCGTACTGCTTGGGTCATGTCAAGTCTACTTCAAATTGTGATGCTTATTTTTTTAAATATCCTTTATCTGTTACTGCAGCCGAAAGCGTCGCAGAATGAACCATTGCCATTCCGTGACAATCTACCTCCGGTCGCTAGGGCCCTGGCGCTCCATGAATTCAAAATGGCGCCCCATGTTAAAACGCGAAGTAACACGTCTTGCGTCCAACGATTCGTTTGTTTGTTGTCGATACTTCATAAGATGAAGACGGTGTATCCGAAAGTTAACGTTTACCTTCAACGTATTTTCAAAAAACGTCCATAACTCTGTCGGATTCTTCTTCCGGTCGTCAGTCAATCCACTAGCATTGAGCCTCTTGAGTCCTTCATCCCCCATACCTCTCATAATCTTGCGAGCTTTAGCAGCCGCGTCAACGATGTTTCCATCTTCCAGATATAGTTCCATCTTCTGTTTGTATAAACATAAAGCCTCACCTATATCCTGTGAAGACCAATCCATTGTAGGTATATGATGTGCCATCCTGTGTTTCTATCCTCGGACAGAGTATACACGTGCTATCTATGGCTGTCAACTGTTTCGTTAGACGGTTTGGGTGATATTAAAGGATACTCAGTATTCGATGCTAAAATCGCGCATGTAGCTCGTTTTTTCTGTCGTAGTGGCACCAGTAAAAGTTCTCTAAATGTTCATTAGTATAGTATAGTTATCACTGCCACCATGTTGTAGTATTTGGTACAATGTTGTAGTATTTTAAACAATGTTTAACTGCTTCACTTCATTTATTCCAAACTTCAGACTTACACATTCTTGTGAGAACCAGTTTGCGGATGAGACACGTCCAGTACATGGAATGTCGTACAAAGCAGGGGGTGTCCATTAACAGTAATAACAGTAGCATATTACCACAAATATTACCAATTATTAGGGCATTAAATTTCAGTTTTGCACTGACGTCATAAAATCACGTGATATTTGTTGTTGCCGCCATGTTGGGGGTCAAACTATCCCAGAATAAAACTGGCCTGGTACACTGGGACCCAGGGCACATTCATGTTTGTTGTGCAATAAATACAAAATACATCGGTATGAACGACATCATCGGCTATGCACGTGTTGCTGTAAGCTATAACAGCCGTACGAGAAGGGACAAGACTACCTTTTTATAGATTTCCAGCGGATCCGGACAGAAAAAACAAATGGATGGCAGCAGTAAACAGAGATTGAGAGAGATCCAAACGGGCCAAAGCCGACACTTATGGACGCCTATTGCACACAAAGGGTTTAAATTAATGATTTAACCATAAACGAAACAACTTTTATTGACAATGGTGATATGGTTAGATTATATACAGGGCTGTCATCTTACTATATTCTCATTTGTACCTATAGATTTGTATTATCCAACATAAAAACAACATGTGACCTAATTAATACATGTATTGGAGATAAAATAATCAATATGTCTAGACATCTCAAAGATTTTATCAATGATTAACCTGAGTATAATGATATCTTAAAACTAACACCATTTTGTTATAATTATTTATATACATATGTCATTTCACCACAAAATCACTGTTTGGTGCAGATCGGGTGAGAGCAACCATCAATAATCTGATCCATCCATCTTTAAAATAAATATAAGCCTCCAGACTTAATTCAGTTTATACGCTTTCAGTTGATCTCCAGTTTAAGGGAATGGTGCGCTGATCAAGTAATTGTATATATATATCAGGGTACGTGACCTTTGGATATATATTGGCATTATCATAGCTGATCCAGATCTCTGGCGGCATAGGCCTGATATGGATCTTGGCCAACGTGGATTATCTTATATTTATACATTGCTAAGACATGTCATCTGGTGGTAAATCCATGCTAATTACCGAATCTGACAACTCTATGGTTTCTAATCCAACAGATGATGTTTTAGTTTGCTTTTGAGACGAATGAAGCTAAGTATTCAAGATATCGGGAGCGTGTCTAAGATCTATGTTGTTCACTGCGTTATACCGGACTATAAACCATTGTACTGGCTTGTAGTCAAGCCACCACTTGACCCCCAACATGGCAGCATAAATAGATTCACGTGTCTCTGACGTCAGGTACAAAACCTCAATACCACTAAATGAACAAAGTTCTTGAATAAACGCAGAGCCATATTAACTCATGACAGGACCCCTAGGCTTTGAGGTACCTCATTTCCCCCTCCGTTACTTCAATCAGAGGATATGGATAAATACATATGTGCATGTCTCGCTACAGCACAGATATCAAAGTGCCTTTAACCATTTAACTAAAGCGCCGGTGATAGTGCCTCAGCAAGAACAAATTAATGGGCTCCTAGTCCCCGTGGTCATAATCAGTCTTATGGACAATAATAATAATATAACTTCTATAGCGCCTCAGTTTTGTGCAAATCACTGGAGCTTTAGGTCTTGATTTATATGTTTATGCATATACCTCGTATATATATATATATATATATATATTATATCTAATTGTTTTCATTAAAAAAACTTATACGCCTTCCACACACAAAAGATAATGGGCTGTGAAATGACCTAAACCACGTTCAATTATTTTCTGATCGGCTGTGAAGTGATCGCAAATTGTAGGTTGTGACGTGACCGGGCTGTGAAATGACTTACACAGCTTTGTTCATGCGTTTACATTTTAGTGTTAATTAGCAAGAAAGTATGCATTCATGTAACATATAGTACTAGTATTGGCAATGCATTTCAACCACGCGGCACACATGTACACAATCGCATATATACAACCAGAGCTTATGATTAGCAGAGAAGTGCACCCGTCCGCTAGATGCGCTACTGGTTCAAAATGGTGCGTCAAGAGTAGCACCTCTCTATATATATAGGCTCTCTGGTATTAGTTTGAGCTTCTGTACCGCATGGCTCTTTTCTGCACCCCAACCAATTTATGCAAAGTTCCTGAATTAAAACTTCACATATAGTGTACAATTGAAAGATTTAAAAGTCTACAAATTATATTCGACGTTCAAAATTAAAGAGAATTGTGGAAACTAGAATTAAATTTCAACGATTTAATTTTTACTTTGTACATTTCCTATATGTCACAACCTAGCACAAATCTGAACCTACGCTCAAAGGTTATAAAAATAATAATCAGGTGCAGCCCAAACGAACCTAGATTTGTTCTGGATCCACTATGATAATTATAAATGCTTCAAGCATCCTCCTTTGAAATAAACTAATTGAATTGAATATAATAAAAGGTAAGATCTATTAATCAATATTTTTCTCATAATAAAAGAACTTTGCTCTTACAGAATATTCAACAATGAACTCAATATATAATGTGTATACTCACAAATAACTGGAATATATATATATGCATGCCAATTAGTAAAAACTCCATTATTTTCTTGGTGCCACTAGATATCGTAACTGTCATGTACAGAGTCTGTATGATAAGTACTTTGTTAATAATAATTAATACAATTTTTTGTTATACTTGCATTCCTTTGTATTAACGTTGTAATATTATTACTGTGGTCATATGTCCTTAACAGGCAACCTAGAATGTAAAACATTCCATATTGAAC
This sequence comes from Paralvinella palmiformis, assembly GCA_025642065.1. NCBI lineage: Eukaryota > Metazoa > Annelida > Polychaeta > Terebellida > Alvinellidae > Paralvinella > Paralvinella palmiformis. Next base: position 499,408 of record JAODUP010000109.1, on the reverse strand, counting down.
AAATCAGTTCTAGTAACGAGATATATGTTGTATTCTATTCTAGTCAGTGTCTCAATACTATACATTGAAATCATGTACCCTGTTCCGATAGATCCTATCAGTTGTCCCGGTAATTATCATAGAGATCGATCAACCAACTGAAAAAAAGATCACCTACTTTGTGGCAGATTCAAGCGCAATAAGAAAAGTATTTTTGTCAAATCGATCAATATTTCATGGGCGATATTTATTTGAAACAAATATTAGTTCCATAATCATCTATCAATATTGATCAGCTAGCATATTTTTATTCATTAACGACTTGATAGGATCTAAACACTGTGCGACTTGATAATATCAGACGGGCAATCCCTATGAATAATAAAATCATCTAAAATTTGTATTTGACCGTTATTGGTATCAGAACTCAACAACCTGTATACAGATAAGTCTTAATTTTCAACTGACATGGATTGTGATCAGTTATTTAAACACCCATCAGTAGTAAAGGTATGTGATCCATTAGCATAGCATTAGTGCAAGATATGGTGGCATGTTCATGATGGCAGGTAACGGTTGCTTATTCCTACTATGTGTACAGCCCTAAATATGAATATCTGTCGTCGTAACTGTTCACAGGGAATCGAACTTTCTAATAACATGTTGAGTCACTGTTATTTACCATAACAGTTGGGCGTTTTAACCTCTGATTTTGGATGTTTAAATTAATATTTACCTAACTGTGAATTGGAGATCTGTCTTACACAGCAATGAACAATTTGTCATCTTTGTAGCGGGAAAGTAAATATATGTTTTACCATATTATTCCACGGTCTTGAACGTCATATATAACAAGTAGTGCGTGTGGCGGCTGAGTCTACTTCTGATAACATTTAGGTTAATACGCATATAATAAGTTGTTGTCTCGTTTGTATTTAAAAACAACAAGTTAATCCTCTACTTTGATATAGGACAAACATAAAATGATGCCTCGTCATGTTCTTCATCACTCGGACCGATATGGCCATACTTAATCATAACGATATGTCCAAATCCGGTAGGTGAACATAAACTAGCTGATCACTTGGGGCTATCCCTTATCAGATTTAGATCATAACTAGTAATCTGAAGCAGTTTAAACTAATCGTTCGATGAACTCGGTAAACATTTATTCTTTATAATCGACTAAATATACATCTTAAATAAACATCCGGCTAAACAAAGAAAATTAAACCTGAACACTGATGTTCTGGTTAAAAAATATCCACACAAAGGAATGAAAGGAATATTCACTGAAACAGAAAGTAGACCTACATAATAAACGTTATGACAACTGGGAAAAGAATCTACGTTGTAGGTCAAGTGGATAACAATGTCAGAATGAATGATTACGGAGGATGATAACCCAGTTAGCGATTGTCTACTTCATAACAGTTTCTTTGTTTTCATAAACAAATGACCAAGTAAAACTAAGACATAATAATAATAATAATAATACAATAACTCGGCCAATGAAGATTAACATAATTGTCACATAACTTTAGTATCTGAAAGTGGCAAATGATTGGAATCGAAATTCAGTTCATATAAAAGATATCCCAGGATTAAATACTTTAAAGTCAAGGTTTGATAACTTCTGTTATTATGAAAACTGCAGAATATCATAATCAATTCTCATGATGAAAAGTTTGTAAAATTTGGAAGACTAGATTTAACATACAGAGTTTGTTTTTATCATTCACGCAAGTTGTTTAGCCTTGGCACTGGTTACGCTTTAGACATATGGCCGACTCATTAGGGAAATATATCCTACAAACACAGGTATGAGAGTGATTAAAACCTATAACCTGGAGGTTTGCAATGCAGTGTTCTAACCACTCCACCATCAGAACGCATCCATCTTCATTAATAACCATGCAGATTATCAGCTCATTAATTCTTTTAAATCAGGTAAAATAATTAATCCTCTGTATATGTGAATGAAACAAAAGTAACTTGTACTTACCAGTATGTGTTTTTATTAAAATCATATTCTTTTTCACAGTACCATACTTAGTGATAATCTTCAATGTTAAAAGAAACAGTAAACGTGGGCTTTCTTATATTATGAGCAATCTTGATAATTCACCAGTTGCAACATTGACCTTGAAACAATAATATAAATTTAATGAAGTATCCTTAGTAGCAAGAACCATTTAACACCATTGTAAAGTGAAAGTCTAATACTAGGTATGTTAAAATATTGCAAGATGAAGCTGTTCATTTAATTAATATTAAATGATAGCGGATGGCATGTCATACCAGTACTTGTGTGTCTTAGTTCACAGGTAGAAAATATACATTTTGAGTACACCTTAATTTACTAATACTGGTAGTTAAATGGATTTGTTTTCAGTTTTCCAATCTTTGAATATAGTTTTATTTGCTTGCCCCTTTTAAGACATTATTTGTTATGATTAAATGTAATCTTTTGGATAATATTTAATCATTGAAATTATACATAATTGTTTTCAACATGCTACAAATGTATGCATGCATGTATTGTTACATGCCAGTATATATGCAGTTAAAATATAAAGCTGCATGAATCTTCTTTACCTGCAAACACAAGAAACAGCTTTTTAATTTAAGGGTTCTTTATTTATTAAGCCTTCTTCTACTAGAAAATCATATATTTTTCTTGTTTTATTCACATCTATTTTGATCATGCAGCGAGCTTGTGCAAGTCTAAGATGTCCTAATTTGTGGCATTCTTCCATCAGGATCTTTCGAAATTCCAAGTATGACTCAGGAACTAGTCTTACTGTAGAACACAACTGAAACATACCAGAAAACTGTGTTCTACGATTATAATTTAAAAAAATTTATTAATTACATCTGTTAATAATGTGCATGCAAATAGGGGTGCTATTCAGTCAGTCAGCTAGCTAATAACACGGTCATACATACCTCACGTTCTTTACTTGTCAGTTTGTCATAACCAGGCAATCCCACAATGTCAAGAGGAATAATAGGTCTGCGAACTGAATACAGATATATTGTGAATAATTGTATCGGTATAAAAGAAAAATATCATTATAATTAGCATCAATAAAATATGTAGTAAAATGATAACGTGAGTAAACTTTAAACATGGCTATGACTTACATTGAAATGAATTAATAAGTTATTCGTGTGTCATAACTGTTAGCATTAGTAAAATTAGAAACTGATGATCCTGTGTAAACATTACAGCTCATTTCGATCCTGCATCTTTGTCCATGATAAAATGTGGCATTCATATTTGGGTTTTTACTGTGAACACATACAATATTATATATTGCGACTTTTTACTAGATCTATTATCAAATCAACATTCTTTTGTTACAGAATGATTTCTTTCATGTATCCTATTCATATTTATCCAGAGCTCAATATTTATTGCATTTATAAATATTAAAAAAAGCCTGTTAACGTTTCTCAGTCTTGTTGCTATATCTCCCTTTTTAACACACCAGTTTCACTGTGAAACAAAGTTTCTTTCACAGCAATATGACAAACCAAACAAATTCTTAGTAACAACCCTAAATTACTGACTGAAAGAGGATTAGGAAATAGAACAGTTTGTGAATATTAATATAAAATTAACGTCTATTTATTAAATAATTACTGCAAACCTCCAGATCTGAGAAGTGATTTATTAGGATAATAGCACTACCAACTATTCTGTCATAATTAATTGAAACATATCTGCAAGAAGCAGAAGAAAGGCAACTGTGCTTACCTGTATTAGAAATATGAACACTAGTCATATCACCTTTAGCCATCTGATTTAAAAGTGCTTGTTTTTTAAGCCACTGATTACAGCTCCACTTATCCTGAAAATCAGTCAATTTATATCAAGAAGTGTAAAGTATATATTTCATTGCATTACTTTACTTTAATATAATGTATACATTTCTCCCAAAAGCATATTAAATCCAAGAAGATATTCTCAAAACAGAAGTCATATTGTTTATGTTCATCACGCACGCACACACACACACATATATATATATATATATATATATAGAACAGCAAGCCAAATCCATTTTAACAATTCCAATTTTACACTATATGTATGAATTCCATTCATTAATCTGCATAATATTAAACTCTCACTAGCAAAAATCTACTGCATCAAATCAAATTTATCATAGATAAAGTATTTTTTATTCATCATAGTTAAGTAAATCATTTGGGTAGTTTCGATATTGTGGTTTTATACCAAAATAGTTATTTAGCAGACAACTCTTCATGTAGATAAAGACCTAGATTCATATAGACTTATTATGTCTTTATTTACTAATGTGACAAATAAAAAGAAATAGAGCACAACTTGTTCATGTTCCAGAATGTGTTAAAATTGGAGCTGACTAAAATCTTCTCACCTAAAATAACTCCATTCACTTAATATCAGCATTCTTTTTCAGAAATGGATCTTGTACATTTTGAATATTGGCTGACTTTTCTTTTTCAAAATAGAATTTTAGTAATTTATATTGACAAAACTGGTTAAGTTATTATGAGTATAGAAATATATAGAGTACTTCAAACACTTGGACATTAAATAAATTTTGTGCAGTTATATGTATTCCAGGCACTACCTCTAGATGCTGTAAAATGTCTGCCAAGAAACGCTGCTGGGTTCGCTCTTTATCACGTTGTTGTTTCAAGTAATCATACATCTTTGCTGAACTGAAATTTGTCAAACCAGCTTCTCGATATTCTTTCAGTTTCAAAATACACTGCTTTAAATGTGTCTCATCTGTAACAGGAGACAGTTATAATGAATGTAAATGAATACTAAGCAGAAAAAACCCACAAAATCACTATCCTATAAAGGAAAATATAAAGACCTCCCCCTCTCATAATATTTATTTTAAGCACACACACACGCATTAGTTTTTTTGAAGATTATTGCAAAAAAGATTTTTTACTCTCGTCAGGTGTCAGTGATTTGAACCTCACAGGTTTTTGTACTCACAATTCCAGCTTTCTATGTACATATCCCATTCAAACTGGTTCATCAATTTCTGGAACACTCTCATTGAGTCTAAACTGTTAAATCCTAAGGTGTGTTCATAGGCTTTATTGTAAGCTACAGAAACATTATGTCCACATTAATAAATATATTCATCATCTGATTAAGTGTAACAACAGAAAACTATATCATCAGATCAAGATTAATTACATAGACTTTCTGATACATATATACTTGCCATATTACATATTGTCACATGAATGATAAAATAATAGAATAAATTTCATTAAGCTCAGTTCCTTACCCGAAGACATCAATGACACCCAAAAAAAGGATTCATCAGTATTCAAACATGCTAAAAATAAAACAGAGAATCCAAGCCCGTGAAGAAACATACCAATAAAACACATTTTACTTATACCTTACCTAACATTTTCTTTACATTAACCAATCCACAATTTCTGGTGATCCTGGAATAGCAACGAAGAAAGGGATGAGTAAGTGAGTGAGTGAGTGACTGCTATGTAAGCTTAGTAATCATTACATATGCAATGTATGAGCAAGAAACTACTCGCAAGGGAAATGAGATGATGAGTTTGAAGCCTATTATTAAATGACAAAATATACCACAGACTGAGGTAATACTAAAATTCAATGAAGGAACCAGAGTTCAGCTGTACAGTTCACTGACAGCTGTATCACCAACGAATCAACGAAACAGGTTAAATTATTTCAGATTTTGAACATGCACGAAGTTGTAAACACATCAATAATGGCCATGTCTAAAAAAACATGATTTCAGAGTTGATCTCATTTTACTTGACTTAAATAAAGTGAACATGAACAACTAACAACCTGTAAAAAGCAATTTTTAACACAAGAACAGCTATCTGGCAGCAATATATAATTAACTGACAAACAAGCTATGCAATGTACTAATGAAGTCAGTCCCAAGGAAAATTGCTTTGAAACACCTTATCAATTAATAATAGTCTTTATTGTGTACTTGAGATGCTTGAATCCCATGGTACAAAGTATTTGCACAATTGTGTGCATGGCAAATAATAGGTGCATAAACATATAAGATCCAAATTACAAATTGTTGAATATGTTATGAACATCTAAAACATGGTAAACATATTTAGATAGATTGATAGTTAGATATTCATTGTTGCATGACATTACAGAACAAAATGCATTAAAAGTGCACTTGATGTGTTGGTATAGAGGACAGATATAAATCAAATGATATTCATCTTCTATTACATGAATTCTGTTAGTTACACAAATCATGTATATTCTTTCACTTCTTGGCAATGTACCTTTAAATCTCTCAACAGATAACTGGTGATTTGTACATCGAAATTTAACCAAAGCAATTTACATTTCTTTTGCAAATTTAGTATGTTATAAGATTGTAGTTCCTTCTGTAACTTTTTCAATTTCATCTCAAACAGTGTATCCCCAAATATCATAGCCATATATAATATTGGTAACACCAGTCTATCAAATAAGTCAAACAACAATTAAACAGGCAAACCATTGCATTCATGAGTAATAAACTTAATAGTGTATATAGCTTTATCAGCCTGAGATGCTAATGTTCTTAAAGCTGTAGACTAACACATAATGGAAGAAAACATAATACCAGGATACCTGTAATCCATGGTTTTGACCAAAGATTCATTATATATGTATACTTTTTCATTCTTTCTTAGTTGACCATCATTCCTAAAAATCATAATATTTGTTTTGGACATATTTGTACTAAGGCCATATTTTGAGCAGAATTGATGTTCCAATCAGTCTGTTGTGTCATTTACCATAGCAACATCATTTATAAAGGTCCTACACCAGTAAAAGGTTTGTTGGACCTGCAGCTTTTTTTGGTCAGTCATTTCACTTTTCATTTCAAAGCGATAAAATGCTGAATACCCTACAAAACATACTAATTATTACTGACTTCATTGTGGCATAATTTAGCATTTGATTAACTTCAGATTTCTTGTCCGAGACACCCAAGGGGGGACAGGTTATGCCTTTTGTTAGATTATGATTAAACATCGTAGTTTTCTGTGCTTCTTTCGAACGTTCACAAATTTTATAAATGCTTTCATCACTAGTGACCACAACACATCATGCAGAATGGTTTCTACACAGGAGATATTGAAACATCATATGAAATGAACTTTGAACAAATAAGGAACCAATACTCTGGATAAGAAACTATTCGATGCCTAAAACTACAGCAGAAGTCTATTTTTCCTGGCCAATCAAGAACATTTAAAACATCTCTCAGTATGTGTGTGGGTGTACATATATCATGCATGAGAGTGGCCTCTGAGGAAAAAAACAGAAAATCAGAAAAGAAAATTGAAGGGGAGGGAGCTCTGTACGCCCCAAGAATTATTTTGTTTTGCAATTTTAGTTTAGTTCACTCCCCATTTTCAGCTTTGAGGTTTTTGCATACATTGGAAAATGAAGCTTTTTATGTAACAGACCGCTTCTTTCAGACCAAAATAATGATAATAAATATTTTCATATGCAAACACCAAATAATGGTTCACCTAAAGTATTTTCAATATTCTCATCTAAGGCCATTGTTTTTTAATACTTGTTTTACAAACACGTCATTGGAAAATTAAATCAACTTTTACTATTTTTATTATTTTCACGCTGATCCACCTAAACACCGTGTGGAAGCGGATTAGGCTACCATGCTGCCTAATCCAAGATGGTGACAGGTCAGTTCCACTTTGAAATTATTTCAGTTATTTCTACAGTAAATCAGTCTTCAAGCCTAGAAATCTTGTAAATGAAACTAATTATAACTCCCCCTCACCGAGAAACACATAAATAGTTCAAATCACTATCAAAAATATCACAGTGATAAGGCTAGCACCAATAAAAGAACATGTGCACAGAGGCCTTATCACAGCTGTATTTTCAATGCTAATTTTAAGTAGATCTCTGCAAGGCATATAGATTTATGGAATTCAAAAACCTAATAAGCCAAAAAAAAACACCGCTGGTTTGTGCATGACCTAAACAAGAACCAGCTTCAACAAGGAGCATACCATAATCTGGTCAGAAACTACAATTTGATGGGGAGAAATTCCAACAATACTTCAGGTTGACCAGAGAATCTAAAATCCTGCCAAATTGTTAGGGAAACATCTGCCCCATATCACTTTTTTTTACAAGATGCCGTACAAATCACTACATGGACATCATGGAGTGATTCAGTTTTCCATATCCGCATTGATAAGCAGCCACATGACAAATCGTATACCGTACCCAAAAATATGGAAGACACTTGTCTGTTTACAACTGCTGGTCATCAAAGAGTGATGCGCCCACGATTCTGTATTCAATTGTCCAATTCGCATTCGCACCAATAGCTACATGGAGTGATCCATTTTGCCAAAAGACATGAACAGTGAAAGAAATATAGAAATATCCCCCCATCACACAAAATAAATTAAGCCAGATTTACATGAATCACAAAAGCATTGTTTTCGCCCGTGAAAAAAACAGAAATTCTCATGCCCGATATATAAATTTATCCTTTAAATTGGAAAATAAATATTTTGAGCACCTTTGCTGTAATAGGCAGACTTTGTTTGAAGATAATTATGTAACTTTTCAAAACCTATTAATAATATTCTAAATTAACGTATATACTCTAATATATTTCTAGTCAATAGCTAATTAAGTTTATGGAAATACAGAGTAAACACAATATTTCAGTGTGAAATTATATTATAATTCACAGTGAAGCATATGACATGCTGATGAAATTTCTGATAAACAAAACTTCACTTAAATTATTTATTTATGCTTGTTCAACATTAGTTCAATTTATGTAAATTTAGATGTATTCTATGAAAAGTGAGACAGATGAATTAAGACAAGGAGCCATTGCAGTTGGTCATCATGTTGGAAATAAGTCAGCAGACATGGGGTCAATTCAATTCTGGAATAGGATTTGATGGGCAATTCCAGAATTTTTTTAAAAATGGAATTGGTAAATTTTGAATTGGAATTGAAGTTTGCTACCAAAAAAAAATAAATCAACAAATTAATTTTTCACACATAAATATTTCTTCCATGGCAATCCTACTTGGAATAAAAACTATTCGGAATAGGTATTCCAAGTAGGTACTTGGAGTAGGTATTCGGTGTACCTACTCATGGTAAACATTAGTAGGGAAAAAGCTGAATTGGAATTGATAAATTTGGAATTGGAATAGACTGGTCCTGCTACAACTGCAACACTAAGCAGAAATTAACCAATGCTTGATGTTAGGTTAGAAAACTATGAATGCTTATGCAGAATCTCAGGTTACAAAGGAAATGGCCATCACACGTTTTTCAACAATGAAAGCAAATGGACATTTTGTTCCATTCGATCTTGGTTATTTCCTAGACCTAACTGTGTTGACTCACAAAGGTAATAAAACTGTTATATTTCCCCCATTTTTCCATTCAATATTAAATAATGCAATGTATCAGCCAGCTCATTTACATAAAGCTGTATAAAGGCTGAGCCTGTTAAGCTATGCTCCCATCTCATTTCGCCCAGTGAATCGATGTGGGTAACAGCAGTGATCATGTGATACTGAATATTCATAGTTTTTACACAGGCGCCATGCTGACAGCATTGTTTCTTGAGCAGGATTGTTTACATTTTAACTGACAAATATCAGAACCAAATACACTATTCTTTTGACAAGTGTGAAAGAAATATAAAACAGCCACATCTGTAGTTTATATTATTTGTGCCCTGAATAAATAAATGCTGGATTCATGGCTTAATTCATGAAAAATAGTGTGCCTGTTGCACTGTTGACCAAAAAGATGGCTGGATCCGATTTGTTGTTTTAACAACACCTTCAATAAGATGGTATTTTAGGGTATTCTTTACATATATATGTATATCAAAACATGCTATCTACATTCAGAATAGATTCACATATCCAAATATGTGAGTTTGTTCTAGATTGACCATGCCCCTGGCTCAGTCTGAGTGTTTAAATCCATCTTGTTTCAAACAATCCCATGTTAACTTTCATGTTATTGGCCGATTGGCAACTTTTTTCTGATCTAACAACTCACCCAGGACCCAAATGTGCATGCATAGCGGGATCGGTTTATTGAATTAGAATTGATAAATTTGATGTGGGATTGACCAAATGGAATTACCTGTCTGTAAGTCAGCATATAATTACCTCTTTTTTCTTACTCTTTCTTTCAGTATATTCCTGTATATGTCAACAGCTGCTAGTTTTAACTCTGCAAAACATGTACATAACACATATATTTAAAAATATATCAGATTATGATTATATTTTGATAACCATAATGGTGTTGACCTATCATCTGCTATAAATAAATTAAGGCTTAGATTGACCACTGTGTTTTACCTGTATACAGTCTATCTGTCATATCTGTAAATGATATGTCCTTAAGGCTCATTTCGGCATAGTTGTCATACTCTACTGTAAAGTCACCCCTGGCTGGCAAATAACCAGACATTTCTATGTGAAGAGCTGAACCTTCTATGGGTCTAGGAGGATTCTCACAAGCTGTAAAAATACAGATTGTAAAAACAAGTAAACCTTGTCACTATAAAATTGCACAAAAGTACAAATTTCATTTATTTGTAAATTCTTAACTTATTATGCATTAGATACTATCTCCAGTTATATAATTTACAAATTTTCTTCAACATGTATGTGTCAATATAATAAGAATAGTTTAATATTGTAACCAATTTTATTCAGCAGACTTACGTATAAATGGTACCGGTGATGGGAAGAAAGTTCTTTCAGCTTCTGGGGTTTCTGGTAATAAACAGAAATATTTACTAGGATATAACCTATTACATTATCAATTATCAACAGAAAATACATGAAACCAGACACCTTTAATGACAATAATGAGAAGAATACTAACGTGGTAAAGGTGGCATTGGGTTTTCCAAGTAGAATCTCTTATAATGTAATTCACAACTTGAACGAGACTTTGTCTGCATAACATGTGCTACATCAGACCTAAATGGTCATATTCAAATTATTTAAAACATTAACTAAAGATGAAAGTAGAATTTTTTAAGCATAGCAATGTACATAAATACAAGGAGAGAATATATTTATATATATATCCAAAACTGTTTAAACTTTTTATATAAATAAGTAGTCTATTTAAATATATTTACCAGTTGTCCATACCACACTCTATTAGTGCATCTAAAAGTTTTGTTTCTTCTAATGCTGTCCAATCTTTCTCAAATAATGGGAAATCATTTTTCTAGAAAGAAAGAACTATTCATGTAAATATGAAGGTAATACAGAAGCTCTACATAAATGGTTTACATAAATTGCTCACTCATATCCTGTATTGCTTAAAATATACATTTTAGCAAAAATCAGATGTCAGAGTAGACACTGTCAATAATCTATTTTAACAGTTATCCATTTACAGAACAAACCCATAAGAAACACATATCACTTACAACTACAGCATATTTATGATCACTCTGATGTCTGTTATTCTCCAAACCTCTAGCAAAACAATGAAGACAAAGATCAAAAGTTGGTGTAGCACACTCCAGACAGTGTATATATGGATAGCTTAGCTGTGTACTGCAGCCAGGACATGACTTCTTGCTGGCCATCATCTAAAATATACACATACACAACAGCTCATTTATAAATGAAATAGATCTGTTATTTAGCATAAGCCAGATTACCTTTTGATGGCTTCATGCCTCATATCAAAACATGACTTTCAGTGGGAATATATCAGACTACAAATTATATTGCTAGTGTTAAACCATAGTTATTGTGGATCCAAGAATTAAGACTCAAGGATTAAGTGAAACCATAATTCTTTCCTGAAGGACTTGTTAATATCCTAATGGGTGATAAAAGAGTTAAAAATCATGTGTTATATATGTAACATCAATAGGGAAAAAAACAATTATTACTTAATGATTTTTATTCTATATTTATTTACAAGAAATGACTACATCGTCAAGTCAACATCAACTTTATGGCAATACAAAATATTTACTGTAATTAAAAAAGTAACCTGAGAGCTGAGAGAATGAACTATGCTTTAGTTGCATAAACAGTAACTAAAACTAATCAAAATTTCAGGAAAATATAGCTATATAATAATAATAATGTATATTTAATAAAGTGCCCTTACTACCACCAAGCGACACTCCAAATAATATACCTATTAAAAGCCCAATAAGATATTTAAATGATAATTATTATTTATCTGTGAAAGCAACCTTGAACAGGTATGTTGTTAGAATGGAATTAAAAATTTAACATGCAAATTTCAATGTGTTTTTTTTTTAAATCATAACTGTATGAATTACTTTTGAGCATAAGCTGAAATTGAAGTTAACATGCATATGAAACAAAAGTCAAAGTATAAAAGATTTCAACAATTTTCAACATGACCAACTGTTACACCAAAAATCATAGACACCAAAACAATTTCAAGGTGTTCAACCATGAATAAATCTGAAAATATTATAGCTCAAAATGATACATTAAATCTGTTAGAGCTACTTACAAATAAGGTACAACCCAAATTTCAGATCACTATCTCTATTTAAAGCACAGGCATAAGCATTTACAATAACATCTTTTTCTGCTCAATCATGTGATAATGCGCTGGAAGGGATCCCATCATGATTATTTAGCTATATATATATATATATTTGAGAGCACTGAGCCTTCCCTCCATTTCCAACACCGCCGTCATCACAGCAAAGCCACCCAATATAATTCTATTAAATGTCATGCTTATGTCCAAGGCACCAAACATATATGTAACTATAATAATAATAATGTCCTCCCAAAATGCACTCAATGTACACAGTCAATTCAGACACTACTGCAGCTGATGAATATCAATCTTTCAAAAGTTAGATCTGCTAGCAGACATCTATCAGGATGGAATACTCTGCCTACAACACTGAATAACCTCTCTACAGTGGCAGACAAGGCAGGGATACTGAGATAAACAGTTGCAATGTTGATCAGCAAAGGCAGGTTTGCTTACTGGCCATTCCAGTACTGAAGTGGATCACTACTTCAGTCTGTGCATGGCTGACTAGATAGTGATTCATCTCAGCTATAGCAGCTCAAATATACACAGGTGGTAGAGCACTAAAAGTATAACAATTATTTTATGTAATTTAACAACATAAAAACAATTCACATCTACTTCAGTACTTGTATCAGATTTCAAACACTATCTAGGATCCCAGTACAACATGGTCAAATGATCCACAAGAAAACACTATATCTTTTGAAGTGCAATTCCAGATGTCTTCAAGTTCAAGGAACATGGTTGACCCCATGGTAAGCCAGTGTCTAAATTGCCTACTGGACACCATTGTTGTAGTAATAGGCGTATAGCACAGAAAAAATGAAATGATGTATTAATGTGGCACTTACTATAGTCTATACTACTATAGCATTCAGGTAGCCAGAAATTGCATAATAATTGTATCACATACTCACAAACATGTGCATAATCACTGTAGCGGTTTTTACTGCGAAATAAACCTGTCATCATTCGTTCATTAAACTGGTGGTGTTAACACTGGTGTTTCCATATGACGACAAGAAATAACAACGCTACATTGAAATACCCTTTTCAATCATAACGTCATAAATGTTCGTTATCTTCAATTTTGGGAAAACGCCTCGCAATTTAAAGCACGATGTTACAATAGTAAATCATCAGTGAGTGATATGATTCTATACAAATGTCACAACTGTTACCCAGACATTACTACAATCTCCAAAATATGATCACATATTGCCTTAAACTATTTAAAATAATAAAACTTGCCAGGTGTTGTCCGTTGCAAAAAAATTTGCTTACTGTTTACCACAAGTTCTCCCCCGTATCTATCTGGCGTGAGTGTTGATAAAAGATTTAGATTAAATCATTAATAACATAAATTTTTGTGTCTTATCACACTGTTTTGTTATCATTAGTTATAAAACAAAACAAAAATGTGCCCACTTACTGTCAAACAAATCTTCGGTGCAAAACATGCGACTTATTAAGAACCGGTTATATCAAGATACTACAAATAAACGATAGATGACGCCACTTGTTTGGTCAGTAGACTGTTATTAATGGTTGCGTTATGATGTGATAATGGCCACCTGTTGGAAGATGGATTATCGCAGTCTACCAATGACTTCAAATAACAACAATTTGTTTTTAAAGTAATAAATAACATTGATAAACTGACACGCGAAATGATATTTACAATAATACGTAATAAAAGAATAAATGATGGCACATTAATAAAGTTAGCTTGTCTAGGTTATCATAATAATTTGATTGAATTGTGGGGTATTAATGCCAAAATAGGCAAAACAGAGTGGGACGAAGAAACAACTGGTCAATTTGGACTTTGTTGTAGGAACGACAGAGGTAGCCGCCTTAGTGAATTCTCCAGTAGTAACAAACTCAAAATTATCAATACCTTTTTCAAGAAAGGTGCACATTAAGAAGATGGACAGAGAGAAGCCCAAATGGGATGACTAAGAACGAAATAGATTTTATACCGACTGACAAACCCAATATTTTTCAAAATGTGAAAGTAATCAACAAAGTAACCGTTGGCAGTGATCACAGAATGCTGCTAGGCAAGATCAAAATAAACATTCAGTTAGAGCGACAAAAACCCATGAGAACAAAACCAAGCAATATCAATATGGAGAAACTGGGAGAAACGAGAGAGAAAATTCACTATTTTCAGGTACTCCATGAGGAACACAAGGAAATTGACGCAAACCTGGACGAATGGAATAAGCAGATAGTGGAGGCTATTCATAATACTGCCTCAAAGATAGCAGGCAAGAAGAAGTCGACACACAGCAACAACATTTCAGACAGTACCAGAAAGCTAATGGAAAAGAGAAGACAGATGAAAATGGACAGCACGGGTATCCAAAATGTGGAATATAGAGAAACATGTAAAACAACCAGGAAAAGCTAAGGGAAGACATAAGAAATTTCAATTCAAATATCATATCAATAAATATCATATCAAGATGATAAAGACTACAAAATGGAAGCCTCAAGAAGGCCAAAAAGAACCTAGCACAAGGACGACAGAAAATTACCAATATTCTTGACAGTAATGGACAAGAGATTACAGATCAAGACGAGATACTCAAAAGAATTGAAGTGTTCTACGAGCAACTATATGACGGTGACAAACAAACAAAAGAACCAGAAAAATCAAACGAACCAATACCAAATGTCACAGATTAGGAGGTGAAGCATGCCATAAACGACGTGGCTAGAGGAAAAGCTCCAGGGCCATATAACATCTTCATTGATATAATCAAAGATGGAAATAATGTAATCAACAAAGAACTTGCAAAATATTCTCAGCATGCCTAAAAAAGGGAAAAGTTCCACAACAGTAGAATAAAATATGATAATCCTACACAAAAAGGAAAATAAAAAAGATATAAAGAACTATAGGGCCATCAGTCTGCTCTCTAACATCTACAAAGACGCTAGTAAAGTAATGATCAACAGATTGGAAAGTATCCTAGACAGCAACCAGCCAAAGGAAGAAGCCGGATTCAGAAGAAGTTTCTCAACCATCGACTACATCCATACTATAAACCAGCTAAAGGAAAAATGCCTGGAACACAACATACAACTAAGCATGGCATTTGTGGATTACGAGAACGCTTTTGATTCTGTGGAAATTCATTCAGTTCTAGAAGCACTGCAGGAATAAGGAATCAACATCAACTACATCAAATTAATAAGAGACATCTACACAGATAACGAGAACATTCCTCGAACCAAACCTGCTCTCTTTCAACACATAAAAATAGCAGTGTACCAAGCAGTTTATGTTTGGTCACAGACTCTTGTACCAGCGACAGATATTCTCAGTCTTGAGCTATGGGGGTGAAAGCCATTATGGGCTGACCGATCAGAAGCTTCAAAATCATGCTATAAGCTGTTGCACTGTGACGGCAAGAAGGTATGCAAACTCTAATGCAAACGTCACAAGTCAGATAGGTTTTGTTGTTCGGGGAGAATCCCCAGGCTGTCGCTTAATCAGCACAGCCTCTATGTTGGAGTGGTTGAGAAACCTCCTCCCCCCACCACTCACAGGGGAGCAGTACGGAAAGATGGAGCCGAAATACCATGAGGGTGGTCACTGCCAGAGTGTTTTACGTCCTCAGGGGGTTTTTAACGTCCCCCTTTATTTTAAATAATTCAGTGGAGACGGCAGCGCCATTTAACCTGGTCAGCCACCCACGATGTAGTGAGCCGAGAAATTAATCCCTGGAAAAGTTTCGACTTCTTACGGGGTTCGAGCCTGCGACCGTTGGCACCAAGTGCCGAGTGCTTAACCGCTAGGCCACCGGAGCTCACTCACAAGTCAGATCTTCAATGCACAGATCTATGTAGCTGCAGGGGGGGGGGGGGGGGGGCATGTGGCGACAGCTAAATTTAATTGAGGTATTCTGAGGTTTAGGTATTATTCGCAGATGAGTGATGTATTTATTTCATTACAATTAAGTAATTATTAACTGTACAAATAAGGTTGTTGTTACTATTGCATGTTAGATGTGTTCTAAATAATATGTTTAATTGGTTTTATTATATCATATACATGATAATAAAAAGATCATACAATATTTCTCATATCAATCAAAAGTTGCTGATACTTTATTTCATTATGGTTGGTAGAAACCAACAAATATATCAAAAGTATTGGTTCGAATTGTCAGCCACCTTGAAAATCAATATAATTTTAATCTAAGCATACTGATTATCGCCTAAATGGATTTATTGACTCTGAAAATGTTATGTTAAACATCAACGTCACATGTTTTTATATTGCTAAGGAGCCGAAGAAAGTATTTTGAAGGCGGCCATTTTGAAATTCGAGATGGCGGCCAATTACCATGAATCTATCAAATTTGGCACTATTTCTTCCTTGACCGCTGTATTAACAAGAGTAAGTATCCCAGAGAGGAATTGCAAAATATTAATTAAACCTATTATCGCTAGATCCGATAACACTGTACGTTAATCTCAGGCATCAAGTTACTCTCTGTCATCAAGTTACTCTCTGTCATCACATTACTCTCTGTCATCACATTACTCTCAGGCATCACGTTACTCTCAGGCATCATGTTACTCTTAGGAATCATGTTACTCTCAGGAATCACAATACCCTCAGGAATTAAATTACTTTCAGGAATCACATTACTCTCAGGCATCACCTTACTCTCAACCATCACGTTACTCTCAAGCATCATGTTACTCTCAGGCATCATGTTACTCTCTGTCATCACATTACTCTCAGGCATCAGGTTACTCTCTGGCATCACAATACTCTCAGTAATCACGTTACTCCCGGGAGCCAAGTTACTCTCAGGAATTACGTTACCCTCATGAATCACATTACTCTCAGGCATCACATTACTCTCAGGCATCACATTACTCTCAGCCATGACGTTACTCTCAAGCATCACATTACTCTCAGGAATCACATTACTCTCAGGCATCATGTTATTCTCAGGCATCCCAACTTGTCATACCTGATCAAATATGAAGATTAGTACTTTGATTTTACCAAATGCATTCGTTGGAACAATGGATTAAGCACACAGATTAAAGTATTAAATGGTACTTACTCGTCGAGGTGGCTTATCATCATCATTCCTTTTAAACCTCTTTTACCTGGATTTTATTAACATTTTAGATTGTACATTGAGACGTAATGTGCTATATTACGCAGACGATTAATTATTGACCAGCGCCCCCTATTGTGTGATTATTAAACTGCCCCAATACGAATCAGACATGGGATCAAATACATCAGTATTTGTATTTAAAATTATTTAAATACTTTTTTCGAGTATTTGTTTTTGTAGCTGAGCTTCCCGAAATGAAAAGTATTTGTCTTTGTTTTTAAATACTTTCATAAAATTTGGATTTTTAAATATATTCTCAAAGACAATAAAATACTTTTTATAATTTTTAAGTATTTATCTGACTATTTTGCCCCAAAGATAATTTATTGTCCCAGCGTTGAGAAAAACTGTAATAATATTGTTTTTACTTTTGTGGTGTAAGGCAAGTAGAGACAGATAGGATTCAATACCTGGGATGCGAGTTATCAAATCATCCCTATATCACCATGTACACTCCAAAGTTAGCGCATCCAGAAGGCCATTATCTGCTTAACAATGTGCTGGACTATGTAAACGGGGAGGACGGATCATGCCTGTGACGATAAGATGGCTATACTGAGGCAACCGTTATCTTACGATCTGAGATACATAAAAATGAAGTTAGAATAAGTGACCATGGACTCACTTAAAACATAATAGCCCAAATTACAAAAGGCGCCAATGGAATTAAAGCGATTCTATCCGAATACATCATTATACAAAGCCTGAACATTAATTTAAAGGGGCTCCATATCAATGCGTATTTATTAACTAAAGATGATTCCGATATAAACAATTTATCAAGCAGGACATTTATGCAATATGAAAGAGATGTTGTTTTCCTAATTATGTGTGTGTGTGTGTGTGTGTGTGTGTGTGTGTGTGTGTGTGTGTGTGTGTGTGTGTGTGTGTGTGTGTGTGTGTGTGTGTGTGTGTGTTATAAACATGCACATACTATTAGAAGTAAAAACATTTATGTAGATGTGGATGGTTTAGTCGATAATGTGAAACAAGATCTAGTTAATTGTTTTAATTTATATTTATAATCCATATGTGCTGTATTTATTTTAGAGTGTATTTAAATGATCGTATGTGTTCTATTCCAGTAGTTGAACGTTATATGTATACATCTTTTGTTTCTCCTTTTAGAGACTTTATGAATAAATAATAATAATAATAATATAAGTGATTATATACTTATGAACTACTGAGACATATAATGATGGAAAGACTCTGCTCTGGGTTCCGTTTCTTGATGAATCGTCCAAATGCTGTATTCATAATTGGTATTGCACGTATCATTTTAGTCCTTCATCTGGAACAGTCGATAGTACTAATACACCAAGATGTTCAAGCGTCAGAAATTAAAAATCCTGAATGATAAATGCAAACCCACCATGAATCAGATAGGATATCTCCATTACCTCCTCATCGACCACTCCTCCCCCGACGAGTATATGAACTAACCAAACTCATAGCCAACAAAGCCAGAAACTTTGCAACAAAGGACGTCTATATGACACCGAATATCAGCTTGTCTACATCACCAGCCAAGTTCTTAAGCTTTTCGTACGCTTTTTACTTGACAAGATTCAGTATCGCAACAAAACTATCAGATGTCCTCAACTCTATTTTCGGATTGGAAGTTCCTATACTATTTCTCACCATCTTGAATGTTTCAGAGATTGGACTGATCAATACGACCATAACATAATTACAATTTTCAATTTCGCCAAAACATTCGATAGCCATCCTGAACAGTCACATCACTTCCTCAGATTATTGGCATATGATATATATAACAAAGATATACGGTGTATTATTAACATTCTAGGTCTCCAAGTGCTGTTGATGATGATGATTGGTGTTTTACGGCCACTTTTGTGCACATGGTAGGCTAAATGAGCCGAGTTAATGAAGCGAAGTCAAAGATGAAACAATTTTCAGATATCCCCAGCTGAGATTCGAACACGGATGGTAGTGATCTGTGATCCAACATGCTACTGTTAGACCACTGAGGCGTCCTTCCAAGTGCTGTTACTATTAATAATACATGATATTTCCTACATTGTTTTATCACAACCAAAATATATGGTCTTCACAGACTAAAGACGAAACTAAATCAAGGCCGTATTAATCCTTGGCCGGACCCCTAGGTTTTTAAGTACTTTCAACCGCTCTCCAGTACTTCAATATTTCACCCCACTTTAGCTGACAGCCTGACCCCAGTATGATTGATACTAAGTAGCTTTACATAACCTTAAATCCATTTTGGGGGTCTCCTGAAGAAATCTACTCACAATATTTTATATTATTTAAATAAGCATTAAAATAATATATGAATATATATATATATATATATATATATATATATATATATATATATATATATATATATATATATATATATATATATATATATATATATATATATATATATATATAATGATATTACGTGTATCGCTACGGCGCAGAATCCAAAGTACTTTTAACCATTGAAGCTCCAAAGTGCTGGTAACAGTCTCTCAAAGTAGAAAAACAATTGACAGGCTCCTGGTCCCCTTATGGATAAAAGGATTGTTATATGTTCCTACTGAGTATCGTAGCACCATTGCCAAAATATATAATCACTTAAATCATTAGAGGAATTAACCATCTAAGTTACAAAAAAATCCCAAATTATACACAGAAAACCTGTTAGAGAGTTAGATATGAAACATTTATAAACAACAGTTATTATATTCCAATTACCAACTGCGGCATGTTTTACGTGTGTGGTGTACGATTGTTTAAAATGATGTTTAAATTTTGTAACTTTATTACATCAACAGCCTACATTATAATGGAGACTTTACAACCATTGAACGGTTCTGAGGTTTGCGTATGCTGCATATTTGTTCTATTAAATAGACACTTCCTGTGAGAAAATTATTTTTTACTATTTCTCTATATAAGGAAAGAAATTACTGAATACAGAATTGCGTGCATGTCTGTATCAAACAGATATGTGAAAATATTAAATATAAATTTCACCAATACTGTTCTATAAATATAACATTTCATATACATTAGTATACAATATTGATTATATATATATATATATATATATATATATATATATATATATATATATTATATATATATATATATATATATATATATGAACAGAATTTTATGACTCAATGAAGACGTTTGGTATTAATTATTAATTGAAGATTGACTAATTTAGTGACTATTCAACTAATCAGCGATTGAAATAAACTTTCCATGTGATTTGAATTATTTATTTATTTTCGTTCTTTACATTCTTTTCTTTAATTCAATTAGGATTTGTTTTTTATTTACTGGCGACTGGTCGCAATTAACCAAACTCCGTATGCTGTTAGTAACGATCAGATCTGACCGGAATTCGGCAGGAAGTAGTAATTAATTTTTCTTTTCTTTTTGACTTTATTGGTATTTTTATCATCTAAGTCAAAATGACATTGCGATGGGCATATTGGAAGAGGTTTTCGCATTGTCTCACAACGAACATAAAACAATGTATTAACATGGCTGCTTTATCGGCTGATTAAACTAATATTTGGAGAATATCAACAGGACAGAATATCGTATATCGAACTATGTGATGGGTCAGTTAATCTAATGAACGAAGACATGACATCCGGCCGACGGCTAGCCGCTACGGTCACTAACCGAAAACATTGTTTTCGCTACCCGTTTTATTACATTGGCTACCATTGATCCAATGGCTGGCCATGTAGGCAAGAAATAGACCCAACAACAACTGTTAATATAAGAAATCACGCTATCGGGCAATCAATACTAAGCTAAAGATTGCTAACTATGTAATGCCATTTAACTTGGTGTATCTTGAAGACAGAGTATGATGCTTGGCCTGTCTACTTAATACCTGACATATTGGTAAGATTCTCATATATTCTTGTTTTCACATAAATTTAATTTACAACATGAATCATATTCCTCTGATTTTACAACTAATATCATTCGGGTTACAACAAGCGATGAAGTAATTGTAAATATCTACTGGCATATCTGAAGTAAACATAATGGTGAAAATTTGTGTGTTTATAGGAGAGACCAAATTACATGTTGCTCTTAATATTTGTATGAGTTCATATATATATATATATATATATATATATATATATATATATGCGTGTTTGTTTGTGTGTGACTTTCTGATTATAAGTATATCGATTGACATCGAATAGAATACAAAATGAATAGATTTAATTATAAGACCAATAAATGATAGTTAATTAGTGGTACGTGATGCGCAATATAAAAACAGTACCAGTGCTAAAAGTCGCGCTACTTCTAGTAACAACAAGAACAATAATAACAACAACAACATTATTAACAACAACGTTAACAACAACAACAGCAAAAACAATGGATCTCATTTATATTTCATGACTATCTTTGCGCAGCCTTCTGAAATTAATAATTTATTATCATACTAACTAAGATGACAAGATGATGTGCTGACTTTAATGTAAATATAAATTGACCTTATTATCGCTCAACTGTTATCAAAATATTGAACTGCACCCGAAACGCGCTACTGATCACATTGTTTGTTAAATATTTCTTAGATAATCAGATACAGACTGTTCCAATATTATTCATTAATATAGAGCACACAATGTGTGTCAGGTTATAGGCATGTGAGGCGTGTCACTTTACGGCGTAAACTAATTAACCGGCACACTGTGGGCATCGATTATAGAGCAACAGGAACACTCCTACTTTGACCATTAAATAGGCCATGTCGGGTCGGTAATGTGATTTATCGTATCACAAATAGATTTATCTGTACGCCCTACCCTAGTTCAGTTCGTTTCATGAACTAAATAGGCTATATATTTATTCCTATTTCTTTTTTGCTCTAGCACGGTTGTGCCGTCAGATATCATCTCTAAGAACTTAGCACCTCTCAGAAACAGTATTGGGATTTGGAGGAAATTCCTAATGTACAAATTACTCGTTTAATGAATATGCGATAGTGTGTTCAGTTCGCGTCTCGTCGGTTGATGTTTCATTATATAAGAACCTGGATCACTGACACGTGCCAGTTAAGCACTTAATTTATATGAATGCGACAGAGAGTATTTGATAAATGTGCGCTCATATTTAGACTGCCAGGCTGACGACCGCGTACAATTAAAACAAACTATTTTAGCTGGATATGTGAAGTTTGCTGGAACACTTAGTTCGTAACTGAACAGGTATGTAGCACTTAATATGAAAGACAAAGAAAATGAGCACTGATGTACAAACATCAGCTCAATCTTATTGCATTTGATGACATTATCTGAAATATTTTAATAACTGAAATCTGTTTATATAACTATGACATAATTACATATGACACGTCTAAATACTGCAAAGGAAATTTCAGGGATATATAGTAGCAACTTAAATTTACTACTGAATGAGTGACGATTCTGCATGCTTTGTTCTTACGTGGAGTACAAGGTATAGGAAATGTTTCCTCAATGGAGTCTAATCATAATTGGCACATATGAGAGTTTCAAAATAACACACCTAATAAACTTGGCGAGTGTATGATTAAGACCGCATCCTGAAGAACATATATGCGATCCATTAAACTTGGGAAAGCGCGTCTGATGTACTCACCGGGTTTGTGATCAGGAGATATAGAGAAGATTGGAGATTCTTCTATTGTATTTTTACTATGCTACATATAGGTATATCACTGCATTGAAGCTAAATAGGTATATCACTGCATTGAAGCTAAATAGAATATAGTTTTCGTCGTTTTTTATATACTATAGTAAAACTTTCACCACCTTATATACGAATACGACAGTTGTATAGCAATGTGCCGAGGTCAACTAGTGCGGGCCAATTTCGATTCATAAAAAAACTTCTTTGGTGTGAATATCTAAAATAATTGGTTTTCTTAGTGGATCAAACGACATGGAATTAAGCGTTCGTAATACTATTATTGCGAAGAGCAATAAAACGTAAATAATGAAAACATGCTCTTAATTAAGAGTTAATTGGTTGTATTATGTTTGCGTTATTTAATACACATATACACACGTATATGATGGATTTACATGGTCATTGAATACGTTAATACCAACATCAGGCTCGTTTAGTTCTGGTCTCTTTGTTTAGTGTCAAAGGGTTACGCGTTAATTCCCATATATTGAGCGGTGTTGTTGAGTACTTTGCCTAACAAGTAACTAGTGGCACGTGTGTGTATTATATATATATATATATATATATATATATATATATGCGTGTTCTCTCTCTCTCTTCTCTCTCTGCATATATATATATATATATATATATATATATAATATATATAGAGAGAGAGAGAGAGGGGAGGATGAGAAGCACACAGCAATACAACACATATTATATATATATGTGTGTGTTGTGTGTCTGCTCTCTCTCTCTCTCTCTCTCTCTTATATATATATATATATATATATATATATATATATATATATAAAAGTACATTTCAGCAATGAATATGTGGATCACATGGCAGCTCTGGTTGACAACTGAACCCACGAGAGTGCGATAATCTCCAACTGTTTGTGGCGCTCACTAATGACTTCGGGTCAAACCACAAAACACATAGAACGATACTTTCACTGCGGGACATCATGCCCAGGTATCGAATATAGGCAATATAAACCTGTTGAAAATGAGTTCGTTGGCCAGTCCTTGGTATAGTTTTGGCTGCAACAACGGAGAGTGCTCTTCAGGCGAGAGGGCGTACGTACAAACCAGAGGACAAGTGACTCTGAAGAACAAGAGACCAATAGCCATCAGCAGGCTGAGAAAGAAAGCCAAGAATGTCGGCGCGAAGAAAACCCAGCTTGATGCCTCCAAAGAATGTGACAATAACAAAACCAGTGAGTGGTTAGTGGTTTGCGGCACGAAGGAAATACCGATGCTCGGCACGCCGTTGAGCGGCGATAAACTCTCTACTCCCGACGACGGCCCATCTCACCGAGTTACTACGCCAGGAAGCGGAGAGCGCCAATTTGACAACGTACCCGAATCGTTTCCCACAAAGGGTAGCACGGATACCTGGAGAAAGCTTCTCAGGACGAAGAAGACTGGACTGAATAAAGAGCTAGTGGGTGTCTCTACGACACCCTACCGATGTAATCTCGCCGATGTAGATAGACTGGCATTAGACGTCAGTGACGTGCCGAGGGTCGAAGCTGGCGTCCGTTGGCATCCGGTTTTGGCTTGGGAGAAAAGACTGGCAAGAAAGAATAAACCCATCGAAAAGAATACAGCGCAGCAAGAACTGGATCGAGAACGGAGTTCGAGTGTGACGAACGATGTAGATGATCAAGAAGTGAATACATGTGCTTCAGACGTTGTTCGTAGTGTGGACTCGAAAAGTGCCGAAAATATGAAGGATAGGGGTAATAGGAACATTGTTTGTTTATCGTGAATTTTTTTATTATTATTTCACATAGAAACGCAAAGGCATACCAATGAATATGATTTTTATTTACAGGTAACAACGTACTCCCGGTGATAAATCTGTCTGGACAAATGATCCAGTGCACAGGGCAGGTAACAAAACCCACGGGGAATGTCCGCAGTAGGTTGCTGGGAGTACCGCGAAATACAAACCACACCAACACCACAAGAGATGAGTACAGGTCGAATCGCGAACAAATTCAATCAAGCGACACGTCAAAGAAAGCCGACGTCATGGAACCAAGCGCCACGGCCATAAAAATCGAGGTTACCGCAAATAATGAGACAAAGGTTAACCATACACCTGTTACCAGTGGCGTCATCATTAAAAACAACTGTTCGCAGTCACGCAAGGCCAAAAAAAAGGATGAATGTTCCTCAGTACACAGTGAAATGGTGAGACAAACGAACTCGCTGCCGCCTTTAAGAAGCAGCCAAAAGGAGGAAGCCATGAAAACGAAGAGCAGAAACGAAGACAGTTGTCATAAAGGTATGAAACTTCCTAAAGTGTCCGCCAGCTGCAGCATAGTGACGCATTACAATTATCAAGGGAACACGAGTAAAATGACCAAGATCAAATCTTGCAGTCTAAAGGATCTTACGGATATTCACAGCGACAAGCAAGGCCCGTACGTTCAGGCGGCATCAACTGACAGGTCGTGGCAGAACCAGCTGGATAAGAACGTGATCGACTTGAACTCATACGACATGTTTGCCAGAAGATCAACGAGGAAATACAACACGGCCAAGGCCATAGGCATGTTAATACTGACTAAACCGGAATGGCCAACGGAGCCAGCAGTGGAATGTCTATCAAGGGAGTGCAGCCAGGATGTATCGGTCTCCGATACGTCATCCGACAATTGTCAGGGAAGTGAAATAAAATCTGGCAGACAGTCTCAGCGCGAGATCAGTTACTCGGGTTTGAAAATATATCACTGTGCTGAAGACATCAGGGATACTGTCAGGGCAAGTAACAGAAGGCGTATTTCAGTTAACGAGGTGAGACAGTCCCGCAAACATTTGTCATGATTCCTGTTGGACAGGTCATAGCGCTCTAATTTTTATCAGTGAGTTCTGTAGTTTGCACCTATTTCATTCAAGTTCAAAACAGTTAGATAATTAAACTGGTCATCTGCATAAAAAGAACAGTGACAATTACCAGAGGTAAGTGTGCAAACAAAAACAGTTTAGATATATATCGTGCATAAACCAAATCTGGTTTACTCGTACGCTCCAACATGGTAAAAATCAGTGCGTTTGCTCAGCTAAATGTACATTTACCGCAAACTCATAACTAGTAGAATATCACGATATCTGTTGGCAATAGGGAAATGAACTTAAAGGAGAAACAAGACACACACATACACAAAACTATTTGGGATAATACTGGAAATCGTCAAACGTAATCGTCTTAACAAAATAAATGCTATGGTTGCCATTGTAGACACTCAAAATTTCTATGTCTCCAGTTATTTATGTTCAATTTTTGGATTAATTTCACCAGATAAGAGACAATATATCACAGTATGACGGGGAATGTGAAACACTAATATTCATTCTCTCCGTAGATATATTTAAACTGTCAGATACTAACAGCATGTGTATTTTGCGTTAATAGAAAGTTATTCCGTCACCGTACGATATATGAACATAAGTCACAAGTTCTGCATACTAAATTACTCATCGGCCTTTACAAAACAGGAGAGTAGTTTACTTAATACTGACGTTGGCAACATCCGAAACATCTCACAAACACATATGACCTGGTTACTTGTAGAATAATTCGCTAAAACAGCACTCTATCAATACTAATAGAGTAATTAATTTAACACGAATTAACGCCTTTATTTTAATTGCAAAACGGTACTAAAATTGTTCTATATTCGCATTATACTGCATATGCACATATATATATATATATATATGGCTGACGACGTATATTCGACAATCTATGGCCTAGTGGGTAGGACTTTCTTACTCATGGTCATGCTGTGCGGGAGGTCGGAAGTTCGAATCCCGGCCGTGGCATTATAGTAGGAAAAGATTTTCATCCAACCAGGCAACTGGCAAGGTTATCTCCAGCAAATATGCTATCTAATCTAAATTTATTTAGAATTAGTCCCCATGGTGAAACAGTAAATCACAGACGATATGCGTCTCCCTCACTTGAGGTAGCTAAACCACGTAAAATAACTGCCATTTTGACCATTATTATATTCAACAATCAATATTCATATAAAAACACTTACACAAGATTGTTTATGGTAAACAGTTTAGCTGCTATAATGCGAGTGAAATTCTATCAACCAAAATTTGAGTGTTAATCGATATTCTAAATCAATAAGGAACTACCGTCATTACAAATATTGACCACTAAACCGTTCCAAGAGAATTTGTAGATAAATAATGATCAAGTAATTTTATGATCAATATTCATATATAAATATTTATGATCGATTTTTATGATAAATATGATCAAGTATTTTTGATAATTTAATCAAACTACCATAATTTTGGGAATAATTTTCTAACAGCTGAACATAACACCTGGCAAATCGATGAGTTAAGTTATTTAGCCTCGGTGGTGATCATCATATCTATGACATATATCAGAAGGACGTCCGTCTAATGAAACAAGTCCCACAAATGAAGGCATGAACTGGATTCGAACCCAGATTTCAGGTTTGTAGCACAGTGCTCTAATCAGTGAACCATCTGAAGATGAGAAGACAAACGTTCTCCTTCTAGGAAAGAACACACCTTTATAACATAACAATATTACAGTGATATAAAACAGAACTGATAAATTCACTTATATACTAATGCAACAGAAACGTCTGGTTTTATTTGGAACAAGCATAATGACACTGTTCAATTACAAATATAAAAGATGTCAAATGAAACCTCATTTAGAATTGACAATTAGAATGAAAAAAAAATTCTTGCAGTCTCAGAAGAGATGATGGTTACTGTGATTTGTGAAAATACATAGGTGCTCAGCAAAATATTGAACTCTTAGGCTTTTAAATGTCACTAACAAACACAGATAATGACTATTTAGAACAATGTAAAGGTCCTAGCATGACCCAAATATTTGTCTAAGAGAAGTGATGCACACAATATAGTTATTTAGAGACTTGCAGAAAAACTGTAGCTTCCCACAACCAAATATATGTTCTATATGATTATGTAGACAATTTATGTCACTCACAGCACATAAATTTTACTTACAAAACGTTTTCAAAATTATTTCAGATATATTTGGCATAATTATCCAAAATATTAAAATAAATACTACATATTAAAAAATAAATAAAATTCTCTTATTTTTGTCATCTTGAATTTCACATTTGAACTGATGAAAACAATTTGTAGAATAATACTGATATTTACACATGTCCTAGCACATTATCAATTATGAGCCATCAAAGACTGAGCTGATCTCTGGATGGGTGATTAAATAGATAACCTAAATTTAGTTAGGCACATTTATATATACACAGCACTGTTTTCATATAATGAACTGAGGATACACATTGAAAGAAATCATAACCTTTTCATCAACCAGATACCTGGATGAGCCACAAACAATCGGCATTATCAAGATGTTTACACCTACAGACTGATTCATTTAAATAAGATCATATAGATAAAATACTGCATAATGATAGAACAGACTTGTCACCATATATGATATAGATGACCATTACAAGTTAAATATAGACATAATGGTCATCTTTTAGTAACCTACATTTCATATGTAACATAAAAATTTCCTACTCGTCATAGTTATCATTCAAACTAGAAATCAAAATATAATCTATTTCACCTCAATGATAGAGATTAATAACAAACAGTAACAAAAAGTAAATAACAAAATAAGTGTTGATACAATGAAAAATATTTATAGCATGAATTATATCATACAACATTGCATTTACTGTTAAAATGATAGGAACCCAACCGAAATGATCCTAACAAGACATACGTATTCTGTAAATTAATAATAACTCAAATATCAATCTCCCAAGTAAACACCTCCGATAAGATAAATAAGGTTCTGCAATAGTTTGAGAAACATGAAAGAAAATATTATTCACTTCAGTCAAGATTCACCTTTCAAAGCAGACATTAATGAAGTAAATAAATTAGTGATTAATTAGCTAGAAATAAACACCTGCTCTACTGAAATTGATAGTAAAGAGAAATGCTTATACAGTATAGTAAAAATGGAATGAAAACACACACACATACTCTACATACATACACAAGTCCCCCATACATACATACATACATCCAGAGATAAATGAACAGATGAAAGACACATAAACACAGACGCAGTAAGTGGGAAATGCATTTAGTAAGATACTATTATCACAGTAGCAGAGATACAAGAGCACTTTCTAGACAAACACAGTATGCACACTACAAGCATTATCATAATACATTAACAAAATGCAGTTGATAATAATAATAAATGCAACAGAAAAAATAACTAGCACATTACAATCTTATTTTATAACATTACTGATATTTTGCAATCCCCTGTTTGTTAAGAACTCTACGATAGGCTGTAATCACCTGAACAAAGCTACGTTTTCTGCTAATGGTAGCTATTCACAGCATGCAGACATCTATACAATCACAGGGTTATCCATTTGAATGTTTTAAAGCAGATTATTACAGACCAGATATGTGTTAAACTATAAATGTGTTTATTAAACATAATACTGTACCCTAATGTTACCAAAAATATGCCTTTTAGTGAAAAAGAAATACGAGTATATCCTAATACCAATGTCAAACACAATCATTATAATATATATATATATACAGAAAATTTTAATTTAGTTTTTTTAATTAAGCGGGAATGTAGAAACTGGATAATGTGGATAAGATTCTAGATAAACCAAAGCACACATCAATGGCACATCCAAATCATTATAATGGTTCCTTTTAATGTGAAACAAAGCTAGTAAAATTACTATATTTGTCGTTGTCAATAAAATACATGTGCATTCACTAACAAACAAAATTAGTAGTCTATTTCGGCTACCGCAAGAGTCCACAATACGTTGTCAGCAACCATGCACAGGCAGCTCATTAATTTTCTGCTGCCATCCGAGAGCCTGCCATTGGTGGTGCACCATGTATCTGTACAGGTATTGGACACTCCTTCTTTGGATCATACATAAACTGAAAAGACTTGAAACGGCGCCACAGTTCTTGACGCATCATACGAGTTTCTTTATTTACTTTTTCAAGAAGCGAGCCATTTTCAACAGCACGACGTGACAAGTATGGCAGAACTTCTTCCACAGGACCATATGGAACATATTTATAAACTGAATATCCTGCTTGCCCTAGAAAAGCAAATACAGACCACTTTAAATATTTTAATTTAGTATCAATTTATACTCATCAAATATTGGCAACTTTATTGTTTATATAAAAGATGATAATATATATATATATATATATATATATATATATATATATATATACACACACACACACACACACACATTATGTTTTGATGTGTTATATTTCACATTAATCCTATAATAATTTTAGTATTCCTAAATAAAACACAGAGAAGCTAGGTAGTTCAAAACTTTAGCTGAATGACAAATATCAGGATATGAACCAATTCTACAAACCTAGTTATTTTTTTAAAGGCCACACACACAAACACATACACACAGAGCCAGTGTTAAGCATACAATGGTATAAACTTAAGCTAATCACTATAAGACTTACCTAAGGAGAAGCTCACTTGGTCACACATACCGAACAATTGACCAAAACAAATAACACGGTCAGTAGAATATATCCCATATTCTTGCATCCTGAAAATAATTAACAAAGAGTTCAAACTGATGCAGAGAGAAATACACTAATTAAATTGCACACATAACATATACACATAATTAGTACTCAAAGATGACTTAATTAACACTAATGACTAACTTTTTCAAAGTGAAACGGATAGATTCCTCATTGTGTGAAGCAACCATGACAGCTATCTTTCCTGGTTCATTCAGTTTTATGTGTCGCATCATTTCATCCAAAACCCTCTCATACATGGCTGTAGTGGACTCATAAGTTGGATTGATTGGATCTTCATACCCTATCATTGTTGCTCTCTTACGCTCCTAAAAACACATCAGAACACATTAAACACAAATCTAACAACATTGAAAACTGACACAATAATAAACACATCAGTGATAGTAACTCCTCAATGAAGCAGTAGATTTTAAACTAGGTACATTACTGTGGATTGTTAGGTCAATCTGTGCCATTAAGGGAGGTATATGAAGGAGGTAGGTACCTAAATCACAAGTGGTTATCACTCGTTTGATTCATGCTCACTAATTGGTAAAAAAATCAATCAATTTCTTAAATCACATTTCTGTCAGATGATGTCAAGCAATCTAACCCAAACCTCAAATTTACAAATAACAAACTAAAATAGTTTAACGTCCTTATCTTGGCTATTTAATTTGGACTATAATGTTTCAGACAGTTCTATAGAATCAGCCATGCTTCAGTAGTCTTGACATAAAATGGCTATTAATATACAAGAATGACTGGCATGTTAGGTAAGAGTACTTTGTGAAGCATCAACCAAAGCTAGAAATAATAACCAACGTCAATGATGCCAACATGATGTTATTTAAAAAGTGCCCACTTAAACAGAAAAATTACATCAATTTATTTTTGAAAGCGAGAAAACTACAATTTTTTCCTGACCTACTTATTTCCAACTATTACATGGATATCTTTCTTCTGGAGGTCGTATTTCATTAATGGTACTATTTTAAACATTATTGCCATGCAAGTTAGATAAATGAGTACAAGATAGAGCAATTACCATCAGCATAAAACACCACCTAACTTAACATTCATGGATTCATTCACACACACACACACACAGTGTGTACCAGTAGAAAAACAAAGTTTCTTTAATAGACTTACACAAACAAAAATATTAAAACTAAACAGAAGAAACAATCCACAATGAACATCATCCAATTTAATAATGTTATGTAATGTATGATTTTTGAAGCATGCAATATCAGACTCAATTAAACAAAAAAGCGTAAAATGTACAATATGTAAACAAAGTATGAAAAGGTCCAAAAAATTGAATTTGGGTAAAAAAAAGTACAGTACTTTGAAAAGGGTATAATCTGGCAGCACTCCAAGGAGATTTAATATGTTGTAAAGTTAGTCCTTGAAAAATATAGATAAATGCACCTAAATATATGAATAATAAAGATAATCAGTCTTCTACAGTTCTGAACTATTTTAGTGTCTTCACCTAGAAAAATCCTGCAAACTAAGTTTTTGAATTATATAAAGTTGCTTTTTCCACAACTGTTTAGATTTAAAAGGAATTAGTTTGAAACAGAAGACACATTACTAAATAAATTTTAGGATATATAAAACAATCTTTTCTTTTGGTACGCATAAACATTTGATTGCATAAATAGATTGTAGCTAGATCATCATAAAAGTGATGGCACTTTTAACTGATTGTTCAGATGAAAACACACCGGAAAATAAAACTGGAATATAATTTTAAACAGTATATTTAACAGTGTCTTGGATCTAAATTCAAATCCCAAAACAGTAAAAGTTGGTTATAAATAACTAGGATATAATGAAATATTAGCTTAAAGGGGAACTTTGCTATATTTTCATATCAATAAATGATGTTTTTCTTTACACTATATTGTCAATCATTAAATAAAAGTTATTATCAGCATGTTTATGTATAAAGATCACTGCGTTCTAACATAGTTTTCATGCATGGAAGATGGTCTGATTTTCTGCAGCAACTGAGCTTCGAAATCGGTGCCATTTATTTTCTCGACCTTGCCTTGTGACGTCACCAGTGCCTAGCTCCGTGAATCACCTCGTATATCCTTGTATGTTTTAAGCAGCAGAAAAACCATAAAAATGCTGACTTGTTGCGCACCAAACTGTCTGCTTACGGAGAAAACAAATCCTGAATAGTCCTTTTTCACGCTGCCATGAGATAATAAATTTAAATTGGATAGTTGGTTGAAGAAACTTTAATTATTTTCCCCCTGTGAGACAAGTTTGGATCTGTCAATGTCATTTCAAGCCTGATTTTTTTCACATTTTGTTATGGTTACATAGATGGTTATCTTTGTACAGGATTAAACAAATATGACTAGGTCCATGTAGTCAGTGACTCATTTAAGTAACATTTGTATTTGCCATAGTAACTCCCTTAAAATATATGTTTCCTTCAAAGAAAAAATAATTCCTAATGTTTGTACCACATAATGTTTGCACTTTAGTTATAATTATTGATACAAAATCACTTGATGCCTAATGTGAAATGGACTATTTAGTTACCTGCCAACCAATTTAGCAAGATACATCTGAATTAAGTTGATTATTTTGAGCTACAAAATAACTTTTAGCCAACAAATACTTCCTTCTTGAATCTTAATTGGGCTAAAAGCATTAATGTGTAACATCTACATGTTCATTTCACAAGCTAGTGAAATATGTCTATTTCAAATAGGAAATTGTCTAATTACAGCCAGTAAATGATTAAGCATTGTATTATTGCATGGGTATTTCATTCATGAAAATTGGAGTGGGGTGGATTATGGATAATGTATAAATATACAAGAAAATATTGCTTTATTTTGTGCAACTTGCCTCAGAAGTAAGTATTTTTTATGGATTAATTACCTATAATCAACCCCCTAATATTCATGAATGAAATACATATTTACACATTTTTTACTCCTTTATCATGGTTGTAATTAGACAATTACATATGTATGAGATTGATGTAGTTCAGCCCATCTTCATACTGTGTTTTCAACATTCATGTCATTGTATGTTTTTATTCATGGACCAAATTAGTTGTAATATTGATTGAACATTGAAGTGAAATTATTTTAATTGCTTTGAAATATACATATTAATCTAACTTTTGAAAAACTAATGACTACAGAAGTTTAATGTTTTGTCAAAATGACTTCACTTTGTGAAGTGAACTCCATGAAATTATATGTAGATGTTTATTTTTTGTCTAAACCATATCTCATATTGACAAAGGTATATATTACTTAGCTGTCTCAATAAAATGTGTTCCATGTGTGTAATATCATTGACATCATACAGCTGTGTATCAAATATTGTAATAAGAACAGAATTAAGTAATTTAATATATATATATATATATATATATATATATATATATATAAGGTGTGTAATGCCACAGAATCAGAATAAATATTTGAAATGTGAAAGTACTGAATATATAAGATCTCAACTGTAAAACATTAACAGTTCATTTATCAGACTAAATAATTTCATGCTATCCCTCATATACACCATCTTCTTTGGGATATGTGTTTCTTATTGATTGTTCAACACATGATGGTATAGTAATTCTGTTTATGAGCACGAATAAAGTGTTCTTCGGTGATGTGAATTTTGTCTTGGTTATTTAAATTCCAGAGTAGATTTAAATTCCAGAATAAATCTACAAATAGAATGTCTGAAGTAACAAGATCTAAGCTGCATGTACATGTTTTTATAATTCACAACAAAATGTACATTCTATAGACGCTAGCTGTAGGCATTGAAACACATTGCTCGCACGAACACCATTTCTCATGATTCTGAAATGACAGCTGACACCTCCGAATCGATGTTGATTGTTCTCGGTATTTATGAACTCTGTTTCTGTGTCACTCTTAGTACTTTCAGTAATTTATAATTCAGAATTATAATATACTGGTTCAAAATCATAAGATGGAATATTTGAGGCCAGAATGGGGTAATTATGACAATATACAAAGTAATCCAACACAAGAATCCAGTATGTTTACAGGTTGGAACCATAACCGAAAGTCGGTATGCTAAGCACTGGTGACGTATCGCTCGCTGATTGGCTGACAAATCTTGGAGCTGGAGATTAATGGCTTTAAATAATACTGATAAATCTGGTGGAATATTACTATAAAATATGCTTTCTCGTTGCTAAATGCAAAAAATGCCAGTAGTAATCGGTAGAGAAACCCATAGACTTTAAAACAGCCAGTATACATTGGCCATAGCCAAACTTGAGCAAAGTACTTCTTTAAGTGGAAGTGGTTAGCTGGTTTGCCCAAAAGTCCATTCACTTCCATGGTAAAGAAATGGGGATATAACGAAATCTATACAAACAAACATTTGCTTAATTTGAAGTGATTTTTCTGTCCCAGCAGCACTAAATCAATATATATTGTGCTGGTTATAATGAAATGCGATGCTTCAAATTTCAATTGTCAGTCAGTTAAACACCTGTTGTGATCATTGCAATCGTAAATGCAACAACCAAAATGAAAATGACAATTAAATTTAATTGCATTGTTTTGATGACAGAAACATGCAATTTTATTGTTACATTAGGGTTCATGTAGATGGCGAGTAAGATTTGACACCTGTCACTTTAAAGGGTATTGTGACATAAAATAAACTGCAAACTTTGGAAAACTGGGATAACTTGAAGTACGATTACAATTAAATGAATTCCCATTCCCCTTGAATTTCATTATAACCAACTTTTACTGTAATCAAACAAAATATTCTTTAAGAATCCTTTATCTGAACACTACCAAGATATATGGAAGCCCACTATCCTTCAGTTTAGGTATATATCTTGTTTGAAGCACGTTCCTCTAATGATGGTGCAAACTGACCTAATTAAGTACTTAGCCAAGAAGTTAATAACAAGCAATAAACCAAGTAGCAAAGTATGAACAAAAAATGTACAGCTCATGGCTCTAGCCTACTTCAACAACAATACTCTGTACTGGGTTAAGACTAAAGAACAATGAAAATCAGTTCACCATCTCATCAATGATATGGCTATTGAAACTTGAACATCAATATTAGTATAAGTCACACAAATCAGTTACTAAATCACATCAGGAAACAGTGAATGTGAAAATAATGGGGTTTAGATCCCATATAATTACAATATTGGGTAATT
This sequence comes from Paralvinella palmiformis, assembly GCA_025642065.1. Lineage (NCBI taxonomy): Eukaryota > Metazoa > Annelida > Polychaeta > Terebellida > Alvinellidae > Paralvinella > Paralvinella palmiformis. Next base: position 463,116 of record JAODUP010000109.1, on the reverse strand, counting down.
ATAGACATATAGTCATTATAATGTCATTCAGCTGGAACAAGTATTTGTTGTGCCAGTTAAAATAAATAGAACAACAAATTCTATTTACAACTCAATTAATCAAGTTATTCATATTTATGTTACTAAATAACAGAGTTAGTTATCCATTAATAAATGTGCTACCATACTAATATATGGGATATGATATCTTTTTCTTCTACGATCTAAGTTTTCTTCTATAGGCATAATATTTATTCACAGACTTTTTTGTTCTAAGTGGATTTATTTCCAGGCAATATACTTTCTGATTTTGTCAAATTCAAGGACATTTCCAGGACCTGGAAAATGAATGTCATTTTCCAGGTTTTCTAGGAAGCGTGGGAACCCTGTATATAATTAAAATAAAACCCTCCAGTTTAACACTTTGAACTACAATATGAATCAATTCTTCTTTGTTTTTATAATTAAGTCAATTACATGTTAATTGGACTCCAATTAAACTACACCTCTTAACCAACGATTGGTATGAGATAATTATAAATAAATACTATCTGTTCATCTTTATTTTACCGAATCTTTTTGCCTTCTCTAATATAAAAACAAATTCCATGTCAAAATGTATAATTATATTTTATAACGAATCCAATTAGCTCCAATATGGTAGCTTCTCAGTAGCTTTTCATGCTAACTTTCAATACACAACAGACGTGATCAGGAGAAGTGAAAAAATGTGCTAATAAAGTACATGGTGTTTTACTAAGCATGGTGTCATGATAGATGATCACCATCCACCATAACACAGTACATAGATTTATCAAATTTGCACTCAATATCATGATCAGGCTACTTCATGTTATGTAATTCTTATAAGCCAAACATTGTACTTCAATGAGTTTTAAAGTATTTACTTAAATTCCATAAACCCACAGAACAGTAATACAAATATAATAATGTAGATTTAATGTACACTTAGTTGCCATATGCACCACACTGATAACAGAAAACCACACACAGAATTAATCATACATAAGTCTCTGAAAAAAGCTAAGTTTAGTTCCCCATCAGAGATAAAACTGGGCCATACTTTAAAATATCTCTTGTAGGAAGGTGCTTTTTAGTAATTCTATCCCAGGCAATCATTAAAAGTTATTGATATAAAATAAGTCTGTTCCACTTTCTTCAGCCAATAGAAGAAATTGGTTTCATCCGAGATCACATAAATGAGAATAAAATCACAGGATTAAAATACTTTGGGAAGAAAATCCTACCTCTGTAATAAAGTGTCCTGATTTTTTAACTAAATGTAACTTATTTAATCTCTTTTTTGTATTAACACATGGTACTCAATTATAATATTAAAATAAAAAAGAATTCTTACATAAAATAGAAATTTGATTTTTAATACTGGTAACCTAAATAATTAGTTTAATCAAGGTACACCACACAAAATTATACCAGAATAAAAGAATCACAACCTGTTCCATGTAAGCTCCACGTACGAGCTTAGCACCAAAGTAGAAGTTTTCTCTCTCTGACAAAGCCAGATCTGTTGTTGCCATATTAAATGCATCCTTCAGATAACACTGGTACGTGTTAAAGATCACAGCCTTCTCCTTGTTGAACTTGCGCATTAACTCCATACAGAGACGGTTAATGGCTGTTTGGAAGTAGGTCTGCTCTGCATCAATCATCACACGGACATCCTTTTCTTTCCCATACTAAAATTTAAAAAATATAAACTTTTAATAAATAATTATCAAGTGAAAGCACAAAATGTTGGGAAGATTATCCCTAGGTACTTGCGTTAAGGTGATATATTTCATCCAAAAGATGATAATATTTATTTAAAAGCTAAGTCTAATCATTAACTAAGAAACCAAACATTTTGCTGTTTTGTGTTTTATGTTTAAAATATATTGTTTTAAGTTCCCTGAGGCAAGGGCAATACCAATTAATATTTCTCCCATTCTTCTGCAGCTGCACATTTCAAATTGAAAATGGTTAAAATCTTGGAATTAACACATCATAGAACTAAACACTAGCAAGTACTAAGGTTTCTTTTTTGCACAGGTTAGAGATTAGGTGAGTGAGTCAGTGAGTGCTTTGTTTAGCCTCAGTGTTGGTCTCAGACATACTTTCAAGAGACTGCTCCCTAAAGAAATATCTTATGAATAAAGGTAACATACCAAACATACTGGGGTATAAGTCACACTTTTTATATTCCAAAATCAACACCAAAATCGAGTGCAACTTATATGCTGGGTCAGACTAAAAGGAATGGTATATCTGGCACAACTTAGTATTGTAATAATATTGCTTTTCAACCTTAATAATGAAAATATAAACAATAAACAAATTAACTAGGTGAGTTTTTGATGTTGTCTTTCCAAGCCAAACTCAATTGTGATAACTGCCATGATTATTTAATCCAATAAGTGATGTGCGTATAACACAGAGTTTAAACTGAAAGTTGTGCAGTATGCTGACAATTGTAATAACAACAGGCCGACAGATCAGGACAAACAAGTACAAGACTGGCAAAAAGCTGTGCTTCACTTAGCCGAGATGCCACGAGCGAAGAAGGTACACGGAAGTGGGAAGCCTTCATTTCCCCACGAAGAATGAGAACTGAAAGACTGGATATGTGACCACAGAGAACAGGGTTATGTTGTTACCCATGATGCTATCAGAATGAGAGTGAAACAGATTTCAACAATGAAACGTTCTGTGCATCATCACCTAAAAAAATGATCTTGATACCTCGCTGATTTTAGTGCATCTTATATGCAGGTTTGACTACAGGGGGCTTATTGGTCCTAGAAATAGGTGCATCTTATACCTGAGTATATATGGTAATTCAGTGTGATCTATGACCTAGAGATCTGTAATACATTAACCAAACCATTGCACTATAATAGAACTCTTTTCAGACTAGTTAATCTTTTATTAATACTTTTAATTGGATCATGAATAAACATAATTTCAAATGTATTTATTATGTTTACAATAGCAATTGGTCAAATCTATTTTGCAAAGAGAAGTCACCCTATTTTGACTGAACTACACATTTGTATTTCTCCTTATTTGTGGAAATGAGGAAATCATTCAGACAAAGAAAACCTGTTGCATTACAATGCCACTCAACATATTGGTTTGAAAGTATGTCACTGTGTGGGTGTAATATTACTTAAGAGTACCTTCAACGTACTACAAATGTCTTCACACTGACAAATATTCTACCCAATAGTTTTGTGACAAAATTATAATAAGTGTATGGCAGTTTGGTTTTGATTATTAAGCCATAACACTATGCCCATATGGATACCAATATACTATAAATTAATTTGACCCACGGATACCATTATCAACTATTGTTTTTGTTTGATGATTTATTGAAATATTCTTTTTAGCAGTTAATAAAGATAATTTATACAAAAAAAACTGCATATCATGAAAGCATTAGGATTCATCCAAACTTAAGTTAGAGTGTTATCAAACAGTTTACAAAACATTTGCTATAAGTGTTAATCTCAACATTCAAATGATGCCCCCCCCCCTCTAAAGGTACAAACTCATTTACATTTCTTACCTCTATAACGTGATAAATCACTAACCAAACAAAAAGGTTTTAAGGGAAATGAGTGTGTGGTTTGTTCAGTTACAGCACTAGTTCCATTTCAGACATATAACCAAATGGTGACTTCCTAGGGAAACACTCCACAAATAGAGCTAAAGGCTTTAGAGATGAACCTGACCATAAACAGCAAAGAGAACAAGAGAATGAATTTAAAAAGGAGGTAATTTTGTGAAGTAAAAATAAATGAGGCTACAGTCCAATAGCAAAATGGGAAAGCATTGCCTCAAAAGGTTCTGAGATTCATTCTGGGCATTTCCTATCATCAAATTAATACTTTTGAACTTCTTCCATTTTACGAATGAAATTCACTTTCCTAAGGTTTTCAATATTACTCACATCTGGCCTCTCCTATTTAGATCTAGATATTCTTATATGGCACAAGTGTAAGATGTGGTTCTCTATGTGTGAAACAAACATATATATTTAAATTGCTGCATTTAGTTTTACCTATTCTGAAATGCAGTTTGTAGAAATAATAATAATAATGGCCAACGTGGATGGCAACCTCAAACGAGGGAGACGCATCTGGTCTGTAATTTATGGCTTCCCCAAGTAGACTAATTCTAAATAAATTTAAAATTTATAATAGATAGCATATTCAGTGTAGAAAACCTTGCCAGTTACCTGGCTGGATGAAAAACTCCTACTATATTGCCACGGCCGAGGCGCGAACCTGCGACCTCCCGCACAGAATGACCATAGCCATAGGTAAATAGTCTCATGCTCTACACATGAGGCCAAAGAGGCACTCTTATCCAACCACCATGTATACAGAACATATGGTGACAATTACCGAATAATCAATAATATGGCATAAACAGACATATAGATCTAATAATAGCTTGATTTATTGGTAAGCAATCACTGGATTGGCATAGGATAATTTATTAAACTATCAGTATCTGATTTTAAAAGCTTTGTTTAGGATTGATCTATTGTATACAGTCAGCTATCTGACTGTCAAAGTTCCAAAAGGGTAGACCCTCCCCATTTCAAGACCTCACCAAACTGACTTGTGGCCAAGTAAAACTGGAATAGGTAGTCTATGGCATGAGTCTGAAGAGTACTCATTAGTTGATATAGCCAATAACAATCTCATGATCTTTTCTTGGCTTCAAAGTTATATATATCACAATGTCACAAAATATCCATAATGAGGAAACAATAACAACATACGAACAACATATCCTGAATGCTGTGTCATTTAGTACATTTTGTAGTTGATATATTACAGCATTTAGATGCCATTCAAGGTTGAAAGCCATGATGCAAATTGAAAGCCAATAAATATCTGCCAGTAAAATGTTAGTAACTAGCAATTCATATTTAACTAATTCAATTCAAATATGAACAATCATCAAGACATAACACTCTCTCCATGTATAAAGATATAAGTGTTTTTTTAAATTAAAGCACTAAATATATGTATGTATGTATATATATATATATATATATATATATATATTCTATTTCATATTTATGACATATATTATGTCAATAATATATAACTAATTGATATTGAGAAAGAGTTTGGACTAATTAGAATTAAGGGGCACAAATGAAAGTTTAGTGGATCTTCCTTACCACAGCCAAGAGTGGCCCACTTTTATCTCATTACACACATAAAAATAATAATGACTTAAATGGTAGTTATTTAATGTGGCTTAGGTACCTCAAATGAGGGAGATGCATATGGTCTGTAATTTCCTGCTTCACCACGAGGACTTGATTCTAAACGAATTTACAACATATAGCATATTCGGTGGAGAAAGCCTTGCCAGTTGACTGGTTGGATGAAAAACAATGGTGCAATGACCGGGATTTGAACTTCCGACCTCCCACACTACATTAGTAAGAAAGTCCCATGCTCTTACCCACTAGGCCATAGAGAAAATACCAAGCTGTAATGTAAACCATCCAACTTCAATACTCACCTCTAAGATATTTATTTTCATATTGTTTACTTAATAAAATTGTCATTTGTCCTTTTGGGCCTAATACTGACATGTGTAACTTAATAAACATGAATATAATGCAAGTTGAGTAGATTCTCAATCCATATAAGTTCCATATATATGCTTCAGTGATAAAGCAAACCAATGTTTATGATAAAATTCAAATCATCCACCCCCCATTTACTAGTTAGCTGCCTACATTATCTAACAGCGTTTTACCTGAAATTTGGAATGAAAAAGTATACATTTGCAACTACCCAAAATAAATGTCAAGGGTGATAACTTAATTTCTGATTTACATTCTGACAACATGTGTTAGTCAGCATAAAATTAATTATTGTGTAGAGTTTAATGATCTATCAGCCTAAAACAGATTTATTGTTGCCTCCCATCACTCACCTCTCAGAGGCATTAGTAGATGTAGAAATATAACAGTATCTAAATAATAATACTAATAATGTAGATTTAGCAAGGTGCCCTACTTGCAGCAGCTATTAAAAACACTGAACAGTGAAACCACTAATATCAGGTATCAAATTTTGTTTGAAATTTTGAAGACAATGGACATTATTTATGCTAAAAAGCAACATCATTGTCTCTTCCAGCATCCTGTATCACAAGGTGGGAATTCACTAATTGCAAAATAACCTTATGACTAGACTCAAGACACAAGCACTAATTTTATCATCTGACTTGCTAATCTGAGAATCTCCAATGATTCCCTGAGTGTTATTCTACAGATATCCAGGTGCCTTATCATTGACAGACATATAAATTATTTATAAAAGATTATTAAATAAACTTAGTCCATCTTTTTTTAAATCAGTGCGACAAGATATTTCTTAATTTGTTGTTGCTATAAATTAATGAATTGCACCATTATAAATTTGATTAGGGCAACTACAGTGGTGCTGTTTCTTCTTAAAAATTTTTTTTTAATATGGAAGAAATAATATCAGTCTTATCATCAATCGGTTTAGACACACCAACTGTTAAAGGTCATTTAGTGCTACTCTTCTGATTAGAAGAATTTTTTTTAAGTGAAACAAATAGATCCAGCAGGATCAACAGTAATGGCATACCTTAATTAATCAAAAACAATGATATTATGTTTCAACTAAACCACAGTATTTCAGTGCTTTCTGCCATTTTTACATGCAGACTATAGTAATTCGTTCCATTTATTTACCCCTAAACCAATTATGATATATATATATATATATATATATATATATAACAAGAGTGCATTCCTTCAAGATGAGTCTCACAGCATCTCTGCCTTGGGAAATCAACTTCAAAATAGCCACGAGCAAAATCTAACCTTCATGGAATCAAATCATCGTTCAGCAAGCAAATATCTGAAACCACTGCTCAATGTACTAACAGACATTAAATATCTGTCAGGTATTTCCACTAAACAGATGCATGTGTTAGACTTTTTTCAGTGAAATTTATTCACTTTATTTCATGGTTGTTAGCAGGATGATGAATGATTGTGTGTCAATGAAATTTACTTCTTAAATTTTGGAATTAAAATTTATTGCAGAGAAAAGTCAGTATTTTTACCATATATTAGTATGTTTTGCTCACACTACTTATAAGTCTTGAATCCAACAATATTTGTTGTGTCAGTCAGACTACCATAAGTCCTTATATGGCAGATTCAAAATTCCAATATTCAATATAATCAAACATTTTATTAGGTAAAAAACCTAGTCAGAATAACATTCTCTCTCTCTCTCTCTCTCTCTCTCTCTGTATATATATATATATATATATATATATATATATATCTGAGTTAGCACAAGACCTGAATTCTCCTGGGCCAGTTTGGCTAAAAGGAGTCATTTTGTTTAGCCAAATACAATATTGTTTAGTCATATTATGTAGGTGTAATTTAGTTATAAATGAGCACGTAGATGTGCAAAGATAATCTGCTTATTACATGTTGATGATTTTTCATTATTAGCCAACGTATACTTTTCACTGCGCCTATAATCACAGGTGACATCACTTGTTTGTGTGCTGAAATATCTTTCTTCCTTGGATTATTCCTCCTTTAAAGGAGCACTGCTCCAAGATTGTACAATGTTTTTAAATTCTCTGAATTCACATTAAATTCTTAAAATAAATGCACTACTGTGAAACATTCTCGACCAATGGGATATCAGGGTGTAGAATTATGCTAAATGTGTTTTCAAAAAGCAGTTCTTTGGCCAATCACATCTGTGTTTGGACGTCATCAACATATTTACATTTTGGACAAGCCACATGTTAGAGAGAGAAAGCACATGAATTTATTTGTCTTTTAAAACATCAAAAGACGGTTTTAAGTCTTTTCTTAAAATTTATTTTGAAAACTGAAGACAGTGGAAGCTTCTTATCTTGATGTAAGTAGCTGTCAATATACCAAATAATTTGGTGTATTTACTGCTAAATATCATAATAAACTAATGCATAACCATGCTTGAATCTGATCTGAAGCAGACATACATTGTTGTCCATGACATCACCACTGTGCCAATCAGTTTAACATTTGTCCCACAAAAACACTTTACTTAATATATGAAAATGAAATGCCAGATATAAGTAACAGAGTAACCAACCAATGGTTAACAAGGGCCAGAAAAATATTTCTACATCTCCCATGACTAGTAAAATTAGCATCCACTAGCCCAACCAAATTTCTTACTAGGCCCACAAAAATTTACTAGCTATTAAAACAATTTTTTTTACAAGTTAACAAAACTGTGCTGGAATCGACAGAGAACACCAGATCATAAATTTGTGTATGATTGATGTTTTATGGCCACTTTTGTGCACATGATAGGCTAAATGGGCCGAGCAACCTCCAAAGGTAATGAAGCAAAGTCAAAGATAAAACTCCCATCAGCTATGCCCATGCTGAGATTCAAACTCAGGTGGTAGTGATCTGTAGTCCAATGCACTAACAATTGGACCATGGAGGCAATAAAGAATATAATTGTGTTTGTGGTTTTATTCAGTAATAAGTTTTATCCAGTAATAAATTTTCTTCTTGTGGCTGTTGAGGTGATAATGGAAGACCACTGTTGTTTAAATATAAAATAAAGCACAAAATACCAAACAAAAGTAACGATTCATACACAGAGGATCAAGGAAGAAACTCAATTAAGTTACTAAACAATGCATATAATTCCTTCAGCAAAGTATGAGCAAAGTTAATATGATATGTGAAATCCATATTTATATCATAATATTAACATCAAATGAAGAAAAACCAAATAAACAGGAAAGGGACAGTGAAATCCACCATATAAAGACCATGTGCTTTTATTTACTGTCAACAAAGACAACTGGCCAATCAGGAGAGTATTTGAATCACGTGACCATCATAATGCAGCATGGGCGTTTACCAGCCAAGATCAGCAGCTCACTAAAATCTCTCCAATCCTTCAAACATGGTTCTTATATTCAGTAAATATTTATAAATATGACATCTGAAATGGTTACAGCAGTAGATATGGTATTATTTCAGATCAGGTAACTATCAGATGATAAATATTTGTCGTTTATCGTTAGCAAATGTTTGCTAATCAAATGAAGATATAAAACCACCATTTGACATGAGCATTTCAGGTTTCGCTAAATTAGCGATAACATGCATTTTTTGTCTCTCTCACACACAACAGTAATGTACTACCTTGGCCACTTTATCAATCCTCAGCAAAAACATCTTCATGCACTCTTCTTCTTCATCTGTCATTGCAGTTACCAGTGGCTCTAACTGTCCTGTCTACAGAAAAAAATAAAAGTTTACAAATATGAAATATAATATATATAACACTACATTAACAGTGTGTGAAACTAACTTATAGCCTTACTGGACCTGCAGGTCTAGTAAAATATTTTAACACTAGACCTGCTGTGCTGAAACTAGACCGAGTGAGCGTAAAAGTTACATATCTCAGACCTCTATGAAAGTTAAACATTATGAGTTGATCACCGAGTTAATTACGCAGGCCTGTTTGTAATGCACCAATACAAGTAATTCTTTGGTTGTCAATATCCTTTTCAGATTTGTCTCATAGTTTCAGCATATTCAATTGTTTTCTTTGTGTGAAGTACATTGATTTAAAAATGTAAAAACCTTTTAAATATCATCATTGTAATTGACAATGGTTCAATAAAACAGCACGTACACATTCATGCGTACACATAATTTGTCTCCTGACCGCATTCAATAACCTTATATGGAATCATCATGACTATTCTGTACTATCCTTTGTCTCTTAGTAACCTCCGATGTGACTCGCCATTTTCACCATTATTTCATATTCGCCAAATTAAACAGATCTATAGTATTCAGATAAATTCCAGAACACTCATTATACTAGTCAATTGGGAAGCTGCGAGTGTTGATTGTGACATTAACATGTTACTCCAATTTGATTCATAGCCGGAAAACATGTGTCCAAGATTTGCTGGGATATCGCAAGTGAAGTTAGCTGTGTGTTTGTTCTTTGATATGTCACAAGTTAATAAACAGATTGTGATCTTGGTTATTTGATGGGTAGCTGCTAGATTTAGCCTGTAGCTCTGTACTCATTTTTATTATCTTTCCATTAAAATTGACACTAGACCAGCCAGTCGAGTACTATGGCACTGATACTAGACCAGGCCTTGAAACACTGGTCCCGGTCAAGCATTAGAGTTGCACACTGTATATAATGTTGAGGAGTCATGGCTGAACTGAGCATAGCCAAATTTCCAAATCAGTTATAATGGAATATGAGTGACATTCTGGCATTCTTAGGAATAAAACTCTAAAAAGTTTTATGATCCATGTTAATATGAATGTTAAAGTGATATAAATATATGTTAATCTGTGTGTGTGTGTGTATAAATACCTGCAAATTAGGTACACGCAACACTTTTGATAAGCTGATATTAACCTCCAGAAGATTATGCCAATCTAACAGGTCAATCACCCTGAAAATATGATAACACTTAAATATCTGTGGACATATGAACATAAAAACAACTTTGAAACAATTCCATGTTTTGGAAACATCATTATGAAGTGCCAACTATATATCACAATTACATTTCATATAAAACAAAACAATGAAAACAAATACTCAAACTAACATTTTATTTTAATGATATCCCAGTACTGTATTTTACAATTTATTTATTCAGAAATCAACAAAAGAAGAACTTTACATTGTTACTAGATCAACTATATGAGACATATATCAATATTGATATAAACTAATGCATATTTACCCATCTCTGCTTGTATCAATGAGAGTAAGCCATCTTTTCCGTTCTTTTTTATCCAACATGTAAGATTTCAAGTGCCTCTCAAAGTCCCTTGTTCGAATGGTGCCATCATTCCAATTACCCGTAGCCAGAATATCATAGAAACGGCGCATCCGAGTCAAAACTTCAGACAACTGAAGCTGCAATATTTGTATAAATATAATGTGTATAGTATGAAAATAATTGCAGAATGCAGAACCAGATTAGTGCCATCCTATTATCAACTATACTTGGGTTTTCTTAAAGCAATGCAAAACATTTTATAACAACACCATGCATAGTGGAAAATTAGTGTATGCTGAACATTCCCACTTAGAAATGAGGACATCGGCTGGTCTATTAAGAAAATGTAGTTATTTCATCTGTGATGGTCAGACCTCAAATTACTCAATGAACTATCTATATATTTTCTAAATATGAACTAGTATAATTTCACTGGTTAACAAAATCCCACCAATCAACTTTTCTTTTATTCATTATAAGCAAATTGAGATTAGACCAAACTGCTGAGTCTGAAAAAAAAACTAAAATGTCTGTCCTCACCTCTAAGCATAAATTCAAATAAAGTCCCAATAATATCTACATAAAACCCATTAACAGAGCTAGTAAAAGTGTTATAAACTGAATTACTAATATCCTGAAAACCCCTAATGTTGTAACTTTCAGTTTTAAAATTATAAAATCGGTGTTGAAATTATAAATAAGGGAAATTAAAAAGCTTAATAGTATTTATCAACTTAAGTTTTAGATTACCTTAATCTGGTATCTTGTTTACAAGCAACTAATGAATAAGTAACAAATGAAACAATATGGCCCTTCAAAGACTTAATTTTAATATGACTACTGTATTTACTGCTTTAGTATGCCCCATAACCAGAAAAAAACAAACTAAAAACTGAAAAAAACATATGATTGTGATGCACTAAACAGCAGAACAATTATCAGTTGATACAAGATACCAGATGGTAATCATATGTACTACTAATCTGATAGGCAGTCAAATTAACATTTCCGACATTGTCCTAAACCTGTGTGGTACAACTGTCAACAGAATGCAAATCAAAATTCAGTGATGCTGGATATCTGAAATGGGGTAGAAATCATAGCAGTTGTAACAGTGCAATATGTTGTTTTCTGCTTCCAAAAAAAGAAAATCACTTTATTTGACTCTTTAGTGAATTCACTGTTCTCCTTTTGAGAAATGCTGATTTTTTAGATCAAACATTACTGCAAAGCTGTTATTAACTGCTACCTTGCAAAATATACACACATATATATGATGCAGTCACACTGCAGCTGAAAATATTAACAATTATCTATTGATAGAGACACCCCCATCGCTGATCACAGGAGCATTCCTCGCCGCTCTTGTTCCTTACCACACACATCATGTACCCCAGTGCCACCTACCAACAACTGTGGCCTTCCAAGTGCAGTCAGTTTGACAGCAGCAAAACCTGTGCCTTGTGTGGCCCCTAATAACAAACAGGGCAGAAAAAAGCAAAAGAATGTAAACATTAGTTCACTTGTACCATCAATGTTCTTGTTGAAATTTTTCATAACAGATATCTATTGAAACAACAGTCTCATTTATCACACACTTATGCTTTGTAATATATGATATAGCAATGTTTCACTAATATCAACATATTAATCAAGAAGCATGTTAATCAGGGTTGTGCCATCTAGCATTTAAGGAGGCTCACCCTAACTGAAAAGTGTGTATGTGTGTCTGTCTGTATGTATGTATATATATATATATATATATATATATATATATATATATATATATATAAAACAACAGGTAAGATTTAATATTAATTCACCTCACAAAGACAAGGATAAATTAATCCTAATGGGTGAGTTATTGATCTATTCTTATTGTTTATTGTTGAAATAGATATTTCGTCAAACTTAAAGTTAAACTAACTGGACCATTTAATTGGTGTATGTATTGTGTGTGAACATAATAAAAACAATTAAACACTAGTGAGCCTCCTTAGCCAAGCATGACAATTTTAGGTTTGTTGTTCCTATATATCTGAAAAAGGGTAATACAAGTTTGGATTTGGCTCCTATGACAACACAGTTTTGTGGTCCTTTTACTGACCATTCAAACAAATACATCACCTACAGTTCTAAAGGTGCTAAAGAAACTACAAATTACCAGCTACCATCCTACTTAGAACATACTGACCTATATCAAAGAGAATGCCTTCTTGTTTAATGATAACTAAGCAGCTAGTACAGAATTTAAAGTAAAAAACGTAAAGAATGAGTATTCATACCAGAAACAGCATCAATTCCTTGTATGATGTACTGCACATTTCTATCACATGCTTCTTCATCCTCATAGAAGTAAGTGCGTGCCAAATTAACAAGTTCACGACGATCACCAAAGTCATGATGGAAACGGAAATGAACATTTGGGCCACCTGGAACAAATAAAGCAACAGTTTAAATTATATTAATCATCAAAGATGTCTTTCAAAATGGAAAATATTATCTTTCCTTCTAATTAAAAAAAAAATCCTATCTCTATTGGGACGTGTCTCAAATATGCTGATTATATAAGATGCCAGTTGTGTCAGTCAATTTAACACATTAACACCTAAGTTTGATCCAGAGTATCTTAGAATTCCTTCTGGTTACAGACTGTTCAGTTGCTAATAAGAGACAAATCAATCAATGTCTTGGCATTGGTCAGGCACTATTCTGCACACTGCATATGTAGTAGGTATCCATAAGTATACGATATAAACAAAACAATAAACTAGATTCAAATTTATTTATCTCAACATTATAAGTTTAAGCTTTTACTGGTATTCAAACATTATTTCATTCAGTCAGAACTAAAGCAGGTCATCACATTTGTTGTTTTTGTCCTTCTCTTTTTATGAACATTGTTCAGTTATATTGCTGTAGTTATGGTTGAATGAGTCACACTACCACCATTATAACATACACACATGCTTGTAAGGTATAAATTTAGAGACATGATCACTCACTGGAGATGTGTGTAACAAACAGATCAATTTAATATACCGGTAATTGCAATATCCACAAAATTCTCATTTGTAAATATACTTAAAATAGAAGTCAAATAACAGAATACTGTAAGTTGAATGTAATCATTATCTTCACCATTCGTTATAACCATTATTGTACACAATATTCAAAACACCCCAAATTATGAATATCAATTCTGACCATAACACAATTTGACCCACAGTCTAACCTCCAAAATAAGCATGTGGTCTTACAAAATGACAGTTCAGCAGCTACCAATATATATTTATTTATCATTTTGAACAAAATGAAATTCATAGAATATAAATAGCTTACTTACTGTTATTCAGATCTGGAGGCTGAGCATCAGAAACACAAGCCCTGAAAGAACATTTTTAAGCATTTTCATAAAGCATATCCTAAATGACCAATTAAAAGATCAGTTTTCAACAGGGGGCAGATATATTAGATTATATTAAACTCCAAGGTTTAATTAAGAATGCTCAGAAATGTTGTTACGGTTTAACAATGATTTTTCAAAAACAGTCGGATGAAATGAAAGAGAAAACATTTGAACCCTGATTCTACACCATAAAATAATCCAAATTACTGGAGGGCCACCGGAAGCCGGATTCGAAAGTGGCAAGGAGAAAACTGAAATGCTCTGAAATCATATGAGCCCTGTCTAGACTGACACAGATTATATGTGCTCTTGAGCATTAGTATCGCAGCCATTTCGAATCATTTTCCTCTTCTAAGGTTGCTTCTGGCTCAGTATGTCATTCATGACATAATTTTAACAAGATAATTATGTTTTGTTCTGGAAAAATTCTTTGCTCACACTTGTTTACATGCTTTTGTATGGGCTCTTCAAACCTCTAGTCAAACTGCTGTGTTCAAGTGATGTCAGAATTCAGGAGCTTCCAGTCTCTGTCTAGCTTCAAAATGGCAGCGCCCACAGGCCATTAAAAGTCGATTAATCAGCATTTTGAACTGGATTATTTAATGTGTGGGTGATCGTTTACACAGTTTGACATTATTTATGATATTTGTAAGCATAGCTGTATTAGTCCTGAAAATTTGAAATGAAGGTGGATTATCCCTTTAAGCCTTTGGGCTAGTGACTGATCCAAAATCCCTACTTACAGTTGTTTTGGAGTTCTTTGTGGTGCCAAAAAAATGCAGAAGTGAAGAACTTTATGAAAGTGCATTAATAATTCCATAGAATATGCCTACTAAAATTAGTAAATATTAATATTTAGGTAGATAATAATATATTCTGACATAGTTTAGTTTTGTTTGGGAAAATGTTACATCTGATAGAAACCAGTAAATGCTGTTTAAAACCTAATTTCAATAATCAATCAAGACCATTTTCAAACAAGGTAGATGAAACAAATGTTTTGATGAAAATTTGGTTTGGTTTGAATACATCAAACTTTATTATTGATCTTGTTTGTAAATGATAACTGCTAAAGCCTGAGAATTTCATTCAATCAAAGCACTGAGCAATATTTATCATCAAGTTTTCACACAGAGCTCCTAACTTATGATTCTTCATAGTAAATTGCACTTGACTATGCTGCCAGGTTTGGGGAGAACTGATAATTAATACCATTCCATCCCATAATCCCCACAATCCTGCATAATTTTCGTTGGACTAGACAAATACATTTTCTAGTAAAATTATTTTGGGCTAGTGAGGTGAAGAACTTTTATTCTGGCCTTGACATACAGATAATAAATAGCCAGAGTGCAAACCCTCAGATAAATGTATAAATTTGCATACATATAGGAACTACCAGTAGATGACGTTATAAGATACTTCTTATAGGAAATAGGATAATAGTAAAAATCCACATCCACAAGTCTCAATCCCAATTATAATCACAATTGGTACATATAATCACGTAGCAAATTAAGCCCTGCCTCATTTTAGTAGTTAAATTAATACATGGCAGTTGATGAAAAACAGCATTCAAGTAGACAGTGATGTTACTTTTAACTTGTTTATTTCAATTATATGATTAATGCAATAGTAACTATTTATGAACTGAAGAATATGTTGGTTAATGTTTTGGATATTAATTTGTGAATTCAGATGACAAATATATTAGACTAGCTAAATTATAATTATAATTATTTAACTGTAATTATTTGCATGTTGATGATTGGTGTATTATGGCCACTTTGTGCACATGGTAGGCTAAATGGGCTGAGCAACATCCAAAGGTAATGAGGCAAAGTGAAAGATGAAACACCCTTCTGACATATAGCCCAGCCAGGGTTTGAACCCAGGTGCTATGGATCTGTGGCCAACCACACTACAAGTTAGGGCATGGAGGTGCTTGCATGCATGTGTGTGTTTGTGATATACATACATCAAATATGCAAACATTTTGTATACAAACTTGAATTTAGGAGGAAGAAAAACATGTTTTAAAGAACACAATGTAGAGATAACCTATAAGAAGAACATTTGTCCATGGAAATTGTAAATATTATATGTGATAAGTATGCTTAGCCTTGACATTGATCAGACTTTGGACATATGGCCTAGAGGAATGATATTATCAGAACAAGGCATATTGTTGATGGATAATGGATCTCACAGACTGTGTAAACAAGATTTTTAATTAGATTTAAGCTTGTCATTACACTAATACAGTAAAGGACAGAACCTAATGCATTACACTCCTAATACTGAATAAGATTTAGTGACAATGTACAGTCAAGCTAATTTATTCCAAGACAAGTGACATTTTGACAAACTGAATAGTTTATAACATATAAACTATACACATGAGTCAAGAACCTCAAACAGGCTTTGACATTAGTCAATTTTCAAGACAAACTTTCCACCAAAAACATCAATGAAGTCATTTCCATGTTTCTGAATCACATTTTTATTCTCTTATAATACCCTGCAGCAGAGACCATGTTCCTGTTTCTATTACTGGAATAATTGTTTAATATTATTATCCATGAAAAATATACCTTTTTATAAACCCATTAAATTTAAAGGAAACTTACTGTGAACTATCTGTATAAAATATGATTTCTGTAAGAGGAAAAAATGTATAAGACTGACTTCACCTTTCTTACTTTGAAATCCAATCATCTAAATGATTCAAGTGAATCATCCCTGTGACTTAACAGGTACAATTACAGCTGTCCTCATAAAAAAATCACTGTACAGTTCTGAAATGTTGTACCATATTTATAAGAAAAGGTCACTTTAACACCCTCAAATATCATGCAAGCTGAATACACTAAATCCATATTTGCTGTGTGATTTAGGTCAGAAATATATGCACTACAGATCTATATATAAAAAAGACTTCTGTCAGAATAATTTGGTGGGAAGGACAAATTATCTGTAACCAACATAGAAAGGTTAATAGTTTTGTAGTAAATATAACTAAATTTAATATTATAAATGGATAAACAGTAATTACATATAATGGTTATGACTTCATCAGTTTTTTATGGAAAGTAGAATAATTAACCCAATAAAGTGTCCAGTTATTAAAATGAGGTGCATAAGAAAACAATTCATCAAAATACAAAATAACTCACTGCATTATATGAGTCAGGATATCAGCAAGAGAATGCTAATAATTCAATGAAAAGTGTCATTACCTAAATACATTCAAGCACAGATGTGAGAACAGTGAAACTGTATGTTTGCAATAATTGGAAACTAGAATTATCACTGAAAACACTGTGTACTGCTTTGAAAATATGTCCACCCCAATGTTCCTTCTTTATTTCCCTTGCAGCACTGGAATTTGTTGACTCTCTTGATATTAACAGTGGCCATCTGTTAATCTTTGGTGATTTCAATATACACTGGGATTGCCAGAGGAATGCAGATATTAAACAATGGCTGACATTATTAGCTCTGCCAATCTCAGACAGCATTGGCAAGACAGAACACAAAAATATCCACCTGGTCACATCTTGAATCTTTTCATGCCATCTTAACACCCACTGTTTAAAATTATTCTTGACACAACAAGCACTTGTAACTGTGGTCTGTCAATACCCTTGTTAAATATTGTAGAAACTGTTGTAACTCTCTGTTATATGGCATATCTGATTATAGCATCAATCAACTTCATCGGATTCAGAATTGTGCAGCTAGCATAGTGCATTGTTCACGAAGCGAAGGAAATACTATTTTTCAGGAAAAAGCATATACATGTATAAGATTTAAAGGTAAGAAATCAAGATATGTAGGAAAAAGTATATCATATTTATTCAATATAAGATTGATTATTGACATTTTTATGGTACAGCCCCCACCTTACTCCTTCAAGCTGTCTGATCCATCCACTTTTATTTAAATTTGAACTAATATGGGATATCAAGACTATGTACTAGTACTCTTTTCCTTCTACAATTAAAGTTTTCTTCTACAGGCTTAATATTTATTCATGGACTTTTTTGTTCTAAGTGGATTTTTTGGTTCAGGTCATAAGGTGATTGTACATTTAGTGTTACAGCCTACACTTTGTTGAATAGGTTATTGGCAGAAAATTTAAATACTACATCTCTTGAAAATTTTAAACCCGTTCTAAAAACACACCTGTTCAAGGTTGCTTTCACAGTTAATAATAATTATCATTTAAATCTTTTATTGTTTTTTTACAGGGTATCACTGTACAGTGCCTTTGAATGTCTCCTGCTAGTAAGGATGCTTTATATAATATACATTATTATTATGTAAGTGAATAAAATTAAAACTGTCAAAAAGTATGCCTGAATTATATCTGTACATCACCATGGAATATAGTAGTTCTGGAACACCAGTAAGATACCACAAGGCACCTGACCCTTTAATTCAATAAATTAGAAAAATATGCTAAGCCATTTGTTTTTAATCAGCAAATCATGAATAAGACATAGCTCTTACTGTGTGTGTGTGTTGATTTCCCTTGGTGCTGGTCATACCTTGAACATTTGGCTGAGGGGTGACTCTCTAGGGAAACATCCCACAAACATATGATTTGAATCCACAAATCAAAATACAACCCTTATTTAAAAATAACAGCTGATTTCAGAAATCCAGTTAATATTCTAACTTTCAATACAACAATTTCAGAAGTATGAACTATGTACCAAGTTTATATATGTTTTCTCATAAAACCAAAAGCTGGTCTCAGACAACACCTAGCCAACCTACCTATAAAACTACAAGCTGTAGGAGCAGCCAGGCAACCATATGTTATTCCAAAACATACTGTGGTCATTCAATCACTTTACAATTGTAAATTTTTCCAGAAGAGATATTTTATAATAGAATCATTTCATGCCTGCCAGATAGTTGTACTTCAAATGATCAGTTTAGTTTAGCCAAGCCTGACCTATATAACTATAGTTAAATTCTGAAGTTTAGCATCTGCCAACAGTAGACATTTGTTTTCACATCCTTAACTTTTTGTTCCTGCCAAGCTTTTATCCAAATTAAATGAAACTAGCAAATAATATCAGGATTAAAACTAAAATGTACTTAAATCATTAAGCAAGAAAGAGAAAAACTGACATTTTCACTTCACACTGTTGACTAATTATACCACATATCAGATGTACGTAAAACCTCCAAAACATACAGGACAGAGAAACATTATTTATCGGTGAGCAACCTTGAACAAATGAGTTTTTAGACACTATTTTATAGAGTAAGAATAACGGACTGGATACCGACCTCATTTTCTCCTAGTTTGAACCACCTAGCAGATTCTCAGACTCTACATAAAGGTTTATGCTAAACAATTGCAGTGTGATGTGACTGCAGTAGATTAGCAGTAGCATCAGTAAAAACTGTAGATACCACTGAATAAATATCTTTAAAAAACACATAACCACAAGGATAATTGATAACAATGAAAAATATCACATTCCTTCAAGGGTTATAATAATGCTTTATTCAAAAACACTTTGCAAGGATAATGTAATAAGAAGTGATTCTGTTTTTTAACTGATTAAAAAAAAATATTATTAGCTTAACTTTTTAACAAAAACATGTTTTTAGTTTCTAAGCACTGTACAAGCTCAGGTTAACATATCAGTAATATCCAAGTGTTATTCAAACCCACAAAAGCAATTTGTGACAAAAAGTTAGGGAAAATGTCTGCTCTGAATCAAGTTTTTAACTATTCATTGATCATCTGTCAAATGATGCCACATTAATCAAATTTAACCAGTGTTAATAATGTGATACTAGTATTAGGTATATATAAAATTGTCAAAGAAGAAAGAATCTTGTGTAAAAGTTCACATTATATTCTGGATAAACAAATAGAGATGACTAATTTATTTTCATACAATTTACAAATCCTTACCCAGATCTACAATAAAAGCTTTTGGTGTTTGAGAAACAGAGCATACCCTTGTGAATAATTTACCATCAACATCATTCTTCCATCTTACAGTGTGTTTGCAAGTTATGAACCAACTACTCCTTATGTCTAGTAATATAATGTGGTACTTGACAATTTTAATCACACACTTAATATTCATGAGCTTAGTAAGCTACACAAGAGTTGTGCTCTATTTCCAACAATGATTATTTGTTCAAGAATTATAGCTGATAGTACCAGCAATTAATAAACTAATAAACTACTATACTACTCCAGTAAAAAATGATAATGTTCTCCCCCCTGACTAGAATGTACAGATTACATAAAAATCAGATAGATACAGTTACAATCAGTTTCATTTGAAATGTAAGCATAAAGAATTTTAGCAGAATAAAAAGAAATGAACTACAAAATGTCATATTCCTAACATTTACTGAAGAAATACATATCCCATAAAGACCTGTACACAAAAAATTGTAAAAAAAGCCTGAAAACAAAAGCGAACATATCATGAGAGGTTTGTTGCAACTCTACAGTTAGTGAAAATATAAAAAGGCTTACTCTTGTTCCTTTTCCTGTGCCTGTTTACGACTGAGGTCCTTCTCCACGCTGTAGTCAAGGATGGATTTAATGCCAAAATGTTGCATCCTTTGGACAGTTGGCTTAATCCTAATCTCATCTTCACCAGCAACAAACTGGCCATAAAATGATGCTTTCATAACCTTCTCAAACAGGGTTTTACCCAAGATTGCTCTTCCAAACTTCAACAACTGGAAATAGAATAATCACTCAGATAATCATTCATCCGTACTGGAAAAAATTAATTAATATTACGAGTTAACATTTATAGAACTGGTGACATTTGATGAGCCCCTTGTTAAAATCTTGGATCAATGAAATAGCTTAAAGTGAATAATGTTTATGCCTTATGCTTCACCAAGCATCGTAGGCACCTCTGTGGTCTAGTTGGTAATGCATTGGACCACAGATCACTCCACCAGAGTTCGAATCTTGGTGTGAGCATATCTGAAGGGTGTTTCATCTTTGACTTCGCTTCATTACCATGTCAGTAAGAAATTATCAACCAGTTATATTTGTTCACATGTGATAGGTATAGTAATCTGCTCCACTAATCCATCTGAATACGCTCCCACATTCCTGGGACCAAACAGACATTTAAACTAACCAAGAAAGATTAAAATAACTATGAAAATACCACCAAAATATTACAACTAGTTCTTAAAGTTAAATTGTGAAGAACTTTACTAAAACATGAATAGTGCTTGAAATTTGACCAGCAATAAATTACATGGATTATGTCCCATGTCTAATGTTTTTTATTAGGTTTATGTTGCTCATAATGAGACAACCTCCCCCCTCCCAGATGTTGCACCAGCTCAGTCACATGAGGCATTTAAGACCGAACTCCATGGTTGTCTCCTAAGATGAGCCAGCTAACAGTATCTTGTAGACTCTATATAGCCATGTACCATGCACGACTTCAATTTGTGCAATGACACTGCCACCACTCTCACTAGTGCACCAGTACGCGATATCCAAGTTTGGATTTTGTACTTATTAGGAAGAAGAGAAGAAAATTTCCAAAAGTTGACAAAGTGGAGAGTTCCAGTTGTAGTATTCAATGACTAGGGCTAGGCCTACAATTTCTAAAACTTGACACAATTCACACCACTCACTCACATAGAAAAGGTTGAAAAGAAACTGTTAAAGCTTAAGACACCAAATCTGCAGGGCCAGATGGATTCCACCCAAGAATTCTCAAGGAAACCGCATCCTCTATATGTCTTCCCTAAGTACCATCTACATAAAATCAATGGCTGAGGGAGAAGTACCATCTACAGGGAAAGAGGGCAACATCACACCCATCCACAAAAAGGGAGCAAAACTGCTGTAGGAAATTATAGACCTTTAAGCTTGAGAAGACTGATGGAAACCAGGGTTATCAAAAATCATGGATTAATCCAGGGTTTATGACGGCATGTCATAAATAAGTTTATGACAGTTTATGACATGATTGCATCATAAACTGTCAAAAGCATATATTTTTTAATATAAATATTGGCATAGCCAATAAATTTTGACATATTTTCCAAGATATACATGAAAAGTAGTTTTAGAATGGCTTAAATTATTAATATGTTAATATTGTGATATTAAAAGTAAATTTATTATACAATAAGTTAGGGTCTGATTATTAGACTATGGTAATCATACATGGTATTGTTTGTAGCGAAAATCAATTGGCTCGATTAGTCTGCCATTTGTTTCTAGAGCTTAGGGGACAGTATTAATTTAATTGAACTATTCATTAATTGGATGACAAGCAAGACACTGCCCTCTTGGGTTGGTGCTGGTATTTATATGTGGCTGACCATGCATTGACAATGACAAGTGGCTTCACTTAGTGATCCTCCATGTGGCAAGAGTGAAAGATATCTGCTACCAGACATGGGGTCAATTCTGGAATTGAAGTTTGCTACAAAAAATTAAATTTACAAATTAATTTTTTCATTCAAAAATATTACTTCCATGACAATCCTACTTGGAATATAAACTACTCAGAGTAGGTATTCCAAGTAGGTACTCGGAGTACCAATTCGTGGTAAAAAGTAGTACGTAAAAACTGGATTTAGAATTGATAAATTTCATGTGGAATTGACCAAATGGAATTGGCCCCATGTCTGTCTGCTACTCTGATTCCATTAATCCATCTTATAGCTTTCATATTAAATATTAAAGAGCCAAGCTTGTATTTTGTCACATGATCCTCCGACGACTTGTATTGTGATTTGTATTATTGATGATTGATGCATCAAATGGACTGATTCAATTATGCATGTTGTCTGTTATGGGATCTATTAGAGATCTATACTTCTATTTCTATTCATTATAAATGAGAAGTGTGTCAATGTAGACCCCCTATAACCTATTGGCCTATAACTAGAAGTATAATAATAATGGCCTATTGCCCTATGGGCCTATATACTATAGGCCTATTATGTATTGTACGCACAAATAACTTTCATTGCTTTGGATTCACGATTCTAGTTACTCACCTTTTTGTTGTATTTCACCAGTGGTTTGTATGCGCAGAGTTTGAAGACAAGAAGGGCCCGAATGAGTTCACCATTTGTCTTGCTTTTAAATGATTCCCTTGCGTTTTCAAATGTCGGGTCGATTTTCTGAAACGCGGAATCGGGTTCTCTTGAATCACCTTGCTTTGCATGTTTCGTGTCCGCTACCTTGTCTTCTACACTTGTTGTCTCTAGAATACCGACAGATATTGCCTTGTGTTGTTTAATTGCTCTGTGTATACCGCAACGTAGCTGATTATATTGATTTCTGTTGATAATGGGCAATTTATTTCGAAGAAAACAACTCATACTGGTAGCCATAATGAGAGCCCCCGATTTGTGTACGAACTGAGAAGACCACGTGACGAAACGTATCGGCCTAGCCATATTGAATCGCTGATTGGCTAGTTATGTGGGCGTGACATTTCACGTCATCTGATTACGTCACGCAACAGACACCTAGACAACGAAAACACAGCACGCAACTGATGGAATGTACTAGAGCCTAGATATATATATCAGAAAACCTTTGAATTGAGAACAGGCTTATACGCGAAATAAAATTTAATGAATCGGGGGAAGTTTATATATATATATATATATATATATATATATATATATATATACACAACATACATATATATATATATATATATATATATATATAGGCAAATAACACATACTGACATACTTCACATAGCATGATGATGATAGATAATGGTTTTAGGAACATTTAATAGGATTTATATACAATTACAAGTGTCAAAAATTATTTATACAATTGTTTTAAATGAGTGAGTTTGTTTAGGCTAGACTGTATGATCTAAAAAAAAAACTATCGCAGATGTGGTGCTTCCCATACGGAATTGAGGTGAAACATATAAGCGTTTAATAGAAAGTTATACCACACACGAGCGTATATATATATATATATATATATATATATAGAGAGAGAGAGAGAGAGAGAGAGAGAAAGAGAGCTATATTTATTACGAAGCAGATTCAGAATTTATTACTTACAACCAAGTATAGTTTTTTGTGGTGTATCATTACAAAAAAACTCTGAGGGGATTTCATAGGGAAATGCTTGGATCGATCATCTATTTTGACTTTAAATTTATATATTATAATTAGCATATCAGAGTATAAAGTAAATTTGATACGTGGGCACACTGCATTAATTATATATATATATATATATATATATATATATATATTACCGTCAATTAAGCTCACAAATTATTATGTATGAGAGAAATTAGGAGAAAATGTAAGAGAAGTATAAACTACCACAATTTTTAATGACTGTGTGCTTAATCGTGTTGGTGTCAGAGGGTTTTTAGATATAGATATGTTTATTCAGTCCAAACCTGGCACGTACATCCAAGGAAAATTAAGTTGTTTCAGTATTAGTAACTCATAGATTAATACTGCATGATTACCACACACACACACACACACAATTTTTAGTATATGTGTTAAAGTTAAAATATTCACATTAATCTGGGATAATCTAGTGTTTGGAATCCAACACTGATGTTACAAGATGTACTCATTCTCTGACATTTACAAGAATTTTCTATTTATGTTCACATGCACTGGTTATGTCTCTAGTATATGCATGGTTTATGGTTTATCATATTGTTCCGTACTGCTGTGTAAAAAGAATGTGCATCATATGATTTAAATGAGTCTCGGTTTGGGTCCGTTCCAATCAAAGGCACCAACATATAGCAATATCGTATACGGTGTCATACCAACAAGATGAATTCCAAATGTACATATCGAGAAAATATCACAAGACGAATCCTAACAAGACAAGCTCTCATAATTTACATTAAGGGAACCATGGCCAATCATAGGCGTGGTATCAAATATGGCATACTTACAACTTGCCCAGGCAAACATCTTGATACAAATCATAGTAGAGATTTATAATGTAAACATGTTCAAGGTTATTCCAACTGAACAAATTCCCATGGAAGATTATTGTATCTATACATTTACGCTTCAGGATGGTGACGTAATTCTTCCCTCCTACGATTCGTGCAGAAATCAGATGTGGTTGTCGTGTAGAGAGAACATGCCCCCATTACCAAAGACCCATACTGACATGTAAGACTTGTCTGGAAGATGGTCCACTACATTGTCTGGAGAACGATTTGTGCTTCATCGAGATGATAATATGATCATCTTTTCTACTGAAACTTTGCTCACAATCTTAACTCAGTGTGATATCATTTGTATGGACTGAACATTCAAGGCTGCCCCTGGTTTGTTCTATCAGTTATATATTTTTCATGCATTTTATCATGGACACTTCGTTCTCCTTTCCAGTAAGACTCGTATCATGTATTATCATCATATGTTCTCCATCATCAGGCGGGAGATCATGGAACTAGATCTCGAATTCACGCCATCAACGTTCATTACAGACTTTGAGTCAGCCATCATCTACTGTATCAGGACACACTTCCTCATAGCCACCCACCATATTGAGTTTAATTACACTATCTCAATGAAAAATGCATCAATTTGACAAGAATTTTATCAACAAAAGTATTATATCATCGTGTCCAGATGAAATATTATGATAGGATAGAACTATATCATTTTTGAAATGAATTCGTCCAGATGAGTTTCGTCTCGTTGGGACTCCCTAAAATTCTACTCATTCATTTGGGATTCTTCTTATTGGGGCTAAATCATCGTCTACACAATTAAGGCTGTCTTTATACCTGGTTCTTGATGTTGAGGGAACATTTGCTGGAAACCTGCAATCTGTGGTGTTTGGTAAAGTCCCGTGTTATATGATGCCAGATAGATCACGTATGCTTGATATCAAAATTTAAATGTTCAAGTCTCTTTAGATGGTGGTGTAGATGATTTTTGTTTAATTCATTTGATCAACACCTGATAAATGAACCAAGAGTAAGTTTCGACGGGTGACATCCGAAAACAAATCACTTCTGCGCCATGTTACTTTGATACTGATGGTATCACACACACACATACTGGCACACACACACACGAGTAAAATTTTCGACATATCTGACCGACTCCCTATGGATAAGATTATCAAATAAATAATTCTTACACTAGGATTCGAACTTTGTCAAAGTATTGTGCTACCAAATGCGCTTCGAAAGTGCCATGTGGGGTGTGGGAGGGCGTTCGTTTTTAGATAAAATTTTGATAAATCGGTTCCTTTTTATTTATTTAGTGAAATTGGTTCTGAATAAATGTCAGTTAAACTAACATACTGAAATTAGAATACGCTATAGTGTGTGTTGTCGACCTACTAATGACAGGTCAAAATCTGTATAGTAATGAATATAAATCCTTGCTCATATAGAACAAATTTGCTTCATTAACATTGATATCTATACGACGAGTTGTTTATCTGAGGCAGTCTTTCTATGTAGCCTTCATTTACCTTTAGCTGAAGTCAACGTAACTATTCTAGTGTTAGAATGGCCTTACCGGTTTGATGCACATTTATTTATGGTACAGTGACTATTTGATTAAGCTTCTAGAAATTTGGTGAGGCCCTAATAATTCTGTGTCCTTAAACTATAGAAATATTTGTTTATCATGTCGGACACACTTTATGTATCACAAGCAAGGAAATACACAACAACAAAATAGGTCACGTAGTGTTAATTTAATATATATATATATATATATATATATATTAGTCGGCAACAAGCAAAGTGCACGTATGAAATTATAGGACACATCATGTGTGTGCACTTATGGACGTACACTTATGCGTGCGTAAGCCATATAAAACATATACAAAGTGCCTTATTCCCGTCCTTATTAAAACAATTATACACTTATTATTAATAAAGGGTCTCATCGTGCAAATATTTGATTCTCTTAAGTTGAATTCCTACTGCCTGAGCATGGAGCCTAATCCTTCTATTGTCTGTGGATAGGTTCATAATGTAGGATCATAGGGATTAGTGGGGAGAAGCGAAGAATGTTTTGAGCAACTACTTCCCTACAGTTTAATTTATACTTGATTAAAGGAAAATACAATCGTTTGGTATGGTAATCCGCTGTACCAGGCTCCCATGACGGGTTTAGATTCCAATGGCATTTATATCTATGGTTTTTTTTCTATCCAACTACTCTATTTCCCTAAAGACCAGCCCCTCTGCAATATATCTAAAAGTAGGCTAAACAAAACCCTAATTTTTTCACTATCATAAAGTGACAACCTTTATCAGGGGTTATTCTGTAGCGCATATTTTTTGTACCATCTTAACACTTACCACCATAAACACAAACATATCACAACTTGTCCAAAGGCTTCATAAAAAGATATTAAGTAAAAACAGTCCACTCTGACTCAAGTAGCCTTCAATTTAAACTTCTCATTAAAACATCCATTAAGTGCAAAATCCTATTCCAGTCAATAATGCTGGAACTTATTCAGATTATAAGCCATTTATTAAATACATTTTACTCATCCAATAACAAAATTTCTGTAAACAATTGATTAATAATGGAGAATAAAAATTTGTTGTTAACCATCTAAATGAGAAAAGGAATAAAAAAGCATTATAATATCCAAGACAAATTTAATTATGTACCTTACTACTGATAATACCAACATTCATAAAATATATATTGTATATGAAGTCTGCTGATACTGTAGGCTGAATGCTCAACTAGACAATTTTATCTTGTTGAAATGTTTCAATACATAAAAAAAAGTAACTGGCAAGATTAATTTATTAAATGCAGTTAATTTATTCATATACATACACATATTTTAATACACACTGTTTGTCTTCATTACTACAATTGCAAAACATGAGTGGGAGTCTCGTAATTCTTAATTATTCTAGAGGAAAGAACAGTTATTATTTGAAGAAAAAGACCTATTATATAACTTATTTGCACGTTTTATGTTAATCTATACTGTAAAGGCACACATACAATATATCAAGAAAAGGAAACATGTGGTCTTTTTATACTCAGCTAAAATCCACTAGTATATTTTGGCAATCTATCAAAGAAAACATTTAGCTGCACATGTTTCATAAAATAATAAACTGCTCCACGTGACATCCTAAAACAATATAGGATCAGACAAAGTTCACATAATAAAAGGTAACTGATAATTATATATATATATATATGTATATATTAATATGATTTGTTTCAAATACTTGCACATCTCTGGCATGTTGACAGATAAGGCTGTGCTCCGTTGAACAAAAACTTGTAATGGATTTATCTTTCTAATGTACATATTTTTGTTAATTATATACAATGTGTACAAAGTTATCTTACAGCAATATTACTTGTTAAAATCATCCCTGGAAAACCAACACACACCCACACACACGCCCATACATGCACACACACACACACACAAAACACAGTGTATTTCATGTGGCCAGGAAAATCATTCAGAAATCAGGTTAACATACAGTACTGAGTATATAGGGCTTCACAGGAGTTAACAAGTTACCATTAAGTCTAATAATTTAATTCAGATGATTTCAAAAGTTACACTTTGATAACAAGCAGAAGTGAAAAGCAGTAATTGTCACAATCATGTAGAGATCTACATGCCACTATGTGACATGGGACCGCATTGTTTCTAAAATGTGTATGGAAACAGCATACAAACGGAAGCCACATTACATCATCATTAAAATCATGATACTGATCACATTAGCATAAGGTGCACATAAAACCTGAAGGACTATATCCCATAAATGCAATGTACAGTGTTCATGGCATTACCAAAACACAGGGTGGTCTGACCAACTATGCACAAAACTGAATAACATAAATTGGTTATTCTGTGCCGTTCTGGTAATGACAAATAACAATCAGTCAAAGTGTAACAATGGCAAAAGTATAAAACGAAATGCTTTAGTCATTAATATCCTGACAAAGGTGCCAGTGCTACTATACAGACCTGTTTGATAAAGATTCCATACTTCAAAAGAAGTGATCAGACCAGTGATTCCTCTACTCCATACAAATCATAACATGGCTGTACCACTGAGCACCAAATCAATTAATAATCAGTACTGTAGCCAATTCCTGTTAGCTTGCTACAGATCAGACAATTGATCTGGCCACCCCATATTATCTTGTGAAGCTAGCACCATCCCAAATCTAGTGAGGGTTTACAAACACTATGCCTCCACATTACTCAGTCTTTATCGACAAAATCTTTACACACAATAAATCCTGAGCTATGGGCTTCTAGGCTATCTCAGACGAGCACACTGTCATTTTAATCATGCCGATCTCCTTTCGAGCAAATATATGAAAAGTTACCACTTCCCATAGATAATGAAATAATTCACTTAATACAACACTTAAAGAAATGAAAATCAGCTTACACATGAGAATAACTTAATAGTCAGACATCTAAATACAGCATAACGATTAATATTGGCAGCACTACACTGAAGCTCCAATACAATCACTTGTTCCAGGATCCAAAATTAAAATCCAGTATAAAAATGTCATCTGGACACTTTTCATAAGTCATGGAAGTCGAAGTGAAACATAATTGGGAAAAAGATCTAGATGTCCAATTGTGAAATGGTGATGTTTTCCAGGCCTTCAAGTTACAGGTTACAGATTGGTTCTATTCAGAACACAAAATGTTCATCCAATGTTAGTCTCCGTCAAATGGTGTTATCTTTCACCGTCTCAGCTGCTGATCATCAGTGAACTTGAGGTGACATTACCCTATTTGTACCATACACAGTAATAATCCAGGGTCTGTCACCAAATGGTAACCTAAAGTGAAAGAATTTTAACTAGTTACATAAAATTCAAGCAGAGGTCCTGCTGCTGTTCTGACTGTAGGCAAATTTATTCTGGGTAGTGGCATACTGCGAAGTATAGTGTTTATCTTCAGCCTTAAGTAGGTCCATCTGGTGACAGAATAAAATCTCAGCCAACCTACACTAAGTTAGCATAGTGTTAGAGCTGTGTTTGTGATGAATGACTCTGATTAGGTGTTGAAGCCTGGTGTGCACTAAAAGATGTCGAGCTGGCACTAGATGTCAAGTTTAGCAAAGAATCACGCATAGAGGCAGTATCAAGGTCTTCGTATTTATATGAATCTTGGGTTGACTCCACTATATGTGATGAATCAAGGCCCATTTTGGTTGTCTGCAGGTCAAATTCTTCAAGCTCTCTTGTTTGCCTTTCACGAAGCTGTCTCCTACGTTTTGAGCTGTCCACACTTTGGTTCTTCATTTCTTGTTCCATCTGTAATAAACATTATAACCATACACATAATTCTTACTGACAGCATAAACTTTAATTCACAAAACAATCGTTTATGGCATATACAAGATGGAACATACCAGCAAAAATTAGCATATGCCCAAGAATTAACAACAGGTTCTGCTATTTGGGAGAACCTTGGTTACATGACCAATAAAATATCAACATGGTAGCCAAAAGTTTGCTGTTAATAAATCCAGTAAATCACAAACAATTTAATAATTATGATAATGATTGAATGAGGACTTAAACAAATAATTAGTGTGAATTACAGATGAGAAATGAGTACCTCTGAAAAAGGTTATCACATTGCAATAGACAGAATGGGAGAATATGGCTATTAATTTGTTGTCACAACAATAATCTTTTGTTCTGTTTATGACCGAGACATTTTCAATACCAAATTCAGAACAGTGGATTGATTCCATATGAAACTTCACTTAAAGAAACAGTTCATTTTCATTTCAAATTTTCAGAACTAAAACAACCTATGTTTGCAAATATTATAAATGATGTCCAAATGTGAATACCAAACATCACATACTAAATAATCCAGTTCAAAGTGCTGATAAATTTATTATAACTCATCTTGGCACACAGCCATTTTGAAGCTAGACAAGAGACTGGAAACTCCTGGCTGATGACATCACTTGAAACAAGCTGTTTGCTGAGAAGTCTATATTCCCGGTTAAAAGAATGTGTACAAGTGTTAGCCAAGAATAATTCTGGAACAAAATCTTAGTAACCTTATTAAAATTTCACCATGAATTACCTACAGCCATATTAGTTTGAGACACAATGAACATTACAAGATGAAGATGATTCTAATAGCACTGAAAAAAGTGGAATTATCAATGAAAGCATGGAGAACCGGGAATACTAACTGGTGCCTATATGAACTCTGTGTGCCAATGGACTCGGAGAAGGAATCTCTTTGTTGTAACTCTATACAGAATCTGAACTGTATTTTAACTCGGATGAGAAATGTGTATCACAACATCCTGATTTTTTTTGCGCTATACATTTAAACAGTGGCATTTTACAAATGGTGTAAGTAGCAATGGCAGATTTGTGGCACCACACAATTTGATACCAGATGGAATTGACAAACAGCTATGTTTGTTTCATTATTGGTAGTCACACATGGAAATCATTCAATAGTACACAAGAGCTTAGATATTACAGGAACATTTCACCCCAAGATAATATGATTTGATGTGTAGTGCTTACAAAAATAACCCCAAATCACACAATAATAATTACAAACTCTAACTGGTATCATAGATATAAGAAAATAATCCTAATTATTAGAGGGTAGCCATTACAGCTTCCTCAGATGCGAAATTGTGTCAGGTCACAGGTAATCTGGCTTAGTCAGACTCATGACCCCTATCCCATGCTCAACCTAACTGCTACTATTTGAAGGCATCCTCAGTTTATTTACATAAATCTGACAGCTTCTTGCAACAAAAATACAAAACAATAATCTTAAGATGATATTTCACTAGGTAGTTTTCTTTAGCCATTTTAGTAACTCATGAGACTGTCTGGACCAACTATGCTGTAATATTTGTAATATGCTTTTGTTCTGAAAATACATGTTTGCCTGACCACTGTTACATTGTTATAACTAGGTGATACAAACAGCTTGTACTAAGTAATGTCAGATTTCAGGAGCATCTGGTTTGTGTCTGGCTTCAAAATGGTGGTTACCACAGATTGATTCACCAGCTATTTGAACTGGAATATTTATTATGTGATTGATCATGTTCATATTTTGAAATCATTTATAATTTGTGTGAGGATATTTGTATCTGAGTAAACGTTACTCCCAAAACTACATTTGCAGCCCAAAAATAAAAACATTACTACATTTGCAGCCTATCAGATTTAACACGTTTCTAAGAACATTTATCAGATAACACTATATCAATAAAAGTGCACTTGGGAGTGATGATACAGTTAGATAACCTTTTTTTCAGACTGGATAAGGCCCAGAAGTAATTATTTTGTTGTCTAATTTTACACAAATGTAGACATCTCAAACAAAAGCAGCTGATAGGATATCTGCATCTGTTTCACTGATCTGTCAGCAAATTTGATATATATATATATATATATATATATATATATATAGTATAGATAGCCAATAAAAGAGATCCTATATACACTTATTTTATGAAGCAATTGTGAAGGTGAATAAACTTAGGTATTGATAACTCCAAGGTATGAAGAGACCATCACCATATATGACATCGCACTACTGACCTTTTGCTCTAGAAGAGCTCGTCTGAGTGAGACTTTCTCTTCCAGCTGCTTCCTTTCCCTTTTATGTTGGGCTTCAATCTGCATTTTGATCTTACTCTGGTATGCCATAAGAAGTTCTAGTTCTTGAGCCAAATGTTCATGCAGCTCCTTTGCCTCTAGCTCTTGAGCTGCATCCAACCTGAACTGAAGTGATGATACAAAACACTCCATTGTAACAAATACTATAAAAAACATTGTTAAGAGCTGTATTATAAATTCAGCAAGAAGTCATGGAATAAAAACCATTTAGTCAAGAAAATAATGAATTTGTCTCTTTGTGTTTAAAGATACATACAGCATAACGCAGGATGCTGCACTAAAATTCATATAAAATATTAACCCTGATTCAAGTTAAAACACCATGAGAGTCTGTAAGTAGTATTTGCTTACACTTTGCTGTTGCATCATCTCTTTAATGCTATGATCATATTGTTCACCAAGTAGAGCCATCTTCCTCATCTGTTCTTCTTTTAGCTTTTTGATTACAGCCTTCTGTTCAGGCTTTGGTGTGTTTCGCAGTTTCTGCTCTTTGAGTGCCTTATACTGACGCTGTTGGGTCTTGATGGCATCTTGAAACTGGCGTCGAATGCACTGTTCCTTGGCCTACAATAATAAAACATAGAGCTAAATGACAAATAAAAATGATTGGGGGGGGGGTCAAAACTGGACATATTGCTGCTGAGAAATAATTCATTAAGCCACAACTGCCACCTTTTCAAATTCAACCCACTTTAAGACTCTTTGGTTGCTGTTTCACTTCAATGGCATGTCTTTGTTTGAGTTCACGTTTTGATCTGTCCATGTATGCCTTCTGATTGATGACTTCGGTTTGATGCTGTTTAGCCATTTGTTCTTCACGCAGTTTGTGTACAGCCTGTAAAATCAAATTGAACACTTTCAGAACACTTTTCAGCACACACCAACAGATTTAAGAATACTTGACTTACACATTGCACACATTTCTGAACTAATTTTGTTCATCCTACCTGTATATGTTTATATTCTAAGTCTTGTGTGGATTCATGATGTCTTAATAACATTTTGTGTGCTGCCTGTAATTGCGCTTCTCGTTTTGTTAATTCCTAGGAAGAAATGACAGTTGGTCACTTTATAAAATAATAAGACAGGACATCACTTTTTTAAATGAGATCTGGGAAGTGTCTAGCTCAATAAATGACCAATACCTAATTTAATTTCAAAACTGTACGTTCTTTGTTATGCTCTACATACCTCTGTTAAGAAATTGATTTCTTCTTGGTGTAGCTGTAACAGACGTCGTCTGCGGAACTTCCTAATTTCTATGTCAACAATATCCTTGTGTTGTTTGCTAAGACCACTCTCCTTACACTGAAGCTGGTGCTGTATTGATTCTTTCTGTGTTTTGATGGACTCATCACGCTCCTTCTTAGTCAATCGTTCATCCATACTCTGGAATCACATCACATCTCATACATCAATACAAACACTTAAAAACAGCTACACTAGATGACCAAGATATAAAAATATGCACCTGTCATTTCAAAACAGCAACAAGTTTTTAAAACAACTAATTAAATTCCCAATTATTTTACATTCAACGCCAACATCTGAGAATTAACAATAAACCTTTCTCATCTCTTCTTTGTATCGCTGATACTCCTTCTTCTGAAGCTGTTGAAATTGTTTCATTTCACATTCCTGTTGCTGTTGTAATAATCTGGACTTTTTCTTTTCTTGGATCTCCGAGTTGCGTTTCTGAAAAAGCCAAATTATCATATATAGCAGGTGGAGGATAACTACCATATTTTGTAAAATGTATTTAGTTTGTAGTGTCATTCCTATATTATATGCTAAAGTTTGCTTTATCTTATACTCTTTAAAAACATATGATAGTCAAAGTATTATAATCTGAATGTGCAAATGTACTGTCTTAAAGGAGCATTCCCCCCAAGGGAAGGAAAATGTATTAAATACCACTGCTTTCATAACAACTTTAATATTTGCTCCTTCCTTTCTTTCTCCTATTCTATGAATGGTGGAATGAAAGATACATAATCACTATGGAGCTTTAATTGCATTACAAGAAGCGTGATATTTCATACCCTGTTTGTGCAAAACTTGTTGAGCTACATGTTGAGCTTAATCAGCACTGGTTGCTAACAAGAAATGTTTTTTAAACTATTGTGTCCCCAAATTAGTAAATTAAGTCCCAATTAATGTAAATAATACAGTACTTGCATTGAAAGTTATTGCAATAAGCACAAAAACATTGATCATCATAGGGGAAATAAAGAATTCGCGATTAGCAAAAACATAATAAACAAAATAAAAAATCTAATGAATTATACAACAAATCATCAAACATTTGCCATGTTCAAGAAAGAGCTAAATTATTTATGCCAGGATATTAATTGATATATTAAAATTTTCCTAAAGTTTACCAGGTAAAAAGCCATGGACATTGTTTACTCACAGATCTTCTTAAGTAACTGAGCAATGTCTGATATTAATTAAATGTGCAGAATTATTTTGGTATTCATGTACTATGCAGGTGGGATATCAACTTCAGTAGTCACACCAATTCAATATTCATGTTAGTATGAGATACTAATTGTAACCAAAACATTACAGATAAAACTTACTGGGTAGTAGGATTTTGGTCACTGATTCTAAAACTAATAATATGATTATTACTTAATAAATACCTAAAATTAATTCTTCATCACAACATCAATGATATTGTTAAATAATTCAAATGTAAAATATCATAAAGTATGACTCATTAAAATATGAAACTAATTTTCTATATCACAAATGCCATGTAAACAAGCTATACTTTTTGGATACAGACTATTATAATGCTAGAATTTTTTTAATTCAAATAACATTCATACCTTTCTTTCCAATTCCTTGGCATGTTTCTGTTGTAATGATTCCATTTCCTTTGCAAACTGGGCCATCAAATTTTCATATTCTTTGTCCAGTTTTGTTTTGTGTTCTTCCATTTCAGCTGCAAATTTGTTCTCTTGCTACAAATACAAAAATATATTTTTGCCACCTACGATCACAAAATGAAATGGTGACATTTTCAAACCAGAAGTTAAATATTAAATAGGTATCACATATGATATATTAAATGATTAGAAATGTTTTGATGAAGTAATTACTTGTTGCAGTTGTTTCTGGTGTTGTCTTCTCAGACGTTTGTAGCCAGTCATCTGTTCTCTCATAGCACTTTCCTGTCTGTGATCATATCGTTGTTGGTTCACAATAGATGTTGTACGAATTGTTGCAAAATTGTTAGCACCAGGTTCACTACCTATACTACCGCCAGATGACTGTAAAATACAGAGTTTACACATAACATTAGCATGTGACATATTTAATTAAATTGTTTACACAGGAAGTAATGCAACAGCTACAAATGGTTATTATTTCAATGAATATTTCTAAATCTTAACAAAAATAGGCATCTTTAATATACTGGTTATGTTTCATGTCCTTCTTGACACTTACATCAAATATTCTGATGAAATTATACTACATTCCATCAGTCAAACCAAGCCAACTAGAGACAAATTCAGTATTATACTTTTGGATTAGTAATTATCAATTACACCTTTTACAGCTGATACTAAGTCTGACAAATCCCAAAGTAGAATTACCCAGAATATGAAAACAAAATAAGTGAAAATTCTTGCAAGTATACAGGTATTAGAAATAGTGTGTGTGTGTATATATATATATATATATATAATATATATAGGTGTGTGTGTGTGTTTGTATAGGCTTAATTAATGCAGAGCACGTGTGTAATCCATTAATATGAAACAGGCAAAGCAGAAATTTTCATGATACATTCACGCAAAACTCCTTAATACAATATTTACATCATAATATTCTATACGCATAATGAGGCATGGACCCTCAAATATATGACTTGTTGTTCAAAGTCAGATTTAACATCATAGCCACAAAACCATGATATCAGTGATATAATCAAGCAATAAAACTACATCACAGTATTCATTTCTTAGAATAAAAGATTGTATCGTAGAGTTTTACATGTAATTAGCAGTAGTTAAAGAGCTTCTATACTCTTTATATGAAGCATAATTTCCTTTTATTATAAAACAAGACTTTAAAAAAAACATTTAAAAAGGGAAGCAAATCACAGCACATAAGTTAATAGAGTTCCTAATAACAGGATGAGTTTTTGTTGAAAAACTGCTGTCAAGTGTTGCCATATTGTACATGTCAGTAAATATGACGAATAAGCTAGAATAAATTACCTATATCTATCAAAACTATATTAGTAAATATAATCAAGTCTATAATGGACACTATTCTGTCAAATGCAGACAACCCAAACTGTCCCCAATGAGCTAAAATATACCTGTCAAGATATGTTTAGTTTATGTTTTTGTAATTAAATCTGATGCAAAATATCCCAACAGCTGAATAAAATTTAAATAACCTGAAGCACTAATATTTCAATTACACACACACACACACACACACACACACACACACACACACACACACACACGAACAACCATATTAATAATAACTTTATCAATTATTTATAAATGTGAATCGTGTAGATTTCAGCAAGTAAGCAAGAACTGATGGCTCTTATCAAACAATTCTCAGAATTATCATGTACTAAGTGAAGGAAGAGACAGCATCATATATATATATATCTATATATACAAGCTATATTACCTGGTTGTCATAATCTTCAATCATAGTTAGATGTAATCCCTGCAAATAATTATTCCTGTTTTACATCTAAGTGATGACTTCATTAGTAATAATTCTAAACTAAATGATGGCATTCTCATGCAGAACATTGTGATTAGCACTGCTATGGGAATACATGGCCATATTACCCTTTGACTAGCTAAATATCTCACTAGAACAGTAACCTCATATCAAGTCTGATTCACTCTCTAACTGCCTTAGTAAGGTATGGATAAATATTAAAGCAGGCTGTGAAAAAGTAAGTACTGATGCACTGAACTTTAATTATTTTAAGTGGACCAGTACCATTACCAAGGAAAACCTAATTATCTCAACAATCAGAAATTGCATTTAACAATGTTGTTTACATTCTAAATGGCAAATCAGTTTGTTAAAATTCAAAATACGTCTAAATAGTATAATATAAAAAGAATAGTTAAACTAGCATGATGCAATCTATAGAAAACATTACAAATGAACACATTCACAATAACAATTATAACAATCTAAAAGGATGGTGCTTAAACAAAATAACTATGGTTCTGATACCATAAGAAATACAGAGTTGCCTCCAGGTTTCTACCAGTGTCTTCACAAACTGTACACCATCAAGTTACTCTTTGGTGTTTAGATATTTCCAATTTAGGTTTATAATAATGATTGGCATTTGGAATATGAAGCAATTGAATCTTTACATTTGTATCTATGTTAAACTCAACAAACAACATATAAGTATTTGCCTGTTAAAAAACTGGGCAAACAGAATTACTACCTTAACTACAGTAGTTGACTTTTCTGTAATGAAGATACAACCCATGTACTAGAAAATCTATAAATTGTTCTCTCACAAAGCCTGAGAAAAAGAATAGTTACTGAAAACCACAGAATAACTGTCAATTACATTCCCCAAATCAAAATGAATAGGTCACTACAAGAAAGGTGAACATATATAACAATAAAAATAAACTATGACTGGCATACCATTTTTCCCACTAGCAAACTCTGATTCCTGTTTTAGTATCAAGCTTTGTAAGATCATGGGAATCCAGCAGGTCCACCCTCTACATGCAACTCTCAGATTCGATGTTACATCAATAGACATTACCATTAACTCCAAAAATGTACAAACCAACAGCTTGATACCAGAATATTAATGACTGAACACAAACTATTCTATGTGAAAGCCTGGAAATCATTCAGCCAATAAAATAAAATGATGTATTAAATGATAATCATTAAAAAAGTATACCAAAAAAAATATGAGGGAGTGGATGCATCACAAACAAGTTATTTCATGATTATATATATCACAAAAATGTTTGAGTAAAGGTTGGTATTTTAGTTATGCATCACTGTCAGTTGGTTATAATAAATGGCTCGATCTATTAAAGAGTTAGATAAAAATGAATTGTTGGTCATGTTAAGTGATTGAAGTCAGAATTTCTACAAAAGCTGCAATTACAGTTAGAGCATTAACCCTCTCCTCTATGTGAGCATACATAATATAGTGGCAATGAGCAGCATGCAGCAATTCTTAAAAGGAATGGGTGAATATATACACACAGTATGTATATGTTTGTATGTATGTTCATATATATATATATATATATATATATATATAATAAATACTTACAAATAATTTACTACAAGCATCATGCTACAGGAAATAAAAGGTGAAGAAAACAAAATAAATTATAATTAATCCTCTAATATTTTCATAAAATGGTTTCCTGCTACAAAATTTTAAAAAGCCCCACAAAAAACAACCAGGATATCAATTAATATGCAAATATTATTATTGATATACCTCTTGTGGTTTTAAATTGTCATAATTAAACATAAACAGTCATATTTTAAAAACTAAGCAATTATCAATACAGTGTGTCCACAGACTTGAAATAAAAATAAAGGAGATAAAATCATAGGTTTTATTTGTGGCCGCAATGTGACCATGAGGATGAGTTTGAGAAGGGGATGAAATATTTGAAGAAAAAAAGTGACCGTAGATTAATTCTGACTGCATCTAGAGTCAACATTTTAAAGTTTTGGGCAAGACATTTTCAGCAAACCCTTGATCCAGCAATCTATGCCACACTGACTCAAAGTACAGGACGAAGAAAGTCATTGCTTTTATCATGTGGTGGGACTTTTTCTTCTTTTTGCAACTCCTTGTAGTCTGCTCCGTGTGTGCGACTATTCTCAAAATAATAGCAGACGTAATTAGCAAAATCAAATGCTCTTGGCATTTCCTTGACACATGCCTGGATTGCATTCATAACATGATACAAACTACACCGACCCAAATCCAGTAAAGTTGGAATCATGTCCTTCAGGTGCTTAAATACACCCTTTTTATTGCCTTTCATTACATTTGGGCTATTTGTTTTATACCTATTACTTGCTCCAACTTAATACCAAATTTGATGAGAATTTTACTATGTTATCTGTAATTTCCTCAGCATTTGGGCGGGAAATACATTTACACTCAAGAAAATGTGTCACTAGTTCACGTTTGCTTTCATTTTAGTACCTGACATGAATTTCTAACTGTTTATCATCAATTGTATCATTACTCTCATCCAAGCCTAATGACACAAATGTTCCTCATCGAATGTCTCACCAAAGGCATGTCTTATAATGTACGATGTTTTTGTTCTACAACACGAGAAACAGTTCGCAATCTTGGAGTCAGGACAAAGTTCTGACAGATGTTTTGAAAATGTATCAGAAAATCTTAATGGTATATTGTTGTCTGTCAAGGCCAATGTCCATTTTAATTAAGCTTTTTCTGCACACTCTGATTGGTTTTCTTTCCTTTTCTGCAGTCTACATGTTTGCCATTGCCCATGGAAGCTACAGAAAATTCAGATATAGGACTTGCATCTTGCTTTAAAGATGCTTGATTCAGCACAACACCAGCCCTT
Source organism: Paralvinella palmiformis (assembly GCA_025642065.1). Lineage (NCBI taxonomy): Eukaryota > Metazoa > Annelida > Polychaeta > Terebellida > Alvinellidae > Paralvinella > Paralvinella palmiformis. The sequence goes on along the minus strand of JAODUP010000109.1, from coordinate 422,541 downwards.
ATATTTGTCACTATTGAGATCAGTGTCTTCATCCCATGAAGGATGGTATTTGTTTCACTTTTCCCCTTGGTAAATTCATCAAACTATAGATCTATATTACCTGCAATAAATCATGTATTAGGAGCCATGTCCAAGGTTTTCCAAATGTTTTTCTTTCAAATAAAACCCCATTGTATTGGCCCCTTTATTTTGGGATTATTTTGTAACTTTCATTGCCAAAATGTACAACCTTTTACATCCAATGAACAACCTTTAATATCCTTCCCCTTTCTATTTCTTCAATGCAAATTCAACATTGCAGAAGTAGCTCAATTTGAAAGTAAAAAAGTCACTTGAAAACACTTACACACTCAATTGTGAGGAAATAAGCAAATAAAAATGCAGACAATCTCCTTTTTTCCAAAAAAGAGGAAATAAATGAGATCTAGCAGAATCATGAAATAAAGGAGATTCTTTGAAATAAAGGAAATGTGGACACTGCAATACATACAATGTTCCCACACAATCAGAACTATTATATTTCCTTTTTTTAGGAACTATGAATCATTAAATAAAGGAGATTCTTTGAAATAAAGGAAATGTGGACACTGCAATACATACAATGTTCCCACACAATCAGAACTATTATATTTCCTTTTTTTAGGAACTATGAATCATTAAATAAAGGAGATTCTTTGAAATAAAGGAAATGTGGACACACTGCAATATCTAAACTGTTCCCACACAATCAGAACTATTTTATTTCTTTTTTTAGGAACTATGATTTTATACAAATAGAAATGAATATAAAAAAACTGTGCAATTTCTGCTTAAGTATTACATATAAAGAAATAATATAGGTATTTATTATTAGTATAAATTTATTATAGTATATTTAATCAAAAAAAACCCTGTAATTATCTAGCTTTGAAATTGACATAAGTGTACAGATATAATCAATTCACAATAGAACATTGGGTGATATTAATTACAATAAAGGGCCAGTTTGTGATAAAATCATAGAGCTGCTGCAGATCAGAAGTCATTATATATATATATATATATATATATATATATATTGCTTCTTGTCTAACATTCAGCAGCACAAGGTTCTTTTCAACAAATAATCACTGAATGTGTTAATTCAATCTGGCTTGATTGCTGAACAGGGTTAAAGCTCATAATCAGCAACAAAGCAGAGACCACTGTGCCAATCACTCATGTGCAATGATTACACATAAAAACAGGTGTACATTGCTAGAAATAATTCCACATATCAGCAATATTAACAGGAGTAAAAACAATTGAAGAACTTTGATCTGTGTTCATTAAGGAGCTAAAACATTACAACAAACAACCATTAACAGTGTTTAGATATCACAAAAACAATAACAGAAGATTGTGTGACAAGAATGTGCCATATATATAACATACATTAGTGCTTATCAACATAACTAGGGTCAGCTTTAATTCTCAATTACATTAAATTAACTGTAACTGGACAAACTATACAGAATAGTAACAGAAGAAGAAAAAAATTACTATCAGATCAAGAAAAGTAACATTAACTAGAAAAAATATTCAGCTCACCTTTCTTTGTGGTTTCTGTTGACTAAATGTATGTACCTCATCATCAGGAAGGGCTGATGAAGGACCAGGTATACTGTTGACACTACTGGTACTGACCTCACTACAACTCCTTATACTATGCTGGCTTGTTACACTGTTTGACTTGCTACTTTCATTATCATCCAACTAGAAAATACACAAGTGGACATTTCTCATTTTCTGTAACATTTTGCATGTAAAACACTTACTACACATCTGTTTCTGGTAAATAGCCAAGAAATGTTTGTTAAATAAGACCTATACATTTACTAACTGAAGTTTCTTCAGGTGTTCCAGCTGTGTTTGGCTCACTGTTAGGTGATCCTTCAAACACTGAATTTCTCTCATCCACCATAAGGATTTTCTTCATACGTTTGTACTGTAAATTATCCAGCTCACGTACTGCATCCTTTGTTCGCTGGATCAAGTCCACCAGAACATTATGATTATGATGTTGCGTGATGAAGATATGCTGGAAACAGAAAAAAATTTACCAAATAAAGATAGCTATGGTGCTGTGATACTTCAAAAAATTTAATAGAAAAAACAAAAGTGTATTATAGTTAGAGCACTAAAAATCAGAAGGAGATCAGTAGCTAGTTCCCATTCATTCAGTTATCACTGGAGTTATCACACAGTTGACATCATCAACTGGGACAAAATGTTGTACATTGTCTATATGGGTTAGCGCTAGACCTAAATTCTCTTGGGCCAGTTTGACTAAAAGGAGTCATTTTGTTTTAGCCAAATACAATATTGTTTTGTCATATTATGTAGGTGTAATTTAGTTTACATGTTGATGATTATTCATTATTAGCCAACATGTACTTTTCACTGCACCTATAATCACAAGTGACGTTACTTGTTTGTGCGCTGAAATATCTTTCTTTCTTGGATTTTTCCTCCTCTAAGGTGCACTACTCTAAGAATGTACAATAAATTGTACACAAGAGTGTACAATTCACATAAGATTCTTAAAATCAATACATTATCACAATTAGTCATTGGCTCACGTCGAATAATTTATTCACAGAAAAATTCTCAGCCAGTGGGATATCAGGGTGTACAATTATGGTGGCTGTGTTTTCATAAAGCAGTTCTTTGGATATTTTCATTTCATCCTTCTATAATAAAAAGTGGCCAAACACATCTGTGTCTACAGACATCATCAATATGTTTTGGAAAAGCTGCATGTCAGAGAGAGGGAGCATGTGGGTTTATTCGTCTTTTTAAACATCAAAAGACAGTTTTAAGTCTTTTCTTAATATTTATCTTGAAAACTGAAGACAGTGGAAGCAATATACCAAATAATTTAGCGTATTGTCAGCTAAATATCATAATCAGCTGATGCATAACCATGCCTGAATCTGATCTGAAGCAGATATACATTGTTATCCATGATGTCACCACTATGCTAATCAGTGTATCTGCACCGAGTATGCATGCCTATCCTATCACATAGTTAATCAGCCAGATGGTGTACTACCAGCTCAGTGACATATATAAACACAAACTTTAATATTGCAATGTTTAACATTTGTCCAACAAAAACACTTTATTTTATACATGAAAATTAAATGCCAGATATAAGTAACACTAACCAACCATTGGTCAACCAGGACCAGAAAAATATTTCTACATCTCACAAGCCCCATTGCTAGTAAAATTTAAATCCACTAGCCCAATCAAATTTCTTGCTAGCCCAACAAATTTCTTATTAGCCCAACAAAAATTAACTAGCTATTAAAACTAAATATTTTTACTAGTCAGAACAAAACTGTGCTGAAATCAACGGAGAACACCAGATCAAAATTTTTTATGATTGATGTTGTACAACTACTTTTGTGCACATGATAGGCTAAATGGGCCCAGCGACCTCCAAAGGTAATGAAGCGAAGTCAACAGTGAAACTCCCTTCAGCTATGGCCACACCGAGATTCGAACTCAGGTAGTAGTGATCTGTGGTCTAATACACTACTATTAGACTATGGAGGCAATAAAGACTATAATTATGTGTTTGTGGTTTATTGATCCACCCTCTAACACAATACCAGTATATAATAATCAACAGTTCATAGTTCATCCAGTAATAAAATATTGGTCATGTCCACAGTCTGGCCAGGAATTATCTTCTTGTGGCTGTTGAGGTGATAAGGGAAGCCCACTGTTGTTTAAATATAAAATAAAGCACAAAATACCAAACAACAGTAATAATTCATACACAGAGGATCAATGAAGAAACTCAATTAAGTTACTAAACACTGCATATAATTCCTTCAGCTAAGTATGAAAACAGTTAATATGATATATGAAATCCATATTTATATCATAATATTAACATAAAATGGAAAAAAAACAGAGTGATCAAACAAATAAACAGGAAAGGGACAGTGAAATCCACCATATAAAGACCATGTGCTTTTATTTACTGTCAACAAAGACAACTGGCCAATCAGGAGAGTATTTGAATCACGTGACCATCATAATGCAGCATGGGCGTTTACCAGCCAAGATCAGCAACTCACCAAAATCTCTCCCATCCTTCAAGCATGGTTCATATATTCAGTAAATATTTATAAATATGACATCTGAAATGGTTACAGCAGTAGATTATGGCATTATTTCAGATCAGGAAACTATTGGATGATAAATATTTATCATTACCCATTTTCTGCTGAAAATCGGTCCAAAATCCATCCTACAATCGGGAACAGTATATTTTAGCAAGGATTGTTGAGGTATCAGCACGGGTGTTTTAAACTATAATACTTTTTTCCACTGTGATGAGCTCCACAACAGTAGAACCAGTTTAAAATCAGTGGCAGTTAATCAAATAAAGATATAAAACCTACTTTTGACATGAGCATTTCACGTTTCGCTAAATTGGCAATAACGTGTATTTTGCTAAACTATACAAAAATTGGTGTATGGTGAAAGCCTAGCATAAACCTAGACATGGGGTCATATCTATTTTGTCAATTCCAATTAATTCCGATTCAAATTTATAAATTTCAATTCTGTTTTTTACCTATTACTTTTTACCATCAGTAGGTACTCCGAGTACCTACTTGGAATACCTACTCCGAGTAGTTTATATTCAAAGTAGGATTCTCAGGGAAGAAATATTTCTGAATGAAAAAATTAAATAGTAAATTAATTTGTGGATTAAATTTTTTGTAGCAAACTTTAATTCCAAGTTGATCAATTCCAGTTCCATTTTTTTTAAATAATCAATTCCAATTCCAAAACTGATCATTAATTCCAATTCCAGAATTGAATTGCCCCATGTCTGTTCTATATACAATTTCTAACTATAAGCTGTTCATTAAGCTGATTATTTATTAAGTTTTAGACAAAATGCAAAAAAGGAAGGTATTACAATAATAACAGTGATAAAAGACTACCATACTGGTACTCACATACAGTATCAGCCAGTAATACATTACCTGTAATGCCTCAGAAGCATTTGGTCTTTCTGATACACTCTTTGATAAGCAGGAATCTATGAAGTTTCTGAAGTCATCAGACCAGTCACCACCTGACAGGCTTGGAGGATCATTCTGTGCTATGTGGTAAAGTGCACTCATGGCATTCATGTTAAACAAAGGTGGCTTTCTCTCAGCTGAAATCCAACATTATATTGTATAAAAATGCAGTAATGCAACAAACAAATGTCTCAGATGTTCTTCAAATCAACAAAACTGTAAAGTTAATGTCCATATACAGTTTGTTCAGTACAATAAAAAGCCAAAATAATTACATGAATGACCAGGATTTTATCCTCTAACTTAAAGTTGTGTAGTCATGTATGCTACTAGTTGCACTATACTACTGTCCGTAAGTGCAAGAGTACAGAAAATACATTACAACCTATAGGATTCTTACTGGATTATATAAAGTTACTGACAATCTATTTAATGTCTGGCATTACACAACAAACTGTGTCTGAACCTGAGTCATATAGTTAGTGTGTTTAGTATAGCAGCTTACCCTCTCCTCGTTGTGAAAATAGTTATTGGCAGAAACTTTAGTTTGTTTAAATCTGTCTAAAAATTAACCTATTCAAGCTTGCTTTTAGCAGCAAATATTTTTAATTGCTGAAATTCTAATTGGGTTTTAGATACATCATATTTGAGGTATCATAACACATATTGCTAATAAGGGGGCTTTATTATTATTACTAGTAGCTGTAGTAGTACTACTAGAAGTGTATTAAATGTTGGATGCACATACATTGATCGAGTCAAAACTGATGCAGGTCAGGTGAAAATAATATTCACTAAATGAACACAAAATAAGCACAAAAGGTGACTCACCAAGTTCTATGCAAGTGATACCCAATGACCAGATATCAACTTTGCCATCATATTGGCCTTCATCCATGGCCAGAATCACTTCTGGAGCCATCCAGTATGGGGTCCCTACAAAGGAGTTGGCTGGACACTGGATTGATGCGGACCCAAAATCAGCTAACAAACATAAATATTCAACATTATAACACATAAAATGAACAAATAAAATTAAAACAGTTATTTCAATCATCATTGCCCCCTACTACTATTATTACCATCATACTATTTATGTTAAACATTGTTGGTATTATACAAAAATTTGAGTATAGAAATGTAAAAATATTGCTAATAAATCTCATATTGTATTATTTTAGAAATCATTTGTAAAAGCAATTCTCCTCATTTAATATGGCAGACTGTAATTTACCTAACTTAACAGTTCCATTGTCTGTCAGCAGAATGTTACCAGCCTTCACATCACGGTGTATTCTGTTCAGATTGTGTAGGTGTAACAATCCATTTAAAGCGTGCTTACATATTGCCCTAATTTCATCCTCTCTCAGTGGTTTTTTATGCACTTTAGAAGAAAATAATAAATTTAGTTAACAATCTTCTGGCATGAAATGATTTAAACAAACAAATAAGCACTGCCAAATATAAAAATCAAAACATATATATATATATATATATAGTAAGTTGAATACCCTCCACTATGTCTGAGGCACTTCCAAGACAGTACTCCATGACAAGCTGAAAGAAAATCACTTTTATTATTGTTTCTTTTAAACATACAAGAGAGCAATATTTCCTAATTACAACAGGTAAAAATAGAATTATTATTTTAATAAACACTTATTTGGCTTACCCATGCAGTATGGTCTCGTCTATAGCAACCTTTGTATTCAATGCAATTCTCATGTTTCAGCTGCTGTAAAAACTTTACTTCTTTGATTATGTCTTGCCATTTCTGGAATATAAGGTTATAATAAATTTAATTTTTTAGGAATAAAATTGCAACTGGGGTGCTCGGGTAGCTAAGTGGTTAGAACAATGGCCTGCCATCTAAGGGTTGTGCATTCAAATCCAACTTTGACTTGTGTTTGTGATATGTTTCCCTAAACAGCCATCCCTTGGCCGTATGCCATAGGTGTGTCTAGCATAAAGCTAAACAAACCACTTACTTAAAAGAGCAACTATTTTTACAAATGTGGCAAAGAAAATTCCAGAATATATCCTATGACAAGAAATGATCCTTACCTCATTAGACTGTCTTCCTTGATAAGACATCTTCTTAATGGCAACAATTTCACCAGTAACTGAATGCTTGGCCTAAAAAATATATCCAAAATGTAATTACAAAATGGTGTTTTCCACTAATAAAAAATATTTATACTGTCAGATAATTTGTATGTAAATTTCCAAGAATACAGTACAAAATATCATACGAAATAGTACAGTACTTAATTTTAACTTTTAAAACAAATATAACATAGTCTACAGGTTCTAGTAGCATCAGTGAACTTACATAATATACAGCACCAAAGCTGCCATGACCAATTTCTCTAAGATCACAGAATATCTTTTCAGGATCCTCAATGGAAAACAGTGCTGCCACCTCTGGGTCTTTGAGACTGCCTGGTTTTGGCATGGCTGGCATGACTTGTTAGTCAAACTCTAATATAATGGAGCAACTAGTGCACCACAGACTGAACACTGGGGCTTTTGTCCCAGTCACCTTCTCTATACATCTGCTGGCTTTGGTGAATAGAAATCAGCCTCTGTGTGGTCATTGGATGTTTTCAGTTGAGTGAGGAAGTAGACTAAGCTTGTTTCCTTGTTTCACCAACTGTGATCTAAAAACAAAGAACAATTCTTTAAATAACAGTGTAATAATCATCACTACAAAATTGGGTATTTAATGTAAACCAAAAACTTTTATAATGATGAAACAATTTCAAAAACAAGTTCTGCATAGCACACATGAGATATAATTGGTTGAATTTCACTATTATTATGTTTGTGCACATGCAAGTGCGCATGTGCACAAACATTACAATGTAATGTTTGAAATCCAATAAGTACACACTGCAATATACCTGAATCCATAGAATTACCACATACTATACTGTGTTCATGTTCTGTCATGATATGTTACTGACTATGTGCTCAAGAAGTCAATTAATAGCTTTACACCTGTACTTATCATGTAAGTTATACATTGAAGGCCAGTTTCAGTTATATAATTAGCAACTTGTTTTATTTAGGAAACTACAATATTTACAACTAAAATACATTTTAATACCACCAAGATATGAATATATTGCAGTTTTTTGGACTAGCTATTAAACATAACTTCCGTTTATGATTTTCTGAATGAATAATTTAAATAAATGTAAAAGAGGTTTACATTTTATTTTGATCAGAACTTCTTATATCAATAAAAACATAATAATACTTTGCCATATGATTTGCAACAATAACCCAGTTAATATGATTCTGTAGCTGTAATTTTAAGGGTGTCACCATACATAATTTTACATTTGGGCTCCTATCATATTACCTAGAATAACACAACACCTAGTATTATATTCTAAACAGTTTTAAACAGACACACACCTGCATATATAGTTAGTTTCATTACCTTACTACATTAATAAATTTTAATACTATCCAAATAATTTATGTTAGAATGTTTTTCCAGTATCAAGATATTTGACTGGAAGTATATAATTTATTCACAAATGGAGAACATACAAGATAAGAAACAAAACTTTTATACTTTGGACACCTTATCTCTGTACAAGGGGGTTTCCATAATAAAAATTATTGCAGCAGAAACATAAACAAGGGAGACTTTCCCCAGAAATCTATAATAGCATTTTTAAATAAGTTCCTTTTGATAGTGATGTAGACTTTTCTAATTCTTTCAGATATATCCATATTTGGTTTAATATACCATGGGTATTTACAGAAAGTTAATGTGTCTTTTGACAGTTTTAAAATGAGACGTGCACAAACTGTACCATGACTAATAATCATAAGATAATGGAAACAATTTATTTGAATGACGTAAAAATTATATAAGTTAATGTTAACCAGCTCACAGTTATTGTTACAGAAACACTGTGTGTTATTATAATTAAAGTTAGTTGTATAATGTACAAGGGTTTTTTTTTTGTTGAGAACTAATATTAACAGTCACATTTGGGATCATCTTAGATATAGAATCAACTAGGACTGGATCATCTGTTAGAACCATGATTTCTGAATGCATCATTAGACCTCTTGCAGTCAACCCAACAAAGTGATCATATTGGCCAATAAAACAAAAACTAGCTGCTCTCTTATAAGTTATATGAATGCAAAGTCCATGAGATAATAAAGAGCTACGTAACTAAACTATGCGAAAGTACACCACCCTCTCACATACATAACAACTGACTGAAGTGTAATTACTTCATACATTTCATGAACTAGTTAGTACTTCTCATTCATAACACAAACAATTTACATTAACTTTCCATAACATGGTAGCAGTGGAAATGTTATGGTATCAACTGAAGTAAACCATTTACAGTGTGACCCTGTTATAACGAAAATGGTTATAACACGCCCATACCTTGAACCCCAATTTGTGGGATTCATGATATTGAATTTTCTACAAAATGGCATGAAATCAGCCGCTTACCAATCATATTTTCTAAATAATTTGAACACGTTTTCACAGTTTATAATTTACACATAAAAAACCAACAGCCACAGATCACCCACAAGTAGATTTATTGATTCGTGGATGTTTATTTGTGCATATGCATCTATGAACATTCATTTATTGGTCCATATATTTGCTACCTTCATCTGAAAAACATGCACCTTTTCTGTTGGATGAATATCACCAATCAAACATGGCTATTACTTTTTGCACAATTTTGCAGAAAAATTAAGTCCACAAATGATGAAACAATAATAACTGTGGTCATTTGTGAAATAAACAGTTGTATGCAATCTTCGATGATGGTTCAAAATGAGGTGAATACATGGACTCCTAATTATCACCCACAACCAACAATAATCGTGGTATGATGGTGATGATCACAGCTGATTGGTCTCAATTTGAAGTCCACATATAACATGGTCAACAGCTTATAGACCCCAACATTCGCGTTATAGCAAAGCTACACTGTACTTGTTTCAGTATATCAGCTCAGCACTGGTCACTTAGATCATTTCACATATGCCCCAAAGATCTACCCTAATCATATGATTCATAATAATTCCTCTCCATTGGGCAAATAATAAACTCAAAAAGAAGTCAGCAAATAAAATAATTACTTTCTATAATCCTACCTTTCTTACCTAATGAATATGGTAGTGAAAACAAACCTACGTATTTGTTTCAAATACATATAGATAAGAGTCATCAGGTACTTACCAAAAGATGTGTGCATGCAATGATACATTAACCGAAAGTTAAGATTAATAACATTACACCTACTTTCAGCTATTGGTATTCTTATGTCAACACATGACACATAAAATATAATATGTTAGCTAGTAACTACATAGTGAAAGTGTTTAAATACACATACTTTTCATTTTGAAAGTATTTAAATACACATACTTTTCATTTTGAAAGGTTCAAATACAAATACTTGTTTTTACACGTTTTCAAATATATATATATATATATAAAACAGGTGTGTTATTTTTCTTAAATTAAACAGTGTCCATTCTTCTATTCTACTAGTGTCTTATATTTTATGTAATAATTATATTTTACAGAGCATTTGGAAAAGAAGGTGGTATCCATTCAAACCAACATAGTTGTGTCTCCAGCGGATCAAATGACTCAGTGTAGCACAAATGTGTGTGTGTGCTCACTTGGATGTGTATATCGATAATACAGAAGAGAAATATACTGACATATATGTAACTGTAGTATTGTTTTAAGTTTATATCAAAATGTTTCTAATGAACATAATACAATCCATACAAATACAGACATGAATCCACACAGAGATAAATTAATTCATCATCACAGAGGAAAATGGAAAAAAATTCAAGCTTGGCCAAAAAATACTGCACTGCTATTATGGCAGGAATCTAAGTAATATGTGTCAAGTTTACAAATTTTCACATGCCAATGTCTGAGAGTTATGTATGTGTGTGATGATGAAGGACGATATCTCCAATAAACAAATAATAATAATAACTGATTGCCAATCAAGCAGACAGGAACAATGACGGGTACATCTGGTGATGGTGGTACACATAACAGGATGTGAAATAAGTAATCTGTCTGGCACACCCATTGTAGGTGAAACATTACTGGAGTAGTAACTGTAAGTATGACATGAAGCTACCCCAGCAGGCCAGTATCAAAAGTTAGAACAATTCATGTACTAAGTTACTATCTACATATTTATACAAAATAAACATGTTCTGTCATAAATTCCAAGTGCAAGGTTAACAATTTGGGAGATTGTGTTTGTAAACATTTATATATGATTTATGGTTCACAGTAACTACTTAGGTGGAAAAGTTTAATTCTACAAAAACCAATTGCAATGGTTGGGTACTAAATTAGTAAAGTAACATCAGCAATCCAGAATCATGAGCAGGATAGATGATTAGTCAAATGAACAGATGATGTTTAATGATAACAAAGTTCACAAGAATCGGGTGATATTATTCACTGTAATGCACCAAAATTCTTGCACAGTTAGTGTTAGTATGATTTAAAGAATACCAGGACTTCCAGTTGTTATAACAGCTGGCACAAATTCACCAATTGTAGCTAATAACACTCAACAAACTCAATGATGCGAAGATCAATAAAATACATTTTAAAACCATAGTGTTTAACAACATATAGTCTATTTCAATTTTCAGTTTCCATTCATCCCACAAACTTAGAAAACCCCAAACATTTATTGCATGGTGTGAATTGTTAAAAAAACTTGCACAATCCATAGCATAAGCATTCTTTTAAGCAGTGTCCATATCACATAGAACTGTTCTATCTTCAACACTACACATACTCAAAATCATAAAACAAACAGACATATTGGAATCAAGCCAATTCATTTTTCTCAAGTTATACACCAAAAGTGACAAATGAAAGTGATCAGAAATATGACTTACCCTACAATCAAACATGAATATAGATGACAGTATTATATCTACGTTGTGAAAGAAATATATTCCAATGGGAAAAGGTCATCTTAATAGACACAAGAGAAACTTATTTCAATAAATATTTGCAACTGGTTGGTGCTTATTACATTCAAAATACTCTGTAAGATCTGGATTTAGAATTCATCTTCTATGTCCACCTACATGTAATATAAATGATGTTTTATGCTGATTTCTGATTAAACTATATTCTCTTATTCATGTACTCATCACATAATACAGTCTATATTTTAAATGACCTTTGGAAAATGGTGTATAATAACCATAATACTCACATCAAGAACCATATAACATTAATTTGGTTACATAGCCTTTTTTTAAAATGATTTAGTATTAATATTCCTGCTGCTTGTTCATTGATTATCAGGTTGGTTACTTTTTACCCACAGTTGAGGCAATATTCAAGTAATTAACATGGACAAACACATACTGAGTTCATCTGAACAACAAAGTAGAACCAGCAGTTTATTTATTTATCCACAGAAGAAAAGGTGTTGATTACTGTTCACTGACCTGCAACTGATGGTCCATAATGATACTTAACAGTTGAGTTAATTACCTGTGGTGCTGGTCACACCTGGGACATATGGCCGAGGGGTGACTGCTTAAGGAAACAAATTCCACAAACACAGGTATGAACCCATTTCAAACCCACAACCTGGAGGTTTGCAGTGCATCAATCACTATACTATCAGAGTGCACTTAATGTTATATGTGACCAGCCCCATGACATGTATGGAAGAGTGGGTGCAGTACAATACGTTAGTAACTTTACATTATGAGAATAATTTTCAGGATTGTAGCCACAATTATGCACATATTGACCATTACCATGGCACTACAGTTTCTGTATCTTGTTGTCAAGCAACAAAACTACCACATATAAATATTTTCATCCAAAAATGTGCAACAGAGTTGAGCACAATCCAACCATAGCAGAGACCCCAGTATCAGATATGGGGTCAATTCAATCTGGAACTGAAACTTATTGTCAATTCCAAAATTGGAATTGATTATTTAAAAAAACTGGAATTAGAATTGAGAAATATGGAATTGAAGTTTCCTACCAAAAAATTCAATCCACAAACTAATTTACTATTTTTACAACGTTAGCAATATACTGGAACCATAATGATCCAGAACTTTGGTTCCTTATATATATATCAGATACGCACACTGACTGTGGCACCCCAAGTGAGCATTTATTCAATTAAATGGTTTGGATACCATGGGCTCTGCCCACAACACTGTGACACCACCACATAGTATACCTGTAATCTACATAGAAATATTGCTATTTAGGAATTAATTAATGTTATCATCACACCAATTATGCCAATCTGGAGAAAAACTATCTCCCCCTCTCCTAAAACTGTGACTACTATAGCCTGTCCCTCTGACCTAACTGTTTTAATAACCATTTCAGATATTTTGTAAACTTACCATATGTAAGTGGTTTAGTACCCAGCAGGGATGTGAAAGTAAACACAGGATCTGACCCATGCTGGGCGGAACTAAACAAAAACATATAAAGACATCTTTGATGATTACAATATACACTTTTACATGGGGATGCACCCAAGACTGATCCACCACTTGATATCTTGAAATATACCTTTTTACCACATTAACACTTACATCTGGTGTTACCAATATACTGGAACCAAATTCCTCCAGATAGGCATACTGACTGTGGCAATCCATGTGAGCATTTAACCAATTAAAATGGTCTGGATACCACGGGCTCTGCCCACAACAATGTGACACCACCACATAGCATGCCTGTAGTCTATAGAGATATTGCTATTTTGGAATTACCCCTATTCAATGTTTAGAACGGGCAAAAAATTTAAATCCACAAATTAATTTGCCATTTAATTTTTTCATTCAGAACTATTTCTTCCATGACAATGATACTTGGAATATAAACTACTCAGAGTAGGTATTCCAAGTAGGTACTCAAGAGTACCTACCCCTTGTAACATGTATTAGGCCCCAAAAAAGGAATTGGAAAATTTGATGTGGAATTGACCACATGTCTGGCCAGGATACACTAATTTGTCTTGTTTTATAACTAAAATCCAGATATCCAACATACTCTTTTTATTCTGAGTTAAGTACAGCAAGAAAATCATTCCATTTCACAAGTTTTTGTCACCAAAGGTGTATAGACAATATGAATTATTAAAAAAATATTCCAACTGTATAAAGTACAATTTTTTCCTTTCTTTTTAAAACAGACTGGTCATATTCGGATGTACTACTGTAAGGTTCTTAAAACCCACTTATTTAAATTAGCTTATTTATTTTATATATATATATATATATATATATATATATATATATATACACACACCAGTTTTTGTGCCATGTGAGCCTGAACATGTTTTAATTCTGTTCTCAATTTAAAGCTCCTTAGAGCAATTCAAGTTCAATCAGGCACTATATAAAATGCTATTATTTATTTATTTTTATAAGTGAATAAACAGAAGATGCTGAGCCCTGCAATTCTAAATCGGATGCTGCAGGTTAATACAAAAGATCAGAAGTGCAGAAAAGCTCCCATACTGCAACATAATTCAGTCTTTTAGCAGTCATCAAGGTCTGAAATAAGTACATGCCTAGGGTAGGAATGTAGCCAGTAACTCTAAAATAAATTCTTCTTATAAACAGATCATTTATTAGTAATATTTTAACCCAAACTGGCAATGTTTTGATATCTTATCTAAGATACAAGATTAGTTTTTTTTATAGAAACAATGAACTGTTATTGACAACTTGTAGATTTGATATCAGTTAGCAGAGATCATGAACAGGACAGCTGAAGACACAGTTAATGATGATTCCTATGAGATGATCATGAAGAATCATAGGATTCACCAGGAAGAGTGAATGAATGCTTTATTTAGTCTGAGCACTGACCACACCTGAGATATGGCCATAGAACTAGGCATGGGATGATCAAATGAAAGAGCCTGTAGATATAGGATGTAAACCCAATCATTGAAGTATGCAGAAAAATTGACTATTAACAGCCTTAAAAGAGTATCCTGTTCATTGAGAGGCTTAACAGTTAACTGGCAGAAAAACCTCAATTAAACATGGAATTGTTTTTTATAATATAGCAAAAATAAAAAAACATTGATCATCATACACAAAATGAAGTCAAAATGTTTGAAAATCAACTAGTATATGCTTCAGCAAATGATTCATTATGTCATAAGGGTTCATAATCATACAGTGTCAGAAACAAAATCTTATAGACAGAATTTAATTTTATTACTGATTTTCCTTTCCATTTAAAAAAGGAACTATTATATTTTAAATTACAGGTTTTCCCATCACTAATAATTAACCCCAAAATAATAATTATTAGAGTTCAATGTATTCAACCGTAATAAATAGCAAGTACATGTTGAGAAATATCAGTGAAGTCAAAGACCACAGAATGGAATTAATGTGACAACTAACTTACTGAGTGTTATACATAGATAATGAATATAATTTGCCAGACAGAATCAAATCATAAACATTCTGTGATGTGACACCCTTTAGAAATTACAAGGACTCTTTCTTTGTTCCAAAATATCACATAAAAGTAGCATTTCACAAAGCTCACAAGACTTTATGCATTTTCATATGATTCATACTAACAAGCAAGTCAGCATTATAAAATTATGTACTTTATGCAAGCTACAGTTGTGAACAGTGCTTTGACACTTATAATATAGCCTGACTAAAATATGGTTTGACTTAAGGATCCAGAACCTAACTCAGAACAGGTGGTTAGTCTTGAATCAAGCTGTGGCACACCTCTCTGACTAAGTAAAGTCAAAGTGCCAAAATGGTTAAACATCTACCAATACAGTATGAAATTGTGCCAAACAAAGGGTAGATTTCTTTAATTTAGAACAAATGTAAGGTCTTTTCAGGACATTTTCTAATCTTCAAAATTAAGACGGTCTCAAAAAACACCTTGAAACTGAAGGTCTTTTTAAGACAGCGTGAAATTCAACTATTTATGACAAACACACACACAAAAACATCATTACAAAACTAATTATGATCACAAACATGCTTTATTGTGTATTCCTGTTAAAAAAAAGCACCAGAACACTCAACAGATTAGGTGGTCAAGTCTATTAGTGAAAGGCCTGCAATTATGGCCCACTGCTGTTTTATTAAATTATCTTTGTTTGTTAAAAATAATAACTTTATTTGTGGTTGAGTTATAATTAATTTAGAAACCATACAAATATTAATGTAAACATCAGTTTCATGTAAATAGCATTTACTGTCTTCATAATAAATTTAGGAACCATACATATAGTAATGTACAAACAGTAGTTTCATTTAAGTAGCAGTTATTTATTTCCCACTTGAATAGTGTTCTCAAAATATAACACTACAGGCTGGATTATTTGGCTTTTACCGTTGATGAACTACAGGCAAGAAAAACAGTCACCCTCTTAACTGGTGCAGCTTAACTATTTCAAAGCATAAAGGCAATGGTTAAAAGAAGGCTACTACAATCTCCCTGACTGTAGGATTAACAAACCTCATTTGTGCATGTTTTTACAGTGTTCATTTAAAACACCTGAGATGTATACATATTGTGTACATCATTCTTTAATTATTTTAATATACAATTTTTGCATAGAAACTGCTAACATATCCCATCATTTGTCTTTCTGATAATAATATGTGTGTGAAATAATCAATGTTAAATATATGGTTCCCACAGCCAAAGAAATATTACTTTCCAGGACATTGATGATGATGTTTATGGCCACTTTTGTGCACATGGTAGGCTAAATGGGCTGAACAACCTCCAAAGGTAATGAAGTGAAGTCAAAGATGAAACACCCTTCAGATATGCCCGGGTGGTTGTGATATGTCAGCCAAAATGCAACCAGTTAGACCAGAGGTGCCCTCTTTCCAGGACAAATATATACGAGATTTAAAGGTAATAAATCAAGATATGTGCAAAAAAGAATATCATATTTATTCAATGTATGATTGATTATTGGTATTTACATAGTACAGCCATCTCCTCACCACATCTAGCTGTCTGAACCACCCACTTTTATTTAAATTTTAACTGACACCGGTTATCAAGACTATCTACCAGCACTCGTTTTCTTCTACAGGCATAATATTTTTTGCAGGCAATATTTTTCCAGGACATTTCCTGATTTTGTAAAATTCAAGGATATATCCAGGACCTGGAAAATGAATTTGTTATTCCCAGGACTTGTGGAAACTCCTACATCAAATATATTCAATTACATGTTAAATACACACTGGAAGAGCAAGTTTCTACCATGATCCATAGTGGTAACTTCTAAATAATTATAACTTATTGCTGCACTGATTTCATCTGATAATGATAATAATTAAAATGATAATCATCTGCAAAACACTGTTGAAAATATCAGTAAAACTATATTCATATTAGCAGTGATGGTGCAAAAATAATTCAGATATACACTTTTCCTTACTTTAACAGACTAAGTATTATGTTATTTAGTACATATTATAAGATTAACTAAATCTCTATAGACTTCTGTCCAGTCTCCAGTCTGACAAGGTTATCAAGCTATCTGAGAATCTCAAAAAAACTAGACTCTAGAACTTAAATTTATAACAAAATACTTACTGAAATCAAATTTCAACGAATTCACACCTGTATGACCTTTAAACGTTATTGCTTTAGTTTGTTCAATAACCATTTCGTTTTTAACTAAATGTTCAAATCACTTAAATAACACATTTAAGAGGTAGACTCTAGCAGTGTCTTTAACAAATGACGATAGATCTATCATCTAGCGAGATAGAACCAATTTTACCAAACATTGATTGAGTAGGATTTAAACGAAACGATTCCATGCAATAAATATTATAAGATGGCTTTATTTTGACAGTGGCTTTATGTTTAATACTCCATATAAACACATACCGTGGTCTGTAATAAAATCAGACAGGTTACTGTCGCTAAAAATGTATCGTAATTCACACTTCCCCAACTGAGAATTCATTTTCCTGTATACTTTTCGCGCATGCGTATATATTTGTTCCGGTTTTAGAAGCAGCGACACGAGTGCCGTGAATATTACATTTTCTCCAGAGCATCGACAAACGAAACATAAACATTTATCTTGCTTGCTAGTAACGATATACTTAATTGATGCTAGTTTATTAATAATTGTTAATGTTTTTATCGACATTTGTTTAAAATTATACCATTTTTAACATTGCTTAAATAACTTCTGTCGTCATTTATCCCTTTTCTTTCAAAAAGAACAAAATTCTTTGAAATTACGAGCATTGGCTTTTGCGGAATTTGTGCGGAATTCTATATTATAGAAAAGTAAATAAATACCCTAAAGTCGCAATAAATGTTATGATGGCTTGTATGTCTGATAGTTTCGACTAATGTTTTATTGTTGTACCAAACCCCGACGTTAAATAAACTTGACTTCGTCTTAGTCTTCATGATCATTATTGTGTATTAATTTTAGTTGGCTCTCAATACATGTATTTAATGTGAATATCTTGATCTGAGATAATTACAGCAACAAAACAGATGACGGAAAATTATCCAGATCTGGCTTTAATTCAGACCGATATTCTTTATAATATTATAAAAACACAATAGAAGGTGTCAAGTGAAGCCACTGTTTCAATATGGTAAATTATATGAATTTGGGGATATTTGACACATGAAGTCGCATCTTTTCTATGCATTTAGGGTACCATTTAATTAATGTTAAGTACTTGGTGCCAAATGAGTCTGTAGTGATTCATCCACTATGTGGAAGCATCTTAGCAGAATTACCACTATGTTAATATCACTAAGGCTTATATCAATCAGTGCCGAATTTCAGCTACATTCATGTAACCGAATCTCAGCATGTTGTTTTGTATCATCAGCATATATACCAGATCGAAGAAACAACAGATATGACTATGACGGCAACAACATGAGCGTGACAATGTTACAACCCTGCAAGAGGTCGAAACTTTTCCAGGGATTAATTTCTCGGCTCACAACATCCTGGGTGGCTGACCACGTTAAATGGCGCTGCCGTCTCCACTGAATTATTTAAAATAAAGGGGGACGTTAAAAACCCACATGAAGAGGTAAAACACTCTGGCAGTGACCACCCTCAGGGTATTTCGGCTCCATCTTTCCGTACTGATCCCCTGTGAGCGGTGGGGAAGGATTTGTTTTCAACCACTCCAACATATAGAGGCTGTGCCGAATAAGCGACAGCCTGGGGATTTTCCCCGAACAACAAATGGCCTAGATGGAGCGGATTTAAAGTGACATTTGGCATTAACGTTGGGACGGGTGGTTCTTCATAATGTCATCACCGAATACACACGTTGTATCTGATGATGATCGGTGTGTGGTAATTATCTTAACTCCAGTTTTAGGACGAAAACTTTTCAAAGACAGAATTCAGAAAGATGTAACAATCTTGTTTAAAAACAAAATATGAGCAAAGCGAATTCTGTCTTACCGTTTTGCATCGCATTTGAACTTTATTACTACTTTGTAAATAAATTCGTTATCGGAAGGGTCATTTTATTATTTTAAATAATGCAGTACTCTAGTCGTTCATTGTTTGAAATACGTACACGTATATCATTATGACTTTTTGTCACAGTTAATGTAGAATATTAATCTCGTACGATTATGTACAGCTGTGGTCGCCTCTATTTTACTTGTTACTATTTGTTTACTTTTATAGATGGTATTTATGTTAATGATAAGTGAGAGATTTATTAATCCTTAATTTATGAATATAGTTTGTCCAATCTTACTAACCGTGCGTACTAAGTACTATCTTTTAGCAAGGTAATCAATGTTACCAATAATATGACATCATTACACTGAAGTAAAAATTTCTTCTTTAATTGAAGTATATGTAGATAAGAGAACAGATGATCTTATTAATTTTATCCTATGAACTGTGATCTTATCTTTAAAATAAATGAAATGACCCAGTTGCTTGACAGTATTAAGAACATCGAATGCAGGATATGTAGAATATATAACTGCATTAACAAGATTAAAGATTAAGTTTTGTTCCATTTATGACACTCTATCGTTTGCTATTACATGGATATGGTTTTAGACTGAACAATACAAAATGATAAATTGTGCAAATGTACGTTTATTTATAATAGCCCTATAAGCTGTAAGTCTCACGTCCAACCCCCAACACGGAGGACCAGGTGCTGGGTTTCGTCTGGTCCCTCCTCTGATACCTCTACCCGGCTTGGTTAAAACTGCGAGGGGCTTAGTCCCCGCCAGTGTAGCTTCCAGAGTCAGTGAGACACACAAGCTATCGGCACAGAGGGATACCGATGTGTATAAACTCCTCTCCGAATATGGTGCTATATATCTAAATTGGCTAGATGAAGCCAAAGGGTAACATTATTAATAAATGTGGAGTGTGTAAGCCAGGGTTGAATTTAGGGTTGTTATGGAATGGCAAGTATAGGTGAGGGAATGTTTGGATAATTGTCATTAAATTAGATCGATTAGAAGAATGATTGTGAACTATCATATCCTGATAATGGAATTTAATGTCATCTGCACATATTGTTGTTATTATTATTATTATTATTATTATTATTATTATTATAATACGACTTTTAAATAGTGATATAGCTTTGCGCAGTAAGGCGTTTTTCAAAATTTATGAATTTAAAAGTGTGCAAATAAAACTAGATAAGTTAATGATTTTGTGGAATATTACATCTTGGACTAAAGTAGTTCAATTTAGATAAATAATTAAAAACATAGCGATGATTATGATATTACGTGAAATATAAATCATAGGTTTGTTTTAAAAGGTGAGTTTTAAATCTGTGCTCAAGCTTTTCTTTAAATGTCTCTGGCAGAACATTTACAAAATCATCGTTTACTTTGTATTCTTGTTTCATTTATAGTTCACTACCTTGATGATAAGTCAGAAAATTATTTGTATTTATAGAGTAGGAACCGGCATTGTAATGTCTTTAGTTCCAGTGAGTATGTTACGAACCGTTCGATATCGTTATGATTTTATTGACAACAACAGCTGGATTCCGTATATGTGTCTAATGCATCATTTGATTACATTTACATTTATTTCAGTTGAGTTTAGTGCTTTAGCATCGGTGCTGGTCACACCTGTGACATTTGGCGGATGGGCTTCTTTCAATGGTCACAATTTCAGTTATAAGCCAGTTTCGAACCCACAAGCAGGATTTTGCCACCTGAACGCCATACTCGCTGAAGTGATGCTAATCACGATTAGCAACAAATAAAATAAGTTCCATTTTTATGTTATTTAACTTGCTATATTCGTGCACTTCCAGGATATAGACTACCAACTATATATTCTATAGGTAGCATGAACCCAATAAATATTTTAATCGGGATAATAAATGCAAGTCACCGATATCCTCTCGATCCTAAATTATAATCATCTAGACTCCGGCATCACTAAGATGGCAACATTTTGGGTTCTATTAGTCAAGTATGCGCTGAACATGTTTTCAAATCTATGGGAATATACTCTTCCGGTAGGCGTTCTTATCCCAATATCGGCACATTTTAAACGGTAGATTCCTTGATATTTTAACCAAGACACTGAAACATAACTTTATGATTCGTGTAACTCTTCTGTATATTGGTTTATGGTTTTTGTTGTTTTCAACTTTGGTTCTTATTATAATAGTTGTTGTTGGTGGTGGTGGTGGTGTTGAAAGCTCTCCAAGAATTATTTCATACGATTGTTTTCGAAATGGTAACGTACGTCGTTGCACAAAGACTTTCCGGACCGGGATTCAAACAAATCTCAGCCCTCTTCTTTTAGCTTAATATGTTATATGCCACCAGCAAGTATTAGATCAATTTCTATCTCGTTTTATGGATGATCATCAGTCATATGTTGTTGTTAGACACTGTAATATCACTGTTAAAAAAATCAAATTATATCCAAGCTGTAATTAAAGGAGAAGGATGAAAGAAAAAATTCATTTTAAACTTATAAATTTCTGATCAGAGTCCGAGACATTGTTACTCGTGCGAGATTAATCTATCGCAGCACCCCTCCGACTCCTGACACGACTGGTGCGCATCAAGAAATATTATCATATTATCTATGTACATGGAGTAGAATTCAGTCAAGTTCAGGATCTATTAACAATCTCCTTCTTGGTATTCTGTGTCTGTTATGATTCCTCTTCAACTAACTCCAAGGATACTTTATTTACGAAGAGGCCAAATAAGGCATTACATCGTTTTCTGATGTCCTCCTAACTAGACTTTAAGATCTAAGACGAAACTGCTTTCTCTGCGGATGCTCCAAATCCTGGAACTATATTCACCATTGCATATACAAATATTTCTCCATCTCTTAATGGTGTTAAACGCAACATTTCATAATCGATTTTGAAAACAGTTGGGTTAAGTAATTTATTATATATGTATGTATGTATGTATAGTGTGTGCTGTGTGTGTTGTGTGTGTGTGTGTGCGTGTGCGTGTGCGTGTGCGTGTGCGTGTGTGTGTGTGTACGTCTGTATGCATCATAATTTATTCAATATCTTACAGTTATATCAAATTTAAATAAACTAGTACAGTGTTGAAAAGGAACAAGGGACAAAAATAATGCTAAAATTTAAGACATTCCCCTGATATACATTACATTAAATGAATGCATATATAAATCACATACACACACTCGCGCATATAATGCCTAAATATTTTTGAGAGATTTCGGCACACATATTTAATATCATTATTCCAGATTATACATTTATCGAGTCTTATCACACAAATTTACTAACATGTACTCTGTCAATAGTTACATTATATCTAACTATTTTGTGGTCTGTATTATCAGTATTGAGTAAGAATCGCATATAGTTTGTTAGGCTAACATTAAGTGAGAGCTTATTGGGGGTTTAAACTAAATGATTATAAATTTTAAATATTTATTACAGCTTCAGCTTTTCATCCAAATAAGAAAAATGTGTCATTTGCAAACATGCAATGTAAACTTATTTGTTTAAATAAACGTTTGCTAAATCGTTTCATTTAGAGGCAAAATTAAGTAATAATATGAAGATTAAGTGACTCTTTATCAACACCGTATAATATACTCAATCGTTATAATAGTTGGTATAACACTATTACGCCCTCTTATTCATAGCAATGATATTGAATATTTTTGTTATTAAAAATATTCTATAGCATATATTCAGGTAATCTCTCTTCCCCCCCCCCCTCTCTCTCTATGTGTGTGTGTGTGTGCGTGTGTGCACGCGCGCATGTGTATTATTGGCTTTCAATTCATTATTTATCAGCATATTGAATAAAGCAAGTTTAGTATGAATAAAGTAAAATAACGGATCTAAGGCTTCACAAAGTAGTTAACTTCTTAAGGATACACCATTTTCCACAATCGTGAAATCAAACATCAGTGAGTCTACAAACGGCAACTAAATACATTAGGAGTAAAGTGAACTATGATGCTCGTTATCAAGAAATACAAATCTAGCTGGTTTCGGCATTTCTCTTCTATACCTCCTCTTTACAAGACTATAATCTGTCCCAATAATATACATATGCTTCAGATACCAGGGTATGCTCCGCTACCATAACTAGGTCAGACATGACATCCAAAATATGTTTACATTTTGCATCTCCTTATTTTTTGACATGTTCGAATGTCGAACGATAGACATGATCCGAATCACTCGATCAGAGGTTATATATATTCGCTCTAGTATTCGTTACAAATGTCAACTGGTACACAAAATATATGTATTTTAGTCACTTACAAGTCTAATCGTTATCAGTTTATTCCATCAGCCCACGCAATGATATGTTGTGATTTGTTTATAGAAAAATCAGGGGCGAAGGTCTATTATTCCATATTGACTTTTATATATATATATATATATATATATATATATATATATATATATATATATATATATATATATATATATATATCGACTCGTTGAATATTCTCTTTTCGCGGCATCTCAATATTCAAAGGGGGGAAAAAGGTATAGAGTAGTAAGAAAGGCATATAAGGCACAACAAAATTATTAACAAAAAATTGTGGAAATTTGTTTTTAATCCTGAATATAATTATATAATTCACATTACCTATTTATTGCTGTACAGATAATAAGTAACTAATAATATGTTGTTTTAACCACACGGATTAAACTTTGCTTTCAATGATGTTCAGATTAACTTTATTAGTGGAATTAGATATATCTCTTGATTGTTCCCAATTAATCTCTTACATATTATTGTTTTTTGTTTGTTCTAAATATATATCCTAATGTGTGTGTGTGTGTGTGTGTGTGTGTGTGTGTGTGTGTGTGTGTGTGGCGCGCGACATCTACAATATTGTGAGTCCATAATTACTTATTGAACACAACATTTGTTTGAATTCGAACCCGTAACCCTTACCACCAGTTGGGTGTTACGTACGCAGCATTGACCTGAAAGAAAACCGAAAGTTCTTAGCTTATCAGCATATTGCATTTAATTATGAATTATAACTGATATATCAATATCTATTTAGTATGAAAACGTGTATATACAGTCTAAAATAAATTCCAAATCTGTTATTAACTTTTGTTGTTGTAATATATTCAAAATATCCAAAGGCCATAGATCATCGGTCAGATTTACGCATTTAAATTGATTTATGGCGATGCTGTGTTGATTCGGATAAACGGCAAATCTATTACATCATGAACATGACGTTTTACTTCCGGGTATGGCTAAATACGAATAGGCATGACTTAAAAAACAAAACTGAATGGAACCTAGTTTCAGAGAGTTTTAATTGATATATTTTTCACTAACTAAATTGTTTGGGTTTAGTCCTGAATATACCCTGGAGAATTGTTTTATTTATGCATTCTATTACTCTGTTTTTATTTACTTCCTTAGTAAATAATTAATACTATTAAAATACCAAATATTCGATCGACGCTAATTATATACATATTTATGTTTATAAACGATAAATCGGGCATTAGTGTTTTGTAGACAATTTGTATAAAAAATGATAAATATAAAATCAACAATCACTCAAATGTGTACCGATCCACATTTTAACATCACCTTATTTCCGCCATTTCTTGTTGACAGCAGAGGTTACTCTTCTGGTATGTTGGGAATCATTATTATTTTCCTTGTCCGATATGTACATGACATTATCAGCCACGTTGTTATATATCTGTAACTATCTGTGCTGATGCCAATCGCTGCATCTTCTTGTTCTGTAACATATTTGATCGAAATTGATGCAAAACACATGACACCTATCCGATAAAGATAAACAGGACTTTGACAGTTTGTCAGCAGAAACACCCACAAAACCGTGAAATCCGTAGGTAGATGTATTAGATATACGCTTTTTGTTCCTTTTTGGTTGTTAGAAATGATACAATAAGATAGGATGTAAATTTTATTTTTTGATATTGTTGTTATTTTAATATTCCACAGTTAAACTGTTGTTCTTTCTATGGACATATATTCTAGACAAGAGAGTCTAGATCTAGATTCTAGTTGATCAGCTTACTCAATACTCAGTATACTAATACTGTAATAGTTAAATCTCAAACTTTACTCGTTTACCATTGCTTATACCTAATTTGAATTATTCTGCTGGTTTTTATCTCTGGTTGTATGCCAGCCTAAGTTTACAGGCCGAATGACACAATTGTTATTGTGGTTTCTTTATCAAGTATTCAGTGAAGCCATGGCATGGGCATGGCACGTTTATCTTTTCACTGATTATATTGTATGGGTGGTTTAAAAATGTGTGCTTATTAAAATAGTTGACTGATTGTATGAGTCTTCACAAAATTCACATGCATTCAGCCTTTTCAATAGCAGCCGAAGTCAGATGCTCTACATTATCTATTTTAAAATCCATCATCCCCTATTTTATGAGAAGAAAATCGTTCTGCTACTTTGGTAGGGTATGAAATGTTTGTAGTTATTGTTTAACATATTAAACTGTATAAAACTATATTAAGTGGACAGTTCACAGTTAGACAAACATTACAGTTCTACTCTTCAGTAATAACATGGGATGAATTATTTTATTATTCTCACGTGTGAATGGTCATTATGGCAAAGGTAACACATACCCACTGAAATAATAAGCTTATCAAGCATGTATAGCATAACATTAACAGTTATGTACTTGGTATTCATAGAATATGTGTTTCTTGCCAAAAACAGTAGAATTCCCATATGTCTATAAAATGTCTTCTTTGGGTCATAAGCCATGTGACAACTGCAATGATTAATACTTACCAGTACTGCTTAAGTGTCAATCCATGGTTTGAACCTGATAATATAATGAATATGTGTTAGAAATGTATACAAGCAGACTGATACTTTGATGTTTCATATGATGTGATCCTTTCAAATTGAATTAAACATTTTTAAATACACCTTGGCTGTGTATGTAAATCTTATTGAACTATCAAAGCCTTCTCCTATTAGACCATATTTCTGTATGTTGGTTCTTGCTAAAATATTGTTGTTAATACTAACAAGAATTATGATTTGAATATTATAACTTTTTATACCTGATGA
Source organism: Paralvinella palmiformis (assembly GCA_025642065.1). Classification (NCBI taxonomy): domain Eukaryota; kingdom Metazoa; phylum Annelida; class Polychaeta; order Terebellida; family Alvinellidae; genus Paralvinella; species Paralvinella palmiformis. Next base: position 395,823 of record JAODUP010000109.1, on the reverse strand, counting down.
GTCATTACATAATTTATTGATATATATATATATATATATATATATATATATCAGAAATATAAATCTTGTAAATCATGAAAATATTATCTAGAATTAGTTCTGCTGTTTGTGATGTAACAAATAATATATAGTTGATTCAGCATTAGAACATGTAATGGTGCACTGATTTACACTTTGATGTTATGAAGTGTGAATAGGTTTCAGAAATAAATATGTTATGAGGGCAGCCTGACACTATAAAATATCTAATTCTATCCTCTATATAAATGTCAGGGGATGGAGTGGTTTCCTTGTTGATGCATCAGTATAGAAAATAAAGGAAGAAGAAAATCTTCTCCAAACGCAGGTATTGATATATTTTTTGAGTGAGTCAGCGAGTGAACGAGAGTGTTTTAGTTTAGCCTCTGTGCTGGTCATGTCCAGAACATAGAGGTCAAGGGTGACAGTCTAGGGAAATAACCCACAGATGCAGGTGTCTTGGGGATTTGAACTCAGACCTGTAGATTTGCAGTACAGAAGGCTCACCTTTCAGGCATCTAAATGTCTGATCTATTTCTTTGAAGTAAACAGGATATTTACATTGTAACTATCTTTATTATTATTATGTTGTTGTTTTAGTAGAAGTGATAACTCAATTATGGATTTGATAGACAAATTTGCTGTCTTTGTATTACCCCTGTACATTGAAGTGTTTAGGATTCATGTATAATTTAACCCACATTTTAGCATTGTTGTGAAAAATTTCCTTTGCATATGCTATCCCATTAGATATAACTGCTGTATATCTAACAGTCATTCTTATGGTTGGGTTTGTCAGCAGACCTGTTACATGTGTGTGTATGTGTGTGCTGTCATCAGTATAACTGTATCCAGATATAAATGTCAATTTATCAAATGTAACTTATCCCTTATCTTGATACACTATAGATACATTTCAGGTACATCATTATTTTTAATACAGTTATTGTCCCAGTGGCACATTCTTAACATTTATAGGGTTTTAAAATATGGAAACCACCAAACAGATTATGATCTGTTTGGTGGTTTCCATATTTTGGTACTAGTCTAATTTTCCTTTCTTATTTTAAATTCTAATCGGTATGACTAAGTAAATTAAATGTTATGACTGATAATTAATAAAGTAAGAATATTTATATTCTTGTCTAGATTTTGAACATCGTTTAAACTTTAAATATATTTGGAATGTGACTTATCTAGGTAGTAGATACATTCCTAATTCAGGAGTCTAACTGTAACTTATCTAGGTACATTTTTATTGTATCTGCCAGATATTTTGTTGTAAGAAAGGGGAATAAATTCGACCAGTTTACAAATATTTTTTGTTATTTTGAACAAACAAGAATACTGAAATTGTATTGATATCATTTGGCAAAATAACTAGGCCTTATTTCACCAAGGACAAATTTGTTTGGAGACTACATCCACAAAAAAGTGTAGTTTGTCTTTGGTAAACATGGCTGAAACAATACAAGGTGCTATTAAGTGAGTGTACACAGTATATTGATATTGTACTCTAGACATGTCATCAGTGATAAGCATGTAAAGATTTATCTCTCAAAGTGTTTAATGTGCATAATATTACAGTACAGTTACACTTACATATTCTAATTTTTAGTGTACCTTATTTCAGACTAAATGATATGGTTCCATGTTCCAATAGTTGGCATTACTGAGTGAGCTGTGCTGTTTTGTTTGTGTGGAAATATAACTTAGGGCTTCAGTAGGTGTACTATTGTCCCAGTTATTATATCCACTCAGTAGTACAGCAATGGCTGACCAACAGTCAAATGAGGTACGTACAAACTTGCTATTGCTGTCCTACTTCTGTTCTGTCCACATGCCTGTGGTGTAGTTATTAATTAGATCCTCAAAAACCACTTCAGTGGTATTGTGTTGCTACAGAATAGTATATGTTTATAACTGGTTTTGAGGCTATTTAAACAAAAATGTCTGTAAGCATTACATTAAAGTCAAAATATAATTGTTTATACATACACGAAAGTATATATGTCATATGCATGAATACACAAACATAACCACACCAGTAAATGTATAAACACATATTTTAATTGCACACACACAAATGTAGGAAGAGTAAGAATTTATAGCGAGTAAACAAACAATGAGAAAGGCCTTATTACTAATAAGGCCTTTAATAATATTAGACCAGTGTTTGTGGACACATGCTTATTAACACAGAAACCCTTATCACCTGTAGTCAGACAGCTGTTATATGGTAATCCAGTCTAGTCTGGTATAAACTACTAAATGGTCAGACATCAAAATCAATCGATGATCATTCATGGCATGTGATCAGTGCAAAGTAGATTTTTAGAATGACTCATGTCATGTATGCATGTTCTATGCAAGTTTGTAAGCATCTATCTCTCTCTCTGTGTGTGTGTAGGGAGGGGTGTACTTTACAGCATATGTTTTGAATTATACTTTAAAACAGAGTCAGCTTAACCATGCATGTCCTGTACACGTAATCCTACTACCTTTTTCTGTACACCCTGTTTGTTTTGTTTTTTGCACAACCAAAACCTTCATTTCTGGCTAAGCCTCTGTGTCAGAATAGTTTGCTCTTACTGATAGCTTTGTGATACATTTAGTTGTAACCATAGTTTTTTTTTCTAAGGGAGGTTTCCATTAGTTATACATAATAATATATATTAGTTAGAATTTGATGAAGGATAGTATAGTCACCAATCTGAAATTTTAGTTAACCATCCAATAACATGTCTTTAATTTTTGTTTTTGGGACCATGAATATAATGGTTAGTTTTAATATACTTTATATAAGATAGAATCAAACATTTAAAGCTGACAATGTCACTGTTGTTTATTTGTTTGATGAAACTTGTAGATAAGTGGAAAGATTAAGATTGTTTCATACATATGTTGAGATAAAAGCTTGGCATGCATAATGAATGTAGTAAATATTTATAAATAAACATGTATGATAATATCTTTTGAGTCATATATATATATATATATATATATATATATATATATAGTAGTGGTAATGTTTTAAAATAAAGTTTTTGATTACATGGTAATAATTGACAACAGTTAATGGCTTGCGATATGTATGTATTTTTATGTTGCTCACAGCAATTATTTTGGCAAGCAGTGAAGTGTATTTAGTTCTTTGCACTTCTGCTTTTGTCAGTAGTTGTTATGGCACTTTCTAAATGGCACTCACATGGAGATGGAACGTTAAGAATACCTAGGTAAACACATCTGTTTCACTTCAGTCTATAGTTATGATGATGTACATAGCTGTGGCAGCTAGCACACTGACATTTAGTCTGGCCTATGCTAGAGACTGTGACCTGATTTATATAGCTACTGAGGGAAATTCAACACTGGAATATGAGTGGATACTGTACTTAATGCCTGATTTATTCATTTAGCTTTTTGTAGCTGTTCAAGGTCAGCATGGTAGTAGGTCATGGTGTTTGGTGCCCTGTTATAAATGTTTAGCATTAGGTGCAGCATACTACTTATTGCAGTGGGTGGTTTATTTTTATTCCAATTTCTGTATGGCCACCTGTGTGTGTGTGTGTTGCTTCTGATGGACATAGCCATATATTTAAAGTTGATTGATTTCACAGATACTGGCACTGTTACATTAAATTATATAAAAAGAAATGTTGTATGGAATATGATCACACATAAAAACTAGTACAAAAAATAATAGACAAAAATAATTATCTGGCACACACCAGTTCTGCCCAATATGTAAATAACAACATCTGGTTTATTATCCTTAGGCTGAAACCTATCTTAGACTATAGTTATTGATGTTTTTGTCTGTTATACTGATGTGCTGGGTAATGCATGCAGTTTGTCACTTCCAGCCACTAATATTACACTAATTAATCCATTTAATTTTCATCCTCTTGTGTATGCATCTTACACATTACTTGTTATCTTGTGGATATCATTACTGATGACAATTTGTACTTGTCTATTAATATTATTTTTAAAGTTTGTGTATTATGCAGTTCTTGACCCTTTTATCTGGTTTTAATTCATCTTTTGATATACTGCAATTCTTGCACTTTTGTACTTAAAACAGGTACCTGTTGTGGAAGAAGCCAATACAAGCCTTGAACATATCTTGGCTAGTGAGCTGTACCCAAAGAAACCCATGAAGTCTGATGAGGAGTCACTACAGGTGATGATATACTCTTTTATTATCATTTTTCTTCGGATCATTTCAAGTCCAGATTTAAGTAAATCTGCCTAATTTATGGTGTTATTTAAAAATAAGTCATTTGTCATAATGATACTAGACCAATTCTTCTGTAATTGCCACTCTAGATTGTTACTATTATCGCCATTATATCATTCCATCTTGTTTTCTCTGATCATTTCACCAGGTTCCCTATCCTGTACTGCCAGGTGAATGTGTTGAGTATCTGGGCAAGACGGATGGTGGAGTGATAGCTTTGTCCAACTTCCGTCTCTTTATCAGATACAAGGAGTCATTTATCAACGTGCCACTTGGTCTGATCGAATATGTGGAATATCGTGATATATTCTACATTAACATTTATTGTAAAGATGCCCGGTCATTCAGGTAAGTGTGACTTGTGAAGATGAAACTATTTACATGGAACTATATTAGAAAGAATGTTAGCTATACTCTCAATGTTTTCATCCATAACTGTAATTAGTAATATAAAATAATCATCGTGCATGTGTGCAAATGCCATAAATATTTTATGTAATTATTTCTACATGCACATACATGAGTTTAGACACATGCACATATATACACACACTAATAGAAGTAGAATTCATGTGCAGAAAATTGTATAAATTCAGTGAATGGTAGTAATTCGTATATTTCAGATGCACCTTTCCAACAAATGAAGCATGTCTGGAGTGGTATAGACGATTGACAGCTTCTTTGCGTCCACTTAAGAAGCTACAGGATGTCTTTGCATTTGCCTTTAGAGCATGGTGTGTTGACCCTGGAAGCATTCAACAGGGTGCAGCAGTTGAGCATGGCATGGCTTATGAATTGTGTACTGCTGGTGAGTTATAGTAAATGTGTGTGTGGAAATTACGGGGAGATTTTAGTTATGCTGTCAGAAATGGAAGGCACTGGTTCAGGAAACTAACATTTATAAATTACATTATTTGGTTGACAGTACTTATCTCAGGAAAGTGCATTCTTAGTATTACTCTCTATAAATCTAGTTAAACAGGAGTTAGATGTGTAATGCCATTTTCCTTACAAAGGTGGGGTGTTTAATTTTGAAGAAAGCAAAAACATTAAATATGAATCAGATTTGATAACTTTAGGTCAGTGGAGGATGTTGACTTAACTTAAAGTCAACTAATTTATATCTGCCAGAATGAGGATTAAATTGAGGAAAGGCTGACATTTGTCTGTCAAGAACTAAGCAATTTTATGTAAAGATTGATATAGCTTTAGCAATATAAAATATTTGCCCACGGTATACAATGTATTTTGTGTCCAACTCTATACTTGTAAATATCTTTGTGTTTGAATTATATCATATATATATATATAAGAACCTAAAAACATTAAAATTTGAGGCAAATTGTGTATTATTTAGTTAACATGAAGAACAATTTCTTTGTTTCAGAGGATATGGGTGGAGGCTACAACTTTAGTCATGAAGTGGTACGATTGGGCTTTGACCTTAAGACATCATGGAGAATAACATATCTGAATGATGATTACAAGTAAATATATCTTGATGTCTGTTGAGAAAACATTAATAAATAACTTTAAAACAAGCTATATAAAAGATACATATTGTTTATTTAAACAACACAACATATCTATTCAAAGTGAAAAATCTGGTATATAATTTATCAAACGTTTTGCAGAATTTGTGGATCCTATCCCAAGGAACATCTTGTTCCTAACTGTGTCACTGATAAGGTACTTAAGCTAGTTGCCAATTTCAGAGCTTCTAACAGGTTTCCTTCAGTAGTTTGGAGGTAAGTTGTTCTTCTTAATGAAGTTGTCACTCTGGTAATATCTGGTTACTGATTGAATGCCTCTGGTCACATAGATATTTCTGTTTGAATGCAGACAGCTTGGATTTATCTCCAGTGCTTGGTTCAAAATCTGAAGTAGTGATAGGTCAAGGACAGAAACAAATCATGCATTTCTTGTTCCATTGCATTGGTGATATTTTGTTAAAGCATTGTAGACTGTGACTCCATTTGGTCATGTAAGGTGCTTTCCACCCTTGATATCAAGACCCATTACTAATATGCAGAATAGTAACATGTTGTGTTGGCTGTCATTCCAGAGAACCAAACAGTGGTGCTGTTATAGCTAGGTCTAGTCAGCCAGAGATTGGCTGGCTTGGCTGGAGAAATGAAGATGATGAACGTCTTCTGAAGGCAATATCTTCAGCCTGTGCTATGGACAACAATTTGACAAAACAATCCCAATCAGGTAATGTGTTTGTAGTTAGTGTTGTTCCATCTGTTGGTATTCCACACATTCCTTATTCTCTAAAATGATCTTAAATCCAATCACTGTTTTCTTTTAACAGGGGATCCTGAGAAGCTGTTGATTATTGATGCTCGGTCATATGCTGCTGCATGGGCTAACAGGGCCAAAGGTGGTGGTTGTGAGTGTCCTGAATATTATCCTAACTGTGAGATCCAATTTATGAACCTTGCCAACATACATACTGTGAGAAAGAGCTTCTATGCTATAAGATCACTGTGTGCATTGGGTCCAGAACAATCCAAGTAAGTAAGGAATGGTTATAGATCACTAGTTTGATGTTTATATGTTTGAAACTTTATTCAGTACCTTTAACTGTAAGTATTGGACTCCTGTCATTCTTATGTATAACATCATGTCATTATTTAGCTGGTTGACAGGTGTAGACAATACTAAGTGGCTGTATCATATTGGCTTGTTGATGAGAGTCGCTGTATTGGTGGTTAATGCTATAGACAAGGAGAAACGTCCTGTTTTAGTACACTGCTCAGATGGCTGGGACAGAACACCTCAAATAGTGGCCTTAGCTGAACTGATGCTAGATCCCTTCTACAGGACAATTCAGGTATAATTAAATGTTTATAATAGACTGTATGTACGTGGCACTCTTGTATATGTTCTGTTGAGGAGAATTAGGTCTAGTATAAAATATTTTAATATATTCTGAATTGTTTTTCCTGTGTGTTTTGTTATGTTTTCTATGAAATCCCTTTCATCTAACTTCTATGCTACTTGTACATATTGCTAATTAGTGCACACCTTATTTACAGATGTACAATATAATTTTTGTAATGTTAGTAGTATTGGATGCTATTATTATGCTGCATGGTCATGTGTACTTTTCATATTAAGTTACTGAACTGGGTTTTTGTTGAGTCAGTGGGCACATGTACATGACAGTACCATGAAGTACAGTATTTATTACATACACTGCCAGTGGTGTTAATGCGTGGTGCCATATACAGTGATACATCCATTATTTACAGAATATTAAACAAATATAGTTTTAGAAATGGTGTTAATATATTTTTAAGTCTGTTTTAAATCTGATGTAAGAATCAGATTAGTAATGCAGTTGAACACTGTTTAACTGAATTAATTATTAGTGGAGATGCCCCCAAAATATGTGTAATATGTGATGTTTTGTTTGTGTGCTCATTTATGTGTGTTAACTAAAAGATATTTATTTAATGGGATATCTTATGCAACTGAATTTCTTAACATATTTGTGTCACATTCTATTATTACATGATTTAGATTGTGACAACCAATTATGTTACAGATATAGAAACATCTGCTTGATGTAAGTTCACTTGTCAAACTGTTCTTGTTCTATTAGTACCTATTTTTTTCCTACAATAGGGATTTCGTGTACTGGTTGAGAGAGAGTGGTTGGCATTTGGTCACAAGTTTGCAGATAGATGTGGTACTGGCTTAGGTTCAGATGATGTTAATGAGAAGTGTCCTGTCTTTCTACAATGGTTAGACTGTGTCCATCAGTTGCTTGTACAATTTCCCTGTGCATTTCAGTTCAGTGAGGCCTTTCTGGTAAGCTGTATTTTAAGTAATTGCATGGATTGGTGTATAGTATAAATAAAGTTTTTTTTTTGTATTTTATATTGTGTACGGGTTGTTCACAACTTGTACAAGACTATTTCTCTAACTTTTAATTATGTTTCATCTATAAAGGGTAAAACTGACATACATATAACTGGCGATTTGCAACTTCATTAATTTTTCTGTATACCTTACCTTTTTTTCTTTTATTAACAGGTCAAATTGGCTCACCACATTTATTCTGGATTGTTTGGAACATTTTTGTGTAACACAGTTCGAGAACGAGAAGAAGGCAAGGTGCCAAAACAGACAAATTCAGTCTGGTCACTTTTGCTTCCTAGCAATAAGAAGTTTGTAAATCTACTTTACAAACCCGATATTGAACAGGTTAGTAATAATTGTATGTAGACCAAGGCAATTGAGTGTAAAATATATATGTATGCCATATATGTTGGTTTATTTAATGCTTTTAAAGAAAAGGTTATATTTAATTTAATTTCTGTTAATGGCAGCTTACAAATATATGGAGATTTTTCTATGTGTTACAACATTAGTAGCTATGTTCAGATCAGTTTATGTTACTGATCAGTTATTTGATGGAAGTTTCTTTTAGAATTGGTTTTGGACCAATTTTAGTCAGCTGCTTGCATTATTTATTTGGTGCAATTATTTCACTGTTAACTTTCAAATTCAGTTGTAATTTTATACTTCATTTGCGAGCAGTTTATGTCAGTGTTTTACTACCAAAGTTTGTGTGAATGAAAAACATATTGTAATATTTGTTCTAGTTTGTCCAAAATGTATAATGTTGAATAAATATAAGAAATAGCTGATGTTGCAAGATCATTTCAGATATTTCATGGGTCAGACAATTCACAGGATAAAAGTAAACTCAAATAGGATAAAACATTGTTATGAATTACGACCGACTTTGTATCGTGTATGAAACATCTTTATGTTATTGTTATGTTTGCAAAACAAAATATATGCTGGTAAATGACCTAGGTGAAAATAACATGTTTGCTTAATAATGTTAACTCTTATTTATTTAGGTATTGCGGCCATCTTGTTCTCCAAGACATCTTCATCTGTGGCAGGCTGTATACCTTCCTGAAATGGCTCCAACTTCAGCTGATGAACCTTTTGACATTAATGATGATAGCAGCAAATTAGTGGATGATGGTGGTCCAGAACTAACTCCGTTACCCAAAACACGATCTTGTGAGGATTTGTCAACAGCACTGGATCATGGTGGTGAAGGCCAAACAATAACACGGGTGCGCCGTCTTAGTGATCCTCATATTGCAACTGATCCAAAGAGCCTTATCCAATCAACGGATTCGCTCATTTCAAACATGGAGAGGAAAGAGCGGTGTGATGCTCTTCATAATGGAGATTTTGAAACTGCAGCATGTGTCAGCAGTGAAACGCTTACTGAGGCTAATGGTATGGCGTGTGAAGCATCTCAGCAAGTTGCCGTCGTTCAAAGTACTGACCCTGCTATAGAAGGTAAACAACAGAATGGACATGTGACAGATGCCATCCGGAGTAAAAGGTGTGCTGATACAGAAGACTGTGAGACAAGTCAGTATGGAATAGCAACAATTGAATCACCACATTCTGCCAGTGCTCAAGATGTCAGAGAAAAGAGCCCCAGTGATAATGGACTGCATAATGAGGTGATTGGTTCTACGGACACCTTAACTGGTGAGACTACTGATGGTTTCAGTGAGGAACAAACTGGTGATTCTGGCACAGTGGTGGTTAAAACAGCATGTCAGCAATCTAGTCAAAAATCTAGCACTGTTATGCCTGAAGTGAAAAGTGGCTTTGTGATCAAGAATGGCCACAGAATGGTGACTAGAGTAGAGAACGATGTTACTGGGAAATTACCTAGTGGCCAACATGGAGACAATCAGCGTGGAAATGTGTGCCAAAAGGCTGGTGAAACAGCATCACCTTTCTGTCTGGAAGATGTTCTCTCCAAGCTGAACATTGAGAGTATATTAGATGCAACATCTTTGCGAAAGGATGGCATAGAATTGAATGTGTCATTGCCATCAATTAGCAGAGGCAGCTCTTCAGGCCGTGAAGACACTGGAGATGGCAGCACCTCCTCATATCAGTCTCGAACACCCAATTCATCTACTGGACCACCCACTCCTGGCACTGATTTAAAGGTAAAAACATTGTGCTTTTTTGGGGGGTTGCTATTTTTCTACTAGTTATAGAATTTTATATAATACAATGGTTGAACAGTTTTTTTTATTATTCTGACTCTTAATTGATGAAGAAGGCTAATTAAGGCAGTTATTCCTGTCCGACAATTAGGAATTTTATTACGTTGTCATGTACAATTTTAGTTGGGCTGTTTTCAGAGTGGACCATGGACACTGCGGCGTCAGTCTAACATGGGTAGACACCTGGACTGTGATGGTTTGACTACATTTAGCGATCCAGTGCAGAATCGTTTGTTTCAAATAGAAAATGATTATCTGCAGAAGATTCAGGATCTTTCTCAACAACTGTGTATGGCTAAAGCTATTATATATCAGTATACTGCAGGCATGAATGGCACAGGAAAACATATGGAAAATACAGATGATATAGTAAGTTCCTGAAAGTTAAAACATATATATATATATATATATCATTGTGTGTGTGTGTGTGTGTGTGTGTGTGTACATGTGTGTCATTGAAAACAGTATAAATATTATTGAGTTAAGTCTACAATATAAAGTATTTTACAACAAAATCCCACAAGGTGGCAAAAAATGTACAAAACTTCTATAGTGTCAATATCCTTGAAAATATTCGAGCTCAGTGGCGCACCTAGTACAGGGGTTAGGCAAACTCATAGTCCGGGTATGATGCAAAGTTCATAAACAATGATCAGATGGAAAGGAAGGATAAGTGAGTCTGAAAAGGTGAGTTTTCAAATAGTGATGGAAAGAAACTATGCTATTTGATGACTTAACATGTTCAGAGAGTGAATTCCAAAGAGTAGGGACAGCAACTGAAAAAGCACGAGTCCCTCATGAGTTTTAACCCTGGGAACAGACAACAAGTGAAAATCCGATGAACGGAGTTCTCTGAGCTTGGGTGCTAAAGAAAGAATGGAAAATAGATATGAAGGTTCTCCAGAAGAAAGAGTTTGATAGGCAATGGTGCAGAGTTTTAAAATGGTGCGAGATGGAACAGGGAGCCAGTGAAGAGATTTCAGAAGTGGGACAGAATGGGAAAATCGAGGAGACCATGTGACAACCCTAGCTAAGCAGTTCTGAACACAGTGAAGTTTTAGAATATCCTGATATGCCATACCAATCAGAGAGGTGATCTAGAACAGAATAATCAGTGATGTCAAAAGCTGCAGATAAATGTAAAAAATGTTAGTGCTGTGGCCTTTCCTGTGTCCATGTTTAGTGCTATGTCATTATGAACTTTTAGTAGAGTGATTTCTGTAGAGTGAAAATGTTTGTAAGCAGACTGAAAAAACATTAGACAAGTGATTACAGTTTAAGTGAATGTACAAACAACAGGATACAGTTTTTTCTAATACTTTAGATGTGAATGATAGATTATTAATAGGCCTATAACTGTTTAGGTCATTGCCTGGTAAAGATGATTTCTTAAGAAGAGGGATTACATGGGCATGTTTAAAATGAGAAGGGAACACTCCGGAGCTTAGTGATGAATTTATTATCTTAGTAATTGGAACAATTAGTGTGTGAAGACAAGATTTTAGCAGAAATGTAGGGATAGGATCAAGTTCACAGGACTTATTATGGGATAATAAAATTGGTTTAGAAACTTCAGTAAGTTAAACACTGTGCAAGGGTGATGTACAACTGGAAAATCAATATTACAGCTAGAAGCAGAAACTGGGAAAGAAGCATGAATTTGGGTGATCTTATCCTTGAAATGTTTGGAAAAAGAATTGCATAGTGATTAGTTGAATCATGAGCAGGCAGAGAAACAGAAGTCTTTCTATGGAGAGTCATATTTATACAGTTCCAGAGTTGATGAGGATTGTCAGAGTTGCTGGAGATTATGCTCCTATAAAAGTCAGATTTAGCTTTATTTATGAGTCTATTGCAGAAATGGCACTGTTTAGTATATCTAGACCTGTTAAGTTGTGTGCGTGATTTCCTCCATTTGCGTTCTAAATATCGGTGACACACTTTGGCATTGATAATTTAAGGAGGCATCCATGGTGCAGGTGGTTTAATTTTTTTCGATTTTGATCTGACAGGTGTGTGTTTGTCTTGTAAGGTTTTAAGTGTCTACCTGTTTAACACACTGTTTTTCTATCATTGTTTCTATGTTGGGTCTTACAGATATCTAATGAGTCAGTTGACAGTGGTGAACAGGTGTCACTAGGTGGTGGCAGCACTGCTGCATCTGATGCCAGCTGGGAACAAGTAGAGGCTAGAGATGCTAACATGGCATTATGGGTACCAGATCATGCTGTAACACATTGTGCAGGATGTGATGAAGTGTTCTGGGTTATTCGTAGAAAACACCACTGCAGGTTTGTAGTTAAGCACATATCAGCAGCATTCTTATGCATACATTTTAGGGGCAGACACAGTTTTTTTAACGTTTTTGTAAAACTAAACATGAATTTTAATTACTAATGTTATGTTGTATAAAAATTATCTGAAGGATGGCTATGATAAATGCATATGAAATATATGTGTGTTCATTGGCAAGGTAAAAATAGTCATTTTTGTAATTTCCAGAATTCATACTTTAACCTACACAAAAGGAAGATCTTGTATGGATTAACAGATATCAAACTTTTATTACATTTCAGAAGCTGTGGTCAGGTGTTCTGTGATGATTGTACCAAATACTATAAACCAGTACCGCATCAGTATCTGCCTAATCCAGAGCGTGTCTGTGTCAGGTGTTACCAATCAGTAACTGATGGTTTATCAGCTATAATGGCGGATGGGGTCGTTGATGCCAACTTGAAGGAGGAAGGGGCTGTGGCTAGTTGTTAAATATATCCTGACAAAGTGTGATTACCAACGCTCAACAGAGACATGCTGGTTTATAGGAGTTTGCATTCCTTTGTTAAAGCCTGTGTTAAGGCTATACAAAGTCTGCCATCTGGATGATCAGTGGTCGTTCCTTGCTGTGTCATAGACTTGTGGCATATGTTTATGCTCTGTGGTAGTCTTATAGAAGTGAAATTCTGTGACTCAGAATACTTAGATGTGACACTGTTGTATTTACTTGGGTTGTCATTCAGTTTTACCCAACACAAGTCATCCCATATTCGTACCAGAAACATTCCATCTATCGGTCCCTCAACAAAATGATCATATAATTTATAGTATGGGAGAGATATACAGATGTTTGAATTAATTATGATTGACACTATGATGAACTGTAATATTTGCAAAGAAAGAAATCTTTTTAAGAGGCTGCAGATGGAAGTTCTTTCAGCAATTAGTTTTCCCAATTAACCTTTTTTAAGTTTTACATTCCAGATGTTCTAACCTTATGACATACTTGCTTAATAATGAGTGTCAGATAACGCCATACATGTTGCAATAATTCGCTGGATTTCAGTAACCCTCTAAAAACATCGGAATGGTTATGTGAGAATGGGCATTATTATTTCTTTTGTCTCTCTACTTGGTAATAACAGCTTAATTTAAAGACATAATGACAGTTATAATTTCAGTTTGTTATCCTCCTATACGAATCCAAAAGAGAGGATATGGACATTATTTTTATGTACTTTTTAGACCAAAGTAGAGCATTTTGATGTAGAAAATATAGTAAATCATATTATACCCGAGTTATGTATAATTATTATAATAGTTAACATACTGCAATGAGAAATACAGTTAATGCTCTACACACAGAAAATGATTTAGTTACTTAAATTATATTCAATAATGCTGTCACTTGTGCATTTATTTACACCATTTGGTAATGGGAAAATGGCAACAGGTAGCTTCTGAATATTATATTTATAACTACCTGGTGGGTACTTTTTAGTGGTTTTTAGGGTTTACTCTTGGTCACATAATATCATACCGAATATTAACTGATGTATTTTGGAAATTACATTATTGTAATGGAATCCATTTTATTTAGAACCAGTCACAACTGTGATAATTTGTACATGTCATGAATAAGTAGTCAGTATTGTGGATATCTTATAACAGGTGGCGTTATTTCATTAAACAGTTTTCAGTGAAGCAAATTGTAGGGCTAAATTTCAAGTAACTATGCTAACTAATCTGTAGCTATTGTTTATGATTTTTAATTGTGAAGTTATTATATTGCTGATATAGAATCTCATTTGGGCATGTGGAATTCTTAAATAGAACCTTATGATAAATGTGTTCAGAAGAAATTAAATGGATACAGATGGATATGGATGGGTGAATGCAAAGAACAAATGGCTAGGCAGGAATACATGGGAATCAAGGGAAACATAGTTGGGTGAATGTTTAGTAAGTGGGAATAGAAAGGCAAATATTGAGGGCTCAGCTTTTTGAAGGGGTGGCTGGATCTCGAGGGACAAATGTGTTGGTAAGTAAGAAATAGTTTGCTGAGTAGGGACAGATAGATGGATGTCTAGGGACAGATTGGGGTCTGACTATCTGAAGAAAAGAATGCTGAACATGTTGAACAGTGAATATATGTGACCGGTTAACAAAACTTTAAATGGTGCTAGTAAACTTTGGTTTGGACATGCAAATAAAGGTACCGAGTAAATGACATTATCTTGGAAAGAAGCATCAGCAAGTTTCTTATGAAAGTATATGGATTTCTTGTGAACTGCTGGCTAGCATATGCTTGCATCCACATACTTGCCTGCACCACAGTAGTATGAAATGAGCACATATAATTGCCTAAGTTTGTTTCTAGGCCTACCTGTGAGCTTGGAAAGGTATGAAAGGTCACATTTCTTTTTCTGATGAAGGTCCTGCTTCTTTGTACACTGGTAAAATAGTTTTATTTCATTCTGTTTATGTGGTGACATAACAATGAAAATACAAACTAACTTCTAGATTAACAGAAGAGGATTATATTCCTTTTGTCTTATCTGTTGAGTGTCTTTGGACCCAGCTCCAGAAAGTGAAACAATTGACAAATGTCTACTATTACTAACTGATATTTAAATTTGTTCTCTGTATTGCATAAAATATAAATTGATTGCTCTTGATAAGTTAAATTGATGATAAAGCAGTTTCTGTAATGCAGCATACCATTTGGCAGTTGTATTGTATTTTGGTTGCAAGATAACTGTCAGCAGTTTATTTAGGTCTTCTGAAAGTTTTAAGGCTGCCTTTCTCATATTTGTTGTACAGAATTTGACAGTAGACAGTATAGTAGTTGAACAGTTATGGCATTGTGGATGTTTTTGTTACCATTAAAACTGAAACTATATTTGGCTGATTCACTTGGAAAACTGTTAATACTTCAGAAACTCTACAGTTTAGGTTGTACACCTCCTAGTGCCAAATATAACATTTGCTTAAAGGTATTGCATGATTAATAGAAACATCAACTATAAGCTGTAAGTATTTGGCATTAAAAAGTATAACATAATTTACTATTAGCAAAATTAAAGTTTTTATATTTGCTTCAAACCATAAATTCTTGCCAGTTACTTTTTATGTTCTAGTTTTGCATCTTCTGATCCTGCATGTTATGAGAACAGTATTATAACTTATAACTAGTGATAACACGTAGTTAATTGCTTTGTACAAGCTATTACATTTTGTGTGCATGCATAATCCCCTAAGCTTTGATCACTTTTAACTGCACTACTGCTGTCTTCTGTACACCAATATTATTAATAATAAATGTTCCCAAAATTAATATGATTATATCAACATGGTGGGCTAAATGAGAAGTTATTTTGATGGCTGTTATTGTTCATTATTACTGAGCTTTAATATATCAAATAAATATAATAATTAGTCAGATGTCATTATTACTGGTTGTTCATATGATTTTTGTAATGTAAGCATTTGTCCCATTGATACAGTTTACCCCCAGTGAACTTGAACTAGCAGAGTCACTAATGTTTTGAAGGTCTTGATGAAATTAGTCCATGCTTTTAATGATATCTTTATAGAAATTTGGAAATTAACTCCTTGGTTTAAATTCTATGCAAAACCTTCTTTAGTACTGTTCATTCAGTGAGCTGTGTATTTTGCTGTGATACTTTTCTGGCAGGTAAGAATCTACTTTTTCAGTTGTGGCACTTCATTCAGTTGTTGTCTGGCTAATACCCGGTAATTGTTTCATGCTATTCCCCATCTGATGGACTGCAGTTTTGTATTAAAACTATTTCAGTGTTATTACCAACAGGAACAATTCCATTGTTGATCCTGTATTTGGTTTCATTATAGTTTTGTACATGACGGAAAACTAATTTGTTTTCTTGCCACGTTTTGTTCCACTTTAAAGTTGTTGTTATATATGGCTGATATCTGTCAAGGTTGTACATTCTTAAACTGTAAATGTTTTTAGCTTAGATAATTGGACTGTTCTTATAGATCAGCAGATAGCTTCTTTATGGAACCACAAAGTAATTAAACCCTGATATTGTCACTGCTTATGATATGTAAATTATATAGTTACTACAGTATGCCAATCCATAAAATAAACTGCAAAATGAAATATTAGTTGTACTTGACTTGCCTAAATTACCATGTGTTTTGTAAGTTTGTAGCCATTGGAATTAGTGAGTTTCTGGTATCTGAATTGAATGTACTCTGACAGTTAATAGATTCAATTTTTAGTTATGACCTTTATCAAACAACTACCATTGTGTAATATATCAAGTAACAGATTGGATTGGTGTTGTTGAAATCTGCAAGACCACAATGTAATTATTCACTGCACCCTGTTGGTTATTCTCAAACCTGACTGTAATATTCGACACATGATGACTCTGCTTTTGAATGTTTCTTTTCAATGCATACCATTGTATACACACATTTTAAAATGCTTCACACACTTCTAAACCAAAACAGTGACTGTATATCACCTTCTTTAGTATAATGCATGTTCTTTGAGATCCATGTGTGAAAATGTAATGGTTTTGTCAGCCAAGGCAGATATAATCATTTAGATACACAGAAAAAATAATACTTATAAAATTTATACCAGTAAGTCCGAACACAATTATCATAATAGCATTTGTTGATTTAAATATGACACACATGTACAAAATAATGATGATGGTCAAAATACTGTGGTTTTGTCAAATGACTATTTCACTTCCTGGTAAGATACAGAAAGTGACGTTGCTTAAAAATACCATGGCTGGAAAATTATTTTCATGTATTTTTAAACTGAAACTCTCTAAACATACAAGCAAGTTGTCAGTCATTCAATAACAAAAATAGGAATACTGTTTATAAAAAGCACAAGAGATTTACTTCTCTCTATGGCACTAATATACTGCACTTTGTTGAAGTTAAATTGTCACCCATTATTCAACCTGATCTGAGGCAGAATTTCACCGCATCTGCCATTAATCTTAACATCAGCTAGATGATCGGCTCGTGTCTCTCCGATATTAATTATAGCAATATGTTTTCTGAGTTCAGCAGCTCTGTGCAAAAATCTGTACCCTGAGAATACCTGCAAAGAGACATATAAATGATACTTCTTTAACATGGGCCTGAAATATACCATTATGTTATTTAATAGAATAATTTGGTGGAGCCACTTTTAAATACAGTACCTAATTAAAGAAATCTCAATTAAAAACACTGCAGGATTTTCTTGTTCATCTTTGATTTAAGTTAATAGAAAAATCTTGTGGTAGTTTAATATCAATAAGTTTTACATGAAATAGAATAATTTAAAATTGAAAAGTACCCATGGCAGTGACCTCTGCCAACTCAAATGATTTGATATTATTACAAGAAATCAGTGACTTCCCATGTCCTAGCTTAGATAAACAGATCAGTGCACATTGAAAGACTTATCTAGAAAATCATATTAAAACAGTGTTATCAATAATTCACTACTATCTTGTATACACTGAAGTCATTGATATTTCATATCAGTGTTGTGAGAGTTCTGACAATGGTTTATGATATCAATGCTTTGTTGGTTTTATGGTTATGAGGCAGGGATGATATATAAAAACATGTACTTCCTGTTTAATTTATATCATACACCAGATTAGACTTGCAAATGTTTGGTTGTTGATACTTCCAGTATGCAGCACCCACACTAAGGAATCAACTCCTAGATAAGTCATTGTTATTCAACTAGCAGTTTGAGGCATAACTTCAGGATTGACAATTTTAACAGTGCATATTCTTGCATTTCTGGCAGGCTTGCATGTTTAATGGTTCATTAACATTGTTTATTATTGGTAAATTACACCCAGAACAACACAATCTGATATACTACTAGAAACATCACATATTACTGATAATACATTACTACTAAAACTACTACTACTACAGAGTCACCCCAAAACATTATTTACTTACAGAGAGCGATGAACCAGCAACTAACACACTATCGCATTCTTCAACTTTCTGGAAGACAAAGTCCACGGTGGATTTTGACACATTGTCACCAAAAAATACCACATCAGGTTTAAGTGTACCACCACACTTGTGGCAAGTAGGTACCTGTCATGAATAAAAATCCTAATTACCAGTAGAATGAACAAAAACTTCATGAACAAAATGTACATTAAATGATAGCAAGAATAAAACAACTACTTCACATTTACTGTTGTTCATTCACTGAAGATAAAACTACGCTAATTCCACAATAATTGCTGAACCAAGTGGGATTATAGATGAGACTTTGTGACTTATGAATGCCACGTCCAGTATAGAGACACCTGGCAGGTTATCTTCTATTTCAGTAGAGAAAATGCTACATGATGCGACACCAAATAATGCTGCTAATATATTGAACTAGAATTTTTTCCTAATGTTTTTCGGTGGTGTCCAATGATGCAAAGCAGAAATATCCAAATGAACTATTTGGTTGAAATCTTATTGGCATATTTCAAGGATTGAAAGTTCAGAATTACTGGAGACTAAAAGTGTATTATCTCCCCAAAACCATAGTTCTGTTCACAAGATGCACCTCTTCTGTGTTGCTTTTACAAGTAAACAAAATCTTTTATTGTGACCTGACTTTGAATAGTTCCTGCTAGTAAGTGAAATTTATTTATTATTTTAAATCACTGTACCTGAAAATTTTGCACTTCCTGATCAGACAGCATTACATCCCCATCAGGAGCTACCTGGTTAGATAATGACTTTACTGTCCAAGTGTGATTCATTTTGGCAAACTGACCCTGCAGATCCCAGCGAGCAGTTATGTCACCACAACCAAGGCATAACACTCGATGTAGACATCCATGCAACTCAGTAACATGATGACTACCTGCCTTTGTGTGAAGAGCATCGACATTTTGGGTAACAAGCCAATTCACCTTACCAACTCGTTCCCATTCAACTAGGATCCAGTGGCACACATTAGGCTGAAATGATGAAAACTTTGGCCACCCAACAAAACTTCGTGCCCAATATTTTTGTCTTGCCAATTCACCGCTAATGAATTCTTGATATTTCATAGGCCTCTTATTGGTTCTTGCATAGAGTCCCACTTTTTCAGATCGATAATCAGGAATTCCACTCTCAGTTGATAGGCCTGCTCCAGTTAAAACTAGCAACTTTCTGGAATTGTTGACAAATCTTTCCAGGACAGACAGATCAGATGAACATACTGGTTCTGCATCAGGAACAAAGTTTAGTTGCTTAGGATTCAGCCGTGGTAACTTCATGTCTACCTAAAATTGATAATACAGTAAGTGTTATAGAGGTTGTTCTGAGAAATCTGAAGAAAAGATTAAAAAAAATAATTCTGAAAGCAAAAATAACAGGTCCCCAAAAATCTTAACTTGTATTAAAATGGGATTGGAATATTTTTGAGTACTGTTAACAAAATATAAAGCTTGTTAGGAAAGTAATGCTGATTTGATGACCAAAAATAATGTTTTTACTTTGCCGAAAACTTGCACAAATTAGTTTATCAGTATCATCAAATTTGCTCTTTGAAGCAAAACAATTCTTATTAGCACTTACATCACTTTAATTCTAAACCAAATATTGATCTTAATGTTTTAAAATGTCCAATATATTACTGGATCCTATGCTGGCTTAAGTTTTAATATAAAACGTTTTATAAGACTAATTTTAGGAGACAGGAAAAGTAATAGATGAGCACATTGTCTAGCAGATTGTGGCATACTGACATCTATGATAAACAGAATAATCTGAGTGATATTTATTAAACATTTATGGATGTATCTCTACTAAATTTGTCAATGAATGACATTAATTTTTGGAGTCAAGGTATTCTTAAAAAACACAAAGACGTGTATATATTAGCTTAAATTCAGAAAGCTGATTATGGTTGATTAGTTACTTGATCACATAAAAAATGCACCAGCTCAGCAAATATTAAAAGTTCCTAGAAACATTTTTGGTAAATTAGCCTACATTTGTCAGTTAGTTTGTTAGTCCATATTTCAAGAGTATAACCCCTCTTGCTGTATTGCTCAGCTTTCCTGGGAACTCCTCATAGATGTGTTTGAAATGTTTTGCAGGCATTTGTCAAGTTTGTGCTTGAAACTGATCACAGAACATCTTGTCAGGGCACAGATGTTTACTGGAAGGCTCTTCAAAAACTGTGTACCCCTAATTTGAAGGCTACCTTCTCTGATTGCCATAATCACACCAGTTGTGCATAGTTTCATTTGGGGGAGTCAGCACAGGCGACACTGTCTTGTTGATGTGTATGATTCTATCTCAACATATATTTCGGTATCTTTTGATCCTCCTCTCCAGAGAATACATCTTGAGGGCTGATAGTTGATTCCAGTAATATAGGGCAGACACTGAGTAGATTTTATTTGAAAATGATGTGAAGAAAGACTAAATTTTCTGGATGGCTTCAACTCCATATGGTGTCCATAGTTGGGAGCAGTAGTCTATGTGTAATTGGACTATGGTGCACCATAGTGTTTTCATCTTGTGCAGATCTCTGGCATGGGAAGTTCAAGATCTACCCACAGTTTTTTTACAAACTTTGGTACATATGATTAGGGAAACAGTGTCACTCATTTTTACACTGAGATCTCTGACACATTGGGTTTGTTCAATTTTTCTCCTGATATGTATTATTATGCATATACTATTAATAAATTATTATCTCTGTGTATTTATGTATAAGATGTGTTGTGTCTATAAGTCAAAATAGACTTAAATGTTATTACCGGTGTAAAGTACTTTAGAGTAATCCATGTTATTTAAAACACTATAAAATACTATTTTTATATCCTATTAAAGGGAATTGAACAATATTGGTCAAGAGATAGATCTTTGTCAATTCAAACAACATTGCAGTTTTCCACCTTCCACTATGGACAAGTTAGTTTAAACATTATACTGTACATGTCAGATCCTTATAATATGAGCATATTATACAAATGAATGAACTTTGGCTGTTGACATGCAGAATACTATATTAAACAACCTGCAATAGTCACCAACTCAATGCAGTAATCACTGATCTCTAAAAGGGCACACTATTATGTTTGTTGGCACACTATTATGTTTGTTGTTATAATCAGAAACCTTTTTGACATATAATATTGCTATCATCATCAGACCGTATACAGTTATTTACCAGATAAAATTTAATACTACTGTACATCTATTTAGTAAATATATATAATATGATAATGAGTGATTTTAAGCCAATGGTGATATGCATTTCACTGAAAACAAAAACTATACTGAAAAATCTAATAACATTTCCTCGTGAATCCTCTTTCTTTCTTGCATTAAATTCACTAATAGTTTATCAAAGCAGATAAATATCCAAAATTCAATTTTATTCGCAAATTCATGAGTGTCCAAAGACACAGATAACTTTTGCCAATCAATAATGTCTTTCAATTTATGTCTTTCAACTATGCATATTTCTAATAATACTAATAGACCTATGTCTTGATAACTGAGATATAGGTCTATGGACTATGTATGTGACTTACAATGCAGCATATACTGATAATTAAGTCACAATGCAGTAACAAGTCAACCTCATATAGTAAAAGGGATAAATAATTGGGAATAAGAAGTGGGATGATGCCATTGCTTCAGAAACTGACTATCCTGAAAATGCAATAGTTGTATAGGTTTTTCTATGAAACATTTTTACAACCAAACAATCCCAATGTTCTGACACTGTAATTTTGATTCTTGTATTTAAATGGAATAATCTAAATAAATGTACATCTAAATGTAATTAAATATTTTTTTCTCTGTGTTAATAGTACATTGTTAAAGTGTGATAAATCACCAGCTTCTGATTGGACAAGTTAAATATATATACCACTGATACATCTAACTTTTAGCAAAAGCTATAGTTAAATGTTTAAAGTCATTAAATGGTTTCAGAAATATCAACTTTTCTTGAAACTTGATGTGGTCTTTATACAATGTTACTTTATCACATTGTCTAGCCATCTCCTAGTTTGTAACTTAATAACTTTCTTGGTCTTTTAATCCTATCAGTATTTGAGTGGAGTGACTGAGTATGTATTTTGTTTAGGCTCAGCAATTGGTCACACCTAGAACATATGTCTGAGCATTGACTCTATGATGAAAAGTTCCATAAATACAGGTGTGAGTCAGACTGATGTATTAGTGGAAGATGGCAAGATACTTTTGGCAAGCAGATGGTACATGTTATAGCAAATATTTTGATAATAAAACAGCAACTACATTCAAATGTATATCCAGAGAGAATATTAGGATGTTGTTCCAAAAACCATAGAGTCACTCCAAGAATGCTCAGGTGTGTACTTATTACAGTTTAATGTAGATAGATGTGAGTGGATATGAATACAGAGAAGAGAACTTAAAGCCAGATAGCACTTGGCGCCTAAAATCCTCATCGAGGTGAAAGTAAGTAAAGCAACCCTAAATATGACCCATTCAGTACTTAAATAAAGTTAATCATACTAATTCATAGACGACCATTACTACTGATTAGTACTATAGTAGATTAATCATCAGTAAAATCCCATTTATGGTATATTTACTCATCATACAGTCATTGGAAGAAAAGAAAAAAACAGATAAAAACTGATCCCAGAATTAAAGGAAGAGACATTTGGGTGATATGATAACATTTTTTAATATTTGCCACTATGCAATCTGCATCATTCTGAACTTGCTGAAGGCAATTGAAGTTATAAATGTATATGCCATAAAGCAGGGAATTACAACTGTTTATATGAGATTTAATAAAGGCATGGATTATTGTAATAAGTGATTCTTGTGGAGAACAGACATGGGGTCAATTCCATAGAGTTAAATCCAATCAATTCCATTTGGTCAATTCCAATTCCCTTTTTATACATACTACTTTTACCATAAGCAGGTGAGCTCTGAGTACCTACTCTGAGTAGTTTATATTCCAAGTAGGTTTGTCATGGAAGAAATGTTTCTGAATTAAAAAATAAAATGGTAAATTAACTTGTGGATTTAATTTTGTTTTGTCGGAACCTTTTTTTAAAATAACCAATTCCAAAATTGACGATCAATTCCAATTCAGGAATTGAATTGACCCCTTGTCTGGGAGAGAGTGCTTTTATTCAGTGGATCTTCATAAGATGGTAGTAGACAGTTAGGCAAACTAGTGTGGTAAGTTTAATCATATTGATACATTTGTCAAAAATAAGCCGTATACTTTTTACTTTATCCATTTAATAATAGAAATAATTCACCAGTCTATAATTCTGGTGTTTTTAGGGATTTAACATAATGTGTTGAAGCCAAATAGATAATATTTGTTTTATCAACATTTAATTTGAGAATATTTGTAATTGTCCATATAAACTGAAAATCAGTAATACAATCTTATAAATTCTTCAAGGAGTAGGAGAAATTTATCTCATTGTCAGAATTCAGTGATATATACAGCTGTTTCATCAGGATACAAGTGATATCTAATGCCATATTGCCATGCAGTGATCCTAAGAGGATTTGTGTAGATTGGTATGTCTGAATGGTATGTCTGATGGGACAATATCAGCAGAAACCGTCAGAAATTCGTTTCTGACATCAGAAACTATCAGAATCTAAAATCTCCTCTGATAATGTAGGATATTGGTCATTATACATCATGCATGATGGGATGTTACTAGCACTACTAAAGTCAAAGGTTCAATATAAAGCAAGTCAATTCACCATTAAATGTATAGTAGTGTGACAACAGGTGGCTGATCATGCACTGCTAAGGTAAAAATCAGTGGGGCAACCAGCTTGCACCTCAACACTGCTCCAAAGGCCAGAATGTAATTAAGTACCTGATCTGCACTGAGATTGGAGCTTACCAACTCAGGCTGCAATTGCTTTAATACAGTGAACTACTCCAACATCATAGGAGTAGTTTTATTCCTCACTTCTGTGATAATTATTAACTGTGGTAGGCTTAATCCAATTAATTACATGTTTTTTCTTGCCAACTCAATGAGTTCTTTTACTAAAGATAATTAATTCCAGTTCATATGAGTAGTTCTAGTAATTATTATGGTGATCATTATTAACTGCAAACAGATCAGGCACATTTAAACAACTATATATTAGAGTGTACACATACAATACAATACAATAGCACAACTGAGAGTCTTTTTCAGTTATTTTATGCCTTTAAAACATTAAAAAAAGTATGAGTTTCTGATGTTTTACATGTCAGAAAGGTATTTCTGATGGTTTCAGAAAAGTATTTCTGACAGGATGGTAAGCCATGGTTTTTATCATCTTGTCAGAAAGCTTCCAACCAAGGGGGATAACTTATTATCAAACTTCACTACTTCCTTGGTTTACCCTAGCTAATGAACAGATGCAAGTTAAGGTTAAGAACTTCAATCAACTCATTAGTTGACATTTTTGCATGTAAAAGGCTTTCCTAGTCTACTGCATATGACTAATTCTAGTTAATTTTAGCATTTTAAATCTTGATATTTTCTGCTTTCATAATAAAGTGCAAGAATCTGGCATTGTAATATAATATCACTAGGGAGAAATGACATAAAAAATTATGTCTTATGTTTGAAAACAGCTTTGCCATCATCTTATGTACAGTTGCACAAAATGTTCCATACCTCCCCTAATCAGAACATAACATATGAAATACATGCATAATTCAAATTCAGTACTATCGATTTTGTCTGGTTTTGTGTTCAGTGTTCATATGAGTGTGATCATAATGCTATCATAGTTCAGCATATAATGAACCAGATAGTAGATGATTCCAATGCAATACCTTTGTTACCAACTGTGACAACAACTTACTCATTGATCACAATTACATTTACAATGTTCTGGATAATTTTCAGACACTTAAAGTTTCTTCAAATATCATAAACCTCTAACAGCAAAAAAGGGATAAAGTGAACAGTTACCTATTTTGTAAACTGTTTATTTTGCTTGGATTTTTGTATCTGCTGAGTACCCTTTTTATAATTCTAACTCAGCATGACAGAATACCAACTTAAAAAATATATTGTTCTTAAATGTTAGCATTAATTGAAGGCCCATTTACATTTTTGTGAAGTTGAATGAATAATACATTTCAAAAGAAGGCATGCACATAAAACATAATAACTATATAAGCAAAATATCCCATACACCCCCCCCCAAAATAAAAACCCAACCCTGAGTGCTAAATGTATTCATTAAAAAAGTTGTCATTCTAACACAGAAGAAATACATTAACAGTAACACTAATTTTTCAAGGGTGAAATGTGTAATGTCAAATAAACTGAAGACTATTAAGTATTCATCAGAAAGAAAGGTGTAGGATAGCGATGTTTCCATAGTGGTGAAGTATTTGCTTGCCATAAAAATTGTTAAAGCTGAATAAACAAACTTAATAAAACTGCGCCATATGCTTAATCCTAATTGACCTAACTAAGTTAAGGCTAACCCTGGCTTAGACTAAGCGGTAAGCCTTAGCCTAGCCCCTATAGTTCGTATATAATTTTAAACAAGATAATATGGGCTTTAAACTACATCAGTACATATATTATATACCACAGGTACAATACTATTAGAGTTTGTTTTAATTTAATTACTTAAACATAGAACATTAAAGAACTGATCTTGCAGACATTTTAGAACGAATCGCGAAATATCTCACCACGGGAAATCAAAGTAAATATTGACAGCCCACAGGAAGCAATGATGTTTATGTGTATCGTAAAAATATTCACAGCTGTATAAAATATTCATAATTTATTTAAGTATGAATAGAAAGAAAAATATACACTAGTGAAACCGAAGACAACAAATGTTTAAAACTTATTTATACAATTTTTTTTGGTTCAGGGTTTAAGTTGTCCTAAAATCATTTAGGATATCATAATTATGAGTACACCTTCGGAAGTACACAACTTCGGAGTGGTATTTCCTGAATTAACAAATTGTGAAATGTCACCTACTTCTAATGCACCCGTTTGTTTTAATAACATTATTTCAGTTATATAAGAAAAATTTATGTCAAAGCAGAAAGTTATGGAGGATTTGGGTAAGTAAACTTATCTTACGTTTATTTTCTAGGATTTATAATAGTATGTAGTCCGTTTGTAAACAATTTGTAGACCTAAATACAAATAAATAAGTTTTAGATCTAAATAGATCTACTCATCTAGTTAAATCCTTAAAATTATGGAATAAACTAATAAAAGTGATGGCTCATAATCGTTTTAGGGTGATTAGACATTAGTCCTAATTTAGATTATTTGGGTTATATAACATCCAATCGATCATTTCATGTCCAGTTTTACCCTAAATACAAAAATGTTAATTGTTAGTGAGTCTATTGTCAAAACATAAGCCTCCAAAATCTCCAAAAGATACTAACTGAAAAAAAAACAGTAGACTATATGGTTATAGAGTCTAAGAAAGCCTAAGGCCCTTTCCTTTTTTTCTACTTATCCCAAAACGTAATTATAGGGTGCTCATTTACATACTTTTAATGTTTCAACATTAACACCAACATAAATTGAAGTTATTTTATTTAACAGACTTTACTGTTTATGAAGGATAGAGAATCTGATAAATTAATATATATTACAGCTGAATGCTCATTTGTTATTTGGAAGAATTCACTCAGAATTCAATACATTTAAGGCTATGGGTATTGGTTTGACCCAAACATACACCAAAGTAGCTATAGCTGCAGCACTTCAACTGCACATACACACCTTCCTGAATATCGTGCAGAATAAAAGGTGACAGGACGAGTAGCTGCCAAGGACAACTCTCCGTTAATTCTGATGGTCAAGTGGCTGCCAAAACTGGCTGGCAATTTTTTATATTACATTTTTATATCATGTAAATAACACATCAAAACTGGGAACCATTGAAAATTAAATTGTTTAGTCTCATAGTTCAGGAGTAGATGTACTCCATTAGAAGTATGTAATTCACATGTATCAAAATTAGAACCTTCAACTGTCACTTGTGGGTAATTGTGAGGTGCTTTGCTACCTGTGCAAAAATATCGTACATCGGAAACAGATGAATCAATGGCAACCTTTCAGCAAAAGAAATTCTTAAGAGATGTGCTAAAGTTAATGGCCCTGTATAAATATGATGTTGTATGTTTTATATGTCTTGTCAGTATTTTTTGTCAGCTGTCAGAGAACTTTGTTTTGCAATTTAAAAAAAAGAAGACAGCCCGTTGACTTCAAGAGGCGGCCACTTGATCAATTGAAAGTAGTGGTCAGTTGTCCTTGGCAGCCAGTCTTCTTGTATCCGAATAAACACACTGCTGGCTACCAGGAACTGGACTATTCGCCCTTGATTTTTTTTGCCCTTCAGTTAGTTTCACCCAATTTTATATTTACCCTCAGGAACCATTGCGCTCGATTTACTTAATTACTCTTAATTTAATACAAAATAGATAAAATACAATTTATTAACAAATAGGTAAAATCCAAATTCTTACCAAATAGTTAAAATATAATTTATTAACAAATCAAAGACTATCGATAGACAAGATCAGAAAAATATACACCAGTGTACAGTAGTAGTTAGTTTTAATGTGTGGGCATGGTTTGTAAATTGTGCTGATTGCATGGAGTAGCTCCTTTCCATTCAATTTGTTCACAACATAATCATCCTGCAATCCAAACATCTTGGTCTGCTGATTTTTATATTTTATGCATTGCACATGCTTCAATTTTTCTTCGCCAATAAGTTGTGCTTGCACATCCACTAAGTTGCCCTCTTGGTGGAGCAAGTTAATGAGCCACCAGACATGGGGTCAATTCAGTTCCAGAATTGGAATTGTTGTTTTAAGTGGAATGGGAATTTATAAATTTGGAATTGAAGTTTGCTACAACAAATTAAATTCACAAATTAATTTACTATTTAATTTTTTAATTCAGAAATATTTCTTCCATGACAATCCTACTTAGAAAATAAACTTGTGGTAAAAAGTAGTAGGTAAAACAGAGTAGGTAAGAATTGGAATTGATAAATTTGGAATTGATAAGTTTGATTTGGAATTGACCAAATGGAATTGAGTGGAATTGGGAATTGATACATATATATATATATATATATATATATATATATATATATATATATATAATAATTAATCATGCCAACATATATGGTGCAAGTTTATACTTGCATGATTATCTAGCTATTTATCATAACATTGACCAATTTATAATATATATATATATATATATATAATTTTATTATATAACACAACAAAGGGAATAGTCCCTTTTATTAGGGGTAAATAACTGTATAGGGCGAGTAGTCATCTATCTAGCTGAATAGGGTGCTATATAAATATTTTTCAGTGGTAACTTTTCAACTAGACATATCATCATTTGAGTCAATCACTAAATACATTTATATTGCCAAAATGTAGTTCGAGGCCAAATAACATGAAAAAAGAAGATTTTCCAGAGAACTAATTGTGACTGTTGATTTCAAGTATGTAGTTGATCATGTCAAAATGTTGGTATTATTAGATAGATCCTCAGCATTAGTCTTCTATTCAGTTGTTATTATCCAGATGGAAAAGCAAGAATGTCCCTTTATTTAAATGAAATATATTAGTTACTGTATATAAAATATTTTGCATTAATATTCTTCGAGAAAAGTATGCTACTGGAAATTAGTATCTCACAATGAATTGTGAGACAGATATTTGGGGTTTGAATTAACCATGATGTATTAATTGTGCAACTCTAGTTAAAGGCCCACATTGGCCACTTAAGGATGTATATGCACTCTTAAAATTGATGGGGTGACGTAGACTCAAAGTTTATTAAACATTATAATTATACCATTCTATAATATATGTTATGCAATATTTCACATGTACTGAAGTAAAATTGCTTACCATGTTGATATGAATGGAAATATTATATGTCAATTTGACTAATACAGAGTTTAAGACAATTTTATTCAAAGTGACCATTTGACTCAGATGTGTTGCCAATGTCTAAGCTAAACAACTTACTCACTCTCAATCTTAATAATCAGATTGCTGAAATGAAATACCATTGACTGTATTATGCATTAATGTTTTGAAATTAAGAAGAATGAACATAATGAGTTTGTTGTGTGTCCTAATATACAAGGATGTTTTAGTTTACTTGATATGGACCAGTACTTGTGTGAATGGGAACATCTTGATACCAGTTAAGAATGGTAATTTTGAAAATCAGCCCCTGGTAAATCATGACAAGTTTTCATGAAGATTTTCTATTTCACTAATGACCCCTTCTTCTTTAAATCATATACTTATTCTGATCAACAGTGGTACCTAGTTGGAGAGGTTGGAAACTCACATTTATAGAAGGAACAGCACAATGATGAAAAGTTAGCATCTCTTAGTCTTATTATTGGTCACCACTGCCTGACAAGAGATATTTCCATTCTAACACTTACTTATGTAGTTTACATTTTACTTGCTGGTAAGTTGTATATGGGATCATTGTTCATGATGAAAACCATAAATCAAACAATGTGCTCAATTAACACTATTCTTTATCTGTACCATTAGGCTAAAGGTGCATGTTGTATATTGATGAAGAGATATATTTTGCAGTAGTATCTGATCTATTTGCCAAAGTTTATGAAATATTAAGGCCTGAAGTCACTTTATCGTGAAAATATCATTGCTTGAAAGCTGCCATATTGGAAATGCTTGGGCCAGTTAGAAAACTAAACTTGTTGTTTTTAAACCGAACAATTTTTAGAATAGTAAAGGAGATTAATTGTTTAATGCATTAAATAACAAACAATAAGCTCTGTTAAAATAATGTTATACAAGTCCCCTATGAAGTTGAAAATGTTTATATTGATTTATACACCATTTGTCAATATGTAACCACATTTATGTACATCTAATGAACTTTGTTAGTATGATTTTGTGCTCCATTAAACAAATACTTCAGTTTATTAAACATATTAAAAAAAGATCATAAATATTATGTAATATCATAGACAGGGGTTATAAAGGAATTGGGCACATCTAAGTTCTAACATGAACTAAATCATGCTAAAGATTTTTTAGTGATTGATATAATTTCTGCCTCTTGCTTCTAACATAATTATCTATTAATATAATGTTCTCTGTATCAAATAGTTATGCATGTACGTTGTGTATGACATAAAACAAACACTGTACACAGTTTTTATGTGGCTGCCTGTCTAAAAGTTGTTTTTGATTGAATCATAATGTCTCACCTCTGATTAGAACATTATGATGCACATCACAAATCTGTATTAACCTGTTAAACCATCGTATCAGTACCATGCAGAATTACTCACCCCAAAATGGATATTTTGTTAACTGTTAACCATGTTTGGTACTAGTTTTGAAGGCTGTGATAAATGCAGGTGATGAGTCTGACAATATTAACATAATATAAAATAATACTAATTTATAAATGGATAAAAAATATCTTTAACTTGCAGCAATAGACATAATTCAGTATCCACACTATATTTTTCAACATATTAAAAGTTTTACACAAGACTTCATCATATACAAATTAAACTGTACCCCTGCTTATTGGTCCCACTGCTTGTTCCTTCCTGTAAATGAATGTTACATGGTTTTCAAAACCCAACCATTAGTATCTATTCTGAATACTAGATTAATATTTCATTACAAACCTGTTTTACATGATAAGGTTACTACAACAAGTACTTGTTCCAATACTTATCTCACACTGATACGATTGACTTTATAACAGCTGACTTTTTAACAAGAAACAGTTTTCTGTAGTTCTTCAGTGTTTCTGTTGTTTGTGTTGTGCAAAGAAGGATACCACCAATTGCACACACACACACACACACACACACACACACACACACACACACACACACACACACACACACACACACACACAAATGTGTGTGTGTGTGTGTGTGAACCAATTTCCTGGATACAATTCATTTAAACATACATTAACCATTTATAGTGAGATCAGACATTCGATCTTAGCATTACAACAATTGTCATGGTTGACTATGTTATTTCCTATAATGCTCTGATAACTTTGTCTTTATGGCTTCTCTACATGCTAGATTGCTATTCTGGTGTCTACCGTTGAACTGGAGTGTTCAGAATATACCTTATAACTGGATATTTTTCATTGAAAATCGAGGCCCAGTTGTATATTCCATTGTTCCCATGGTGGAGCCACTTTAGCATGTTTGCAAAAAACAATCAGTTATGGCCATAATGTGATCCATCGTGATCAAGATATAAATGCTACTATCAACCTGGTTTAGTATGATTCAATTGACAATGTTTTGTTATCCTGTGTATGCTTAAATTGTTTTGTGTAGTCTAGTGTTTAATATGTAGCAAAAAATATAATAAAAACAAATTTCAAAGACATCAAGACCTTAGTGCACAATTCTGAGTTTACTCTTTGCAATGATTTACTAGCCATTGTAAATATACATATTTATATCATCTATTATTATTGATAAAATGTATGAAAGTAGCTGAAAAATAATGTTAACATAACCAACGTTCGTGGCAGGACAGGCTTACAACAATGTCCAATACAGGTACCTTTAATGGTGATGGACCGAAGTTTTATTTTGTTGTGTGATTCTGTAAAATAAAAGTTGCTCTGATGTATCATTAAAGATCTTACATCTTTAACCACTGAACAAATTATCCCTGGTTTTTATTTAGCTGATCTGATTCTTCAACAGTCAAACCATTTATATGTGACTTTATATGAGCCAAACACACCCCAATAAGGATTGATTTCTAGTTGTAAATAATGACGTCGGCGTTTTTACTCTAGTATATAATTTAAAAGTATAGTCCACTGGGTGACGCCTTTTCAGTAGGGAATAGCGTAGATGACCCCTTACAAAAAAGAGGCCGTACCTCACCTGTGGTGGCCTGTAAAAACACAGCTACCCTATTGCTACGCCGTTGGTGGAGGGAGATATGGATATATGGGGGGGGGGGATTTGTGAAGAGCTGGCCTTGAGGTAGTGGTAGTCATACTAACACAGTAGTAGCCCTTTTCACTGGCAGGGGAGGGGGGGGGTGCATGTAGCTCTCCCCTGAAAAAGTTCGGAAAATGGAGTATTTGGAGCATTCTAAGCCACGTTTTCGCCAAAAACAAAAGTAGCCGACCGATTTTCTGCCGAAAAATAGGCCACAAGGGACTGTCAAATAAACGACAGATAGCGTCGGACGTCAGCTGGTATTGAAAAGGCTACGATGGCAGTAAATAAAAAACCTGCTTTGAATAAAATGGATTATCTGTCCAATACGGCTATTGTTATTCATCCCACGTATGAAGAAATTCATCTGTATGTAGTAAATTGAAATATCTGAAACATGTTTTTAGAAGTAAAAAAGATTGTTATTTACTAGTAGGGGTATTAGGCCATACATATATTATTTATATTGTGGAATAATCTGTTATAACATTTTTTGTATGATTTTGGATTTTGTCTGTTTGTACAAGGGATGTGTTGATTGATGTTTTACGGCCACTTTTGTGCACATGGTAGGCTAAGTGGGCCGAATGACCTTCGAAGGTAATGAAGCTAAGTCAGAGATGAAACACCCTTCATATGTGCCCATGGCGAGATTACATGAGTGCGGATAGGTTAGATTTAATATTTAAATAGTCTGCAGGTGCACAAGACCTGCTACTAATGTTGTTGTTGTTGTTCTGGTGTGTGTGTGTGTGTGTTTATATGGAAAGCTTTCATTATATTAGTAAATCTAAGTTTACGTGATTTTGACTAATTACGTATCTGTTTCTTATGAATGAAACATGTATATATATATTTTCAATGTAGCTTAATGTACCATCCTTTTACCACTGGCACAATTAAGTTGTTCCAAATTAATTGGTAGATTTACTAAGTTACCAATAAACCCAAATATGTGTGTTTGACAGATGTGGACACTGTTTGATGTAGCCTGACTTAATCAGATAGCCAGATGTCAGGTGCCTCTGTTAACGTAAATCCACATTTTTCATGAGTTTTAAGTAAAAGAAGAGCGGCACCCGACACTAGAGTGGACCAATACTGGTGTTCGACTGATTCCAGAAGCCAGGCCCTATAATAATAATCATTGCCAGATCTGTGGGAATGTGGAGTTGTTTTGTGTGGAGCGAACTTTACACAGGAACAGATGGACATAGAGTACTAGCAGCACTCAATGTGGTGTGTGTGTTTGTGCCTGAGGAAAACATGCTCTGACCGTCTGACACGGGTAGCCCATCAGTGACCTCTGTATCCTGGCCCACTGCTTGTTCTTATCATCTGGATTTCTGTGGAGGGTCAAAAGTCAGTCTAAACGCAGCCATTAAAGACATACGCTTCCGTGCCGGAAGCCATATAGCTTACTATTTCACTATCATTAGCAAGAGGTTTATCTTCTCATTTTGCAGTTGGATTATATACTTTCATATCTTTTTACTATAAATTTAAATTTGTTTGAAGCTCTGTTAAAATGTGGGCATCACTTACATTATCCTTTGGCTATGAGGCAAAACAATTCCTTTTTAAATTCGCCTTTGCAGAGGCATTTAACCGGGCAGCGTTGGGCATCACGCCATATGGGCACTGGTTCTAAGTATATTCCACTTAAAGTTGCTCCCTTAAGCTTCGTGGGTCTATTTATGTTAGGTTGCTGATTTAAGTTGACCAAGGCCCAGAAGTGCCTCCCGAGCGCTGGGAAGATTTGCGGCTTCACGGATAGGCACATAAATGAAAATTCCATACATTTCAGAGATCATTAGAGAAGGCAGGGAACTCCCACCGAGGAATGGTGTCGAACAGGAAGTGGTGTGGAAGCATGTTGTGGGGTCATCACTTCTTGTTTAAGTGACTGGTGGGGAGTAAGCGAGAACCAGCCAGTTTGCCTCCTATCAGTGGAGCAGTCTTCCATGAGAATTAGACTATCTGTGGTACAGTTTAACTGATTTCGGAAAGGATAAGGAATACATTTTTATTATAGTTCCTCTTCTCCAGCAGAGTTTGCAATATTTATTTGTGGGATCATCATAGAATTATATATAAGCTCGTTGTTACTGGCTTGGCATTGTGTTCGTTCTTTTGGCTAGTGTGATTCACCGGATGTGTTATTTTCAGAGGACACATTTATGTGACTTGCTGTCTCAGTACACAGGTTGTTGGAACTCAGCTAACAGGGTACCTGTATGTACACGTATAACTCCGAATCATCGGAGGACACATATGTTCTGACTGTTGTAATACTCAAGGCAGTAGAGTAGTAAGTGAAAATCGCTTTGATCCGGCCGGACTTTTTGATAATTAAAATGTACAGTTGCTTTTAGGACGGCGGCCTTCAAAAGTTAAAAACACTAGAATCCGGAGCCAGAAACACATCACTGACAAGTTAAATGTATGTAGCTAAAAGAATGTGTGTGTATGAAATATGGCACAATGACAATGAATATGGTAGATTGTGTAGTATATCCATGTCTTGTTCCAAAAGAGCTGGAACCAGCTCTGCGCGCACTTGAGCTTGTGTGTGTATGTGTGAATGAAAGTAAAATTACATAATTTTTACCTGTTTAAATAGGTCAGACTTAGTTAGAGGTATGTAAAAATATATGCTAGACTCCGTTAATATTAATTACATATGTTTATCTGCCATGCACGATTGTCTGTGAGAGCTATTTTATGAACATTTGCCGAAATGGTGATATAATATAGCTGACAAGAAAATGTGTGCATAGATTAGGGCCTGGCAAGTTCATGGAACTCAATACGTCCAGATACTTCGTAATAAACGTTTCTGTCTGCAGCTAATAGGGACTTTGTCAGGTCCGCTTTTTGAGTACTTGCTCTCATTTGATGGTTTAGAACCTTAACCATCCATTTCATAAGCACTCTACTTTATTATGTTCTGTCTTTTTTTTAGGTTGTTCATTGTTTGAAATTGCTATAATTTACATGAATGATTAATCTTTTTTTTATGCTTTCCATTATTATTTTAACTATTGATCTTTGCTAAATACTAAGTATGAATGTTTATAGGCATTATTTATCCAAAAGTAGAAATACCAATGCAGAATATTTTAATTGAAAATAAATTTGTGTAGCTCTCAAAGGAAATGTGTTTATCTAGTACAATTGATCATGAGAAAGAAACCTTGTTTCATCACAGTCTGAGCCCTGATCTTTTAATTCAGTCCCTACTCTTTACATAGTAGTTCAAAGCAACCCCCTTTGGGCTTCATGTTTTCACACACACACTCGCGCATACACACACACTCACACAAACTGCTCAGCAAACATAAATTTCTTTTGATTGGTATATTAACTAGGATATTTTTGGCCATCTAGAAGGTATTTTATTAGTTTTTTCATGTTTAAATAATTTTTGTGCTCTTTATTAAAGTTGAAGAAAGTGAAGACATTAACCAAGCTACACATTAAGCCACTCTAGTTTAAAAAATAGTTACAGTGATATTATGAGGATAAATACATTTACAAATGACTTTTTGCCTAGTAATTATCAGTTATTATAGTCTGTATCACCATTCTTAGTTCTTAGCCCATTATCAAGGCTTCATAGCAGAGAAATTAATTATTAAAGAAAACAATGCAACCACAAAAAGAATGTAATCAATGAGATTAGTAGTAATGAAAACAACATCAGTCATAGCATTTTTACTATAAGGTGGAGTACATCATATTTGAAAGATGAGGTGTTAACTATTAGAATAAGCATTTTGGATATACATCGGAGTATAATACAAGAGGAGATGTATAACTAGTATACATCAAGTACTGAATGAACAACATAAATGCTGGTGATATATTCCCACAGGACATCACTCAACCATGAGCTACCGTATATGATGAAGTAGAATATATATATATATATATATATGGCAGTCATAACCTGATCACAACGACAACACGGTGATGTTAGATGTGATGTGACCAGTTTAGGATATAATTGGCTAACTGTTTAGAGAAATTTAAAACAATCATCTGGATACCTTCTTTGTTGTACTTTTGATGTGCTCTGTCTGTGTGCATTACTATGGAGCAGCCATCCCCCCTCATACAGTCTACATGCGCTGGACCTGGTCGCAGTATGTTTATTGTAATACCAAGTAAGTAAGAGTAGAAATGAGAAAGTTAGATGATGCATGTTGTCTCACATAGCTCTAATGTATGGTAGACTCTGTGTGTTATGTCTAAACACTAATGATGATAATAAAGAAAAGCCCCCAGCATTGTTCCTTTTGTCTATTGACGTTGGTCTGTAATGGTATAATTGTTGTCATTGGAAGTTATCTGTTTCAAAGGCCATCTTATGGTAACCTTTAAATTGTTACATGTTGTAATAAGCCAACAAGACTATAAATGTTGTTCATCCTTTGATGCAGGGTGGATAAATAGCCAGCTTTTATGTATAAAGGTCGGTCCAATTGCTTTTATCAGCTCAAGCCGGATTATGTTGAATTTTGTGGGCTTTTTTAAGTAACATTGCATCAAACTTTGATACCGTGTTTTGCCTCATAATATTAACTTTGGACAGGTCTACAATAGGGATGTGAGGTTACAGATATGTTTTTTTATCAACTTGTTATTGGTATTAATATATCTTAACTTCATATGAAAGGAGCCTTGTGCTATTAACTAAAGCTTTGTCTATCAGCTAGTATAACTTCTATTCTGACACTATTATTCATTGTCAAAATATGTATTCATAAATATATATATATATATAGGTGTGTGTGTGTAAAATAGTAGAAATACTGTGTTATGTTGCAACATATTATAATTATAATGTCCATGAATGTAGCTTACTTATCAAACAATCCATAAAATTAGCATCTGTATAGCTTTATAGTAATATTGGTAGTGATACTGATAGTAAGTCTGAACACTAACAAATACAGAATTCCCATCACTCAAATAAGATGCTTTCAGTCGACATTATTTATCATCTTGCAAATCTGACTATGAGATTATATTTTATGAAGAACAAAATTAGTGGGTGTTTTTTAATGCTATATATCCCCTTCAAAAACATTATAGGCCTCCCAGTTCATTCAGTTCTAAGTGTACGAGGTGGACATATCTGGATTGGGAAACTACTGCCCCCTAGTGAATGAATATATAATGCTCAATAGGTGGAAGCACATGGACGTTTAGTCCAGATGCAGTTAGTTATATGATGCATTTTAAGACTGTGCTAATTTTGCTAGATAGATAGTTTATTTCACAATTTCAATTTACTAACATTTTGCTCATAGACAATATAACATTTCTTGAAGGTAACGTTTATCACTAAATATACCCTATGCTGTCTTCCTGGGTGCTGATTACGATTTGTTTTTATAAAAAATATTTATCACCTACTCAACAAACCTAATCCATGCGATTATTTAATTAGTTGTTCTTTATACATTAATACATCTGGATCCAGTGGTCATACAAAACTGAACACCTACCTCTCATTGTTGTTACGAGTCTTCTTGAAGAGACTATATCTGAACAACATCCAACATGTTGTTTTTCCCACATCTTTATCTACTATCTGCTCCTTTTTATCTAAATGAGCTCCTAAGCTACTGTTAACTGTATCCAGTTCCTTACCCTAACAGTCTGATAGGTTCTAGTGTATTCACATACTAGTTCCTGTTATGCAGAGCTGGTGAGTGCGTTCTCAATGTAGTACAGGATACACACAGTCTGTGAGTGGATGGTTGGCCAGTTGTTTATACACGATATCGGTTGGCCATCAAGCGCTATATTTTTTATTAACAATTAAAACATATTTAGGTTGACCTGGAGAGAATCTCGCATTGTTTTCAATTAATAATCATGTGTGACAGTTGACAGCACATTTAGTGTTTTTTATGCAGTAACATTATTTATAAAAGTGTTAAATTTTGAGGTGTTTTGTTTTGGAATTTCAACGTTATTAATGGCTAAGAAATAATTCTTATGATTTACATGCCGATGCTAAAGTTGATTTGTTAATTAGAGAAGTTCTTTATAAAAATTAAATTAAGGTGATTAGTCAGTATTGATGGTAGATCGTCCTAAAAGAAAATGCCTAACGTGCTTGCTTTAACAACACAGTTAGTCTCTATCACGTTAAAACGTCAAAAGATTTAGTACTATTTATTATGGAATGACATCTTTTTGTTAAACTATACCATTTTTAGCAAATCATACCCGAATACATAAAGAACACTTATAGCCGCATGATGTTAGTGTAGACGGAGGATGTGACAATAAGTTAATGTGATACAAACATCCTGGATACTAATCTATTGTACACACAATATGGAAATAAATACAGTAGTTTGTTATTTGCTGGGCTGTTGTGGCTAGGAAAACGCCATCTATGTAAGACTTAGCTATAGAAGTTTGTTGTTTATAAGACTAGAAGAAGTGGAAATATAACCTGAGTATTGCTCTGTGAAAGAACAAGTATGTATGTATAATCTTTATTTGATACTCGTACACAACTTCAAGGATGTACATTTAAGGGTTAGTTATCTATATCTGTCTGTCTTTATTTGTCTATCCATCCATCTATCAGCTTATATATAAGTATGGTTGACTGTTAGCTGGTCCCAATGT
The DNA here is from genome assembly GCA_025642065.1 of Paralvinella palmiformis. Classification (NCBI taxonomy): domain Eukaryota; kingdom Metazoa; phylum Annelida; class Polychaeta; order Terebellida; family Alvinellidae; genus Paralvinella; species Paralvinella palmiformis. The sequence continues at coordinate 356,523 of JAODUP010000109.1, read as the reverse complement.
TCCCAATTCATGCAGAAGAATCATACTTGTGTTTGCATATAAAAAGTAATCTCACTCTGTGGAGATGGCTGTATCTCCACCTGTGCCACTTATTTTTTACACCTTATTTCGTTATGTATTTTCGTAGCTTTTTTCACTTGAGGCAGATTTGCTCTACCAATCAGACAGACAACTGATGTGAAATGATGGTACAGCAAAAGTCTAAATATTTACTTCTAGATTTCCTGCTAGCACTGAAAAATACAACAGTTTCACCAAAAGATGACACTGCTTTGAGAAAATGGATAAATGTTTTCCGTTATTGTTCTAACAGAAGGTGAACATTACTTCCAAAGATTTACTCCAGGTTATCGAAAGCGAAATACGTTGTATTAGGTTGAGCGTAGGTTGCGTGATAAATATATCACATGACCTGCTGAAAACGCTAGTTTTTAAATACAGTTAGTGGCTTTTATTTCCAGCATTATGAACAGGTCACGTCAACAGATTTGTCTGTGGTGTATTGAAGAAGCACTCGTTCATATTGGTTTATTATGGGAAACAACGTGAACAACATTTAATTGATGTCATCATATCTGGTTAGTAGAACCTGATACGATAATTGTAACTAAATACGATAAGAGATTGTTACCAGTGTACCACTCCTTTGTTACTTTCTTCTGCATTGACTATAGATGAGTGACAAGTAATTAAGTGTCTGTTTTATGTGTGTATTTTTGTAATTCACTGTAGTTTAGTTGTCCGTTTGTTGTTGGATGGATGAACGTGTGATATCTTAGATTTCTTGTGCACTGGATCAAAGATTCAGTTTTTCTGGATCCGTCTAGTAGTATTATATTTATATGAACAAGCGGGCCGGAGGAAACAAGCACAGATGTTTTCATTTTCAAAAACGCCCAAGTTTGTATGAACGGTGATAGAGTCCAGTTGCAGCAGTCCGTACAGCGTTATTGATAGTACAGATTGTAATATTACCCTGTGACCACATATCCAGTACAGATGGTAGACAAATATTTAGAAACTTGTCTATAAACAGAAAAGGGCTGTATGCGTTGATTAGTCTTGTTATTCTGAATTAATTAAAACGTAAATTGTCAAATTGAGGATTTATGTAATCAATCTCTTTCATGTTTATGCAGTTGAGGTAATACTGAGGGGATGACCCGGCTAATCATAATTCTAGTTATTTGAGAGTTGATTATACATTTCAGATTACTTCTATCTATTTTTCATTTGTGTTATGGTGTTCTTTGGTATTTTCTAGTGAGAATTTGTTGTTTTCAACTCACTCCGCTCTGGATTACATTAAATGTATATATGTTGTGTTCCATTCGCCAGATAGTGATAGCATCATTTGTGTCTGTAACAGTACAAAAATATGTTTTGGGATTCTGCATAGCATCAGTAATATATTCTAAACAAATGACTGTATTGATGCAATTCTAGATATATAGACATTTAATGAGTGAAGCCATTAACTCTGTGTTTATACAGAAGACTGAGTTGCCTTCGAACTCTAATGACAGCATAATTTGTTTATGGTAGCATTCCATAAGCTATGTTGTTTCTATTATTGATATCCAGTTATGAGATTCTGTCTGTAAGATATAACCAAGATGTAAATTGAGTCATAACCCGCTCAGTGGCTTAATACAGTCGTGGGTGGAATAAACAGCTAATTAGTTTATTATGGTTCGAGTTAATTTTTTCCATGAATTACTTCTATGTAGATTACCAAATTATAAGCATTTACTTACTACTGATCAGTGATCACCATTCAACAATTTCGCAAAACATCTCACGATCTCCAATATATGCTCTTCACTATCCCAATCTTTTTTTAAATAAAAAAAATATATTTTATGTTTGAATCACTCTACCGGAGGCTTTGCAATAAGGAACAGATGAATGTTTCATTTATCAGTGGATGAAGTTGGTGAACTTCTGCATAAATTAGTTTTGTTCCCGTAAACTAACATCTGGTACAACTTTGAAACACATAAAGTAAAAGTTAGAAAACGTGACATACCTAGATGGAAATGTACTTATTTCCAGTATTTACAATGGAACGAAAAGTGCATCGATGGCCAAATAGCAATACTGGGAAATTTATTTTTAACGCTTTCTCGCTAAATTAAATAAATCTGTCTGATTTTTTTTTTGTGTGTGGGGGGGGTGTTGCCCGTTGAAGCGCGTTGTTTATCCTACAGCTGACTCCTTGTCAATAACAGATCCTTTACAGAATTGGATGAATTTCAGATTGACAGTCAGACAGTGATGTAATCAGTAGAATGTTGGAGAGTTTTCTCGTCTGGGTAAGTGTCCGTATGCGGGGAGATGGCTCCAGGCGCCGTCACAATTAGTTCATGCCAGTGGTAACATTAAGACAGTCCTGTGTGTACACTTCAGACTGTTGCGGTGCCGACCCGGGCTCGCTTACTGCACTCCGACTTTAAACGTTCTTAATAGTTGTTCAATCCGGAACAGGCAAGCCTGGAACGGGAGCAGTACAAGTTAAAACAGTTACTTCGTAAACTTATCAGTGAGCCATGTGTGGTTAGTAAACACAGGGACAGGGCTATCGCTTCCTGCTGTTTGACAAGCTGGTTTAAATTCAAACTAAGGAACAATGTCATTATTGGATATAGGTAAGTGTTGACATATTCTGGAGAGATATCTGTTATTCTGCCGTTCCTTTAAGATGGCAGATTGATTTGTTGGCCTTTTAGCGGGGAAAGTGGACAAACATTGGAGGTCCTTTCTAGATAGAAGTTAATTGTTTTGTTTTAAGATAGTGAGAGATTTTATAACACATACTTAAACAGATTGTATGGTAGGGAATGTTCAATTGATTACACGGTTTAAGGCAGAACACTGGCTTTATAAAAGCGAAGTTTGTAAGCGTAAAGTAAGACTTTGGTGAAAATTAGGTTTATTATATTGAATGAGATTCGTGACATTCCATAGGTGAAGCACTATACATGCACATCAGTGTTTGATCGGGGTTTTATGTTTTAGCAAGTGTTGCAGTTTGGAGAGAGCTGCGTAGGGAAACTGCTGTGGGCTGAAATGATAAGCCCTTAGATAAGACAGATATACTTACTGTGGGATCTTATCTGGCTTTGTTTTGTTGGTCTTTGGGCAATCCTGTCTGTTATTATCATGTTACGTGATTAGTACTCATTAGTACTTTAAATGTCGACATTGACACATTGGAGATATTGTAATTACGTGCCACTGTTGATACCTGGACAAAGGCAGATTTGGTTGTTTTTACTCATTTGCGCTGAAATGTCAGTTGCGATAACAATGTATGAAATTACCTCGTGTTACTGGAGAGATCTTATGATAAATGTACACACACACCTCAGGTAGATTCCATCACGTACAACCTCTTTGGGATGCGGCTGGATCCCAAAACTAAATATGACTCACAACGAGAATCTATTGCTATTTCACTTCACTGATGTTACTTGCGGCATTCAGATGTCAGTCGGTGACTGATTGATACTCAGCATGTAACATGATTAGATAACTCACCTCTGACCTTGCGCTGATAAACCCACTCTAATGCTGTGCTACCATAGGTAAGGGAAGTTACCTGCCCATGCCCGTTATCACTTTCCGGATAGCCAATACCACAAGTATCCAATATCCTTTCTGAGTCATTCTTCAGATCCATTTAAAGGGGAAGTCGTTCGTTCCCTACTCAAAATGAGCTTTTTCCTGCATGTACGCTGTATGGATACTTTTGTTAATGGATAGAGAAACATGTTAAATGAACATGAAACTGAAATATTCCGCTTCTTGTAAATAAATAAATAAACATCTACATGTTAAGTGTCAGTTCAGCAGAATACATCCATAAATTCAGGTAAGTTATGTTTTGTTAATGGCGTCGATTGATAGATTTATTACAGTTCTTTGAATATTACTCTTACGGTTATTACAATTATTGATATACAAATTCTAGAATTTAGTTACTTAAAAATTAGTCCCATTTTGGGGGTTTTCCGGTAGACATCAAGGTTTTGTTGTTCGGGGAGAATCCCCAGGCTGTCGCTTAATCAGCACAGCCTCTATGTTGGAGTGGTTGAGAAATCTCCCCCACCACTCACAGGGGAGCAGTACGGAAAGATGGAGCCGAAATACCCTGAGGGTGGTCACTGCCAGAGTGTTTTACGCCCTCAGGGGGTTTTTAACGTCCCCCTTTATCAGCCACCCACGATGTAGTGAGCCGAGAAATTAATCCCTGGAAAAGTTTCGACCTCTTACGGGGTTCGAACCTGCGACCGTTGGCACCAAGTGCCGGTTGCTTAACCGCTAAGCCACCGGAGCTCACTCCCGGTAGACATATATCATTAAGGCAGTGATAGTGGGTGATAAATGTTCAACTTTATGGTGTTTTATTTCCTTCTCAAGTTGATAGACATTTTCTTTGTATGTAATCGGTACTAGTTCCTTCTGTCTGTAGATTAGCTTTCTTATTGTCAGAAAAGCTTTTATCTAAAAGCCTATCCCGATGTCACTCAAAGGCTTTAGCGTGTTTTTCCCCTTGGAACAAGGTGAAAACAAGTGGCGCCTTCTAGGGTATGTCCATAGAAGTGAAGGCAGGGTCGTAGAATATGTATTTATATACTTCACATATTTAAATCCTTTGACTTATGTTTACATACCTATTTATATAATATAACTTTCATACAGCTGGCCATTGTAAAGTCTAACGTAAGAGATATTCTCACCACAATCCTGTCTATTATAGTTTATTTGTAGAATTGCGGATATAAACAGGAATTTGTGTGGTACTGACACGAGAGCCACGTTCTAGAATTGTATCATTATTTGTTTGTACCTATAACTAAATAATTATGGAGTGAAGATCACATGCTATCGATTTTCGGGAAATGCTGTTTTTTTAGTTGAGTAATAGTAATTCTTGGTGTGTAAAATATATGGTGATAGTATTTAGTTTAGAAGTTCATTTTTTTTGTGTAGAGTATGCTATGACGGTAATAACATATTCTTTTCGTAAGCTTCGCTGTGTTCAACCAGTATTGTTGTCACACACACACACACTGCCACATACATACACACTGTCACACACACACACACACACACACACACACACACACACACACACACACACACACACACAAATAATATATATAAAATATATATATATATATATATATATATATATATACACATACACACACTGCCAAGCCATGAGATGCAAAGCATCGTATAAGATAGGAAAAGGTGTTAGAATGAATGATCAGGTCTACCATAAATAACTCTGACTAGTAATAGTATACTGTTGTTGTTGTTGTTGTTGTTGTTGTTGTTGTTTATAAACATACAAGTGTTCAATAGAACTTCCAGGTTTGACTTAATTTTTATAGCATACAGTAGTCCCACCACCATTAGTAGCATTCTTACTCCACTTTGTGGTGAGTAGGCCTATTACATTCCTGAATAAATATAGCGAATTACCCAGAGATTATGCTAACAGTGAAAAAATACAACTGTATATAGTTTGTAACAGACAGAATAGATTTCTTGTTGATTGTATTATTAGAATTTAAATAGTTTCAAGTTGTATTTTGTTTAATTTTTATTCAGTGGTTACTTGCTTAATTTGCACTTTACCGTGAACCTTGGTTTGTCTGTCTGCACACATACACACACACGCACGCACAAAGAGAGAGAGAGAGTCATTTAATTTTGGGTAAGTTCTTCAATTATCTAATATAATATAACACAGTATAATCTTGTCACATGTAGTTATACTGTTGACAGAAGTTCTTTTATTAAGACAACTATATATTAGAAAATGTCTATTACTGGTGTAAGATTTCTAATGTTAATCCAGTTGTGTGCATTTTTATGTTCCGGGAAAACAATGGAAAGAATTTATTTATCACTCTTTGTAGTACGTGCTTTCATTGATAATAGGAGCATGTGAGGGGGGGGGTAGGTGGAGGAATCTTATTAGCTAAAAAATAAAAGCTTACCATCTGGTCAGCTTGTCCTGTCAGTCTTTACATCAGATAATCCAATAACAGTGTGTTTCTTGATAACCATGCATGGTCTGAGTAACTGATAGTATTAGGTCCTTTCAGCAGACTTCTCCAGTTTGTGGCTATCCTTCCAGGGAAGAGAACACTTACTTATGAGAAATATAAAAATAGTACATAATAATGAGATCCTGCTACAGTGCTGTAGTGTACTGCGTACACAGGTGTGCGTACGGCAGGTAAGTCCGTTTGTCTGTAGTACACCAGATTTTATGACGCAGTTAGAGGGATAGCTTACGGACAGATGGATTCCCACCTACATCATCATTCTACGTTATTAGTGCCTCTGGATCGACATTTGTATCTCTCACTTACCTTGGTTGATAGTTCTGTACAGCCACACTTGGAATGTGGACAGCAAACTGATGAGTTCTGGTGACAATTTGTTGTTGTCAGAATCAATTATTTGTAGTCAGAGAAGGAAGCTGGAGAAGGTCTATATATTATAAGTGTATCGTGCACTAGAACAACATCAAACATAAGTTGTTGGTGGCAGTGAGGTGTGTATCTATAGCACTGATGATTGGCTGCTATGATAAATATTGTTGTTACAGTTCAGATTGCGATATAAATCTTTGAGCGGGCAGTCATCTATATTGCTCTTGGATTTATAATATAATGGCTTAAGCTAAATTACTTTATGTGTTTGATGGATTTCTCTAACATTAGTGATTTACATGGTGGCTGCATTGTTTAAGGTGGGTGGATATCCTTTCTGCGGAGTATACATATCTATGGAAGCCTTATTTTAAATAAGCGAGTCCACTGCAGTCATAAGTATGAAGTTTGCATTACCAAATGGCTGTTTCTGGCTTTAAACGATAATACCAGGACTTGCCAGTTATCCAGACATTGTTTTGGATTGACTGTTGGTACAGGACAGTTTTTCGGGGAAACAATATTGTTTATTAATCTTTTCAACAAAATGGCCAGTACTTGTACCATTATTATACCACTGTCTGACCTTGATCTTGCTGAGGATGGCAGTGCCATGTCCCCAAGACACAGAAGTGTTCATAATATGGACATAAACATGTGTCCAGACCTAAAGCAGTTTGACATCAGCTTACAGAAGGATGGTGAAACAGTCCCGTTGACAGCCACCCAGGCCCATAACACAGTTAATTTAGAGGTCACGAATAAGCAATGGAATAATTGGTGGAAAGATACTGTAGGTGGCGAGTCATCTGGCTGGCTGTCTACACAGACAGATGCCATCCATGATCCATCAGTGAAGAACACACAGGATATAAAGACAGCAGTGAGTTCCTCGAGAAACTGGTCAAGAAGCCATTCTCTGGATGGGGTCACTGATCCCAGTATGGTGAGGTTAACCCGTCAACGTCAGAAGTTGAATGAACGTATGAGAAGTCTATCGTTAGAGAAGTCACGTGACTGTTGGGGTAGGGAGAGAAGTATTGAAGACGAAGTGATAACGCACGGAGAGGGACCAATACATGGTGCTGTGAAACATGTTATCAAACAAGTTGGTATGTATGACATCTATAGCTGAATCGTGTTTATCTGGATACACTTAAAGGAAGGTTTAGAGTCGTTACTGCTTGTAGGAGTTTTATCAATTGTTTATCCTTTGGCGCACATAAACATGAGCTTGCTTTCTATATATTAGCCCTTTGAAGGCGGTGGTGTTTTGAGTACGAACCAGAACACAGAACACGTATTGCTTTTATGTGGTAATTTGTCAGATATGTGTGGCAGCCATGGTAACTATACTGCAATTCATTGTACAAGGCCATTTGATGTATTGTCCTGTCAAATACAATAAAAGTCATACCTTGCACATCAAATATATCTGATGTACAAATCTTTTGGAGGATGTTTGTCCCCGTTAGCGTATCATGAGTATAAGAATTCACATACAACACCAATTTAATAACTTTTTGCAAATGAGTTTATTAAAGTAAATGTTCAAGTTTATCATATATTTCATCTCTTTCATCGCAGTGTTTCCCCTTCTATATCCTGATAATTCAGTTATTTACCTGCTGGTACTAGTGGGAGCTGTGTCTTTTCCAGAAGGACATAAAACTAATTATTGACCTAAAGATTTTCACCTAATCTATTACTGAGTCGTTACATTATTTATATTATTAATACTTTTATCATTCTTTAGTAATTATCGATTCCTTGGTCTAGTGTGATTCAGCTATACAAGTGTTAGTGTAAAGGCTTAATTAATACAATACCACAACATTTATAATAGATCCTCTGTTTAGTTTTTGTTATGTTAATTTGCGTTATAATGATATTGACATGTATCCCTACATATTAGGGTATGAATTGATGTTGTTATTGTATCAATATTCCATTAATAATTTCCACTCAGATTGCAAATACATTTTATTCTTTTCAGCAAGTTTGTTAGTTTAGTACATACAGCAGCATGTCTTTTCATATAACATTATGTTTGAACATTGTTTGGTATAGAAGTAGCCCTAATAGTAGTTTATGCAGGCTGGAGTTTGAAGCATGAGCTTCAAAACTGAATTTGATGTGTCGTTACCTTGAAGGTTTTATATCTTTATTTTTTTACATTTTAATGCTGTTTAATTATTTTTATCATAAACACTTATTCGTTGTTCAGTTTTGTTAATTATCTCAGGATAAGATGTGGAGATTTTGTGAAGAATCTTAGTATTAGTAACTTTTTGGATGTCTGTGTGAGATTGATAGTCTTATGTACCAGTAGTACTGATAAAATGCTAAAATTTTAAAGTAAAATAGTCACTTTTGGGTGTAAGAATACCCAGTATATATTATTTTGTGTGTGTATCATCCTCTGACGACCTTTTTTTTTAATGTGTTGTCTGTTAATTATATTGTCTCGTATGTTTCACTCAATCATCAATTTCGCTCATGTGTTAAGACTAGCTTTAGAAGAAGGCTATAAGAAATGCCATCCTACCACATGATAACTACTAACAGCTTTACTCTCACACCATACTGCTATCTGTCTATAATGTGGTTGATATGATCCAGGTTTTCAACAACGAAGTTCTTTTTTTTAAAGTGCTCGTTTTCAGTCCGCGGTCAGTCATTCTATTAGAGTAAAAATCTGTGGACAAAATGTTATGATTTCTTTTATTTGGCTATCAGCTGAGTTTTTTGTATTGTGTTTAAATACAATGACATCAGCTAACTAAACAAAAGATAATACAAGTGTGTGCCTGGTTTATAATTCAGTATTGTTTTAACTGTGTTAGATGTGCTATGTTCGTCTGGTATCCTTCGTTAAACACATGTTTCTGTCTGCTACAAGTGTTTTCTGCGATATTGCGTGGGAAGGGTTTTATCTGAAATATTAATACTAGTCACGGTATAACATAAGGAAACCAATTTCGAATTAAAATCGTCAGTAGTTTAATGTGCCCACGTGCCGGTTTTAATAAGAAAAATAAATAATTAAGTGGAATGTTTTGGAAGAAGCAAATTTGGTTTATTTGATTATGATAATTGGAAAGTTTTGTAAATTGTCTGCTATCTTAAGTAATGCACATGCATATTCAAGTGCAGACACACATACATACACATATACACACACAGAGAGAGAGAGAGAGAAACTTTATTATATTAATAGTAGCAAATATTCAGCTGAAGTTTCATTTGTACAAAACTAAATACTGTAACTATTATAGAACATAACCAATACAAAAGTGGCATTACCAGGACACACAATATACATAATGATATTTGTTCTCTCAAGGCGAGAATTAGATAAAGCTATTTTAATGTAACAAAAATATCCTATTTTAACATGCCAAATATTTATGAGCTTTGTGAGGGATTACTCTCAAGGATATTTAAGCAGTTAGCTGTGTGAACTTTATTAGAAAACAACCACTGGTTTATTAAGAAATCTTTCTTCTAAATATAACATTGGTAGTTTAAAGAAATGAACAAGTTAGACTTCAGACTGTACATTTAATTAACCTCTGGTGGTTGGTTACAGTGCTTACCTGTGATAAACATTGATGTGAACATTTTATATAGTAAAAATACATATAATCATGACTCATGTCCCCAACACAGTGTTTTGATTTGAGATGATAAAAGATTATTTATTTAATTTCAATTTGTTTGTTTGCTGAATAGCCAGAAGGAACTCCAATATTGCTGCACCATACATTTACCTTGTGCGAAATATTAACTCTGACAGCAAATGGTTTATGTTTTAAGTGAAACGGTCTATTAAGACTATGTTCTTGTTTAAAACACTAAATAGGTCTACTACCTTGTGTATTGTCCTAAAAGGATTCTTTTGTTCATATTTATCATGTGTGCATGTATGTATGTATGCATGTTCACTATCAGACATATAAATAACCAATATTTTTATAATGTAATGATATCCTAATCTCAGAATTGTCTTACTTGAGTGTGTTTTGTGTATTTGTCTTCCACAAACTGAAGCTGCATGTCCCAGTTTTGATCACTTGTCCATTTTAAGTAATTCAGGAATAATTGTGGCACAGATTTATTTGTGAGATAAAGTTATTTTCACTTTAACAACCTTGGCAGTTGGTACATGTACAGTAAAATTAGCATCAGATATTGTAGAATGGACCTACATTCTCTCTGCATGAGACAAACAGCTTCCCATAACTGTCAGACTATTAACCATGTGCATGAAATCAAGACTCATCTTCATGTTTAGAATATATATATATGATATCCAGTAGAACAGGACCTACAGATTTGTACATGTATGTATGTGCATGTGTCTGTGTACATGCCTTGAAAATTGCTTCACAATCGTATTTATTACCTGATTAAAAATAATTGCCTTTAAGTATAAAGATGCATATACATCAACAAATACATTCATGTGCACACATTCATTGACCTGTGCACATAAACCGACCACACATATACACACTGTCAGTTCTAAGATATGTTGTGTTTTTGTTTTATAGATGCGTTGTTGGCTGATCTACAGTCCACCACTTCCAATATAGCTGCCCATCAACAGGAGCAGCAACAACAACAGCATCCAGCCCCTGTGTATCAGCATCATACTGTTACCAAGACGACCAAAATTAATACTGAAATACCAGGTGATAACTCTGTCATTAAACACAACCAGGACACTATTGATGGACAGGTTAGTAACTTGTTTATCAAATGAATATCACAGTAAATAAAGTTTTATGTAATCAGATTGTTTTAATGTACAGAATTCAGACTACATGCACATAAGTTTGTGTAACCTGTGATAAATTTGTGTTTATGTTTATTTAAGCCTGTTAATCCATGAACAAATTTCTTCAGTGGTGTACATGTCTAGTATAGGCACATATCAGTGTAAAAGTTGAGCACTTTGTAAAATTATTCTTAATAAATTCAATACAATGCAGATAATTTGTCCTACTTAGGTCTTTGTTCCTAAGTGACTCAGGATTTCTGTAGTGTACTGTTCTCCATTCCTACAGCCTGTCTATGAGCCTCAGATTGTGAAAACAGTGAAAAGATCACAGACTGAGAACACAACCACCTCAGTGTCTCGTACACAGTACAACATAAACCCTCTACCACTGGCCAATACAAACGGCTTAACACCAGGACAACACGCACTGCCACCTGGTGGTGAAAACAAGGCAATGACTCCACTGTCTAATAACCTGTCTGAGTTAGACAGTTTATTACAGGATCTTAGCTCAGCTCAGTTTATGGCCGAGGTAGACAGAAGAAATGCTGGTATGATATCATGATCCTCCTTATCTACACATATGCTATATATTATGTACTGTATAATATAATGTTAATACATACATGAGCTTAAAGACCATTTTATGATTACTTCCATATGACACTTGTTTATGACCAGCTGGTTTACAACTGTAAATATTTGTCTGTTTATGACCATGTTAAACATATTTCTGCTGTGGTGTTCCAGGTATTTACAATATGAATACACATGCACAGACAGACACACACACATGCATGCAAACATACAAGTGCGAACATAAATGTGCATGTACACACATATATGAAGAACTACAATTTCCAAATGTCCAAGTTTATGATCACAAATAGTTGCTTGTTTTTAAAGTTCTTGCCATGGATATATAGTTTATATGTTTCCAGCTTCTGTTAATATAGTTTTGTGTCTGTTTTGATTTTGATGCAAATTATTTATCTGAAACTACTTGAATAATTATTAATTCACACTTGTCTCAAAGATAAAGTGTCATTGTTACCATAAATTTGTTAAACACCAATCATGGCTGCTGCCTATATATTGTAAACCTTTTGATAAGAAGTAGCAATTATTATTGTTAAGCATTGATCTATCTTCCATTTTAGACGCTGGGGTTAATTACTTGTATTGTTTAACTGATTATAACTGGTCAAATTAAGTATTTAACATTCTTAGAAAAGTAATTGTAAAATATATTACTCTATAAAATGGCAGCAGCAGATGGTCAACAATAACAACAATGGCACCGTTTACACTGTAAAAGATGGAGTCTATTAGGTAAATTTTATTTGCCTGTATTCTGTTTTATTTATATTTATTTGAGAATAAATTGCGTAAAACAAACCTTCATATAATACCTTCAAAGATAATGATATGAAACACACAACATTCTTACATTTAAATATAACCTTAGAGAATTGTTATCTTTTAGTATCACTCATCTTTACATTAATTTATATACATATCTGAATGTTTCTCCTAAAAGGATTCTTTTGTTCATATTTATCCTGTGTGTGTGTGTGTGTGTGTGTTGTTGATGCACATAATAAAGATGAGCTCAGGATTTCATAATGTTTATAAATCTTGTGACCATTATCTGAATAGAAAATAAAGTATATAAATATGTTAGTACATATAATATAATGTAGCTATAATTGAAAACAAAGCGCACACACACACACATATATATATATATATATATATATATATTATAAAATGTAATTTTATTACCTCCAGTAATAGCAGACATTTCACCCCGCCCACATGTATTGGTTATCATTAATGTTTATTGTTTATAGACCATGTGGCACAATATGTATAACATATATTTTATGCTTACTTCAGCTAACACTGGAGAAGTTGATAATTATCCTCATAACCAGTTACATGAAGGCAGAGATAGAACAGTAGATAGTCTGCTCTATGAATTAGAATCATTTGTACCTCCAAATAGGTAGGTGGATATCACTTTATTGTAGTCAGTATCCTTTTTTGCAGTACAGCATTATAAATTTACAGAGATACAGCCAGTCATTCCTTTGTCTCCTCCATTAATGTTAGCATGTAAACCTTTTCCTGACTGAACATCCATTGTGTTTAAGATAAATCTGAAATAACTGCATGTGAATTATCTGTGGATATTTTGCTAAATAGTCTATAATGTAATACCTGTATAAGGCAGTGTTTCAAATATATGTTTAGGGATGTTTCTAGGCCAGCTGATGATGGAGCTGGTCATTATGAGTTGGTTAGACCAGTCCAGGGAGCACCCACACAAACTCCAGGGCCTGCTTCTTCTGCTACTCGTGAACTTGATGACCTCATGGCATCACTCTCTGAATTCAAGGTCGGTTCCCTACAGCATTACTCCCAATTTTTCAGAATTTAACTTTGTTGATGTTTTGGGGGGCGAGGGATTTAAGCCCAATGATAAAAATTATGTTGTTTGGTGAATTTTTATAGCAAGGTGGACCGAAACACGTTGGAGATCCACCCTATGCTACTGTTAACAAAACGCCACGTCAAGCATTTGTAGCTGAAGCTTCTGTACAGCACCAGAGACAGACAAGTCATGCCTCAGCACAACAGGCTGGCTTATTAGACACATCTGGTGGTCAGGATCAACAAAATAATAACTTGGAGATGATGTTGGGCAATCTGAGTACAGATATGAGTCGTCAGGGAATTATGACAGTTCCAAAAGGACACTGTGCTGCATGTGCTAAGCCTATTATTGGTCAGGTATGTTACAACATGGACATAGCACAAAAAATTGTAATGGTGTTCCTATTTGTAATTCAACCTCTGCTTGATATATAATGTGTTAAAGAAGCTCTTTTGCCTGTGAGAGATATTTTCATCTGAATCAGTTTATCATAATATTGATTAAAAGTTTTGTAGATTAACTGAAATTGGTAGAATTGTCATATTTGTTTGTAGTAAAACCTAAAAACTATGTCACCCATGTAAAATCATTTAAATGATATACAGCTGATCTTCCAGTACTTTGATTTGTGTAACTCTGTTTTTAAAATGACAGTGTGAATTGTGCTAATCTTTCCAGGTTATAACAGCCCTTGGGAAAATATGGCATCCTGAACACTTTGTCTGTGGTCACTGCAAAGAACCGTTAGGAACAAGAAACTTCTTTGAGAGAGATGACTTACCATTTTGTGAGCGTGATTACCACATGCTCTTCTCGCCAAGATGTGCCCAGTGTAATGGTGCAATTCTTGATGTAAGTAAAGTGTTATAAAGATTCATTCATAACAAGAAGTCCTTTATATAAATAATGTTTTTTCTTGATGGTTTACATGCTCTTTCTGAGAAAGAAAGCTTTGGCACACACTCTTGTTGTTTATTAAATACACAATATTTTACAGAGCAAACAGTTTTTAAGACTTTTGGAATAATATATACTAATTATAGCATAATACTTTCAGGGGCTAATATTTTACTTCTCCATTTGAAGACTGCCTTAAGCTAAATAAGTCTGTGTTTGAATTATTAATATCTAGGTCACACATTATTACTCCATTGCTATTTCATACAGAAGTGCATCACAGCCTTAGATAAAACATGGCACCCAGAGCACTTTGTATGTGCTGAGTGTGGCCGACAGTTTGGTGATGCTGGCTTCCATGAGAAAGATGGGAAAGCTTTCTGCAGGTGAGTTATATGAAATACAAGATGAATAAATATCATTTTATTCATGGCAGAATGAGAGTTAGCAGTGGACGCTCCACATTGGACATCATTGTAATAATAGTTATTTTTTCTAATAAAGATAAACCCCACCTTTCCAGGGTCATAGTCATACTTTCCACTGAAATGTTGATAACTTATCAGAATACATATTACAGCAATTAAAACTATGTCAATGTAAATCTGAATCCTTTTTCTCTATGGTACACTAATAATGCACAGGTACTGTCTGATAGATAGATAAAAACACTATGTTATGGCGATGTCTTTATCCTTTACTAACTATTACTGTTCTCGGCAAGACAGCACTTTTGTAATCCAATTGTTTTCTTTGACTAAACATGGAACATCTTCATGATTTTATGCTCTGAACATTGTTGGTACACTGTTAGAAATTTACAACTAACTGAAATAATATTTCAAATCATACAGCCATTGGTGACAATATTCGTTTCGATTGATACACATGAAAGGCCGATAAATCAGATGTCTTTATTTTTCATACTTGTGTCAATTTTAGTGTCACTTTGTTGTGTTTCTCCATGTTGCAATAGTATTAATATTTGTTATAGTTTATTTGGACACATTCACTAGCCTAGAATAGGACTCAAATAATGTGCTGACCCAGCTACTGGACTACAAGAGTAGAAGAGTCCAAGAAGGAAGGAATTGGATCCTCACAATATATAAAAGACACTGTGGTGTCACTAGTATCTAAATAACAGAAGGCTTTGAGACTCTGAATCTACCAACATGACAAAAGCAGAATTGCTCTCTGGAAAAAACACAATAATATATTGCAGTGCATATCTAAGAGGCTATGAGAAATGGCAGTAGAAGAAATTAATGTCTTGGCAGACGGCACTTCTGCCACAGATGACTGCCACAACAGAACAGCAAAAATGCTCCAAGCAATGAAGCTCATACCACTGATATGGGGACCGATAAAGGCAAGGCAGAAATCATAAAAGAAAGGTTCCAACAATAATTCACTGACCAGCAAGACAAGTAATTACAAACCATTCAAAGCCAAACAGACCCCCATCAACCAATGAAGGAAGAGGAATTAAAACTGCCATCTTTGCTATCCAGAATGCATCCACTGCTGGCCTTGATGACATCAAGAATGAATTGTTTAAATACTGAAAACACATCATCTCAAGTTCTATTGTAAGGATCATCAGTTCACCGTGTACCAATAGATACATTAGGAGAAAAGATAATTTTCCCTTATGTGTGTGTACTGACGTGTGAGATGAATGAGATGTTTACAAAGGAATTTATAAATTGGCTTTCATTTAATTCATTTCTCGATTTAAAAACTAAGCAGTTTGCAGAACCAGTCAAAGAACTTACAATGAAGTTTGCTTTTAATTAGCCCTCCCAGCTTCCCCCCTCTCTGGATGCATGTGTGTGTGTGTGTGTGTGTGTTGGTCATTTCACCTAAGTATTAACCCAATGGTATACTTTCTCTTCAGAGATGACTACTTCAGTATGTTTGCTCCTCGGTGTGGTGGCTGTAATCAGCCTATTATGGATAATTTCATCTCTGCACTGAACCAACAATGGCATCCTGAATGTTTTGTGTGTTATGTAAGTATGGATCCTATAGTATTAGTAGGCAGTGATATAGTCTTCTGTAATCAGTGTATTAGTGATATTTTGCTTGTTGTCCTGTAACTAATGATGTGTTTACTTCACTCTAACAGGAGTGTCACATGCCATTTGGTTCAACAAGCTTCTTTGATCACGAGGGCTACCCATACTGTGAGACCCATTATCATGCTAAACGTGGCTCCCTGTGTGCTGGCTGTCATAAGCCGATCACCGGACGATGTATCACGGCCATGTACAAAAAGTTCCACCCCGAACACTTTGTTTGCGCTTTCTGTCTGAAACAGCTGAACAAAGGTACATTCAAAGAGGAAAATGACAAACCCTACTGTCATCCTTGTTTTGCTAAGTTGTTCGGTTAAGTGGACATCATAGGATAACAAGTGGCATGGTTCGCTTGAATTGTTTAGATTTCTTTTTTGGTTTGGGTGCAGCTAGTGTCAACCATTTTTGTTATGTTAGAATAGAAAATAAATAGGTACAGTTGAAATAAGCAATCCTTATCATACCTAAGTATGAGAATGTAACAGTGTATGTATGTATATATATATATATATATATATATATTGCTGCATTTTTGTTTAATCTTGAAAATAGTGTGGTCATGTACATTATCTAGTAGACATAATCACTACTTAATCTGTCTAGATTAGATACTAAACATTGAAATTAATGAAGTACTCAATAATACTTGTGTGTGTGTGTGTGTGTGGTTTCTACTACATTCTGAGAATATATTACTGATTATATATATATATATATATATATATATATATATATATATAAATTAATAGCAAAAGGTTTTGTATTCTAATATTGTATACCATTTTAACTTCATTTTTTTACCCATTATGTTATATTTGATCTTTATCAGATGTATGTGTTTATTGCCTTAACAATATGAGCATTATGCTTCAGTCTGTGAACATTTTATATACACAATATTTATACATAAAGTATTTTTATGCATAATATACATCCTTATTAGTAGTGTACTATACTGTCCACTTAGAGTTTTCACATTTAATATCTATTATTTAGTTGACATAGTATAAGTTGGTGTTTATAGTTCTTCTGAAACTTTAGTTGTTTCTAGCTGTTCAGGTAGAAAGTATTTCTTTTCTAATTTATGTATAGTGTTTCATTCTCATCTGTTTCCTATAAATTCAATATTATTCATGTTTCAAATATGACAATTTGCAATAATGTGTATATGTCGGGGTGTATGATAGTGAATTGCATGCATGTATATAGGCCTTTGTACAAAATTCAGCTTACTTAAAACTTTGACTGAAATGGCATTTATCTGTTAATTCATAAGATTTATTGCAGGAATTAACCAGAGCAACTTTTCTTTTGCCTAAATTATAAATTCTTGGTCAGGCAGTAAGTTTTTTAGTTAGTTAATTTGTGTGTGTATGTATGTGTATGTGTGAAGAGAATTCTATGTATTAACAGCAATATTAATTTGTATACAGCATAAATTGTATTACTTAAAACTAAATAACATGGTAACATCTACTTTATTATTTAGGCTAGCATTACCCTAATAAATTTAAGTAGTACATGCTCACATTGATATGTGGCATACACAAGCCAATCTGGGCATGCTTTTGTTTATTTGATACTTGTTAGTCAATATGTTACATTACATATATATATATATATATATGAGTGTGTAAAATTGGTGTCTGCATGTGCCTCTTGGTATATCATTGCATACGAAGGCATGTTTCTTCATACCATATATTCATGATAAAATTTATTTGTTATAAATCTGTCATTTTCTCCTGTTTTATGTGTAACTGTGCACGAATGCATGCATGCATATTGTGTGTGTATGCATGTGTGTTTGGACATAAACATACATGCACTCATACTTCACCTGTAGAAATTTACCTGTAGGGATAACTATATATTTGAAGCTGGTTAGGATTAACAGAAAACATAGTTTGCCAGATATGATGTAGATAAATTATGACATTATACATACATAACGTATTTTAATGGACTCTCTTACAAGTTACATACACTTACTGTAAATGGTTTATCATAACCTTGGCAATTATTGCTTTATTACTCTTAAAAACACCCTTCATTTATCCTTAAGCTGTGTGTATTCCATTAGAGCTATCAACATAATCTCCCTTAGTATCTCATTGTATAAAACAGAACTCTCTATTAATGTTGATGTCTTTCACAGAGAACAGCATGTTTGATTATTTTATCTGAAGCTTTGTATCTATGCAGCAAAAACAACCAACCATTAATGTGCATATTTTCTGAGTCACTAATTATGGTAGATGTTTCATGTGTACTTAAAAATCCTTTTTTGGTCAATCTGGTTGGTTGTGCATTATTTTAAATATATGATATATATATATATATATATATGTTGTGTATGTGTATGTATGTATGTGGTGTGTTTATATACACACACGCTTACACTCACATGCTGCTACTTATATACATGTGAGATGTATTTTTCGTCTTGTAACTATTGAGAAATAAAGATATTTTACGTTGTCTCTTTATCATTTGTTTTTATCTCATTTTGCACATCTTATTTGTTGATGTGTCTGTTGTTACGATGTTTCTGTGTTTGAATCGAAATCTATTCTTAAGAAATACATTTATTTATTATAATTCCACAATTTCTTATATATTTTAATTCCTATATAATTATAAGAGATGGTTAATTTGAAGCTAACAATCCACAGTTTACATTATTCCACACACACACACATATATATATATAAATCACAGCATTACCTGGATGTCTTAACCGATGTCAAACTTCGCTCTAGAAAATGAACCTTCCATGATTTATTTATATACCCGTGAATATATGTGTATAACAACAATCGGGTTCTACTATTAAATGTATGATGAGGTTAATTGTTGTCTGTTGGATGGCGTGTACTACATACAGTCTTCTCACTTTGTATTCTCCTATTTGAAGCCTTATCAGCCTTGTCTTGATATGTCTACTAACTGTTCCCGAAAGATAACATCCTGGAAGGGATCTACTTTATGTTTCATATGCAGGACATAATAGCATGGATAGATGTATAACTATCAGTCTCTTCCGTTCGAACCAATCGTTCAACCCGTAAATGTGTACCTGGGTACAGGTACATTATACTTTTTAACCCAATAATTAATAATGACCAATGAGATGCCGTAGTTATAACTCAGGTAGATTAAAACCAGGCATCCCAGTGCCGTTTGGTGTTAATAACTGATGATACAGTGTTTGACACTGTCAGTATTCGACGGTGAGCCACATCGGACGGCTAGATACACGATTCGGCATATGAAATCGGGATTTTTTGTGCCGAACTGCGATATTAATTTTTTTTCGCAAAACATCGAGTTCTGGGAACATTGAGGTGTTGGAACGATGTTAATCTCCTCTCCACCGAGGTAGCCGTGAAAACCCAACCCCATCCCTAACATTATCAACTACAACTCGACTGACAACAAACATACTGCAACTTCACTCTACCTAAATAGAAATACGGACTAATATTCCTGTTTCAGTACTGTCTTTGCTGAAAAGTATCTTTATTCTATTAATTGACGATCTCCAGTCACTTAAATATTACAGCATATAACACTTGAACTATTGTAATACCATTTTAAAGGTGAGAGGTACGTTTGAGACTCCATACAAACTATTATCACACTATAGAGAGACCTAATTAATCAGCTCATAATTTTGGAGGGGTCTATTTAATGAAACGTATTCTTCGGACACCTTTGTGCATGTGGTAGGCTACATATGACAAGCGGCCCCCGAAGATAATGAGGTGAAGTGAAAGATGAAACATCCGTCAGACATAACCACGCCGGAATTTGAACTCGGGTGCTAGAAGTCTGTGGCCAACATCGCTATTTCTGGAGCCATAAAGGTGTTGGGTCCACTTTATTAATGTATTTGGAGTCGCTCGGCCCATTTAGCTCACCATGTGCACAAAACATCAATCATTATCATCATCATCATCATCACATGACCATATTAAATGGCGCTCACATTTGACTAATTTAAAAGTGGCATTTTAAAAAAAGGCCTTCTGAGGACATCAACCATTCAGGAAGTGTGACAACAACTCTTAGTTTCTCTTTTTTGCTCTGCTATGAATGGTCAGATGAAGTAAGGAATGATTATATAAGGGACTAAACTATGATATTGAAATAAATAACAATCAAACAATTAAACAACAATGCTCTGAACCGTTCTCGAAACAGGTGCACCAACTAGTAATCACGCGCAAGGTATCTGCATAGACTCTTTACACGACAACATTCAGGACGATATATCCAGCATGCTCCCATTTGATGTGACTGTGTGTTCACGAAGTGTATGAATCCGTGCATAACGCGTTGACTTTACCATGGCGAAGTCCGTACGGAGATAGTAGTATGCGCCTTATTCTGTATGTGTAGCATTATTGTTCGGGTAGGTCTGGCCACCGATAGTTTTTTCTCTCTCATCTTTCTTATTGTTTATCACGAAGACACAATATCAGAGTGTAAACAGCAAAAATCCGACAACAAACTTCCTCTGACGGGATATGATAGGATGAGAATAGTACAAAGAACACCTGATGTATTTATAACAGCGCCACCTGATGTGGTGAACCTTTTAACGGCTGATCCGGTGTTTTGGTTTACGTTCTGATCACGTGACCAATACTTATCGTAAGATTTCCACGGATCTTCCGCCTTTTCGTATATCGGAGAACTGGAGGCCGGCTGTAGCTTTCCTGTCGATGATCCTTGAAAAAGGCGTTCCATGGCTCCGTGATAACTATCACAATCACTTTCTACAAAATCTGAAACGTAGCATAAATAACATCGCTATTAATCCAACATTATAGATCAACCATATTTCGGTTTGTTGATTTAAATCAAGTGATTGAAGTCATTGATTTAACTCGTGATTTAAATCAAAATTAAATCAGTGGTTTAGATATTTTAAATCTGGATTTAAAAAGAATCGGATATAATTTAATGCAAAATAATGATAAATTCTCATTTTGATATATTTCTAAATTATAGTTTACAAATTGAATCCGATGTTAGTCATACTCATTTCTTAAATAATGTTTATAGCCATTGACAAATTTTACACCTGAACACTCAATGGTGCCATCCAATCACAATACAGTCCCATACTACAAATATATATAGCCTGCATAGTGGGCCTTCGTGACCACAGTATGATTAATTTAATGTATATATTATAGGGTATATAATGTAGAGCTTGAATAAATGTATCCTCAAATATGTTATGACTATTTAATATTTCATAACTGCACAACACAAATAATAATCATGATTTTTATCAACCCTGGTTAACAAACTAAATATGGTCTGTAGTAAGAAATCACAACAAACGTACGCACTTGTTAGGTCATAATTTAATGTAGGTGATAAAAGAGAACACTCTTTAGAACTGGATTCCTTACGAATAATTCCATAACAGTATTTAAGCATCATATTTCACGATAATAGGCTAAGCTTTATCCCCATTGCATATAATGTCAAATTATAAATAAGTGGAATATTTACTCATATCCCAGCTCAGGTACTGATTACCGTTAAATGTCTCAATTGATAGTAAGCCATCTGTATTTTGTTTTGGGTTATAAATCTCTGCCGTAGTACACTTGGCTCTGCTAAACTGTAATATTCTTGTCTGCTTATTTCCTTTCTTCGGTCCTTCTGACTGTTTAATAACCTTTATGTTGAACAATAAATAAATAAATAAATATATATATATATATATATATATATATATATATATATATATATATAAAAAAAGCTATATTCTCTGTTATGTGAAAATAAAATCATACTTGCATGAGATTTAGATACACATGCTTACATATGCATGCTACATACACGCACGCGCGCACGCAGGCACACAGATAGACGCACACACACACACACACACACACACACACACACACACACCAGAATACCATTTCAAACACAATAATCATATATATATATATATATATATATATATATATATATGATCAATTACAGACAGAAATTTAAATGCTAAGTGATTAGAAAATCAAATTATGTTCTCTATCAATATAACGACACGTACTTATATTTTATTCATAACGCTATTTATTTATACGAAGTAAAACTAGAATGATCTCAACGTACCCAACATTGATACTTTTCAGTAGCTTCCATCATGACAGGTCGAGTAACCAAAAAGCTAGTGCCTTGAGGCAGCTGAGTGAATGCAACACATATATAATCTGAAACATAAACCATTTACTCTATACAATAATGGATTAAAAATAGACAATCAAACAAGGTCTAAATATAATTATTGTGTTGATACGATTAAAGCTACCGAGTTAGCAGAAAAACAATAAGATTTTATGCTTGTGTTTTGAGATAAACTTTTAAAGAATTTATTGTATTTTATATAGTTCTGTCATTAAATTTGCCGAATGACACACTCATCAAGTCTCCTATATTGGTGGCGCTGTTATACTTCCATCCCTATTGCAGGTGATCATGGTGTTGGTTAAAATTTTGAGACTGCTGCACAACAACCAGATTACGAACGATCATTTTCTGTGGGTGTGAAGGGGCACACCATGTATTATTAAAGTGTCAACACGGAAACACTGATAGTAAGTCTTACAGAATAAGATGGAAGTTGCCTATTACAGCACATTTCGCTAATAAATCAGTGGGCATTTATGCGTAAAGGTAGAAGTTTCTCCAAATTATATTGATTTCTGTACGCTATCAGTAAGATTCTATGTCATAAACTTAATATGAGTGTGTAATCTGCCAGGTAATAGAATTATGAATGATTCTATAACCTGAATAATAATAATGTGTCATAGTTGAACGACGATAGTTGTTTACGTGTGTCAGCTGGTTTATATTTAAGGCGGAACATACAAGAAAACTTGTACAAGTGCAACGTGTACAAGTGCAACGAGCTCATATGATAATCTAACAATTGATTCCGATTGATTTAGCAATATGTTAATGTGTCTTCCCAGCTGAGTGGTGTCGGACTTCGTCATTTACATATTCGTACTCATATAAACACAGTCACGGCCATCACATAAGATATAATCAATGTCACCATCTTCTACCCATCACCTTATCCAGACTGATCATCCTCACCTGAACACTCAAAAAACTTTCTTCCATAATGTCATTACATCCAATAAGACTTTATTACGGCTCACATTTTTACTTGGAAGTACCCTATCTCCTCGTCCTTGTCCAACGACCCCCCCCCCACCCCCCGTTTAGCGAGTAATCAAGTCCAAGAAGGTTAAATATCTCCACAGTAGCTGGCTGTAATAACCATATCTAAATGCATACACAACATCAGGCGTGTATATGGTGAATACATTGATGCATATAACCTTGAAGGTAAACGAGAATCGTCACAAATATATATGATTAAATGACATCGAAAAACAACCACAGAGCCTATATGGTGTTTCTTAATTATAATTACTTAAAATGGCAACTTAGACACGTGACGGTTACAACTCATGAATATTTAAAAGATAGTGCCATGAAAAATAACATTTTGAGCTATGACTAAACAGCAATAACTGATGAAATAAAACGTGGCATAAACAAACCCCAATAAGCTAACCTTGTATGTCTATCGACTGACAAGAATGGAAATTAAGTCGAAGTTGTTCGTGAATTCGACATGTCACGTGATCCACATCTGATATAGTGCCTTCACAGTTTCTTCCGTCAACAAATGATACATTAGCGTGGAATATACCACCCAAGCCACAAAAGTTCAAGTGTAAGTGTTCTTTGTCTGCAACAGATATCATGTACATAAACGTTATGACCAGGAATAGTAGAATTCGTAACTATACCAATTATATACTTCGTAATCAAATAGATTGGCGAAGGAAAGCATTGTAATATTTTATATTAAAAGGGAACATACTTATTAAAACGACACTAAAAAGTTGATAAATTACCTTGCTTGGCTTGAGTAATGTTGAAGATAGGAAAACGCAGTATTTCAAAACAAAATGAAGTTAAGTTTTTTTATACATGGTCGTTTGTTTTATTGTCAGAGTTAACTGTCGAACATTTTTATTTTATGGAGAATTGTCAGAAGACCTGATGGTGCCCCATCAGAAAAGGTGGCTAAAATAAGGCTCTGGGTGATTCATATTTCAAATATATCAAGAGTAATGTTGATTAATATATATCGACAGATTTACAAAACTACTGTAACTAGGATTGTAATCCCAACAAAGAAAAGCTGCTTTCGTAAGCATAGTCACGTTTTCAATAATAACTCCTCAAGTAGGTTTTGACATTTTCACCAGACCTCCTCAAAAACCACCATTCAAATGACGGCTCTCACAAACGACTTTCATAAAGGTGCGGCCAGATTTGCCGTAGGCTTTACTTGTTATCGGCCACCGAATGCCTTACAGTTGACACAGAGGACAAGAAGCAATCTGAATATCACCTATGAATATCAAGTGTCAAAGAGGATGACGAATATCCGACATATTGCGCGTGAGGGTTTTTCAGAAACTCACAAGCACACTTTACCATATGACACGTCTGAAGTGCGTCATGTTTCTGAAATGTATATTCTGTGGGGAAGGGTGAAGCGGTTTGGGGGAGGAGTAGAGGGGGGGGGGTTCATGTTACTAACTTTATTAAGTTGTTTGCATATGAAAGCTAAGAGTATGCATACAAATATGCATAATAAGAGGTGTTCCTAATAATAATTTTGGGGGAGAATTTCCACATAAAGACGCAAATTAACATGAAGGAAAATCAACATTTGATATCCGTTGATTAACAAATTGAAATGTTTTATGTTGAAACAAACACAAAATGAACTGAAATAAAATAAAATTACATTTCATCGATTGTGAATGGGGAAAATTCCACCATTAAAATACGATATTAAAAAAAACATAACAATTATAAAATCAAATATAGCAATCAATCAAAAAAGTGACAAAGCGATTGTCATGCTACCATACCACAGTGGAACAAACTATTTGTTAGAAGTCATTTCTCAGGTGGCCAGATAAGTTCTAACATTTTATTACAATATTTATTTACTTCAAAAACACGAACGCATACACGCATTATTGGGTTTAAAATTTTAAAGAAAACTTATTAGTATTTTTTTTGATCTAATTCCAAAATGTAGTAAAGAAATTTGTCGCAATAGTTCTAGATTTATACTGTGGCTTGGTAGGTTAAAATACACGAAGAAACAGCCATTGATTTGAAAGGAGAGATAAAATACAGAAACATTCAATCAGCTTTAGAAGTAGATTCAATACAAGGAAACATATGATTCAGTGATGATGTGGACTCTTAATTAGAGTTTTATATCAGACGGCAACATGGTTGGCATGAAGGAGAACACAGTGAATGTCACAGAGCAGAGATTGTGTTACTTAGACATACAGTAAGCATACGATACAGAATGCACGCATCGTGTAACTCAGCACTACCATGTTTGGCAATGGCAAGCGGTACCGACACTGCTACTGGTAGTTCGTACCGCGTGTACCAACGAGGACAACAAGTACAGTTTCCATCGGGTGTCCTCGCGTGTACTCGTTCTTATTCTCAACAGTGCTACTAGTACGGCGAATGGTAGGTTTACCCGAGAAACACTGCCGCACGAAGCGACGAAATGAAACCAGTAGCTGGAAAAAACCACCTCGTCAAGGAATACGTCACACACCTTTGACATTAACCAACCACACAGCGGCGCCCCAATCGGCCACATTACACATCCGATTGGATATGAATGCGGATAGATATGACAGCGCCATCGTGTGGAGAACTTACTAAACAGCGTTTTGAGCGCATGATCTAAAAGTGGCGTTTGCCATTCCGATGTCTTCCCGCCAAACGAACAAATGTCGAACGATCGATCTTCTAATGAGCTGTTAGCTGCCGTGGTAAGATGGGGAGGAACTGCAAAGTTAATAGGCTACAAATCGCATCAACGCACTTTATATGACATGATCGATTATGGGCGATATTAGAAAAGGTTACTACTTCAAACATTGGTGATGAATTACGCAATAAGAAAAAGCAATAACACTAGATTATCAGAGTTTATACACAGTCTGAACTGTTAACCTTAAAGTGTTTCTACATGGTTAGCTTCATTACGCCTTAGTAGAGTTATGCCTACGATTAGCCTTGCCGTTATTTATCAAGAGTTATTATATTGGCTACTGTTAGAAATGTTAATTCACTTACAGATTCGGAACTGTATCATTTCTGTTCCGATGGGAAGCAGCTGGAAGCAGCTGTATCTTGGCCGACTGTAAAACGTGTTAACATTTTGGTAACAAGATGTCACAGCGAGAAATTATATACTTATTTAAACGTATTTAAAACAAATGTTAAAATTTGCGCACTGTGAAAAAATGTCAGTGTCAAAGGTGACATTATAAGGCTGTACAAATAATAAATGTTCAGAATAATGGCTTCAATGTGGACACATAATATGTAACGTTTACTCTATTGAAATCACATTACACTTCATTATATTCGAGTTATTTACGGTAAAA
Organism: Paralvinella palmiformis; assembly: GCA_025642065.1. NCBI lineage: Eukaryota > Metazoa > Annelida > Polychaeta > Terebellida > Alvinellidae > Paralvinella > Paralvinella palmiformis. Next base: position 329,308 of record JAODUP010000109.1, on the reverse strand, counting down.
TCTAGAAACTACTTTTTAAATCTGTAGAGTGAACAATAAACACTTTAAATTATTGTGCAATGAACCTAGATATTGCATTGCTAGCAGCTATATGTTAGCCTCAGGGGATTACTCACCTAGCTTCATGGCATGTCAGACAATGTCGTATAACAAACTATTATAAATAATGATACATTATACACATCACCAATGTGTCTTCTGTAGTAGAGCTGTCATAGTTTTATACCTTGTAATCGTGGTCGGGTATAATTCAGTTTTTAGACACACACACACACACACACACACACACACATACACACACACACATATATATAATAAAGAACTCACCAGCCGTTAGGAAACACTGACAAGACTTTATAATATTCCAGATCCCAATGTTTACTTTTGCAAACGTAAGTTCCCAGGGTTGGGGATTGTATGGTGCCGCCCTCTATCGTGATGGCTTCTATACTAGACGGTGTTATAAGACTCCAGTCACCTTGGTAATATGTCGGGAACTGGCATTCTGGTTTATCAGATGGCACAAAATCTGAAGTTGTATAACACACGCGAGTAAAACTGTAATACTCATATTGTTAAGTATGCGAGTATCCGTACATACTTCAAGCAAATATAATTTGAAATGCACGATACTATTTTTACTTGAATTTATACTGAAGACTTTGGCTTGGAGAAGAGACGTATTTATGTCGATTATTTCGTTCAAGAAAATTGATATTAGTGTATATTTAGTTAGTGGATGTTGAAGCGGTGGTTGATATAAAGAGAAGTTGACATTTTAAGACAAACACATAATCAGTGGTATCACACTTATATTAAACTAGATTCAGTAAAAACTGGATTCCACCGAAAACTCGTACCTTAAACGAGTATCACATAAAAAGCTCTCAAAGCGATATTCCCTCGAAATTAAATGAAAATATTGCCACCTGCAAGTGTGGATGTTGACACCTGGATCTTATCAGGAGCGTTCAGTCCAATATGGACATTATTAGCTACAATCTGATCAACAATAGGAGAGAATCCAGAACAGAGACAGTCAATTGACAAAGGCATAACATAACCAAGCCACGTGTGAATTATTCTGTTTATTCCCCATTGACGTAAAACATTCTACAAACGCTCCATGACTGGAGTACTGAGGGAGGTTTTGAGCGGCTTCTAAATGTGCCACAACTCTTCATGGATTCGATCGACAACAAACCAAAATTCTTGTCAGGATGATATCTTGTTTACACACCAAACACAAATATCAATATACTATACATTACGAGATTTGTACAACGGAAGACATTAATTAGTGAGGGCATTGTATGAAATACACAACTTTTAGGCTTTTGATCATATCAGTGTGTGTATGTGTGTGTGTGTATGTGTGTGTGTGTGTGTATTTATTTCGCTATAAACGATCCTTCTCATTTATGACACACTTTTAAAAGAGAATGCTCAGCTCGGTCAACATTTCTTGTATTAAAATTTCATTTAAACCTTATTTGTTTAATACCATTTAAAATCTTAACGTTGTGTTTAGTGTATAGTTGTTGTTGTTTTTGTTGTTATTGTTGTTGATGATTTTTGTGTATTGTTGTTGCTGTAAATACGTTATTATTATTAAGACGTATCATGATTAACTAGCATGTTTATATGTAACACAACTTTCAGTTTCATCTTTTTGAGTGGATTTGTATAAATGGTTTCTTTCCCATTATTTTCCCTTTTCTTATCATCATCATCACCATCATCATAATCATCACCACCATCATCATCATCTAGTAATAATAATAATAATAATAATAATAATAATAATCATCATCATCATCATCATCATCACCACCATCACCACCATCATAATCACCATAATCATCGTCATTAGCAGCATCACTGAAGTTGTGTATTCAGGTGATACATATGTTAATTAAAGAAGACAAACATAGGAATAAGTTACACTGTTGGTAGAAGTTCAAGGAAATTATTGAATACTTTGCCACTAACAGAAATATTACATGTTCTTGAATACTTATGATAATATTATTTCTTTTCTTTTTCCATGCATATAGACTTTACATGCACATGAACCATCCATCCATCCCTATAGTCACACATCCATCCACCCATCCAAACCACCCACCCATCCACCCACCCACCCAACCATGCAACCACCGCCAACCCACCCACCCACCCACCAACCCACCCACCCATCCATCCATCCATGTCCATCCATCCATCATACATACATACATACATACATACATACATACATACATACATACATACACACATACATACAAACATATACATACATACATACACACATACATACACGCATACATATATATATACTTGGTACGTACACACATTACATTAATGCACTCACACAACACAACACGCACACACATTAAAACAACGTTAATCAATTATACAAATGGATAGCTTTATAAATACAAACAAACCAGATATCCTAACAAATCGTACCAGGAAAAGCAGTTTCTTTACACTATTTTCTCACTATTCATACGAGCCGCAAAACTCACTTATACTAAAAGACCTACAACAATGGTCATAGAATTATCTCTGGTGTGGGTAGTCTTGTTACTGATTTGGCTATTTATCAATAAGAGTGTTTACATTGGCTAACTTACCACACAATCCACAGGATCGTTTACAGTGATTAGCAAACTGATATATTGGTGTATCCCGACATTTACCCTGGCGGGCATGTTTCTCACATTCTGGCGATTCATCATAACACAAAGCCGTATCTGAGTTGGTTACAAATAAAATCCGATTAGCAATTTTCTTAATAAACAGTAAATTATTTATTATATATATATATATATCTATATATATATATCTATATATATATATATATATATATATAACGGACTGCAGAAGAATAAATATGTAGCAGGGTGTAAACAACATCACAGGTAACAATATTTGTTTATATTCTTTAGGATAATCTACAGATACATCACTTAAAGTGAAGCTAGTATTTGCCGGAAATTCATTATTATGGATGCTTCTGACACGAATAAAACTTTCCTACGAATTAACCCAGTGCGTGTCCCGAATTAACTAATTTCCTTAGCATATTGTAGTTAACTCACCACTTCGGAACAAACGTAATTCCTCGAACAACACGCTACCTGGTGGCTGGCCTCTACCGCTAGCTGGCACCACCAGGCTGAAATACAACATGGCGAACACGGGTGGCGAGACGGCATCATCCTCCATGTTGACAGGAAGACGCTGAAAAATACAGTGTAACCGATCTGTTCAATTATAATTTGGTGTCAGCTTCAGAAATCTCTTCACCATTGAAATATGATCGTTACACATTACTAAATATAACCTTCCTTTAAAACTCGACAGCCTTGAAAAACCACTTATTGTGTGCCAAAAAAAGGTGGTCTCTCAGGAAATAGTTTACAGTGTGTTTATTTTGTGCAGTAATGTTCTATTTACCAGCACGTATCGTGGGGGACCAGAGACGTCACTCATCACAATAAAATGGAAGCTTTCTTCAGCCCATGAACCGCGACATAACATGGTCTGTTCTGGCGGAGAGAAAGACACAGAAAACGCTCAGTTACCACAACCATAATACGACGCTGACAGGGAATAATGGGTACAGGCTACACACGACTGTATAGCTCACCAGGTTAAGACAGGACGATCCCTTTCCCGTATACAACATTTATATGTCTAGATCTAATGGTAAAGGTAACGGCTGGTATGCCATTTTGGGCTGTTATAGTCTCCTGTTGTTCTAAGGTCTTAATGTTCTATCTTTCCAACTGCTGGTATGCCATTGGGGTGGAACATTATAGTCTCCAGCTGATCTAAGGTATTAGTGTTTTATTTCTGGTACATGGAACTCTATCCCTGGTTCCATTGTCAACTCGCAGACGAATGTTCTGGTGTTTACAGAATTCCTTTTAGGCTCGTGATACCCGATCATCCATCGGGTACCAGTTCGTGTTATTTATTGCAGAGTCAACTGGTGAACATATAAACCAGGCAATTGATGGGTTTGGAACCATGAACCTCTGACATTGGAGTCTGATGTCATACTATTTTCAGAGTAGAACTCTAGAAAGTCTGTGGATGACTGTGGCACAAAAAGGTCAGCTCGTTTCGCCACCTTTTAGTCCCCTCTTACGACAGACACCAGGACACGTGGGACTAAATCTACAACTTGAATCCATAGGGGAAAACCGTGCTGTAGTGAATTGCTGACCAACAATATTTGTTTATACTGTGCACTGTTCTGCGTTTTTCTTCTTTCTCCGAAAATATCCTGTTGCAATTAACCTCCGAATTCCCAGTAGTGGAGTTTAATAAGAGTACAAACAAAATAGTGCTCCACCGAAAAAAGTATTTGATCAGCCCAAAAGAAAATACTAGAGTTAGGTAGTGATGACATCCCCTAGATTGCAAAGCCGATGCTCGACACGTCACGCTGACACAAGTCACGTGACAAGAAGGCTATTAGACGGGAAGTGAAATAGCCCATTGATTTTAAAGAGTAGCAAAAATAGACTCACCACGAAATAGCTACTACAGGATAGTATTTCATACACACACACACACCCACGCCATGTGTTTTTGATAAATCGAAATTTGTTGTTGATCGTGATTGGCGTTTGACAGTCCTTCGGTGTCCCTACCTCCGATGCTCCCATTGTTCTAAAAAATCACTGATGACCTATTTGAGCACAGCCATATTAGTTCGATGAATTGATCTATCGTTCGAAGAACAATAAACTAACATCTTCAAGTGCTTCGTGAGAGTGATGAATACAATGGCGTAATCTGAGATGGCAAGTGAATAAATAGGGGGGGTGTTCGGTTCAATAGATGGCCGGGTTATGGTGTTTCAAACAAATAAATCGACAACCACAGACTAAGTAAATAAAGAATCAGTAAACACTGTTGTCTATACCAAAACGAAGTGAACAATAAGTCAAATAATATATATATATATATATATATATATATATATATATATATATATAATAATCGTTTCTCTACTTTGTTATTCTTATAAATATCAGTTTGTTGGAGGGGGGGCTATGAATAAAATTAACAATAAACTATGATTATGAACTGCTAACATCAAGTAAGGTGGCGCTGTGCAAGGTGAAACCGTTAGGATAACATAAAATCAACTACATACCAACAAAATATAATAATCATTAAAAGTTCTGATAAAAGGAAAAGGTTTTTCCTCAGATGAGTTTTAAAATGAAATATTGTATTGACATATTTATTATTTCATACACTTTCAACATTAAACAATTCTCTCTCTCTCTCTCTCTCTATCTATCTATCTATCTATCTATCTATCTATCTATCTATCTATAGGTGTAGGTGTTTTCAATTAATGTGTTGTTATTGTACTGCAAGTGCGTAGGTGCATGTATGCGTGAGAGTACGTGGGTATCTATGTGTGTATGCATGTCTACCAGCCTGTCTGTCTGTCTGTCTGTCTGTCTGTCTGTCTGTCTGTCTGTCTGTCTGTCTGTCTGTCTGTCTGTCTGTCTGTCTTAGTATCCATCTGTCTGTCACAAGCAAACGGCCTATAAACTGAATGAAGAATAATGTATTTTGTACTAAAACATTTCTAAAAATCATCTTTATCTCTCTAGATAGCTAGGCAGGTAGATAGCAGTATTGAGTGTATAGATATTTTCTTTCTGTAATGTATTTTATTGTACAGTATTACATTATATTCGCATTTTAACAAATACTTGGTATGCAAACCTTTAGATTCAAGGACGTGGAGGTAACCAGATGTAAGTTGTTCATCCTTCCAGGTAGTGCTTATTTTTTTAATGAATTAAGCTATCGCTTAGAATGTTATTGTTCTTGGTCAGACAGCCGTATGACGGTGTACAATGGTGCAAATGATAGATGAAGTGGGAGATTTCAGTCGGTTTTGGCTCCAAGATATTCATTGATCTTTATCAGGCGTTAGCGAGATTTAATTTCCCAAGGAGTATTGTTAAATAATGATGATCCTTGACACGGGAAGCTATCGATTCATCCGTCAGTCATTCTCTCGTCGAGAATGTATATTTAAAATTCCAGCCGTTTATTTTATCTTCAGACTCCGTTACGATAATGAATGATGACAGAGTTAGGCCGTTCGTTATCCGCCAGGGCGGCGCTATATCAAAAAGCTCGCTTTATAGCCGAGGACTTTATGTAAAACAAGATAAAGAGACGTCCATTACTGAAAAGCTCACATATTACGGCGAGTAAAGAATGGCAGAGAATTGGCCTCGGTAGTCTAACTCAGGGCGAGGTTAACCCGCAGATGACGTGGACAGACTTCTGGCAGGGGTAATGTTTTACTTCTAGTTCTGTGCCGCCATTGTTCGGAGATAATCTGCCGTCAAGCAGATAAAATGTTTTTGGCATCACTGAATGACCGTACCATGTCCAGTATATGGCCATCCGTAGCGCCGAATTGCTTCCTTTGATAACAAAGTCAGGTAGTATGGCAAAAGACGTGATGTCAGCCCAGTACCAATGACCTTAGGTATCTCTGACACATGATAATAAACGTCTAGCACGCCTGACTCGGTTTGGTTATGATCTAGCCGAGTTGTGTGTAGCTTTGGTATCGTGCCCATACTTGCCGGATCTTCTCATTGTAACGATAAAAATCTATATCTATATATGGTTGTTGATAAACTACTGAGGTCTATAAGACTTGGTTTCTCAAATCGATCCGGCGCCAGGTCATGACTAGGCTCTCCTTTGAGTAATGGAGCAAAACAGCCTCATTATTGTAAATGTACACACCAACGACGAACCTGACTTAATATCCATTTTGATTATTATACAAAATTATTCCTCTACATTATAAAAACAATGACTAATTCGCTCTCATAACTTAACAACTATCTATGACTTCATTCATTCACCATCTTTAAGTTTTAATTTGAGAGATTTGTAACAAATTTGCAGTCTAGACTCGATTAGGAAGACGTAGATTTGGAATTGGATTAAACAAGAATCCCGTACTCACCTAATGCACCTTTAATTAGAAAGCTACAATCGGCAGATGGGAAGCTTAACCTGACACCTTCTCCAGGTACACATTCGCTTTCTAAGCGTGATGGTCGCCATTCTTTGGGACACCTTTCCTGTTGATAAAGAATAAATTTCTGATTATCTTTGTCGTATTTTATCTCGTTAAACAGCAATTTGTATCAACCACATTAACGATGTTCATTTATCATCCTCAATAACTGTAATGGACAAATTGAGTAGAATTTATCAATAAAAACATTTAGAGCAGTTATTAATTAAATAGTGATTAAAGGGAAACGTTGTTAATTAAATGGAATTACGGCTACACAATGGTTTTAATGCAAAAAGGAAACTTTTGTGGAGTTCATTTTTTTGCTTGACTTTTCTTATGTCTAACTTGTCACTTTAATTAATTATGTCATAGAATATAGAATGTGCAGTTAACGAGAGCATATTTGACTGTTTCCTTCATTTTGATGTTTTCTGTCGTATATCGGCTTAATTGCGATGTTATTTCTGATATTAGTTTAACACCATTATGCAGACTGTTAAGCTTGTGGTGACATAAACAAAACAGTTCCAGCTACGCAGAAAACGGTGACGTCATTTCGATCATTCACCGGATAAATTGTCATCGTTTAAAATCTTCCCAGTTACAGGAAACAGTTGTTTGTGTTCGTTCTATCCAGAACTATCCATTTACGAGACAAAGACGCCAATGAATTAAAGTGTAAGTTTATAGATTTGTGCGTGATGAATAGTGAATAGAGAGCTTCGTTGTCACGCATCTAAGCGTAGGTAAGCATTTCTATGGCCATGTAAGTATATGTTAGGGCACGTGCCACACTGGGTAAGCAAAAATACAGGTACATGGCTGCTGACTCAGCGGCCACATCACTCTCTATGTCAGCGCCATAATTAGACGCGTCAGATATGCTGACCTTCGTCAACAAAGTTCTATTGGGGATTGTTTTTTGTCGCCGTTTCCTCTCATTCGGTAAACAGGCGAAGCTTTGAATCATTAAGGCTGGCTATCCGAACTCAAGAGGTGGTTAGTAATGGCTGAGGGCAGCCGTGAACACTTGACATCATCGTGACGCTTAAAATATCGCAATTACATCGGAGGCACAATACGTTGAGTACACTTATCTTCCACTGTGAATGAATTAATGAGTGTAACCTTTCCATTAGATAGAAAGGCTAGAGAGAGGACGTTAGTTGTATTTCTCTGGCACACAATGTACCTTTTCAATCATGAAGATGAAGGTTTTCACTAAGACATATTTTAGTTCTAGCATAAAAATATACATGCCATTTAACCAATTTGTCTCTATTTTTTTACATCATGATTAGCATAAACTAAAATCCTTCGCATCGTTTAGATTTATTTATTTATTATTATGTTAATCTTGTTAAGCCATACTCCACGGGTGCAGAATCTTTGTGTATCTATTACAGTTAATCTCTATAATCAGGCGATATGTATATTACTTGAACTTTTTAGCTAATGTGTGTACTATCTAAAAACCTCAATTAGATAATACACATATTACCTGAATATACATACTACCTAAATTTACAGATTGAATGCAACATATCCACCAAATAATAATTGTTTTATATAATGCTTATAATATATACAACTACTTAAATGTATATACTTGTATGACTTGAAATAAAACAACCACTACTATTACTACCACTACTACCACTACTTCTACTATTACTACTACTACTATTGTTACTACTATTTCTACAACGATGATAACAATTACTACTATTTGTTCTTCTTATACTACCACTAATACTAAATCAAAGATATGGATAAAAAGTGTTTTCGCTGATAGAACAGACGGAGGGAGAAGCTATCTCCTGATAAGATTGGTCTTCTCACATGACAACTATGTACATCAATCACAATTACTGTGACTCGGATCATATATCATATTAAGGATCAACTAGGTCAGGTGAAAGGTCCATCTGTAGTTTGAGATATGCTTTGACTTAAGCAATGACGTAACCAATTAAGAAAATGTTTACATGTATTTGAACAAGGCGAAAGGACATTCTTAGCTATCGTAGCGTTTTAGATGTATATGTAATCACCATTTACCAATATCAGATTCTGACACAAAGGACTATAACACAAACGAAGGACAATTACAGGACATATCAAGGGAAGGCGCACCCAAACATGGAGGAATTAGCATCGTTAATGTCAAAGACAACGTTCTGTCTGTTGATATGGATAAGTCCAGGCCAATCTGTGTCATATGTTATGAATAAAAATGTTTATTGATTATTATCTGGGTCACAGTTGTTCTCTTTGTTTTGTTCCTTTTGGGTATTCTATATTTCGTTCAATAAGTTGAAAGCCACATAGGACGGAAGTCTCTCTCTCTCTCTCTCTCTCTCTCAGTGTGTGTGTGTTCATGTATGTGTGGGTGCGTATGAGAAATGGGAGAACATGGTCTTCTTATTTATCAAAGACATAGACTTCAGCTGTAATACACGATGTTAAAAAATGAGTGTCATCTTATTACATTTGTTTGTTTGTAGGGTTAGGTTAGTTAGAGACGGAAGATCGTTGTGTCTAACCTTTCATCGCGTCACTCAAACATATCACGTGATATACACTCAGACTTAAGATGGTGGTCATGCGGTGGCGTTATCTGTGTTGCCACGTTATACGCCCGAAACCCGTCAGTTATAACAAGCTGCGCGTCTTGAATTCCAAAACTCCAAGCAGCAATTCATTCCTTACAGACAATTTTACTAGCTAAGGTAACGTAAGACGTAAAGTACTGCACATCAATATTGCAAACCATGTTATCACTTAGCGAATTCTTATCGCTCGTCTAAACCAAATAAAATAGGTATCTTTTCAAATACGCTATGTTTCATACTTACGATACGCATATCTCCAGAATAACCTCGAAAATCGAAACCTCCAATAAATGGACATGGAACAACAGGAGCATGACGAACATCTATTATAATACAAAAAGAGAAAGATACTAAATACAAGAATGGACTTTACTAGTCGTACTACTAATCAGATCTTCGTTATATAAAACAAAACTCACGCTTACTCCTATATTTTAGGTTTTACATTGTCTATGTTTATCGAAGTGAATTAATATTATATTATCGATATTGATCGAATTGAATTATTTACCAAAATAGTACGCTCTCTTAATAAAGATGTCTGAGTCACTAGTTCTCGTGTTATTTAACGAACCAATAATGAGCCAATTATAACAAATGTCACGAGAGAAAACTAATCTGAAACATCGAATACAAAGTTTTTGACCAAATGGTTTATAGAGCTGTTTTTTACGGAAATCACAGTAACAGTAACTAACAGCTTTATAATTTTCCGCTGTTTATAACCTTGGTGTTAAAACATCTTGTTCGTTGATAGATCTATTATGCATTATTCGTCAACAACATAGATAAGCTAATTGTTCACTATTGATCTACCCATCTAGTAGCCATCTCGTCCCTATAACTCTACTGTGTTGGCTACTTTTTACTTATATATTATCGGCTTTATATATTCCAGCCAGCATCCTACACCGTTATGAATAGTGGGGGAAGTGTATTTTAGAGCGCCCTCTAACGGGCAGCCAGTACTAGCATCGGAGCGGGCTACTCTATAACATCGTTCTTGACACGTCCATTACCGGAGGCCGCCAACACAAATTGTCCTAATTAAGGCCGCAGGTGCAACATATTCTTACCAATCCACGGCCATTCGTCCCTCTGTAAGGCCACATCATAACACAACTTATCCACATTGATCTCGTTGCGGACAGCTGATAGGAAGAAAAAAACCGTTGAATTATTTAATGGCATCTCGAGTTGTTTGTAACATAAAACGATCTTAAGTTAGCAGTTAGACGACGGGGGAGGGGGGGGTGGGGGAGGAAACAGAGTGGATTATTGTCAAACATAGTATAGTGTCTTGTTACTTTTACCAAAGTTTGTATTCACGTGTTCGCGTCTCTCTCTCTCTCTCTCTCTCTGTGTGTGTGTGTGTGTGTGTGTGTGTGTGGGGGGGGGGTGCGTCAACGTGAACGGTATACGACTTTCATCGATTGGTTTTTACCCAATAAGCCCCTTAGTCATAAAGTATCCTATTTGAACCACCAGTGACCCGAGTCATTGGTTTTGTGTCTGTCACAAAAATAACATAATCCGACCATCTCCCTCCAAACCCCCCCCCCTCCCCTCAGCTCGGCCAAAATCATTAAACCATCAACAGTTCACCAAACTGACGATATTTACCAAAATAAACTTGGACAATAAACTCGGTTCTTCTCTCAAACTTCAGACATGTAAATGTCGGTGGGCTGAAATTAGATAAGAAAACATCAGTTACTATAAAATAGGAATACTGTAATCTGTAAATATATTTAACTTGTAGAACACACAAACGTACACCTACGCACACACAGGTGGACGGACGGATATACCCCCCACAGACAACACACACACACACACACACACACACACACATATATATAATATATATATATATATATATAGAGAGAGAGAGAGAGAGAGCGAGAGAGAGCACTTTAATAAAGAAATACATTGGTGAGACATTCTTAGTAAATCAATCAAATGTTGCAATAATGATTTTCTATTTGTTGTGCTAATACTTTTGTACTCACTACTAAAACACGTGTACGCACAAGTACACATACGCACGTAGTGAAACATAAAACCGTCACCAGTTCCCACCTGTGGTTAATGAAGCGGTCTGATTTACGGTGATTAAATCCACGAAGCAAACAACAATGGACTGCTAAATCAGTGTACCGTGAGATGATCACGTAACATCATTTATCAGCATTATCTCCTGGCCATCAGATGAACAAATATTAAGATAATACGCGACACACGCGGGGAATAAAAATCGGCGAATCTCATAAATTACTCTAGTTATTAGAGCGAGATCACCAAGACAGAAGTGATGCCACCCTGGGTTGGTATCTGACAAACTGTCTCTGTCTCTCTCTCTCTATCTCTATCCATATCTCTACTTAATGGAAATTAACCCCACTCCACCGTAACCGATAGCTTCGGAGGCTGGGGACAGGTTTATATTTGGTGGCCGGTCTACGATAAGCTATCTCCGTTGTTATCGGGCAATAGAGGGCTGCCCACGGGCTGTCATTTTAGGGTAATCAGGGCACGTGTTCTGTGCCTTATTGACGTAATTGTTGGGATAATTTATGGGTGTAGGGTACTCTGAGCAGGGGGATATCCGCTAGGTGGAGACATGTGTCGTAATTGCTAGGTCCTGTCCGGCGCCGACTTCGTATAATCAACGATCTCTGGATCGTCAACGATCCCGAGACTGGTCTCCGACAAATAATCGCGTGATGATAGTGATGCGGACAAGCCTTGGTCCGTATATAGGTGATGATGTTGGTGATGTAATAGCCGGTGTTAAAAGAGAGAAGACGAGATTTAATGAACGATCCGTTTGTGTTGGGTTTCTAACCATCTGGATCTGACACTGACACTTATAGAGATGTGATAAAGTACACCAAGATTAACCTGATGATAGGGTTCCGGTAATACTAGCTATAGTGATAGACCGAAATGAAAATATCTTATTTATAGTCGTCTACTAATATGTGGGTAGTGTGATAGGTGAGTGGTGTGGACACACACACACACACTCAACCTCTCAAAGAAAAAGATTACTGGATAATGAATTATTCCAAAATTTTAATAATTGGCATCAAGATTAAATCTGGCAAATGTTGGATAATGTATGCTCGCACGCACGTACGCCCAAACACGCGCACGCACGCGCACGTACACACAAACACACAAGTGTGCGCGCTCGCGTGCACGTGAACATGCACCAACTAAAATCTAACTAACTAACAAGCCGTGTAACTAACTTCCTAAGGGCACGTCAAAAATAACCCCAGTTTATTATGATTAGACAAGATAACTGCCTAGGGTCATCCTATCTATGATATCAAACCCATCTCTAATGAATGTCATTATGAGCAATCTTCAGTCGAAACGAAAGAACACATTAAGAGAACGCATTAGATGTCTTCCTTCCTTCCTTCCGTCCTTCCCGCGTTCCGTCCTTCTTCTCTTCCGTCCTTCCATCTCCAAACCGATCTCCGAGATCTATGAACATTAATGTGACTCTCATCTAACTAAACAAACGAACCATGTTAGTTATTGTTAGAGCTAATGACGGTGACACATCGGTCCAGGAAATATCGTCCCACATCTGGTCGTACGCGCGTAGGCGTAAAATGTAAAGTAAATGATTATTTCTAATGTTTGGCTGTCCTGATCATGGAATTAACATAAATCGACACTTGACGTGTTCATCAACTGCCAAAATACTTATAATTAAAGTCTCCTTCAAAGTATAAGCTGTAACTAAGTTATGGCACGATGTAAAATGTCTGCAGTTTGTGAGACGTCGAACACGATGAAGGGCGATAATATGAATTATGAGCTGGAACGTCTATTGTTGGTAAGTAATGAGGTTACGTCGTTACGGATCGTCTTCGCGTCGCTCGTTACAGAAGAATACCCCCCCCCCCGAACTAGACGGTTCATCAGGAAAGTCATTTGTAGCTACGACAAGCAGAACTGTTCACCTCTAATTAGCACTCCTCTGGCATTACGCTAACGTTTTCCCTAACGTTCGTCTAACGTTCCTTTAACGTTAGACGCCGATGTTGGCCAACAAATGACCGAAGTGATGCCTCGACTTCATTTACGCGTCATCACTTCGCCATTTTCCGGAAGACGTATCGCCGACATCGAGGCCTCCACTCGGCGCCAGCGTTCTTTCCAGTGTGTATTAACATTTTAACACATCACCGAGTTCGGTTCCAATGACTCCAACCGTCCAATTATGGAAATGGCGAGGGCCCAGGAAGCAATGAGCAGAGAGAGCAGGTTTTGATGGTTTTGTGTGGCCGGGCTACTCTAACCCATTCGTCAGATCTAATTTCAGGGAGACAATTTGCTGACGACCGGATGAAGGATGTACAACACACCAAATTACCTGTGATAATGAATTTAAACCACGTCCCAAATTCTGCGCCACACGCACACCAGATCCGGAACAGTATCGTAGGCTTGGAGTCGGGGGTGGTCGGTGGAAATGAGGCTACATTTAGTAAATAACTGGCTTTTGAAACCGTCTTATTAGAGAAGGCAAGGATGATGGATAATAATAAAAAATAACCTGTCAATATAAATCTTGTTTCTATAAATGACTGATTAACTGAGTGATTGAATGATTGATTAATTCATTAACTAACTGTTTGATTGATTGATTAATTAATTGACTGACTGACTCGCTGACTGACCGTCCAGCTGACTGTCTGCCTGATCAACTGACTCAATGACTGAATGACTCAGTCACTCAGTCACTGAATGACTTTTGAAATACTCATTCACTCACTCATATTTATTGAATTACTCTAAATGATACTGGAAGATAGCTAGGCAATTGAAACATAAATCAATGGACTTATCTCTCTCTCTCTCTCTTCTTCTCTCTCTCTCTCTCTCTCTCTCCTCTCTCTTCTCTCTCTTCTCTCTCTCTCTTCTATATATATATATATATATATATATATATATATATATATATAGAGAGAGAGAGAGAGAGAGAGAGAGAGAGAGAGAGAGAGAGAGAGAGAGAGAGAGAGAGAGAGAGACATCATAACTGATCTGGTAGCCTCCATCCTGTATACATTTAATAATGAGGTAAAGAGTAAACTTATGGACTGATCTCTCTTGGAAAGGTGGTCACGTTGCGGCAATAGATTAAAAATATTACAAATGGCCGATGAGGGATTTATTACCATAGAAATGTCAGGCCAAAGTAGTGATACCGGCCGAGAGTGGACTGTGTAAATATGGAGCTTCTGGTCCGGACCCCGATCATTACTATGGCCCGCTAAACAATTTTATGGCATTGGCTCTAGAGAGAAGTGGCTTCTATGTTAGTCAGCGAGTGGCCATTGTTCGGTGAGCTTTAGTCAGCGGGGTAGCTGAAAACACCGAAAAGGTGACTCTGGTCTGGGACATATATACGTCACCGAAGGACGACTAACAGATAAGTAACATCCGGTATAGCTCATGTTGCGGGGAATGGTAACGCCCCCTGCCTGTGGCTCCGAAATCACCTGACAGGCAAGCGTCAATCGCGAATATTAAAGTGTAAGTCAGGGATAGAATCATACAAGACATACCAACGTGTAATATTTTAGTTTTAATTAACCGTTTACCTATAATACAATCATTGCAATCATAGTATCATACGTTGTAGTAGTAGTAGTAGTAGTAGTATAAAGATAAAGTTTGCAATGTCAACACTAAATCACTGCCCGTATTTGACCTAATTAACGTACAACTGGGATGGGCCCAGTGGTGATGGTAGTGGCGGCAAAAAGTTAACTACCTAGCTGCTTACATGCATCCAGGACATATTTCTAAATGACTCCAGATTGAATTATATAAAACAAATTGTATTAGAAAACTCCCTAATGAATCAGCACAAGCAGGAGCAAAGCGATACGACGTCGTCATCATTACGTTACGCCATCAACCGTCATAATTATGACGTTGATGTCATAATTCTTGATTGCGTCATCACGCTGCCGAGAATGGCAAGATGGCGAACTAGTTAAGATGGATTAATGATATCAGAAGGGAGTCAGTTTTTTCTGATGTCGGATACCCTCGATGAGCCACGGACGAACTGCTAGCTCATTAATTGCCGCATGCCATTTCCCACTTTAATGATGCTCTCTGCGCGTCGAGCGAAAAGTCGGCATGGACTTAACATCATCTATAGTCTGCCCGACCCCTTTGACCACTCTCGTCTATTCTATTAATTCCCGCATATCGACGCCGCTATGACATGGAAGATATACGATATTATTAAAATGAAATGACAACTCAGATGTGCTGCTGTCCATATCATTTTATTTGGGCGGGTTGACTTAGGTCTAGAAAGTAGGGTGCGTTTCGATGACCAAGTACTCACCCGGCTGAGAGATGTTGCACTCGGAACTTGCCTTCCGGTTCCTCGGCCACGCAAATGAACCTGGTCGTCTTCGTTTGTCTATAACATGGCACCTCTCCTGGTGGGTCATATCCGGTGCACGAGGCATAAAACCTAAGATGAATTACGATCTCGGTCTCGTACGCCTCTATCTCTTTCTGGCCATTCCACGTCTGCGTGTTCCGGATGTACTCCGTCCGACTGTACCACTTCCGGTACGGAGGATCGGCGTCTGTACTTCCTTCGCCGTATTTCTGGATCGCGCGCCATAGATATCCCGGAAAGCGGCAGTAACCTTCACTTTCACAACCTAAATTGCAGGTGAAAGTGACAATTATGCGACAGTACTTTCAAAATCCAGATGCATTGTCATTCTCCCTCTCTCTCTCTCTCTCTCTCTCTCTCTCTCTATATATATATATATATATATATATATATATATATATATATATATATATATATATATATATATACACACACACACACACTAATATATATATATATATATATATATATATATATATATATATATATATATATATATATATAATGTTTTGTTCTTTTTGTTCTTCAAAAATAGTTTCTTACAATTTTCAAAACTATCAGTGTCATTAAGAAGATGTGTAATAGAACAGTTTAAGAATACCCCAGTGTAAACGTCAGAACAAAGAGACTGTATTGCGCAGACATGCTCCTGTATATATATATATATATATATATATATATATATATATTGTGTGTGGGGGGGTGTCTCTCTCTGCGCGTGTGTGTATATGTATGTGTACGTGTGTGTGTGTGTGTGTGTGTGTTGTAAGAGATTTATGCGTATGCATGCATTCAGAACATAAAAAAGACACATATATACAGATTGTTCAGTGTTTGATCTACGATTATCTAGATACTATTATCTATGCCTGGGAGTCTACATAATGTGATTTCGCTTGAAAACAATTAAATTTACTGAATTGAATTTTTTAGCTACACAAATATGCGGGGCCGCTCGTGAAACTATCGCGCGAGTCGGATCTTGAAGTGTATCGAAGAAATAGGAAGACACGATCCAAGGAAGTTGGGAAAAGATCCATATATCAACACAGAGAGGAACAATTTTAGTCTTAATTAGTTAGTAGATTGGCATGTCAAGATCGTTTTAATTCACACAACAGCATTTGCGTTGTATGGACACATAGCAGGAAAATGGCTAATGGCCGGCTGATCCCGATGGTCTACAAAGTTAGCAGATGCGCAGTAAATCTAAAATCAACCCGTAGACATGAGGTAGACCATTAGGCTTGAGTCGGATATTAATGGAAAGTGATTGCAAAACGTTGGCGATAGATGACCTTTCAGATGGGAGACTAGATTACCACTGCCCCATATTCGCGAAGAAGAGCATATCCTAAACCAATAAAACAAAACTTTGGTATACACGCATGTATTGGGGTGGTTAGGCGTCATTGGAGTAAATGAACTCATAAGCATCGTCCAAAACTTTACTGGACGCTAACCATCTTCATCAACTTAATGCCAAATTCATAATGCAACGTATATGACTTCTGGAATTAACTGAATTATTCAGCAAGACTAAGATGGAAATAAACTTCGAACATGAGTTAATTGACACAAAATGTTGTAAAGGAACAATAAACTCCCATTTATTATCATTTTTATCTTTCATTAAAGAAGTTTAAAATATGTCAATGCATATTGAACATTATCTTTCTTTAACGAGCTTCTAGCACATGTTTTTGCCGTTGACATTTATTTCTCCAAATGTGCACATACATACATACATACATACATACATACATACATACATACATACATACATACATACATACATACATGTACATACAGACATACATACAGACATACAGACATACACGCATTCATACATTCATACATACATACATACATACCCGCATACATACATACATACATACATACATACACGCATACATACAGAAATAAATACATACATACAGAAATACATATATGTATACATACAGAAATATATATCTGTATACATTCAGATAGTTAGAGAAGTGAGACAAACAGATAATTTGACAGAGATATGTAAATTTTCTATGAAATGCCATGAAATGCATTTCGTAGATAATTATTTTAATTTAATGATTTCGTAAGCAATTTTGGAATAAATGACAATTACAGATTTACTTTGATACAAATTGGAATGAAAGAAAACTTATGATACATACGTGTAGTGAATTGGATCAGCAGAATAATGATGAAGAACGGGGGATACAAAGGAGTCATGGTTGACTTGGCTTGGTAGTTCATCCGTGCACACACAATGAAGTCATATTTGTGTTTCGGTCATGTTTATGCGTGTATTCCAGACAAACCCTATTTATACTCGGCGATGATCAAAGCATTTCTCCTACTGAAATATAGCAGTAATCAATGTCAGCAGATGTCATCAATCATTCTAGAAATGTTGAAAGGTAGCGGAATTCAAGAGGCACGACAAAACCTGTTTAGATAAATATATTTCGAAGATAGTGTTGATATTGTTATTTTTCTCTTTCACAGAATGTACTTATATCCCATCTAGATGTTAGTTTAGTTTTCCTCGTTAAAGTTTAGTCTCGGAAGGAAAGGCGATACAACGCGTCGCTCCCAGATCAGAATAGACTCGAAACTCCAACGAGAACACAAGAGGCCAAGTAACTCATATGAACGTCGTTAATACATAATATACCCGATATGTACTCCGCTGTTCACTCCGTAATGTACTAAGCCATTCCCTTCTGACAAATACAATCACTTCGGCGAGGAAAGGAAGCCAGAAGGCCGTAATAAAGCGGCTACATCCGAGTTATCTTGCGCTCCGTCTGGTTCGCTTGGGAGACCGCTCATTTACCATTAGCATTTATATTTGACCAGTAGGCGGCGGAGCTGTGAGCTATGTGTGTGTGTGTGTGTGTGTGTGTGTGTGTGGCTGTGGTGTGTGTGTTGTGTGTGTTTGTGTGTGTGTGTGTGTGTGTGACCATGTGTCTGCGTGCGTGGGTGCGTGCGCGCGCGCGTGTGTAGATAGCCAGGACCGCGGATTTCCACCAACGACTTCACAGCTCGGGCCTTATCTCAGACGTTATCACAGAAATACGGCTAGAAATTCATTGTCCCAAACGCTCGGGTGGCGGTGGGCGGCTGACGAACAAGTAGAAGCAAAAGGGGAGAGATAACGAAAAGAAGGAACCAACAAAAAAACAACAACAGTGCACAGCTTCTCTCAGAGCCAAACACATCGATTCTAAAAGGGTGAACTCAATTAATTTGCCTCGCTGCCATATCCCGGCCGGTTATCAGTTATCGTGTTTGAAAGCGATCCTCCTGGCTAAGATCGGTTACACAATTGCTTCTCATGGCAAATCAGTAACGAACGATGTCTCAGTCTTGGCCGTGAAAAACCAGGCACCGATCTTTCATAAATCTTCGCCTTCGGCCGAAAGGCGCATTTCGCTTTGAAAGGCTCACGTTGAAATTGGGTTGGTTCGGTTTTTCGGAATGCTTTTGAGCAAAGCTGTCGTTAAGGTATTATTGATGCGAAGAGGAATGCGTTCATGATATTCTTGTTGTCCTAAAATTGGCCAGCCATTGCATGAATTGCTCGCTGGCTGTCATCAGCTCCGTCACTTGGCAGCTTTGAACTATTGTAGTAGTTGCCCGGTTATCGAATGAATTTATCATTGTCATGGGCGTGTCGGCGACCGGTTTCGTCTTACTGATGCCGAAGTCTTCCTGTCACCACATAACCGGAGTATTGGATAACATCGCTGGGTTTTGTTTGCGTCAATATTGTATGGGGATATCGGGAATGCACGGACGATACAAACTTGGAGAGTCGTTTTCTCGCCACACCCACTCTCTACGTGCTACCAGGGACTTTTGCACCATTGTACTGCTTTCAGTATCCCGCTCCTAGTCCAGTTAAGATGCCACTGACTTGAGTAATGAGTGACTACATCTCTGCAACATCGAAATGAAATAAATTGGGCAAGAACACGCAAAAATACTCGAGTCCTTCCACGGCGTTCCTCGTCTGAGGCGTGAACAATCTCCGGGCGTGTATCGAACGAATAATAAAAATGGGATGTTGTAAAATTATCCTAGTAATCTGATGATTTAGATTCCGACTCGCGCCATTCAACTAACAATATCTTACTGTCATGGTTACATTCAGTATTTTTACCTGATATTATGTTGTCGAAGAACCGGTGATTATTTTGCGGTCATGCCAGTTGTAAGTTGACGTCTTGGAGCCCGGTCTAGGAAGAATATACTCTATAAGAAAACTGTGTTTTTTTCTTCTTCTTTTGGATTCCGAGTTATATGTTCTATAAGAAGAACAACTAAATTTTAGATTTGATGGGCACTGTACAAAATAAATGTTATTTTCTCGCAACTAATATAAAGCTGTAGAAAGAGGTCCAGCCATTGATTTGTGCGGGTTGAAGGAACAGTTGTAAGATGCATGTAATTTTACCCTACAGATTACAATTTCTTGTGATACAAAGAATTGCTTGCTCACCCGTCAAAATATTCGCCACAGACGATTTCTAATATGAATAATATTAACAATCGTCTTATAACGCAAATCTACTAAACACACACACTCTCTTTCTCTCTCTGTATATATATATATATATATGTTTGTGTGTGCGTGTGCGTGTGTGTGTGTGTGTGTGTGTGTGTGTGTGTGTGTGTGTGTGTGTGTGTGTGTGTGTGTGTGTGTGTGTGTGTGTGTATTTGTGTGTTCTCCCCAACACAGGACATTCGGGAATTTCTTGGGTTTCCAATGCCGTTATGCTTAAACAAGCGTTCGGCATTATACAAACATAATTCATCGACTCGAACCGATAGCTACGTACAGACCCCGTTATGTTACAATAATATTATCGTTGACACCTGATCAGTTGTGTGATAATTCATTGTATTTTTTAAACTAAAATTCTACTGGACTGAAACGGAGTCAAAATGGCTAGGCATTGTCTAAATCCAGAGATTGCAACGAAACCAACAGGATCTTTTCATGGCCACAAAGACTTGAATCGATTACGGTCCATATAGAAATCTTCAAATATCGACGTTTTACCATCTCATTCGGCTACTTGAATGGTCATATATTAATAATTTCGTCTTCCCGTTCCTGACACATCGTGACGACAGTTTAATGTTTCAATTGCCGTACCTCCATCACTAAGGATATTATTTAATGGTGATGATACCTGTGACAAAGCCACATAACTGCCAATATGATGCTATGCCTCTTATAGTATCAACGTCAGCGTTCAATCGATAGAGGCATCGCCTATTATGGGTAAGCGAGCAAAATCCAAACCGTTGTATATGAATGACCAAAAATGCGAAACTACGTTCAAGAACGTTCCCATGTAAGAAGCCGTATAAACGCCAGCGCTCACCTCGTCAGCTGTCAGTCAACAATGGAATTTGTGCCTCGAAGAAAGTGAAAGCGACTAGACTCTAAATGGGGAGTTAATTGGCTCTGACGTGCACGCGCCCGGGAAGCCGAACGTGTACGACGGATTTGTATTGGAACCATTCTGGTGCCAGTTGGATGAGAATCGCTGACTCGGAATTTCGATTCGCTGCGATGGAGACAGCTTATCAATAAGAAGTCCACAGTCGAAGGACGTGACGAATTGAATAAATCATACATCGGGATCGGTCGTCTCCGGACCTCGGCAGTAAGTCGGCAATGGATCATAGGCGTACAAAGGACTATAACAACTGAACGTTAGGATCCGGTTTATACCGGCGTCAACGCTTAGCTAGTCCACGGCATATGACGTCAGCAGAACGTCATAGAGAAGAAATCGGGGACCGACGTCAACGAACTGATATCGATGGTTCTCGTTTCGAAGTGGTCAGGTCAAGAGGATTCCCTTAATGTCGTCTCATGGCAAGTAGCCATTGATCAGTGCCCTTCTCCGTCTGTTTGCCGAGTGTTTAGTTCACTACGGAAAATACTCACCCGTACATCGAACGATTCGCTTTGTTGCTGTATGATTTATTATTGGCGAGCCAGCGAACGATATTCATCGTCGTCCCGTCGAAGGGATGCTGGTTATGTCAACTTTTGAATAAGATATCCGCACTCCGGATGAGAGTGACACTGCTGGCCGACGAACGAACTGGTGGCTGTCTGATCTTTATGTTCCAGACAAATATTCGTTTGTTTGCCGGTGACGGCGCCATTGTTTGACGCAATTTGCCTTTCGTGACTGATTTTATTTGATTACAATTTTCCACTGTCGGCGAAATGCCAAAAGAAAATATCGCCGACAAAGGCTCCACTTGTTCTATATCAAATAGCACAATGGAAGATGCCAGTAAAACATGGCAAGACAATTCTCATTCATTGCTCAATGCGAGCCCGATCCCAGCCAGAGTGCTCTGGTTAATTTGATTTTGTGAGGTGAAATTTGTTACAATGTCTAATGCTTTGTGTGCACTAAAGATTGGCGGAAACGAGTCGATAATCGCCTGTTTTGTTTATGCTTACTTTCCATTAAGGCTCGTTCTACAACGCTATGGATGACATACATAGCGCTGATGTATTATCAGCCAACACCGACGATCTAGACAAATATATCTTACACTGCGTGCTTGTCATAGCTCGGCGATAACATCGGCTGTCCTGTAGGCTATGTTGTCAACACCCGGTCAACATAACAGCTGTTTGCTGTATTTCGGGTACTCTAAATAAATCGTCGTAAAACAGAGTTACAGATAAAATGATTTATGCATCATACACAACATACATTCTTCTTGATCTTTTTAGGTCTACAAGACACGGTCTAATGACATGCGAAATAAAATGGTGAACTGAGCTAGAAAGAACCTATATTTTAAAACTGCTGAATTATAAATCAAAATGCCATGCATATTGTGCCAAATATATGTCAACCCAATTTTATAAGCGAGCCTGTTTTGTTTTTCAAAATGGCATAAAACGGTGACACGTAGATATTATTAAACGCAGCATACTTCTTAATGAGCAGCCTGAGGGATCTCCCAAATTATGCCGTTCAGTTTATTTTCATCCGCAGCAAATAATTACCTGACCTAAAAGATGTACAGCTTGTACCTATATCGGGCTGTTCCACGACGTCAAGCCGCTTGTGGGAATTGACCATTTCTGTATTGTGTTATTGGTGTTAGCGAGACCGTGAAATAAATAGCCCCACGTCGTAATAACAACATCGGTTCCACAGCGGCATTGTGCCAGCATTGAACTCATTGTGTAATTGCTACTTTATAATATGTTATTCGTATGCCGTTGATTTAATCAGAGCTTTTATATCAGTGACAACTTGACAGGCATAATCCATTTGTGTTTAACGTGGAATGCATTAACCACGATTAAAAGTTCCGCCCCTGATAGCCTTCAGGCGAAGCCTTAATGACCAGAATGAACTTGTTACTCCGCTTGTGGAAGATCACATGATCTAATCAGGGTTATTGTGCCTCTGTCATCTATAATAAATGATGCGGTTCTAAGTTTAAATAACATTGTCCCATTGTTGTGATAACGCGCATTATTCAATTGCCACTTAAATATAATGATTTCGTGCTAAATTCGAGTAATCAGGACAAATAGCGTACATTTGAGAGATTAGTTTCATTGAACTGTTGGTCATAGGTTCATGTTTGATTAACTGTATATAACTATATATAAATGGTCCGAAAACGTAAGTACTGCCTGCTACGAATAGTGATCATGATCGTTATGAAGCGAACAAGAAGATAGTTCGGCCACATATTTGCTGTTTCTAAACACATAACGACGGAATTATTGTCACTAAGAATATATAGCGTTTTTCAAGGTAGGAAAAACTCCGAACTAGTTATGTTAGCCTTTGACGGAGTGATGCGCTTTGAAACAAATGGATATCTGTTTCAGTCAAGTGTCATCAATATGTAAAAACACATCTATGACTACACCGATATATTAAGATTTTCCTAAAACCTTCCCATGATAGTCGTTTTTTCTGGCTGAGGCACAATAGATTGCCGATGAAATACACAGACGAGTCAATGATGATTGTTCCGGTGACATCAATGTAAATAGATGATTATTGTGTAGAAGATGATGGATTGTGCGACATCGTTTATATAATGTGTTAAAATTAGTAATAAAGTAATACAACGTCAGCTCATTTGTGTTGTCCATTACAAATTGTATTTATGTTTTTCATTGTTTATGCAGTAATTAAATTAAATCAGTCAGCGATATCTATGTTGTGTGATTGTGTGGATGGACTCGTAATTGGCAGATTAATGTAATTTCATTTGTTAATATCCATGAAATAAAAGTACATCAGTGAATGAAAAATAACTATTTTGTTAGATTATTTCTATATTTACCCCACAAATTATCTATAACGTTCTGTCACATTAGTTGGTATAAAATAGGTAACAAAGGCAAAATTATTAAGCCAAGTATTAGAGCCAGGTATTACCTTTCGTGTAGTTGATAGTTTCAGGTAATATTGAAAGGCGCCTAGCATTGTTTACTGGTTATCAAGACGCTAGAACATGATTTATACTAAACAACTAAAGTAATTCATCTCGAATAGAAATCTTGCTGCTCGGATACCACTTACTGTTCAGTAGCAGTACACTCGTTGGGGCGAAGCATTTTGGGTTTTTAATCTGCCCAGAACAGTTTTTCATGTCAATAAAAAGAAGTCGAGCGAAAGGTCAAAGAGAAGCAGATGGACTTTTATTGCCAACTAATCAATTTCCAACAAAATGGCTTTGGTTCTCTAAACACGATTCCAGTTTAGTCTCTGTATTTGATTTTCTTCTGGACAAAAATATATATGAACCTGTGGCGTCTTTATGTCTGTGTGCTTTCCAAAGCAAATCTAGAAATATCAGCCCACGAGAGACATAAGTCCTCAAGTAGTGGTAAGATTTCTTGTAATTCTCACAGGTTTTCGTGTAGAAGAAGACAAATAACAGGATGTAGAATAAGTTGACATTCGCGCCGTCTGGAGGCACGTATAACCATTAGTCGGTAATACGTCATATCCGGGTTGTTGGCGACGCGTCACCATCAGTGAAACGCCTTCTTAAACAGCGCCGCCTGCTGGTGATGGCTAAGATGCTTACGATGGTTCGCCCATCGTCAATAGAGCTATCAATCAGTGGCGAGAAAACGTCCAATCGAAATGATACATCGGCTTGTCAGGAGAAGTCGAAACGTAATCAAAAGTGGATTTCTGGAGTGAGGTTTTTCGGCCATTGTAACCCGGTTAAGACTTGTTAGAAATTCGCCTTGTGGGAAATCAGTTCAAACGCTGATGCCGTACAGCGCCATAACGACCAACTGTTGAAAGCTGTTGGAAACTTACAGCGTGTCAACAGCGTGGCGTTTCGAGCACATGTTTAGCTTAAACGGATCCCCCGTCGACGGCCTAACATAACGTCAGATGATTGATGAAAGAATTAAGAGTTCACTGCCACGATGAATGGTCGCTTCCCTTTAATCACTTACACGGGGTGGGGTGTGGGTGTGGGTGGGATGTTATATTGGAAGAGACCCCGTTCTGGAATCCGTTAACTGATGACGTTTTTGTGAGACAAACCAACAATGGTTAATCCTCTTAATATTGGCCATTGATCGGTTAGCACAAATACGTCACCGTTCCTTTGATTACATCGTCCTTGTCGATAACTGGGAATCGCCTACATATTTGTCTAGTTGATGTACTCCATGATGTTGTATTGTGCAACGTGCAGCGTATATTGTGCAACGTGCGATATATGTTCCTTCGCCCAACATATCTTTGATCAACGTATGATACTACATTAAGTCCGTACAGGGCCAACTATTTACCCTTACAATGAGTCCAAATGCAGCTATACCACATAGCTGTCATGTAAGATTTCAATATTAGTCACGTGTTTGTGTAAATTAAAATAATCTTGTCCCGTGTCACCTTCAGTACTCAAGTAACTGTGATGGCATTCATACACACACACACACACACACACACACACACACACCACACACACACACGCACACACACACACACACAGATGCACGCGATCGTCTCAAAGTGTCCCAATATCGGCGTGTCAGCATAAATGAAAAAGAAAACTATCTGCTGCCATCTTGGTTTCCGCACAATAGTCGTCTATATTTCTTATTATCAGACGAATGCAATCACAAGTACACCGTGAATAGTGGCTGTTGCTTGGAAGGAATAATGACATTATTTCCTTATGAATGAAACCAATGATATAATATTTTGATACAATGTGCCAGAATGTCAATGTTACCGTTAGGTTTAGACACAATCAATACTCCATTGTTATCATTAACTCTCTCTATTACACAGTATACTCTTCAGTACTCTGTACTCTCTGTACTTATTCTCTAAAATCTCCATTACCAACGTGCATTCGCAGAATGAACAAGGAAATAGATTACTTCAGTTAACATAAATTCTTTTTCCGGATTAACTATCTCCACCACCCTTCTCCCCCTCTCCCCCCCACACTCTCCCTCTCCCCTCTCTCTCTCCAAATAGACTGTTGCATTATTTGTTTGTAATTAACTAAAATACTTCAAAATACATTTACTTCGTATGTGACATATCATATTCTTGATATAATATTATAGTATGTATGCCAGACATCACGAAATATAACTATTAGAAAACATATTCTAGTTTATGTAGAAATAGAGACGATAATTAATCACACTCGCCAAGAATACTTATTGGTATTTTTTAGTTTGAAGATATGTTCAAGATGAAGATAATAGATGACAATAAGAACGACACACACACAGACACAGACACACACACAGACACACACACACACACACACACACACACACACACACACACACACACAATACACACACACATATATATACACACATACACACATACATACACACACATACATACATATTTCATATATATATATATATATATATATATATATATATATATATATATAATATATATACAATAATATTGTTATACCAAAATGCTCTAATATTATCTCTAACGTAAATGATTCACTGCATAATAAAGGTGCATGACATTATCACGCACACAGTGCACCACACGCACACACAAACACACACACACACACACACACACACACACATATATATATATATATATATATATATATATATATATATATATATAGAGAGAGAGAGAGAGAGAGAGAGAGAGAGAGAGAGAGGAGTCATAATTACAGAAAACAAACACGATGCGACTCCCTACTATTTACCTGGTGAGCAGAATTTGAAGCTAAGAGCTAACCAACTTAATGAAGAATTATTAAATAGAAAGAATCGACGATAATGAGAAATGTTGTAGGTAACATTAGCAATCAAATTAATAAGACATGATCCAAGAACGTAGGAGTCAGTCATGACCAGAAGAAGACGTTTAGAGACATGTTTGTCGGTCTCTGAGGAAAACTTACTACTACTGAAGAGGGTAAGTTCTTTTCTTAATAATAATTATTGTTAATAGTAGGTCTTGATAGTTAGAACAAAATTAGATTAAGATAACATGAACAATTTGAATAATTATATCATTTTTCGTGAATATCTGTATCTCCAGATTCAGCTCCTTTTCAATCAGAATTATGTCTACATCTCTATCACGACAAGAGATTACTTTCTTTAATGTCTGTAGTGATGAAAGTGTAGTGAGATCAGAGTTTCAGAGATGAAAGTATAAAACTGGAATTATTAATAAAAAGTTTCCTAAATAAGTTTATGCTTCCTGTGAATATCTTTTGTAAATGGGAAGAGTTAAAGCTTCCCCTTTAAGTAATATAATGCTAATGACCTTCAACTCCGTGATTTAGCCGCGGCATATAGGACCTGCATATAGAATAGGCTGAATGATATACTTTACCCTGGAAGTATTTTCTAAATCATGGCTCGCATGAGGCATAAAGATCTTAATGATCTCCCGTTTCGAAATCCTGACAGTGTAGTTAGAATAGTGGAAAACAACCTTTAATCACTTCGGATATATTAGACAGGTGAGAAAGATGACACTGCTCGAATCAGAAAGTCCATCATTTAAGCTGCCAGAAGTGAGCAGCTGAAGGACATGATGGAGAGAGAATGATTAAGATCCAGATTACTAAAACAACCATCTGAAACAAGAATAAAGAAAAAATATTCTGTCCAAGAGTCTGAAAGTAGTAACTAATTATTTTTATAAAACACGCTAATAAGATAATTAATTAATTGTTAAATCTAGTAGAATAGTTCAAATAGGCTGTAAGTGTTTGATATGTACAGGATCTATTAACTCGATGCATATGCTAATATCCCTCAGTTGATTAGGGTTAAAAACGTCTTCTATTTGTTGACTAATATCGCCGATAATTTTGCCAACATATTAAACAAACAAATATAATATGTTGTTTCAAGTTTGGAACAGAAATATGTTTTTTGAAAAATACATGTCGTTTTCTTGTCGCTAGCAAAATCTAGGAACCTTCTGGATAAGGTGCCCGGCTATTTTTAATCAAATAGCTGTAAATCTGAATGTTTTCCCATTAATTTCCCGAGAGACATGTTTAATATCCAACATCTTGTTGCTGTTTAGTGTACCGGCTCGTCATATCCAGCTATTAGTCAACCACGTGAGAATAAATAAATAAATACATTAGGTTCTCGTCGTGTCCATCGTCTTACCAGAATATTGTTTACGTTGGAAGATTTCCCTAAATGCGACTTCCTACTCTTTACCTATACAACTCCGGTGAAGACTAGTATCACCCGAATACTAAAGAATAGTGCAATATTTGTAGTCCGTTGCTGTTGTAACAGTGTCTTAGTATCGTTCCGGTAGACCGATCACCTGCTTCTCTAGTCCTACAATGAGTTTCCGGGATGTTAATCATGTCGGATGCTGGATGTCATTTCTGTGTCAAATCCATATTCTGCTGTCTAATGAGATATCACGTCCTTGTCAGTTTGACGCTTTTCCAAAGGCATTTATCATCCACAATGAAGATCTGGTCCAAGCACCATCTAACATGCCCGTAGATGATGACTGTGTCCACTGAGACATGCCTTACTACGCATTATTGCTCCGTTAGCTGACTTAAACATCTATGTTCGTGACGTGTTAAGCTAATTGTTCCTATCTATACTGGGAAGGTTACTTCCTGTAGCTGACTTCAAGTTTGTACTTTCTTTCCATAAGCACTGTCGCTTGTTTTCTTCGCAGCGCCATGGTGTGTACCTTATTTATCCTGCCTCTGGCGAGTACCGGGGTTTCCTTCCTGATTATATAAGCTTCAGAGGAACCTTAAGTGAAATCTTTCAGCTTTTATCTAGCTAACATTTTATAACATAATAGAATTCCTTTCAGGTTCTAAATTAAATACAAGACTGGTTACTAAAGATAGTGATAATAGAAGGGACGCCGGAATCGACTCTCTATTCCGACGTCACATTTTTCTGACACCCTATTGTTCTGACGAGATGATGTTTCAATACATTTTTAAATCTCCTTCTTTTATCTAAAAGAATCCAGTAGGTGTCTAACTATGAGACATGTGTCGCTAACATGTCCGTATCAGACGTTGATAATGACGCACAATGTATTGTGTGGTATCTTTCCCAAATAACATTTAAATTACCCCTTTCTATCAACCCCCAGCTACGTTTCTGACCTAAAACTTTGAACATTTAGACATATTTATCTACGTTATTCTATCCAGCAATATCCATATGAACATTGGTCTCTAGGATCATTGAATTCACGGAACAGTGGACATTCGGATCATTGGCGTTTTGGAGCACCGGATTCTAGGAACATTAGGTTATCAGAATACTCGGATGCGAAAAAATGCCAAATTGTCGGAATAACTGCTTTATTCCGAAGTAGGTGTTCGTGATTATGGTCAAAATATTATGTAATTCCATCTCTACTCAAGTTGATAAATTTGTTTGTGATCCTTTAAGTAATTCTATCGGTCAACTTTTATGAAATAGCCTCACAAAATACCTTCTAGGACCATTTCCACACAAAGCAAAACAAATCCTAACACCTCCTTGTCTTGATAGATTCTAGACGAAAACAACAAATGGCTATTAGCATATAACGTATATAATTATTCTGATTCTTTCAATAATGATTTGAATTGAATCCTATAACATTGGACTTTCTTTCAGCAACTAGTATTACTGACTGTGCGTGATTTAATGGGATGTACGCTTTAAGATGGGTAATTATGAAGCAGCGGTAATTACGGATTTCTTCAGATTTTAGCTAAAACAGTCGACCATCTTGACTATTTTATAACAACGCCACCGTGCAAGTAATAATTGACATGTCCAGCATCTGACAGCTGAGTGACGGGTTAATACGTTCAGAAATAGGACAGATAATTAATCCAGTTAAAACCGACCCGCCAACCGTCGCCATCGTCAGAGAGAACCATTCCAGTTTGGAAAAGATCCAATTTAATTGCGGATGCACACCTCCTGGACAATAGTTCTCCATTAGAATTACAATCGAAAGATAAAAGTCCAAGGAGAATAATCAGGAATTGCGACGAAGAGACGAACAACTTCCAAACAAGTTCTGCTCGAAAAGCCTTCAATCAGCTGACTCCTGGTTTTATGTCAGTGTCGTTTTTCAGGTGATCCGTATAACGTCAGGATCTCGAGGGAAAATCTATAAAACCAATTATTTGAACACGTTCCGAGTTCAAGTTTAGTTGAGTTTGGCGGGGAAGAGGGTGGTCGAATGTTTGTGTACATAAAGTTTATAGAATTAGACGGGTTACTGTGTATAGCTAACCGCGTGTTGTGTAATGGATAATGTTCTTATCGTTGTTGGTGCCATGACGATGGGAAGATTTATAGAAGCGGATATCAATGGAAACAAACAAGAAAAAGACTGATTTTGTAATTATCTGGCTTTCAGATGTGTCAGAAGATATTGCGGTATTTGTGATAAAGTAACACTTACAATGTAAGATATATATCCCCCCTCTCTCTCTCGCGCGCGCTCTCTCTCTCTCTCTCTCTCTCTCGCTCTCTCTATTCCTCACAAGCTCTATCTATCTATCTATCTATCTATCTATCTATCTATCTATCTATCTAAATATCCCCTTTCCTGCTTGCTCGTTCACTCACTCAGATGCTCACTCACGCTCTTTATATATCCATCTCTCCATCTAATCATACCCCGCTCTTTCTCTCACTTGTGTGTCTGTCTGTCTGTCTGTCTCTGTCTGTCTATCTTTTTATTTATCGACACGTCTGGCTATTTGTCTGTCACCTACATCCCCTCTCGAAATGATCTCCCCCTCTCTTGTCTCTCCCCTCATCACCGACATAAGTTCCCCGTTTTCTCCCTCTTCGTGAACTGTTGTGACACAGCCGAAATAAACGGATCTTCACTGATCACATCAAAGGCCAACTGAACTCTAACATCGGACAAGAGGTGATTGTGAGATGGCACAATCTCGTGCAGCCAGCCTTCCACGGCCGACATCCGACAGCTTACAGTAGGCACAAAGACGGAATATGTTCAGGTAAAAGACAACGATGATCAATTGCTATTTGCAGAGATTACACGCGATTTTGGCTTTCATACTCGATGTGACTTCTCATTGACGTAACCGCGAATCGGCGACGAAATCCATCACGCAATGTCTTCAGAGATCCTGACAGAAACGGGGCAGCTACTTGTTTTCTTTCTTATTTTATCCAAATCTCGAAGAAGTTCGACTGAGAAGAACGAAATCTCCACATGATTTATTGGGCACGAAGGTGGTAGGGTATCTAAAAGTAGCAAATCTTATGTATCTGAATAAGCTTTATAAAACCACCGACGACCAAAGATATCATAAGGGCTCTCCGGAGTGTTGTCATTAGTAAGTACACAGTACTCTACACCTTCAGGTCGTCAGATTGATCCCTAAGGTTGCCATAATCTGTGGGGTTGTCCCTGGGGCTTAGACACTCAGCCAAACGTCTTAGATGGATCAGCGAGTCCAAAGAAAATACTCACTGACACACTCACTGACTCATGCACTTACTCACTCACTCACTCAACCACCCAATCACTTAAATATCCACCCACCTGTATATCTGTCCAACAGACTCGCAGACTCACTCACATATGAGGATACTTTGAAGTGATTAAGATACTTATCAGCGTGATCTAGAACGGTACAAATTTCCTGAGAAGATTTCCAGCACCATATCATACATACCGGTATCATACATAACGGTATCATACACACCGGCATTTTAAATGGTTTAAAAATGGAATTGCTTTCTAGTTATGTAGTATAAATGATATTTCAATGAAGCCCTGTGGACACGGAATCCCGACGATCCATCGCTCTGTCTCCCAGCCTCTCTCTCTCTCTCTCTCTCTCTCCCTCTCTCTCCCTACCTCCCCCCACCCCTCTCTCCCCCTCTCTCTGTGTAGATATGATGTTATCGTTGTTAACGCGGAGCTCTCGCCCTTACAGGAGGTTAATTTAATCGAACACGACCGACATTATCTGAGCTTTGTTTATGACTGGTCGCCGCCTCGACGAGTTCGTCAAACTACGCCGCGCGGCCGCGGTGGTTCAAAGATCTGACGTCACCACACGGCGATGGCAGCGCCGTCTGGCCAGCGCCCTAGCCGGCTCCGATATGGCGACACTTGACTCGTCCGATCATCAATCCATCGGAGCTGTTTTACACTTCATTACGCGCCATATTGGCGGGCGGAGGGAACCCGACGCCATTCACGATCTATTACTGGAGTCACTCGAGACGATGACATTTCAATTACCGCTTCGTTGTCGATGTCGGCTCGGACACAATGCTCGGCTTCGGTGCCGCCAGAGGCCGGAACATCGACTCTTTAACCTCGGCGGCCATCGCTTTCGGCCGATCTCCGCTGATTCGTGATCATCCGACCGCTTCGTAATGCGCCATCTCCTGGCTCGGTCACATATCAAAGGACTCGGACGCCAGCGACGACCGAACGTCGTCCCGGGCTTAGAACGCCACCCATCAACACCCACCCACCCACCACACCCGAACGGACACCTCCCCCCAGCCCGTCGTAAACTAACTGATCCCGATAAGAGCCGAAGAGGCGGTCTCTCGGCCCGGTATACCGTATCCAGGATTCTGGACGCCACATTCCTTTCCCGATATCGGATGGACATTATACTACTATGACTGTGACTCCGGTAAAAAGGGCCATTCCTCGGACGTGAAAAGGTCCTCACACTCGGCTCGATGCTCCATTTCTGGTCGACTTGAGAAGTAAAGGACCAAATGTTGGGAAAGCTTCACGCCAACTGACAATCATGACCATCATCATTCCGAAAGGTTTATCATTAGATCGGAGGTTTGCACCCCGTAAGCTCTGAGAACTTCCTGATCCGGACGGGTACTGAATGGTTGGTGATAAACAACACGCCATTGGACTCGTTGTGCGGCCGCATCATTATCATCAACATCATCATCATCATCATCACTAACTGCCATTGTTAGAACTAGCATTCGTCTTGTAACGAAAACAAGCTTTGATCTCTGACTCCATTAGAGCACCCCCCAAGTTGTTATTGTTTTGTTATTATTATTATTATTATTATTATTATTATTATTATTATCAGTAGTTGTAGTTGCGGTGGTAGTTGTAGTAGTAGTAGTAGTAATAGTAGTATTACTAGTAGCAGTAGCAGTATTAGTAATATTATTATTAGTAGTAGTAATATTATTATTAGTAGTAGTAGTAGTAATATTAGTAGTAGTATTAGTAGTAGTAGTAGTAGTAGTAATAATAGTAATAGTAGTAGTAGTAGTACACCAACTATGTGTATTAAAGTTGAAGTCTATTGAAATTAGTGCTTCGAAACTTTACGGAAGGTTAAGTTTAGATAACTACTCTATCACATAATAACATTATAGTTATATAATCCTCTATTTTATCACGTATATTGGACCTAAGGTAAGCTTTACCAATTAACTCCAATTACCTTGGGATGAAAGAAGGGGTTCGGGTTTAAGATGGTTTAGATCACTTTATAATACCAAGACATGACAATAATCACAGAAAGTCAATATTACTGATGTTCTCTTTTTGGGGAATAATTAACAGTAAATTGAGAAAAAATAAGAAAATTGTTTTTTTTTTCTAACAGAGAATAATAATTGCATACATGCACATAATTATGTGTGTTAGATATGTTTTTATATTTTTATCAAACATCGTCTATCGATGATTACCTTAAGTAATAATCTGGTAATTAACAACAAAACCATGTGTGAAAATAAATGTCAGATATCTTCTGTGAACTTGTCGAAGGATACAATAAACGTGGGGGGACCGTTCACACACAAACAAACACACACACACACACACAACACACACACAACACACACACACACACACACACACACACATACGAACACACAAGGACACACGCATACAAGAGAGCGCCCACGACAAACACACACACAGACATTCTGAACAATTTGATTAAAACTTGAATAAATCGAAACCGGTTGTTGCTGTTGGGTGGAGTCGTGTTGTATCACGGTTACAAGTATTAATCCAAACTTATTATGATTTATGCTTATTTTATTCAATTATATTGTGTATTAATATTATACTTTTTTCTTTTAAACTTTATTTTAATTAATCCATGCAGTCGATCAATCCTTAGCCTTTGTGTACGGCACAAAGCCTTGTTTTACATCGATTAAACTGAATTATTTATATATAGTTAATCTTTTTCTGACTTTGTTCAGTAATAAAATTAGGCTTTTTCCTTATTTTTTTTTTACTAATTAGAGATATACATGTAAGTAAATATATCTTTAACGTAATTTCCTTTTTAATGAAAATAGACCACCTGTTGCAGCGTCTTAACTATTTTAATTTTTTTAAACACCCACGTACACACACACACATGCGTACGCACACACGCACGCACGCACGCACACACACACACGGACGTATATATATAAATATATTAGCGCGTTTACATACACACAAACATTTACAGACAGACATACACACACATACATGTATGCTTACACACAAAAATACATTCATTTATACACGCCCCCACACACGTACAAACACACATGCACGCACGTGCACGTACACGCACGCACACGCACACACACACACGCACATATATATATATATATATATATATATATATATATATATGAGATTATGTGGCTAGGTACTACTAGGTACATCTAACAGTAATATCAATCGAGATGAGAGTAATCAAACTGATGATATACAGTGTAACAGTTAACAGCCTTTTGGAAGCATATTTCATTTATCTTTGTAATCCTTTCTCATTCGCTTCCGAAAGCCGCGGCTTAGCTTCGACATAAAGCAGAAATGAACCGGTCGTATAAGTGACAAGCTTTATACACAGATATAACGGCGGCTTGTAGGGAAGCTTCGAGTACAATGTCATTTGAAAGGGCATATTTAGATCACTAAGTACAAGAAGAGGTCCATATTTACCTGATTACTCGGGATACATTCTAAATTAAAACCAATCACACCACCTGGCGTGCAACGATGTAGCATCATTTCGAGACGTATAGGAGTTATTATTCCACGACCTTACCGTCCTTATCTATATATCTAGCTACCCGCTATCAGTTCACAGCTAAAACAATCTTAACAACACTTACATTTAGATGTCATGGCTTTTTATGACGAGTAGTCAGGATACCAACTAATGTGTCTGTGGTGTAGAGTTTCCGGAGAGTTGTCGTCTCCAGACGCGAACGTCGCCAGAAGAAACAAGTTAGTACCCAGTGCCAGCGAAAATATCCCTATTTTAGAACGAGATATCAGTCTTCGTGTACACGGGAAGATTTAAATATACAATCTATGCCTGATTCACCAAATAACGAATGTCTCCCGATTTCCGGAGTCGCGTTTCGTGTAAGTCCACGAAGCGTCCGGGGATGTGAGGAAAGACGACGAAATAGAGCAGCCAGAAGATTATACTCAGAAGCCAATGACATGGCTCTGAGCTCTCCCGAGAATGGTCATTTGGGGAATAGCGTGTGCCAGGAGCAATCATAAGGGCCCGTAAAACCACGCGCCGGTAAGTAGCAAAGGCTGAAAGGTACAGACTCAGACTAATTCCAGTTAGGACTGATAGCAATGACTCCGTAGGCAATGGAATCAGCCTCTAAGGCAATCAAACTTGGCGTACTCGGGGTAAGATGGCGGAGGTATAATGGCTTACCCACTCCCCCCCCTCTCTCTCTCTCTCTCTAACATCGCTTGGGCAGTGCTGACTGAACAGTGCACTGGGTGACACTAGAACACAGAGATCTAAATCACCAGTTTATTTTATGCCTGTAGCTTGACGCTGTTTAGACAGAGATGACAATGATAGAAGCATAACTCTTGCTCAAGCGGATTAGATTGTGTATAAGTAGTAAATTAGTAGTTGGTTAGAAACGATTACTTTCTTATTACACGGAGGCATCAGCCATACAGGCACAATGTTACACTAAAATGGGGAGAAATATAATGGACTATAGTCTGAGTCCGGCTACCCAATTGTTTCTTTGCTGAAATGACCACATCCATAATGTCAAATAACTGTACTACGTTGACTCGTCACAAATGGTGTACGATTTGACGAAATAAATTAGGTTTTAACCAGCACCAAAAATCACTGAAAACTTGACTCGACGATAAATATGAATCATAAATGTATTAAAATACGCAGACTTCCGTGTGTAGGGAGGAGCCGACCATTTCTCGATCGGGTCGAAACGTCCCACTTTCCAAAAACCGAATCCATACGACACTCGGAGCATCTTGACGGCTACATCTGTCCCGTGTTTAATCCCCAAAAGAAAAGTAGTCCCCACCCCACTCCCTCTTCTCCCTCCATCTCGACCCATTCCCCACACGTCTATACAATTACAGTGTAATAAGGCTAATGATGTCATGTTTACTTTGGTTTAGAAAGGCTGTTACGATAGTCCGGGGATTATATTGCCGCTATCTGTAGTGATGTCCTTACCACATTACTACCGAACATTAACACTTAGGATCACCTTACTCAGTGACGGTCACTAGTAGTCACTCTGTATTTAACAAGTAACTCTTGGCACGCTATGCAATCATTTGTCGTCGTCTCATGGTGAAGCTGACTTACTGGAAACATTAGAAGTCCGTCGTGGGGGCGGCGGTGGAGGAGGATGTCTCCCACTTTCCATCACCAAAAACGGATGTGACGATGATGCTTATACTTTCTAGAATCGTCCCTAACTTCTCTGTTGATATTCGTCATATTTATGTTTATTTAAAGAGACGGCCAGCCGATGCCAAGAGGGACTTACATGTCTAGAGAGCTAATGTCGTAAACGAAACTCAAACATTAGAAGTTTATTACGTGTTTTAAAGCCAATCTATGTTGCTCCCTAATCCGAGAATTAAAATCGGCCAACGTTTAACCGAGACAACTATATTAGATTCATTCGCACTGGGATCCTCCTTGCTAGGTTTGATTGAAAATGATTAACCAACCACAAGGCGTCTGTAATTCAGTGCGGACATTCCTTATTACAGAAAGTTTCCGCTTACCCCCGGTAATGGGACTGTCACATCTGTTTACTATCAAGTTTCAAAGAAGATTAAGTAATTGTTTTTTATCTGTTATGTGGAACAAATTAGCAAGATGTATTAACTAGCGATGTAATATGGCGAACATCCAATTAGCCTCTCATAAAATGTTCACTTTAAAAAAATCTGATTGGAATGTTTTGTTCTTCGCAGTTTCTGAATCAACCAATAAACGTAAACTTGTTCAACAAACGACATATTTACGTGAAATGAGATACCAGGATGAAAAAAGGGTCAGTTCAATTTAAAATGATCATTGTGCTAATTAATGTAGAAATTTGAGAAATAAGTCTGAATTAGTTATTATAAGTTAAGTCAGTTTAACTAATGGTTAATCCGATAAAGTCAATAACGGTTTAATTTTATTGAACTCTCTGTCGTGTACTCACTCATGTATCGGTTTATATGTATGTGTGTAAATGCTTGCTTACCAAAGATAAATCATGTATTCACGCGCACACACACGCACGCACACACACACGCACACATAAATGTCTATATATACGATCCAAATAGGCGGTCTGAAAATCAACCACATCAAACCCTGGATCCAGATATTATCACCTCAGCATATGACCTCCTCTTTGTGAACTACGTGTCTGAGGTCATTAGATTAATAGATCTCCGAGAGACTTCTTTAGGATGAGTAGTGTTCTCAGACGTCATAATCAGACTCAATATAATCGTGTTTATTACACGTTATGTTTCTGTCTTGGGCCGTAAAGCTTAAATCTGGCCAGAGATAGGGAATTAGATCCGGAATTGCTCTCTCTTTTGTGAGAGCAGAAGATACGATCCATGTTTGACAGGGCCGTCATCAACTAGCTTCATAATCCCGAACTATGTCAGTATTGGAACCATAAAGTCACCGAAAGACGCCTACAAGTAGTACTGGATTCAATGTATTCAGCATCACGCATCTAAGATCAATAACAGATAGTGACGTGGCGGCTGTACACATAAACTTAATCTTTCGTACATAAATACACAGCAATATACAATATAATAGAAATAATAGGCTATAGAGAGGCAAATTTTAATGTACACAGTTTTACACCAACTCTGATAATGTTTGCTAATTTTTAATTATAAAGTAATACGATCATAGGATAAACAATATATTTGTAATATACAATAAAAGGCAGATATCACGTAGTTGTACTAATAGTCGGCGAGTACCCCTAAAATGAACGTATCAGGTGGCGAATCACAGTATTTACTGGTCGATTAGAAGAATGTTTCTGAAGATAAGCAGAAGGTTCCGGAACATAAGCAGAAGGTGGCAGGTGATAAGAAGAAGGTGGCAGGAGATAAGCAGAAAGTGTTCGGAGATAAGCACAGTGTGCTCGAAGATAAAAATGAGCTACTCGCCGATAAGCACGAGGTACTTGGATAAAACAATGTGGCGTTGATAGGCGACAATAAGGTGATGGAAGATGAAGGTTCTAGGTGACGAAAGCGATGTGCTGGAGGATGAAGATGTGCCTTGCTACGGATGATAGGGAGGATAAACACAACGACGGTGACGGGAAAAGGCAAATGGAAATAGTCAGTACACGGAACATGGAGTAAAGGAGAAAAGGGAATACAATTTTGGAGCATGAGAAGAGAGTCATTCAATATAAGAACG
This sequence comes from Paralvinella palmiformis, assembly GCA_025642065.1. NCBI lineage: Eukaryota > Metazoa > Annelida > Polychaeta > Terebellida > Alvinellidae > Paralvinella > Paralvinella palmiformis. The sequence continues at coordinate 289,863 of JAODUP010000109.1, read as the reverse complement.
CCTTTTTGAAACATGACTACACATGATGTTGAAAAACGATAATCCCGAACAGGCAAGAATAAACTGTCAACCAACAAATTGAAGATTCACCTTGAATACAGTCTAATGTGCGTGTTTATTTATATCAATGTATGACCGCTCGTACTTGTTTCAAGCTTATTGATCCCCCCCCCCTCCGCCCAAATAAAACATTGTAAGATGTTGGAGAGTTGTTCGACAAGACAGCGTATTACTTGGCCGCTTTCAATATAACGTTGGCCCTCTGTAGTTAGTACTAATGCTCCAGACCTTGTAGAGATAAGAACCGGCAGGAAATGTGATACAAACTTTGTTATTGGTTCCGAGCACCAATCCTCCACCTGACGTTGCTGAGCACGTGAGGCGTGCTAATTTTGCCGCCTCGTTCCGTGTGATTAGGCTCTTCTTAAAGACAATCTTGTTCTCGTTGCCAGCGGGCAGGTCTTCGGCCGTAAGCCGCATTTAATTAAGTAATTGGCTCGGAAAATGTAAGCTTATGGACAAACAGCGAACTAATGTCGTGGATGGCGGTGATTATTGGAAACCGACACGGTCGTTTACGGAATCTCGGCCGGGTTAGGAGATATCAGGGACGAGATATCAGCCAGTTCCGGGAAGATTTCAGTCAGGGTTAAAAACCCGTGTGTAGACAATAATTTACTGTGCAATATGCGTGGATTTAATCACGTTTAAAGGATTCAGTAACTGATATTCCGTTTAAAGGGTTCAGTAACTGATATCACGTTTAAAGGGTTCAGTAACTGATATCAAGTTTAAAGGGTTCAGTATCTGATATGATGTTTAAAGGGTTCAGTAATTGATATTACGTTTAAAGGGTTCAGTAACTGATATCACGTTTAAAGGTTTCAGTATCTGATATCACATTTAAAGGGCTCAGTAAGTGATATCACGTTTATAGGGTTCAGTAACTGATATCCTGTGTTGTGGAATTGGTGTTTTCACTTTCGGTTCACCTGATCTCATTCCTGTGTTTATTTTGGCTATACGCTTAGTGAGCAATAGAACTATAGGACACGTATGTCTTTTATTTTTCATCATTATACCACAAAAAAGTGACCTAATTCATAAAGTATGAGATGTGGATCAAATATTTTTATTAGAACGGGTAATCTAACCAGGTACCTCAAAAGAAGACACTTGGCTTTTGTTTTCTGCTACATCACAACAAAACAGTTCTAAAGATGAAGATGTTTAATATGTCGGCTTGCTTTGAAATATCAACCACTAAAACTGTAAAAGGATGGTGGGAGCTTAACATAATAATAAAAAATGTTAGAATATATTGTTTATCTCACAGAAGCTAACAATATCCTGTAGCTGAGGTTTGTTATACTTAGACAATATTTTACTTAATAGGAGTAATATTATTAGTAGCAGGAATATATGTATCAGTAACGGTAATAGTAGTTGTTGTGATGGTAATAGATCATCATAATCATCATCATCACAACCACCAACATTATCAACATCATCATCAGAAGCAAGATAAACCGTAATATAATATAACGTAATATAATATAATATTAATCAAAATTGAATTGAATCAAGTAACGTCATCCAGGTGCAAATGATCCTTAAGACGCAGTAGTACAAGTATATAAGCTTTTTTTTATAGATTGTGTGAAATCCGTGGCCGTAATAAAGTATCTGGTCTCTTATGTAGGTTCTATCAATGGAGCTGGGTTTTTTTCCTAGATGTCAAAGTGATCTGATGTTAAGTTTCAATTTATTGCCTTAGATTGGTTTAGTTCTGAGATTCGACGAATGCAGCCACCATTCTTCTGTTAGGCGGCAGGGATACACGTCATTTTTGACCTGCAGAGGAATAATGGCACAGAAAGACAATGGTGACGAAGACTAGGGAATAGGGTAAGATGGGTAGCTTAAGGCTAACTGTCTAAAGTCTATAAGTAATCAGTAGTTTTTGACCAGAGCCTCCCCCTCCTTTTTCGTGTATGTTTGTGTTTGTGTATTTGTTTTTGTGTGTGTATGTATGTATGTATGTATATATATATATATATATATATATATATATATGTGTGTGTGTGTGTGTGTGTGTGTGTGTGTGTGTGTGTGTGTGTGTGTGTGTGTGTGTGTGTGTGTGTGTGTGTGTGTGTGTGTGTGTGTGTGTGTGTGTGTGTGTGTCACGCCACCGATCCAAACAGAGAGCGCCCATGATCCATATATGTTGTGCCCGTGATTGATAACTTGCCTGTCAGCGGAGGGTCGATAGATCGAACGAGGGATAGATTAATACCCGGTCTAAGCCTTCGCCGACAGGCCAAGTCTGATCTCAAAGGGCTCTTTTCAGTTCTTCAATGTCGCGTTTTTGGAGCACGTACCCTCAGGGGCACCATAAAGTAGATTTAGGTGTTTGACTGGAGTGGTACTTGTCAGCGGCCACTCCCAGACCAGGGGGTCAGTGTCATACATACTGTAAGCGAGTTACCCTCAGACCAGGAGTAGCGTGAGGACGTCGGATAGGCCACAGCGATACCTTATAAGTCATTCTTACCGAACGTACGGAAAATGACGCCGAACACTTGGCTGTAATGGCCTCACAATTTACAAGAAATGAATACTTCCCAAACGAAGGCTAGCCGAGAGTGAGACTCCGATGAAGCAGGCTGCCTCTTTGTTCCAGTACTTTGATTAACTTGTGTTCGCTGACTCTATTTCCACCCCACAATCAGCGCCACTCTGGATGCCATTTCAAAAGAAAACAATTCCATTCGGAATGAGCAAATCCAGTTTCTTTTCATCTGATAGCGTGGCGGGAGGAAGACACCTTCTTTGTTAATAAATACCGGGGTATAAATTACTACCCCGCGGAGATGTGTTTTTGTGCGGAAAACCTGACCAGAATCCAACTGGATCATCGATGAAAACCTTTCGCTATGAATTTCCAGCCAACAGGAGGACGACTTGATGGAAACCGCTCTCCAGTTCCATTTTCTTTAGTGCTACTTAACTTACCCGCCTCCCTCCTCCCTGCTATATTACTTATATTTTATCAGGCCAGAGATACTAAGCATCGGAGAGTCGAGGAAACAACCCATCGGCCAACAAACTGTAATACTTTGCTTTTGGGGCAAAGGAAAGAAAAAACCACTCCGAAAGATCCTCATCTAGGATTTTCCTTTGATGGAAAAGTAATCCTACTTTTGGTGCTGATCCATTATATAAATACAACTAGCGATTGTAATTATCATTTTCTTGGAAGGAGCGTCTTTAGCTGCGAGATCTATTATTCGTCGGTCCTTTTTTCCTCCAATTCTGGGCTTATTACAGACATCCGTGGACAGTGTAATGATGCGCTAATTGGCTGCCGTATGCTATTGAATGGGACTACCCTTTTCTTTCTTTACCAATGAATTTAATCACGTATACGGCTTTGTTCTGTCTGAGTTAGATTAATTGGCTTTTAATACCGAACGAAGACTTCGGACTGGTTTTGAGGATTATGACTGAGTCAGCAAGCAGTTGATTGATTGATTGATTGATTGAGTGAGTGAGTGAGTGATTCAGTGAGTCTGTGAGCAATAGAATAAACAGTTATTAATATAAATTAGTCAGTCAGTCAGCCAGCCAGTCAATAAGTCAGTCAGTCAGTCAGCCAGCCAGTTAATCAGTCAGTCTGTGAGTGAGTCCATCAAAGTTTACAGACTGTCCAAGAATTGACAAGGATAGCAACCCGAAGGTTGTCTCCTAAATCCCGATATAATTAGCCCGTAAACTGCCTAAATGTTTTGACAAACGAAAACCTTTTTATAAATCGATTCTATAAAGTATTAGTAACACACACGGATCTGATCAACAAAACAGAAGGAAAACATCGTCCGTGAAATACAAAAGACACTGATGTCCATTTCTTAATTGGATGAAGCATTTGAGAATGATGCAGATGGCTTCGATCAATCTTCATGTCGATTTGCCTTAATGATTATCTGTCTAAAGTGGGAAGGGACGATAGAGAAATTTACGTCGACTCATTCCGAGCGAAATGACTAATGAAGGATTTATTTATTAAAGCATCATGCCAATGATGTGGGATAAGATAAAAATTTGTCTCAGATGGGAAGTATTAATCGTAGGCTGTTATTAATAATAAAAAGAACCAAATGTCATTTGTAGACTCTTGAAATATCTTCATGATAGAAGGAAGTTAAGTTTAAAGAATTATTATGTCATATATGCTTCATTAGTAAAACTGGAGTTTATGTTTTGAGGTAATTTAAGGTATAGAGGATATGTTGCGGAATATGCGAGGAAAATATCGGATCTTTTAAAACAAATTAAGAAAGTTTATTGAATGGACGGAGATATTGGCAGAGTGACAGACAGACAGGCAAATATATAGGCAAACAGAGAGAGAGAGAGATAGACAGACAGTTTAGCACAGTTAATCAATAATGCTATTAGTTCTTTCCCATTATGTGTGTGTATATGTATGTATGTATGATATATATATATATATATATATATATATATATATATATATATATATATATGTGTGTGTGTGTGTGTGTGTGTGTGTGTGTGTGTGTGTGTGTGTGTGTGTGTGTGTGTGTGTGTGTGTGTGTGTGTGTGTGTGTGTGTGTGTGTGTGTGTGTGTGTGTGTGTGTGTGTGTGTGTGTGTGTGTGTGTGTGTGTGTGTGTGTGTGTGTGTGTGTTATGTTACATATAATAAAGACGTGTGGCTCAGGTTTTCGTGATGTTTTAATTGTTTACAGAATTATGATCAAACGACTTCACCTAAATAGAAAACAAATTTTATATATTAGTACTTTATATACGCAGCTATAACAGGAAATAAAGCATATATATCAGTACATATAATATCTATTATGATAATAATTCTAATACCTCCGACAATAACAGAAATATAGTATTTTCACTCAGCCCAAAATAGCACGACTAGTTTCGGTTATAAGAAACCTTTATCAAGTGCATGTGTCAGAGAGAGAGAGAGAGAGAGAGAGAGAGAGAGAGAGAGAGAGAGAGAGAGAGAGAGAGGGGCTAGAAAAGCAGAGCACGTAGAGAGAGAGAGAGAGAGAGAGAGAGAGAGAGAGAGAGAGAGAGAGAGAGAGAGATCCCTGTCATTTACTGAATTAATCCATTTAAAAAATTAAATTTTGAGACACTTTATCCATCCAGACACCTCGTGGTAATACACTGCCGACACGTGACCAGTCAGCACTTTAACCGAAGCCATGATATTTAACAAAAGGTTAGCCTTAATAAAATGTCAAATGCTTCCACGTATGAGGCATAAAATATTTATTAGATGGAGAAATATCTTTTCATTTGATAAATACAATGTGCTATGAGATGCATGTGCCTAAGAAAGGACAGGAATACAAATATATATATATATATATGTATATATATATGTGTGTGTGTGTGTGTGTGTGTGTGTGTGTGTGTGTGTGTGTGTGTGTGTGTGTGTGTGTGTGTGTGTGTGTGTGTGTGTGTGTGTGTGTGTGTGTGTGTGTGTGTGTTTTATAAAGATAGTTAAGGCGCTGGCACAGGTGTTATACTTTCATTCAAGCAACAATTAACTCCAAACTGATTTTTAAAAAAATATTTAATTGTAAGTATAATTAATTACCGGTAAAATTAGAGAAAAATTAAAAGAAAAAAGAAAATTTCTAAAATAATCCAAAAGAGGATAATCTAAATATAAAAAAGAAGAAACTATTATTAAAACAAAACCAGGCTTTGTGTCGAACACTACGGCCAAGAAAGATTAAACCTAAAATGGAGAAATAAAATATTAATACACAGTATGAATAATGTGTGAATAATATCAGCATAAATCAGAATAAATTCAGATTAATACTAATAGCAGCGATATAACACGACTCAACCCAATAGCAACGACCGGTTTCGACCTATTCAAGTCTTCATCAGGTTGCATAGAATGTCTAACGTTACCATATTGCTCGAGGTTTATATACACAATTTTTCAATAGGAAGCCACGCACCTAATCCTTTAGTTCTTTTTAACAAAGGATGGGTGCTATTTTAATCTCTTTGTTCTATTTGTGAACTTACGTAACCCGGTGTTTTGAAAACATCCCAACGATAATTGAATAGAATTTATATGTTTGTACAGGTGTGAAAGTGCCCAACATAATGAGAAAATAAACCTAAATGTACTTCAAATGAATTAGTCGTAGCTTCCCATTTGACAATTGATATATAGATATCTCATTGCTTTACAAACATATGTATATATATATATATATATATATATGTGTGTGTGTGTGTGTGTGTGTGTGTGTGTGTGTGTACAGAAATAAATAATTACTCTATCTATCTATCTATCTATCTCTCTCTCTCTCTCTCTCTCTCTCTCTCTCCTCTCTCTGTCTATATATATATATATATATATATATATATATATATATATATATATATATATATATATATATATATATATATTATGTCTATAGGGAGAAAGAAACAATCCTCTGACAGTATATTACAGAGTTATTGTATAATTTACTCAGATGTGTGTCCATAAGCTAATTACTCAATTTCCTCTTATTTTACCCTAAACAGGTCTCTTATTAATCATAAAAATAAATTAATGCTGTTACATAATCTACATTTAATCAATTTGATCCTTTAGTAATCTATGTAAAAGTGAGTTAGAATTGGAACGGTTCGGTTTAAATTAAAAACTATTCGGTATTTATAAACAAATGAGGTATGTAAATTTTGAAATGGTATCAAAAGCGAAATTAAAGGAATTCATCCTTGATCATGATCATAAATTTAGCATGAGTGTTTGTTAGAATATTAATATCAACTGCACAATCCATTTCCAGGGCAGAATATTTGTAAAGGAATTCCTAAATATCTTTGACAAATGTAAAAATACAAAACAAACATCTACCAAACCTTCATACAACAACTGAACACCTCACAAATAAGCTACACAAGTATCATAGAAATCATGTATAAAAATCGGATCATGTTAACCATGTTTACTAAATGTTTCATAAGAAATATGTTGACCTAGACAATTCCAATTATTTCCAACCAAGATCAAATGCCTTAACGAATATCATAATCTCATCTAAAGAAAAAGCTAATTATATCAATCATACAGGAACAAATTAATCAGTATTTTGGGAGTTGAAAATAGAGTATTATACCATGAGATTTCAGGTGTATGAAAATGATATGAAAAACATATAAAATATAACAAAGGAGATAACACGGAAAAGGGAAGATTAACAATGTTCTTAATTCACAGTTTGATCAAACCTATTTTTGATAAAAATGAAATTATTAACTTTTTCAATAATATTTTATTGAATACTGGACCGCATTTAACGAAACTATTCAGAATTATCCTGAAAACATATTAGTAGCTTCTCATGAATTTGTTTTATAATCTTATAGTAATAAATACTGAAAAAATATATCAAAGTTTAAAAACAAGTATTACTGTGGTTATGGTTATTTCAATATGATTATTGCAATAAAAGTATATCATTATATATTACATAAATGTATTAAGTCTATCAAAAGGATTATTCCCAAATAATTAAATTTAAAAAAAAGTATCTCTCTCTCTCTCTCTCCTCTCTCTCTCTCTCTCTCTCTCTCTCTCTCTCTCTCTCTCTATATATATATATATATATATATATAAGACATAAATATTGTTAATAAATCTGAGCTACTCAATCAGTCTGTGTGTGTGTGTGTGTTTTAGAATAGATATAGAGAGGCACTGGCGCAGAACATCAACAACTCTAAACAACCTTTGATACCTCTACCTCCATAAATCTAAATCTAAATAAACTATAAATACACCAATCTAAATATAAAATTCCTACACCTCCCTATATCGATACATATATACGTAGACCTATACATATATATATGTCTAGTCTACTCATCAGCATGTGGAGACCAGCTAATTCGCTTTTCGTACGCCACAAATATATCACGCCCACAGGAAAGTGGCTACATGCAGACTACGTAGAAACGCGGAAGTACGTAAAACATACATATTGACACCACAGCTCGCAGTAAACAACACGTGCTTGTGGTTCAATGGCGACTTACTACATACATATGATAACTACTTTGACATCGGCGTGTTAACAAACACTACAGTTTCTTGACCACGGGAATACTCTAATATTGTAAGTTTATAAAATGCCATAAATTTCTAGATTAAAAATATTATTGTATGAAGTTCATATTATTGCGATGGAAATCTGTTCTTTGTCTATTTGAAGAAAAAAAATCAATAATTAAAGCCAGCAACAGCAACGATCAGACCAACTCCGCTACCTTTAAAAACAACAACAACAACACCAGTAAATAATAATTATAATAATAATAATAATAATAATAATAATAATAATCAGATGATGATGAAGAAGAATCGCAAGAGAAGAAAAAAACCCACAAAAACATAAATGGTAGCATGATACCACAAAACATTTAATATTAAATCATTCCTATAGAATGTCAATACGTTTTCTCTTCTCAGAGAGTGCATTTCTGACGTAATAATAAAAGATAAGTGAAAGCTTCATAATACGCTATTCATGTGCCGGATATTACAGCAGGCTGTCTGATGACAGAATACAACACACAGCATTAAGTGTTGTCTAAGAACAAATTGATGAAATATGCTCAGATAGGGTTATAACCTAAGAATGAATATCGATTTCTAATTAAAGGAAATGCTTACCTTTTATGGTCATTTAACTAGCATCAATGGAGTATTCTCTGGACTGAGTAGGAATTCCACCAAAGAACTCTAACAAACGAGGGCTAAAGGATTCACTGAGACACCGAGTAAAAGAGGATTTACTTAGACAGGAAAGTTGACATTCTCCGTGCCATAGCTAAAATACCAAACACACGCCATTACGCTGGCAAATATAAGCTTTATTTAAATTTTTCTGTAATCAACGGGGGAAAATGTGTGAAGTAATATTTTTAAGCAGAGGTTTGGCAAAGTTGCTAACATTTCTTTTTGGGGTTGACTTACACCGAGCATTACATGTTTGATATCTGATGTACAGAATTTCTGAAACATGACATGCATGTTGGTTGACAATAAAATCCAGAAGATGTCTTTGTTTGTTAAATAATCCGATACTGAATTTTAGTAAATATATAAGACAGAACAAACTTGATGTAACGGATTAAATTTGCTCTCTATATATACCTATTAGTAAATGAACAGTGAACTTAAGTAAAGGTATTCAATTAAAATATAGACAAGTACACTTATTTTGTGGAAACCCCGAGTCCTTTGACTGTTGACAAAACAAAATGGAGTATCACCAATTTATTCATGATCGCATCAACAAAATATATATTAGTGTGTCCATGATTAATTAATAATTCAATTATATATATATATATATATATATATATATATATATATATATATATATATATATATATATATGATGTTTGTTTTCAATGTGACAACAATTTACATTAAGTCTTGTCTTATACAGTATAGAAATATAAATCCCCAAACTTTTGATATATCCACCTAAATCTGTCTGAAAGAAAGAGCTCTTCAATTCTAGATCTGGATATGTTTTATTTGAAGAGTAATTATTAATATTCATCATAAAGGTAACTGGAAAAAAAATTGAATTTAAAATATATCTATTTAGGCAAAATAAACAGTTATGTCGATCTCACATTAAATTTATGGTACTGATTGTAGATTGTACTGTTTGATCTGAATCTCGTGCAAGTCGTGAATCTGCGAAACCAAACGATCTGAAACAAATCACAATTCTTAAACTGTACAATTGATGGTTTAATCGGATATATATATATATATATATATATATATATATATATATATATATATATATATATAATCACAGCTGTAGTATATTCTAGGTCCATGCCGGAGCAGACGACCAAACAATCCGGAGTAAGTTAGCTTTCGTGATTCCCCATAATAGTAGCTATAATACTCATGGTCATTGCGAGTATCTGTCCCAAAATCGGTAGTATTCGTGATTTAGTGTATAACAATGATAATTACCAAAACGATAAACTTCTAGATAAATTCTTTAGTGCTGTTCAGGGATCGGACGATGTAGCAATTACCGAACTACTCGGTTTTGAAGAAACATGTGACTTTAGGTCATAAATATGATCCACGTTTGGGTGAGTAGATGATTTATAACTAATGTTAGCTTTAATAGTCACGGACTTCTTAGAATAGGGCCCTAGACTATTGTATAACTCTTCTGAAGCGTTGGGATGTGATGTGTTTACAAGTTTTAGTTTAAGGTTCCAAGTCTGACCCGAGAAAGTAAGTTCGGTTTTGTTTCAGCGTTTGATATCACGTGATATAATATAGTATTTCGACAATCCACTAACGTCCATAATGGCTGCGAAAGATGTAGTATAATATACTTTTAAGTATGTTTCATTTGCAAAAGAGATTGTTGCGTTAGATTGTTTGAGGATTTTACGAATATGAAGGCCATTCATCTTTCTCGATCCAAAGCAGATTCTGGCATAGAGATGTACCTGATTCGTGAAATGTATTTCTCTTAACTCTTCAAGTTTACTATAATAGATTAATTAAGGATTCAACTATTTGCATTTCTACAATATTCAACAATTGCTTTATCTAATTAGATATATGAAAATGTGTTACCACTCAATTTGTCACTTTGTTCAATTAGATATATGAAAATATGTTACTAAATTTGTCACTTGTTCAATTAGATATATGAAAATGTGTTACCATTCAATTTGTCAAACTTTTTTCTTTCTTTAATGCATTTGTTTAGCGGATTTCTTCATCAGTCAAAATAAATGACACCAACAAAAGTACAACGCAGACAATTAAACGGAGATGACTGACATTTGAATACTATCCACTAACATTTTGCAATATTTTCACATACAACCAGAAATCATTTAGTATTATGTTACGTATAAAATTTAAGAAACATCATCAAGTTCGTCATTGTAGAGTCAGACACGTTCTCACAGTTTCAGTTTACTTAATCAAGTGAGCTGTATATAATATCGGTATAAACTAGTTTGCACTATCGTGAGGTATTTGTATTTTATCAGTAACAAATCTAACCTTAATTAATCACTAAATGTGTAATTCTACAACATAGATGTAATTCTGCCCAGATATTGTTTTATTGATACTTAATGTCGCTACTATCATTCACATATCTATTTTTCAATATTATATTCATAGCTATCGCATTCTTCAATATAGATCACATATATTAAATGTGTATTAAGACAGACCAGATTTTACACGATGAAGTGCAGTTTATGTGACAGGTCCTTTCATTATACATATATAACTATGCCAGCCATTAATACCATTTGCATATCCAAAGAAAAGTGAACATTTGCCATTTAACGGCCACTTCTGTTCACATAATCGACTAAACAGGCTGATGGATTTCCAAAGGTTAATGAGGCCAAGTGAAAGACGAAACACCCCCTATGCATAACCAGGCCAGGATCTGAACCCGACTGACAGGGATATGTGACTAATGGAGATGGAATTAGAGCATAATGGGGATAAACTTTATAATTTGAAATTAAGTTGGTGTTGATACAACAGGGTATAACAAGAGATCGGGGTTACAAGATGACAGTCTCTTTATGATATCATGTATTTCGACTTATGAGAGCATGAAATCTTGTAAGTTTTTTTCTTCTTCTAGCAATTTGACTGGCTCCTTATTACGTCTGAGCGACTCACCAGCCTGTGGGAAACAGAGTAGTATAGTGTATGTGTATGCGTGTGTGCTCATGAATTTATCTTGTCATATTACCAGACCTGAATCCTTTCTCTAAGCCATCATTTCGTCAATTATAAGCTAAAAATAGACAGTAAATGATTTAACTGATTGTGTATCAAAATGTACTGAGCTAGAATTCAGTTAAACATTAATCTACATTAAGTATTCCCCCAACGCACCTTTGCCATGATCTGACCTTTAGATATGACTAACAACTAGTTAAATATCACGTGACGTTTAGTCAACTGGTGCTCCAGGCTGATATTTCAACTCTCTCGGTGATAACAAAACATTTCTCATATGTTCACTGTGTGCGTGTAAATCTTGTCAAATAATGAGATTCATTTTTGTCATCGTATGTCATAAATTCGTATGTTAACTGTCCCTGATACACAATCAGAATTCCCCATATAAATATGGTAAAATTAACTCCAAAATGAACCAAGATTATCTAAGAATTTATCCTGAACTTTCAGATGGCTAGAGGGCTGCATTACAAATGTATAGGTTGCGGGTTGAAATCCGGCTCTTACCTATGTTTCTGGGATGTTTTCTTATACAGTCGTCTCTCGGGCATATGTTGCAGGTATGACCAGCGCCCAGGGAAAAAGAACATCCCAAATCAACTCAATCAAATCTAAGAACTTATCCCTTACTACCTATTATTATAATGCCTTCTTATATATGTTTATGCGTCTGATACCTGTACAAATGCCTTACTCGCCTGTACTCTGCCCTTTGATATAAGCATATACAGTTCAGTCTCATCCTAAACCTTTCATGAAATATGTAGCCTTTAACTTTCAATTATAGAACCTTTTCATTCCGAGTTGAGAGTCTGCGGATTTCTACTACCCGACTCTACCACTTCTCATACTGGTGGTGATAAAGATGATTCAATTTCATCTTTAAATAAATTAAATTTCCGCTTATAACCAACCAAAACAAAAATCGTCCCTTTAGACACGATTCATTGCTTGTTTATTCAAAAGAGATTTATAGGTACCACAAAGAGTTTTATTTATTTCCATAGCAAAACATAATAATTAAAGTATCTGAATAATTAACGGGCTTTCTCTGGTCCCGTGACATCTGAAAATAAAAGAGGGAAACAACCATATAAATTGGCCTTATTTAGCCAAAACACAATCCATACATTAACTATCCCGATATGATAACTTACCGCTATCAAATCCCGAAAGTTTATTTTCATCAAACGAAATAATTTATGTCAAATATCAGAGCAGAAAGATTATATCAGTGAGATTTAAATCACCTGAACCGAAATGTCGTAATTCAAAGTCTAGATACTGTCACATTTAGCATCGCCAAGAACGGTATTATTCGTCAGCCAAATATCGATCTATTATCAATGTGATTGATACGGCCGCAACATCTTCTCGCCGGTACATCAGTTGGCCGTGATTGAGTGTCTTTATCAGGTCAAAACAACTACCGTGATCAATAGACTTGAAGAGTAAACACCGCGTTCTGATGAACAACGGTACGACAAAGATACATTGATGTCACAGTAACCAAGCTTATAGACGGGGGTATCTATTTATTAGAAGTGAACTAGACAGACATTAGACGGAACTGGTTTATAATAGATTGATGGCCGGATAACGGTTTGACAGATATCGAGTGCTGTCAGGTATCTGATTGATGCTTTACCTTATCTTCGGGGGACCTTTACTACTTTGTTTGATTAATTAGTTTACCTTTGTCTTGATGTTTTGGCTTTTTTGTGTGTTCGTACGTTTGTTTGATTTTGTTTTTCTTTGTCTATGTGTTTCTTTGTTTGTTTGCTTGCATGTTACTTACTCTGCCAGTTAGTTAGTTTGTTTGTTTCTTTGCTACTTAATTAGTTATTTAGTTGGTCAGTCAGAGATATGTTTGTTTGTTTGTTTGTTTGTTTGCCATATCGCAGTATCCTGATGAAAATATGTCATTTAAAATAATGTTTGAATATGGACTAAGTTCAACAAACTGTTATCTTTATAACATATCTTCTATCAACTCTAACATTGTGATTGATAGCATATCTTCTATCAACTCTAACATTGTCATTGATAACATATCTTCTATCAACTCTAACACTGTGATTTATATCATATCTTCTATCAACTCCCTGAGATCTTTGTTGACGAATAATCTATGGTGATAATGTGGCACCATAGAAACCGGCAGGTCCTCGGTTCGATTCCATAAAATATCTACTGATCTTGTAAATCTTTATTGTTGGAGTGAGCCACGAATACGTTAGTATATAGACAAGATGGATTACTGTGCACCATATACGACTATGCTTAGTATTTAGAAACAGTATACGTCATGGGGAGATGAGGAAGTGCCAATTTGTATATACTAATATACTCTATGGCCTACAAGAGATATAAAACTCTTAGAACGACGCTACTAGGATGGGAGTTATAAAATATTTTTAAATGCGGATTGAAGCTCGCTTGTTGTTTGTTTGGCGACAGGCGGCAGTTAAAATGAAACATTCGCTATCGAGAACGAGCCATTTTACAACAACTCTCATAAGACACATCGTCGGTAATCTGGACAAAAGAAGGAAAGCTTTTCATGTTCTGTGATCGCTCACCATAACCACATTAGCTGGTGCCGAGGGTATTATAGATCGTAATAGAGGCAGAATGGCGGACAAGCGGTAACACCTCAAAATGGAATTTTTCAGGGAATCACTTGGGACTTGTAGCATATCAGGTTTGGCTGGATTGTGTTTACAAGCAGCTACACCACAGAATTATGTTATGCTGCCACTCAGTTGCTTATCTACCTACTAGCAAGACATACAAAACATATGTATTTACACCCACATTAGGACAGCTTTACCAATGTATGATACTAGTTGAGAATTAATAACATTAATCTTAATTAGTATTAAAATTTAATCTACTACTATTTGGATTGAAACGTTTGATGAAATAAAGTGTGTGTGTGTGTGTGTGTGTGTTTTAGCTGTGTATAATAAGGCACAGGCACAGAGGGTGTGTGTGTGTGTGTGTGTGTGTGTGTGTGTGTGTGTGTGTGTGTGTGTGTGTGTGTGTGTGTGTGTGTGTGTGTGTGTGTGTGTGTGTGTGAGAGAGAGAGAGAGAAGAGAGAGAGAGAGAGAGAGAGAGAGAGAGAGAGAGAGAGAGAGAGAGAGAGATCATACATAAATATAAGCAGTGTATCGATAGAAAGAAAGAAGATAGATAGATAGATAGATAGATAGATAGATAGATAGATAGACAGAGAGACAGATAGATAAATAGATTGACAGACAGACAAACATATAGATAGACAGACAGACAGACAGATAAATAGTTAGAAAGATAAATATTTAGACAAATATATATATAGAAAGATATATTTATAGATGATATATAGATAATAAATAGGTAGATAGATATATTAAATATAAAACAGGAGGACCAAATAAGAGAAAATAAACTATTTTGAGAAAATAATATATTTAAATATATGAATTCCATCTGAAGCTAAACACCAGTGAATTATTGCGAAAATTAGCATATTAGCTTAATTTTTGTTTTTTTCAGTATTAAGTTTAATTATACACAGAGACGCAGATTTATAAATTATATCGTGTGATACTTCCATCATTTACTTGTTAGCACAATGTTCACCGAATTTTATTTAGTGTGACAGTCAGTAGTCACACGGAGATCTTTGTTTCCTGCCCTTGGTTACTCTGCTGAATTTTTACTTCAGCTCAGGCATCTGAGTGTGCGTGTATGCATAAACATTCACCACACACACACACACACACACACAGAGAGAGGGGGGCGAGGGAGAGAGAGAGAGAGAGAGAGAGAGACAGATAGAGAGAGAGAGCATTCGTACATAAATACATAACAATATATAAACAGACAGACAGACATACAGACAAACAAACAGACAGGCAGGTAGATAGATACGTACATACATGCACGCACACATGATATACATATACATACAGGCATACATACGTATATGAACTTATTTCTAGTTCACTAGCAATCTTAAAATAAACCCAGTTTACGTTAGAAACTTACAGTGAATCACTTAAGTATCATTAAATAACAAATGACAAACAATTACTCGGCCATCACCCAAGATAACAAATACTATCTGAAGTAGGATCTGAGAGGCAGCCATTACACCGAGAACGCTAACACTTAATTCCACGACAGTCGCCGCTAGAATGACTTTAATTTCCGAAGCTGCAGAAAATTGTCAACTTTCTTCTCACGGGCCTCACATCATTAGACGTCGTCCGATCTGGGAAGCGAGAAACGTGTCAACATAGGGCCGCTCGGAATGATATCTGTCTAAAATAGATATGTAATCAGGAGAAGCTAGATGTGTATTAGAGGGTCGTGACATTAAAGGCTTGTAACTCCAGACGAACTCTCAGACACGCAATCACGCAATCACAATTAGATTAATAAGAACTGATCACTTGTGTTTATCCTAGTCGAACTAACATTTAGATGACTGCACTCGGTGAAGGTTGGCTTTAATTGTTGTCTTTTAGCTTCTAGGATTCTTAAACATCTAATCCAGGACGGTCAGATATTTGATTTTGGAATCGGATTAGTATCAATATAAACAGATATTCAAATTTCTTCGGTCATCCAGTTAATGGTCTTCCCGTCCCTGAAGATATTAACCAAAAAAAAGGGTGGGGGTGGGTAAAGCTGAATATAAACACAACATATAAACACAATATAAAACCTGTGTCTTTATGATGTTACCCGAAGAATTCTCAAGTTTGACCAGTGGTGAGGTTAAACTAACCAGTTAGTCAACATAACAATAATTGTCCAAAATAATGATAATATTATTAGCTGTTCGTGTGCTTCAGATGGTTTCAGATGATGGTTTAGTAGACTGAGAAAAGCGTCGTTTACGCTTTATTCTTACAAGATAACGATGTGATACAAACGTGTATGAAGCTTATCTTGTAGAATTAAAAATTTAACCTGTTACCTACCATAAAACTATACATTAAATGGGAATGTTTGAATAATGTGTAACAATGTTCTTTCAGGAAGGAATATTGTATAGCTTGCCTTTAAGAGGATAACAATGCCTTACTCAGTTACTGTGTCCGTATATCGAAAATCCCCGCAAAGGGTGTGGTAATGGAATGACTTGTACACTTTATATGCATGAGTGCTTCCGAATTAGGCCTTTCGTCTCCTTAGGTTTACCAATCACGCAGCCAGTGAGTGAGTTATCGTGTTTCCTTTATGTGAACGTTACAAAGGAGCTAGAATGGGCACTCAGTGTGGTCTTGTGTTCTTAAACGAGCCGTAGCAAGAATTAAATTCCATTTTATTACCAATTCGCGGTAAATCTGTAAACCTCAACGAACTGCTATAAACTTACTAAGATGATCGGATATAAATCGGAACAGTTTAGCCGATAACGTATTTCCCACCGTGCGTTATATATATATATATATATATATATATATATATATCTTTGATCAAATACAGTATATAAGCTTCAAAAATCCCCCTTTCTCCATACACCCCCCCATTATCAATTACTGATAATATTTAATGTAACATTTAATTATTGATTGTATTACAGGATAAAGTGTAGCATGTACCCCTAAGCTTTCTTTTAGCATATATTTATTTTAACCATGACTAGTTTTAATATTCAAAGTAAATTATAATCTCATTTAAACAGTGATTGTGGCTAAATTGACAGCATTTCGTGAATATTGTATGTGATTATAACCATGGTTATCCGGCTATTAAAGTGTAGAATATTCTTAATAAACTAGCATTAACTTGCTAGATCGGGATCCAGTTTTCGAGTTTTGCTTTTTCAAATATAGAAATATATCTTTTCGTGAGAACGTCATAATTCCCACGTTTTGTAAAATAACCCTTCAATGTAACAATGTCATGTTCTTCCCTTTTTTTGGGGGGGGGGACATTTTCGACCATTTCGTGTATGTTAATGATAAGTAAGTAAGTGCTTTATCTCTCCATATAATATACA
This sequence comes from Paralvinella palmiformis, assembly GCA_025642065.1. NCBI lineage: Eukaryota > Metazoa > Annelida > Polychaeta > Terebellida > Alvinellidae > Paralvinella > Paralvinella palmiformis. The sequence continues at coordinate 272,002 of JAODUP010000109.1, read as the reverse complement.
TAATAGAAATATATATTACAAAATTATTTTCAGGATACAATATACAGAGCTAACACCAATAACATTTTAGGTTGAGAACCCGTGGCAATAGTATATATTATTTGATATATAAAACAAGATATCTAACTGATATAGGGTTAGGTGTTACCTAAAAGAGGTGTGAGAAAAAAGGAAAAAATACGAGTACAACGCTGATTTAAACAAACGCCCATGTGCGACCTCTTCCTGGAGCTGGTACCCAAGTATGATACCAGTTATAGACTAAGACAAATTTTAATAAGAAGACAATTATTTATACATAAGTAACTGGTAAAATTAATTTATGTATCAATTAGGCATATTATAACTACTACTATTATTATTTCTTCTACTACTACTAATTACTACTACTACTACTACTACAATTGTGTTCAGCACTAATATTTATGGACGTTGCTATCAGGTATGTGTTCTGCAATATTTCATTCTGTCACGCTTCAAAAGCAAATTCTAATATGTGTGTTTCTCGATTTACAATAAAAATCTGTTATGTCGTGAATTAAGCAAATAACCGAATAAATCTCCGATTATCTGATACCAAAGACGTGTGAGTAGAGGAAATTCATCAGAAAGGCCATGCTGTGTTATATTATATTGGAAAACAGAAAACCAGATTCATCAAATTGATAAATAGATTGCTGTATTATTCTCTCTCTCTCTCTCCCTCTGTGTGTGTGTGTGTGTGTGTGTGTGCGCGCGCGTATATATATATATATATATATATATATATATATATATATACACACACACACATATATATATATATATATACTATTTCTAATTTTGAAACTTTTAATACGAAAAAAGAAAACCATTGAACATTTATCTTTTCGCGGTATCTATCTGTATATCTGAGTTTTTAATCAATGAACAAATATTTAAATGTTGTAATACAAGATAAATGCACACGTGATGGCGATAATATTGTGAGACAAATTGAAACATTTATGCTCGCAGAAATATCGTTGTCGATTGATTAAAATGGGGGTTTTCTCAAAGTCGAAGTGAAGCTCTGTAATGTCATTACGTTTGTCATTTGTAGTAAAAGCATAGACGGAATTATTATCGCTTATAACAATAACTATAGGAAAATGTTTGGTATTTCAAAGATTGAAAGGATATGACTGCAATTTTTGTAAATAATACTATTGATTCATTTGGTGTTCAATTCTGGAAAATGTATATTGCCTGTTAAAATATTATCTCCAGATTGTTTTATTTAGGAACTAACTCTAGGGCTCAAAATGGACCAAATTTAAAAATTTCATAAATGAGCTTTTATATACTGGCGCTAAGAATTAAAAAAAATATTAAAATATATTACTTAACATAATAATATATGTATGTAGAATGTTACATTTTTAATATTTATTTTATAATATATTACTTAACATAATAATAGATGTATGTAGAATGTTACATTTTTAATATATATTTTATAATATATTACTTAACATAGTAATATATGTGGGTAGAATGTTCGATTCTTAATATATATATATATATATATATATATATATATATATAATGTCAAGGAATTGCGACATTGACATATTTACATCTCAGATTTGTAATCGGACGGCTTTATTTGCGTTTTTATATACTCCCCCATCTCATAGAAGTTACTAAATTATCTGTATTAACTACAACCTTGAATTACTTAACTTCTGTAATAGACAAGACGAAGATGACAGGTCAACAGAAGAAAACAAAATATTTGTTGTTTTACGGCTAATGTTGTGTACAAACAGTAAGCTAAATGGGCCGAGCAACTTCCAAAAGGCAGAGGCGAAAAGAAAGCTGGGACACTTTATACATATCCCCGGTAGGGTTTAAACCCATGTGCTAGAGGTTTGAGCGTAGTCATGCTGCTAGTTACGCCATAACGACACCCTTATGTAAACAGGAGAAGTAGTACGACGTAATTTTACATGACGTGTTCGATAATTGATAGATCAAACGTATTCATTAAAGCAATAAAACTTGTCGTGGTTTGTTCACTCACTGATAACTTTGTGCGTGTCATATTAACACATACACGATGATTGATGTGATGATAGTGATGATAATTGATGTTTTACGGCCACTTTTGTGCACAAAGTAGCCTTAATGGGCCGAGCGACCTCCAAACGTATTGAAGCGAAGTCAAAGATGAAACAATCTTCAGATATGCCCACGCCGAGATTCGAACTCGGGTGGTAGTCATCTGTGATCCAACGCGCTACCAGTTATACCACGGAGGCGCCCGTATTGACACAAAGACAGTTGTTTTGTTGTTATACTTTATGTTATGTTACCTACGCTGAAGTCTCTGGAACGTGTCACTGTTCAGCTTATATAGTCCAAATCCGATCGTTCATCTCAGTCATGTCATAGTCAACGATAGTTTGTGTGTGTACTTGTATCTAGCTTGTCCATTGTGTAATCTTCTGTGTAAGCTTATATTATCTGTTTCCCTCATCCCTCACTGAGGATTAATATCAAAAGATAGAGGTGACGGTCACTGCACGAGTCCTTTATTTCCTCAAATAGTATCAAACAGCGCCATTTAACTTGGTCAATCATCACAAGGGTATAACACCCCTCCCATTGTTGTAAGGCGAGAGATTACATTCAGAAATGGTCAACAGTTAGAAATGTGATGATAATGTTTTATTGGAACACAAGAGGAAATCGAACAAATGACCCTCAATTCGAATATGGAGCACTCTATCATTTATGCCCATTTTATAACCAATATCGGTTGATGTTAAGTCAAATTTCAACATAATAAAGGAACCTCCAATTAGTCTGTGTTTGTGTGTGTTTCCATTCTCTATCCATTAATTCTGACTTTTATATGTAACCAAAACAAAAAGGTATCAGTAGTCCTTTACCAATCACTAACTTTATTTTGGCTGCTGTAAGACAACAACAAATGGATCTTGCGTCCGTCACTAGTTGATTACAGTCCATGTTATGACAGACGTAACCGTGTTTATCCAGATGATGCCAGCGAGCTTGTTTAATTTAGTTCAGATGTTAGTTTTTGTCCAATAGCAACGTTACTCTGTCTAGAGGTCGCCACTGGGATAACGGGTTCAGACGTGACTTGTGTGGTTAATATGAAATGTGTTTGTATCCCGTACTCTGATGACAGATATAGTACTCTTATATATAGAGCAGGCAATCATCGTTCAATGACAGCTGACACTATTAAATCAAATGGTGTGTGTGTGTGTGTGTGTGTGTGTGTGTGTGTGTGTGTGTGTGTGTGTGTGTGTGTGTGTGTGTGTGTGTGTGTGTGTGACAGCGAGAGAGAGAGAGATAAATCTCTGTCATTTGCTGAATTAATCCATTAAAAATTAAATTTAGAGACACTTGTGTCATTTATCCGTCCAGACACCTCCTGATAATACATTGCCGACACGTGACCAGTCAACACTTTAACCGGAGGCATGATATTTAACAAAAGGTTTGCCTTAATAAATTGTCAAATGCTTCCACGTATGAGGCATAAAATATTGATTAGATGGAGAAATATCTTTTCATTTGAGAAATACAATGTGCTATGAGATGCATATTCCCAGGAAGGCACATGAATATATATATATATATATATATATATATACAAAGAAAGAGTATGTGTGGTCAATTGGACACACAGAGAGAGAGAGAAAGGGAGCAATGAAATGCACTGCTATGGAAATGAAATATAATTGTGTCATCTAGACAGTTCATCAGCAGGAAAATTCCACCAAAGTACTATCAGTTCATATTTTAATAATATATAGTCGTGTTGGTCACTGGGACACAATGTAATAAAATCTTATAAAATCAGGCAATAAGAAGGCTAATATTATTCTTAGAAGCAATGATATCAAAATTGTAAGCTTCTCTTGTAATTTTTTCTACACATATTGACATATTCATTTGAAAACAGAAACAGATCTGGAAACTTCACACAGATCACAACCAAATTATACCATTATGAACAAGCTATTTCATCATTCTATATAATACTCTAAACAAAAGAAAATTAAACTATACTATGTAGAATTAATTATGTAAGTCTAGGAGTCAGCTAAAAAAGGTGTATTATTTACCAAGTGTTGTACCTGAACAATGGTGGCTTTATTGCTGTCTTGGAGTCATGACAATTAAATAAGTATAATCTCACTGGGTAATCAGGGACAAATAAATTAATATGACATGTAGTATTTAGTATTATTATACCATTGTATGACACTTAATATGATATAGTTTTAATATTTTGTTGTTGTTCTTAGTATGTTAATATGCATTTCAATATATATTTAATCATTTCACATGCTAAAAGAAAAAGGGCAGAGAGATAAGTAAATAATATTTAAAATATGTTGCTTGATGACAGGCATCGAAGTGTGTTAATTTGAATAACAGTACTACTACTACTACTACTACTACTACCTGTAGTAGTTTATTATTATTATTAAAACATATTTCCTTAAGAGAAGCTAGTTTTTAAGTATTCCTTTGATCCATCCTCAATATATATATATTTTTTTAATATTCTATAAATAAAGTTATTCCTTGTTTGATGCAAATATGTATGCCTGGTTTATTAACACAGTTGTAAATAAGAATTCGATACACTGAGTGTCATTCTATTAACAAACGTAACCAGCAGCAACTTAATAGATTCTGAGACTGTGTGTTTATCATTTCAACATCATACTAAAGCTTCATTATATTTTCTTTCATACATTGTAATGTACCAATAGAGCTAATTCATTATGACAAACAACAAGTATTACTAAAACTTCATGATATTATATTTCGTACGTTATGATATACCAAACGGGCATTAGGATCAAGCTACAAAGATTAAACGCTAGGTAGTTTATTGTCTTGCTTTTACTCATCACACACAAGGCCCTTATCTTATTTATGTTTACGTGATAATATTAGCATATACGAAATTACTTTTCTATATACAATAGTCTATATAAAACAGACAAAATTTATTTCAATAGGGAAATGAATTCAATTACTTCCATTTACAGAAACCCTAAAAAAAACATCAGTTAAGATTGAATTTAATTATTTTATACTAAATCATTACAGCCACCTGTCTATATTTTGCATTCAAATTTTCTTCAATAATATTTAACATTCTCTGATGTAACTGTAACATCAAATATCCTGTATGTTATATAAAAAGAATTGTAATAATAACTAAGCAACAGAATTTCTGTGAAAGCTTACTATATTATATAAATAAAAAGTATGAAAAGTTAAACTAATTTTCATGCATATTTTAAACTGTTGTTTTATCTGTAATGCATAGAAAAGACTGATGATTTCTAAGGCAGTAAAATACACCCAGGATATTTATGTTAATCTAACAGAGTGTATTAAAATCATTAAATGACATCATCAGTTAAATTCATACTTACATAGAACACATTAGTTTTGTTCTTAAATATAGCACAGTGTAACCTGTAAGGATCTACATCATCATCCCACACCTTAACAATCAGTTTGTCTCCAGCAAATGTTTCTGACATGTGTAATGTGTTAGCTTTTACGACTTGATATCTACAGATGTCCTCTTTTATAACCTGAAATCCGTTCTGAGATGCTGCTTCTGCTGCACAATCAAAAGCAAATCTCATGTATGTTCCTTGGTTTGTATGCATTAAGAAGTCCATATCACTGTGTTTTACCATCTGCGTACAAGTAAATGCTTTTTCAGTTGGCTGTTGAGGAACAATATTTTGAAACACATCCTGGACATCAGTTCCCTTGACATCCATCAACAGATCTAAAACTTTCTGTGGCAGTTTGCATGACTTCTTAGTGGCCATATCCATGTGAACCAGCTTTTGTAAAACACTAACAACTTCTGATCCAGTTTTAATCTCTGACAAAGATATTTTCCTCACAAAGGTTGATTTGCTTACGGCAATCAATCTATTTTCGAGTTCCATTGGATAATCCAAGACAAACTTCTTGTACACATGAGGTTGAATAGTAAAAATCTGACCTAACATAACCATCACACTTCCTTTGATAGGATTTGCTAAAAACTGCTCGTCCTTCATCACATATGGAAGGAGTCGGCTAGTTTCTACCAATCTATTCAAACTACAAATATTTACTTGGCCTGAAATGAAAAATTAACAATATTGTTCAACACTTTCAAAATAAACCATTCATTGCTTATTATTTTTGCAAATTGTTTATTTTTATTGCTGTAGAAGATGCCAGTTGTTCACAAATCAACGAGAGTAACCCAGACATCAGCTACTCTGATTGATAATATTTATTCAAATGTGACTTGCAAGGACACACAATAAGGAATTATTTTCACTGATGTTGTGGATCATGAGTGAGCTTTGGTGGTCTAGCAGTTAAGTACTTGGCACCCGGTGTCAAGGGTCACAGGTTTGATCCCATCATGAGGTCAAAACCTTTCCACGGATTAATTCCTTGGCTCACAAAATCATGGTTGGCTGGCACTGCTGTCTTCACTGAATTGATTAAATTAAAGGTGGACATTAAAGATCCCCTGATGACATAATACACTCTGGCAGTGACCACTATCTGTGTATTTCAGCTCCATCTTTCCATATTGCTCCCCTGTGAGTGGTGGGGGAGGAGTTATGAACAACCACTCAATAAAAATGGATTACACTGGAAATACGTTTTTAATTATGCTTTTGCGTGCTATCCTTGTTTTATTATGAGATCAAGAAATGAAAGAAAATCAAGAAATCAATCAATTTTGATAAATGCCATATTGTAAATGATTCAAACAGGTCAATAAATCTACATGCATTATTAAACAGAAATTATTTGTAGAATTTCATAAATGAACATTGTGAAGATTTGAAAATAAAGCAACAAACTTTCAAATCTAGTTTCTATAAAGTCAGGCCATATGACACAAGGACTGTACATCATATAACTTAATTATTTACTAAATCACATGCCATGAGTAACTGTGAAATAGATCACAAAAGGTTTTAAAAAGCAAAACTGATGTATTTATCTCAACAGTATTTGGTAGTAATCATCCAGTGTTTAAACAAGAGTACTAATGCAACTTATTATCACATCCTCTGGGTCTGTTGGTTGTTAAACAAATGTAGAGCTACATTGCAAAATCAAGTTAAATTTCATATAAAAATATTTCACAATGTGAGAAAATTCCTGATTAAAGAAACATTCCCTAAGTTATTAAATTATGTTCGATATTAAAGAAATGTCTTCCATTGTATTCATATTGATATCAATTTTAAATGCGATAACAATAATCTCTAGTCTGACCGGATATATTCAACTACTTGTAATACATAACAAAATTAAAATTAAATTACTGCTGACTGCAAGCTATATTTCTAGAATGATTCTTAAATAAGTTACAAAACCAACAAATACCAGTTCTATCCAAATCAGCATAAGAAAATCCTGGAAGTTGGAACTTGACTGCTGACTGTCTGCTATCAGCTGAAAGTTTGAAGTTGAAGAACCTATAAAAATGTAATGTTTGATTGTAAAAATTAGCTGTGAGATATGATTGCATTCAACCACAATGATTAATTACAAGTACATCACTGGATAATCTTTAATTATAATTAATTGGAATTAATTGGAATTAATTGTAAATCAGAATATATTCACCTTTGTATATTTTTAAAGACATGTTTTTCCAGAAAAGCCATTTCAGAATCTGAAATTAAAAATCATGCAGGTTATATGGTAATATGTTAATCAGGTGCTAATTAAATCAGTTAGACCATAAATCAATTTAAAACAAAATGAAAGTACTTAAATAATTTTAGTTATAAAACTCTGCTGACTTCCATTTGGACACACACACACACACACACATACAATATATATATATATATATATATATATATGAATATATATAATAATAATAATAATGTATATTTAATAAAGCACCCTTACTAGCAGGAGCCATTCAAAGGCGCTGTACAAATAATATGTAATATAATAATACCCCAAATAATGTCTATAAAAACCCTGTAATGATTTAAAAGATAATAATTATTTATATGTGAAAGCAACCTTAAATAGGTGTGTTTTTAGAAGAGACTTAAAATTTCTAATATTTGCCGGCAACTTATTCCACAAATTGGGGGCTGCAACACTAAACGCACAGACTTGAGCCGAGACACTGGCACCTGCAATAGTAATTATTATATCAAATAGTCTGATAAAAGCTGTTTATTTAAGCTGGTTATTATTATTATATCAAATAGAAAATTGTGGTTGTTAGTAGTTCTAGTTTTGACTATTATTATCTAAATTCTATACTTGTATGTCTTCATATTGGTTCTAGTAATATGAATCACATGCACAGTCAAACTCAACTAATACTTCTCAGTAGTTGATCTGTAACTGAATATTGAGTTAAATAGTCTGATAAAAGCTGTTTATTTAAGCTGGTTATTATTATTATGGAGTGTCATACTAACTAATGGTATGACTAGTGTTGACTAAATATCCATATAATAATAACAATAAACTTCTATAGTCACATAGTGCCAATATTCTTGAAAAGAATCAAAATTCAGTGGTAGTGGTAAAAGTAGTAGTATTTATTTCCAATTTCAATATCAAATAACGTATACATAATGCAATTTTACAAGTATATTAAATATAAAGAAATTGGGGGACCAATGTAGCCGAAGCTGTCTTCCCATTGGCCCCGAACAATCATAGCTAATAATAGTCAGCTCGATGAAACGCTGTTTGTGTATTTGCAAGTCTGGTCATGTGTGTATTGGAAGTATGTGGACCAGGTACCAAGGAATCATATAATTACCTAGACATGTGTGCACTGACAACAATAAGGGTTGCTGCATTTTACAGATGCTGAGTAAGTAGCTAAGATGTAACTTTTCAGGGTTTTCTTAGTTTTTGATCTTGAATTACAAGTGGAAAGGATACTATTCCAATTGTTCCATATAATGGGAAAATTGACTAATGGCAACTTACTGGATAGTGGAGAGTTACATCGAGGTACATGCATATGACTAGATTGCCTTGTCACGCGATTTTCCTGTACTTCAGAATTTATACGGAATAGGCCATCGAAGGATATAGGAAGTATCTTGTTAATAAAGTCGTCCATGAACAAACATACGTGGTATAGATACATATCACTTAATTTTAAGATTTCACAATTTTTTAATAAGGGATCGGTATGATTGTTATAACCCGCATTATTAATAATACGAATAGCTCTTTTCTGCAGACACAGTTTTCTGAAGGAATGATGAATTGGCGTTCCCCCAAATTAGTAAACCATATGAGATATATGGTTGTATGAGAGCCAGGTATAAAGTTTTCAGACTATATTTTGGTAGGAATTTCTTTACTTGTTTTATGCCATATAAGGCCTGAGAAATCTTATTTTTCACGTAAATCAAATGATATTTCCATGAAAGAGTCTCGTCCAGAAAGACACCAAGAAATTTGGTGGTTTTCTCTTGGAATTGAGAACCAATTTGCTCTAAATGAGTACCACCAACTGAAATGTCCAAGATGTTAAAATCCAAATTTTTTGTACCACCTTTGAAAACCATATATTTTGTTTTGTTTTTATTTAGCGAGAGACCATTTGCACAAAACCATTCAAATAAGTTATTCATTTCTACATTTGCCCTTTGATATAAGGTGGAAATATCAGTATCACTAATGATTAAAGAAGTGTCGTCTGCAAAAGATAATATATGTGCATTTGTGGATTTTGATATATCATTAACATATATTAGGTATAGCAAAGGACCTAGGATAGATCCTTGTGGTACCCCACAGTTCATGAATTCAATATCTGACTTCGTTTTACCGATTTGAACATATTGTTTCCTATTCACAAGATAACTGGCAAACCATTTGTTGGCGACTCCCCTAATACCGTAGTAATTTAATTTATTTAATAATGTGTCTGTCTTTATAACATCAAATGCTTTTGAGAGGTCGCAGAAAATAGATAAGGTAACTTGCTTAGGAGTCGAATTATTAGCTATTGCACATTGATTTAATAAATGTATAATTGGGTGAATTGTTGAGTGTTTCTCACGATGTTTGTAAAGAATATTATTACTATTGAGGAAGCTCATTACCTTGTTATACATTATCCTTTCAAATATTTTCGAAAAAGCTGGGAGAAGGCTGATGGGTCTATAGTTTTTTAATTCCGTGGGATTAGCTGATTTGTGTATTGGAATTACCATAGCTATTTTCAGTTGATTGGGAACAATACCGGTAATTATTGATCATCTTTTACATAGTTCTAGTCGTAGCTCTAGACTGTAGATCTAGATCTACCAGTAATATTAATATACTTAATTACGTCATAAACTTTATGATAAAGTAGATCTAGGATCAAAACTTTTTGACAGAGCAAATTTTATTATTTCGCTGCTCGATTTGGGTGATAATATAGTTGACATCTAAAAATCATTGGGGGATTTATGTGTAAAATTTACCAGAATGCGTGAAATTCTTTCGAAACTGTTGTCATACCGTATAAGTGCGATATCCAGAGAATTATCCAGAAGTTGCAGTACAAGTTGGCTAGGACGTAGTGAAAGGTCAGGTTAAAGGCCAGGGCTTACCAATTCGTCACCAAATGAAAAGGTCGTTTCGTTGCTAATTAGAGGTTTAGAATTAGAGGGTCTAGAACAGTAGAAGCAGTTTAGACCTAGACGTGGCTTCGTCACCTACTGAATGTTGTTGTAACTGGTTTCGTCGCCATCAGATCAGTAATTATTCTAGAACACATAGCGGCTGATAGCTGTTTTTTCACGAACAGTTTTGTGTTTCAATTTGTTTTCTTCCTAATTTCTAATAAATTACAAAATAAAGGAAATTAACAGTTTTGACTTATTTCGGGCCTTAGGTTTAGCTGACATTTTGGTTTGTGCCTTTTATTTTAAATCATTTCATTCAGCTTAATATATGTTTTTCTTATTTGTGTAAATTTATTATATGTTGTCTATGATTAGTCGTTGCAATTTTTACTTTTGCTTCCTTTATTAAACCATGATGATAACAATATTATTAGATCTATAATTATTATTACCAATTATGATAGACTATAAATCACAGTTTACTGTATAAAATACTATAATTATTATTATTATCATCACAGGATAATAATAATAGTATTTTATATACTAATATAGTGGCTTAATCAATGTGCCTTGTTCTAAGCGTAATGTGTTTACATGGACACAGAATTAAACATTTTCTGGTTATTATAATATAACCAGTAACCTTCTGTCATAGTCTGTAAAAGACGATCACTATCAATAAAACAAATGGTACCCCTATCACAAATAAAATCCCTATGTTTAAGCTGTTTCTATAGATAAATGTATTCTAGCTGAAATAATGAATTAATAATGTGATATATGGGTCTCCATTTTATTGGCAAAACTGATCAATGGAATTGTATTCCATTATATTAAGATATGTTTCAGTGCCATGATATATGGACTAGAAATAGACCAGGTGAAGCTTCAAGGGGGATTGTGTGTTATGATGAAAATACATTTTTTTGTAGGCAAAAATGATCAGTGTGATTAAATAAGTGATTTGGATAATTTCCCTGTATCTATGGTATCAGATATATTTCATGATTATTATTGTGGAAATTTTGGTTGCTGTTCTAAGCCTTACATATTTAAAAATTATTTTCTGAGGGTGGACTGTCCCTTTAAGATATATATTTCAGTGGTATGCAACAACAAAACTAGAAAAACACCAAACATTTTGTATGAGGGAGTAATATGTCATTGTAAAAACATGTTTAATTAAATATGGCCCATAGCTGATTTAATCAGTAAGACTATGTTGATTGTGCTAACTAAAACTTTATGCAAAAATATCAGTGAAATTTAGCATATTTAATTGTTAGGTGTGGCATAGTGATATGATAAGAAAATCCTGGAAGTTGGAACTTGGCTGTTAACTGTCTACTATCGGCTGAAAGTCTGGAGTTGAAGAACCTATAAATATTTAATGTTTGATTGTAAAAACTAGCTGTGAATAGGATTGTATTCAACCACAATGATGAATTGCAAGTACATAACTGGATCAGCTTTGATTATAATTAATATATATATATATATATATATATATATATATATATGCATCAATGTGGTCAATTATAATTACAAAATAAGTAATTGTAATTAACCACCACCAGAACTAGAAGTGGTCAATTACAACATTTGTTTTCTTTGTCGTACATTTGGTATATTTATAATGTAAATATATCAAATACGTGACAAAATACAATTTAAATTACAATAACAATGATATAAAATGAACAAAAATCGTCTCATTAAGTAAGCACATTCAGGTAATTATGTTTTGACAACATGGCTGTCAATATACATCTCTGTCTGTTTGCTGTGGATTTGGATGACTAAATACACATTGCCATTGCAGACATAGATAAATGGTTCTTGCTGTTTATTTAATCATAGACTGCCACTTAATGGAACAAAATATTTGCATTTTGGATTAGGTTCTATCTCAATTTTATTTATTTTGCTTATTATTTAGTGTAGTTGTTAAATTTACTGGTAGTCACCATACTCTATGTTAGTCAGCAAAATTAAGCTGTACAAGTCACTTGTTTAGTTGGAACTCCATGATCGATTTGGCTGTAATGTGATCCTGATAGCACTGTGAGATAGGTGTACACCCCGGAAATCGGATCAGTGCTACCTAGCTAAATTCAGTATTTGGCAAGGGAGCTAATAGGATTATTATTGGATAGATTAGAGTTTTCTGTATCAATTAAATAAACACATTTTTTCAACTAGCCAATGCATTATATAGTATGTGATATTACACTGTGTTGCAATGAACAGGCATTATTCAATCTGTTACACTTGATATAATTATACTTTTTATATTAATTGTTGAATCTTTATAGAAAATTGAGTTTTTTTACAATTTGTTTTGTCAAAATAAGTTTTTTACATGACAATAAATAATATTAATTAACAGTGTTAATGAGGTCTGTGTAAAATAAACCTGCCAATCTTGGGTTACATATTAAGTCGTGGAGAGGTTCTGGAAGGCTCTTTGTAACATTGCAATCAGTTATAATGAGTGTTCCAATGCTATTTTGCATAATAACAGTACTGGTTGTACTTCCACCATTTCCCAGTGTTTAATGTATTGAACATTAATACACTTTCTACTTTAAGGCCACTTATGATGTGCCTGTACCCTTGGTGATGGTTTGGTAGATTGGTGATGGACTGATAAGACTACCCCATTATACCAATAACTTTGTCTGTCTGTCTGTCTGTCTATCTATCCAGGAGTCTGTCTCACTCCATCTGCCAGTCTTTCTCATCCTTCTCCTTATATACATTTCTCCCTCTTTATCTCTGAGCTCTGCTTCCCCTTTCCAAGTACCTCGTCCATGGCATCCTTCCATACATAAACACATTTCATCCTCTCTCTTACCAGTTTAACACCCCCTCCTTCACCTCTCACCTCATCATTCTCTTTCAGAAACACACCATTCTCTTTCCCTCTCACCTAACACCTCTAAATCTCCCTCACTTCCATTATCATCTCACATCCTGACAGTACTCATACATTACCCATCCCATAATATTTGTGAGCTTGGGGAGGGGAGCTGTCTTTATTACATTTTAATCCATTAAATGATTATTAGTAAATTCATTCGGAACTTTATAACATATTTCAACTTCTAACTGTACTTGTAAATGAATGTCTATATGCATGGTTTAATTTTTTACCATCTGATTTCATGTTGACATGGTTACATATCTCATACTAGCCACAAAATATCTTGCTTTTTTAAATCATGAGGACACTTGTCCCTTAATTTTCAAATTCTTGCTCAAACCCTATGGGCATCTGACTGGAGGTTAATTTTGCATTGCGCAATCATGGGCATACATATTTCATAAAAGGCACTTTATTTATTCAACTGTGCCCAAAATGCAAATATTATTGTCACAGTAACTTTACCTCTGTTTAGTGATGAATAGTTCAAATGTTTAGTTTTGTGGTAATATGCTGTCCATCTTATATCATGCCTATGTGATATGGGATGTAAATCATCCCTTGTTAATGCTACATTATTTGATAAATTTGCCAACTTGTTTAGTGCATATGCAGTAATTTTGTGATTCTAAAACAAATATATGTGGTATAATAAAATGAAGACAAATATTGTGTCTGTAAGTGAGGTATGTTTTGATAGTGCTGTACTTACAGGACTGTACTGCAATTAACCAGGTCGTGGGTTAAAATCCAACTCATACCTGTAGGTGTTTGTGGGTTGGTTCCTTAAGCAGTTGTCCCTGAGCTATATGTCCCAGGTATAACCAATGCTAAAGCTAAACAACTTACCTCACCTCTATTGGTGACTGAAACACAAATGAGTACTGGCACTAAAGTACAAATTTACCCAAGTGAATGCCTTTTTCTTGAAGCCAAAGGAACTTTTTAAAGCCTTAAAGTCTACAGATATATCAAGCATAATTAATGCAGCCATAGATTCTTTATCAAAAGACTCAACAATGTCACTCAGGGCTGGCAGGTTTAACCCACCTCTGGACCTAACCTGGGTTGGGCTAAACACCCATATTGAGCTAAATTGGGTTAAATGCAAATTAAACTCATTTTCAGACATAATTCATCAGTAATTTTATTAATAAAACAGGCAAAATATGATATATACATTTATTACCCAAATAAAAAAATAAGATGAACATAAGCCATTTTATAAAATGTTAGCAAATATCTTGCCAGATGGAGGATTAAGTATACGTTCTTGTCATCCAGATGCTAAATAGATCAAGTATATTAGCTTCACCTGTTGGGCTTACAAGAGAAATTAACAGACAAGCTCAACTAATTACAGATCAGCTGCATAATTACTAATGTGACAGTGTCTAATTGTTTCCATCAATCGCAAAATACCTCAAATATTGGATTAAGATGGACTATGCCAATTTTTACAGCAGTATGGGTTCAAGAGATATTTTAAATTTTTTATTATTACATTATTATTAAATTAATAAATGCATCTTAGAGACAACTACCAGTAACATTTACTTTTCATGTACATCTGAGTTAAATATATATAAATTGGTGGACGAATATAGTCTGTCCTGAGAAAAACCAGTAAAACCAAGTTTAACCTTGGCTAAACTGGTTTAGTCTCAATTTAACCCACTGAACTGGGGTGAGCTAAATGAGTTTAATCTGGGTTAAACTTCAACCCTAATGTCACTGTTTATTTACAAGGAAGCAGTTTCTGTTGAATGACTCATACCATAAGCAAACTGATAAGTGTGATATGGGTCATCAGGATATATGTGTTCTGTATGTCCCTTTTACTACGTTTCCAATACATTTGGAGTTAAAGAGAAGCTTAGATATAGGATGATAATAATGTATATTTAATAAATACATTAAAGAAATGATATGTAATATAATATATCTGTAAAAAACTCTGTAAAGATTTAAAAGATAATAATTGAATAGGTGTGTTTTTAGAAGAGATTTAAAATTTTCAAGAGACAACGTATTTCTAATATCTGCTGGCAACTTATTCCACAAAGTTGAGGCTGCAATACTAAATGCACCATATAATAATTATTTTTATCTTCATTGGGCAACATAGGTCTTTTGAGCATGAGAGAAACTAACTCATGTATATTGACCTATTTTTAATGGTGGTTTTCAGTTTTAGAAGATGATCCACACATTTTCTTCAAAAACCAAGTAGGCGGTGGATCTACATTACATGATTTCACTTCTTCTGTGACCTACTCATCTTCAAAAGCAGAAGCTTGGTGGAACATCTCAAAGTATGTTCTCACTAACCATAATATCCACATTGTTTAATAATCAATCTCATTTCATTTTGACACTAACCTGAATAATTACCTGTTTTAATTGTTTGTTCTGAATATGTCAACGGTGGTGCCAGACGTGGCAATTCTTGAACACCAAATTTCATGATGAAGTCCACTGACACATCATTTTGGATTTTTTTAAAGTCCATAGGTGAACTTACTAGTGAAAGATTCTACATGGATGATGTTTTTACATGACTTATAAACTTTACTGATTTTTTTAAAACATTGAGAGTATGTTAACCAAGTCCTTGTTGTAGATGCTTTAATGTCTGATAATTATGCCTATGAGAGTATTCTAAGTGTGTACTATCTTACATATGACAATGAAAGACTTTCATGCACACCTGGCTTGTCTACTAAATACAGGATGTGAAATAACCAGCTACCTGGTGACTGAGGTGGGTAAAAACCTTGATAAAATGGTAACTATGACATTAAGCCAGTCTGGTAGGAAGATATCAATTTGGAGCAATTTTGCTTATAAACATATAATTTATCTTTGATATTTTAACCCAAAATGGTAATTTTTTACCTATGAGCTTGGTACTTTGTGAGGTTGTAGATACAATGAAATGTTGATGTTTTATGGTAAGGGCAAGGTATAAATAAGGATTCACACAAGATGATATTTTGTGATATTTCATATTGAATTATTTGAATTGCCTTGGTACTTGTCTGTGAGCTGACTCATAGAGAAATATCCCAGAAATACAGATAGCCTGGTTCAATTTGAAATCTGACCTATATTTAATATTAATAAGGATGAAAGTCTTCATTAGGGAGAGTAGGTGAGTAAATGTTTTGTTTAGCCTTGGCACTGATCACACTTGGACTATATTATAGAATATAACAGGCCTTTTTTCCAGAAAAATTAGATTATCAGATGAAACAATCCAGACAGATTTGAATCTAATCCTAGAATTTTGCATCACAGTGTACTGCCAAAAACACTACATGACACTTATATATAAAATCATAATATCAACCATGTTTTAAAAAATGCCACTTTAGGCAGGTACCAGTGTGTACCCAATCAAAGATTTTATTAATAAATACTCTTTTTAGAGAATAATATTTTAATGTTTATTTTTTGTTCTAGCCCTGTGTTATCATACAGCAACTATCAGTCAACCAAGGTTCCTCCAAGAGACCCTCCTCTGATCATACTACATGGTTTATTTGGCTCAAAATCAAACTGGAGTTCCCTTGGAAAAGCATTTGCAGCTTCTGGAAGAAGGGTAAGGACAAAGGTTATTGGTTTTAGTTTTACAGGACTTTTCACTTTCTACAAATACCCTACTTACTATCATGATGATACAGTATGGAATTTAGTTCAGGCTTTTGATAACAACTGATTCTATCAAATCAGTGTAATTTATGGGAAATGTATAATCCATCTATATTGTATCTATCTTATTGAAAACAAATATAATTTTCAGTTAGTTAATATGTAAAATAGTTACTCAATTCTTGCATAAAAAATAGTGATAAGAATTGAATGAGGTAGCATGCATTCTGTCTTATGTAACTTTGACATACAAAATAAACTGCACACTGAAAGGGCATATGTATGGCTTCACTGCCTTCAGTTTGCAGAAAGTGACTGAATGTAGGTTGAAAATTAACTTGGAAGAATATAACAGGTGATCACTGTGGATGCGAGAAACCATGGTAACAGTTCCCATGTGGATAGTATGGACTATCTCAGTATGGCTGATGATGTTGAGAGGTTGATGTATCAGTTAGATATCCACAAAGCTATCATCCTTGGACACAGTATGGGGGGCAAGACAGCCATGTGTCTTGCCATAAACAAAGTGAGTAAGGAAGAATCAGCATAACAGGCTATACAGGATTCAAAATCTCTTAAAATGTTTTGTAGTTTTTTAATGAATGTATTAGGACTAAGTAATGGGCAGGAAATCTGGAGAGGTAGCTGTTCTGCCTCAATTTTTTGCTACTTTACATAATGTCTTACAGCCCCACCTAGTCGAGCAACTGGTTGTAGAAGATGTTAGTCCAGATGTGTCTCGGACATCAGCTGTAACAAGTTTCCCTCAATATCTTGCTGTCATGAGAAATATTAATTTTGATGAACAAGTGAAAACCTTATCTGAAGCCAGAAAGATAGCTGGTAGTCAAATCCAAAGTGTTTTCCAAGTATGTATAACATTTAATATGTAGTAACTGCATAATAAATAAAAATCAACGTTTTTTTTAATGTACAAGTTCATGTTTAAGAGCATCTAAGAAATTACCATTAGGGCATTGTTTTTTGAATACTTGTTTTACAAACCCACCGATCACAGCTGAAATCCGCCCGAGAAATAAAATTGACTTTTATTTTTTTAATTAGTATTTTTTCCCCAACCCGCCTGAATATTGGAAGCAGATTAGGTTACCACATGGCCTAATCCAAGATGGTGACAGGTTAGTTCCACTTAGGTTAGTTAGTTAGTTAGTTAGTGACAGGTTAGTTATTTCTACAGTAAATCAGTCTTCAAGCCTAGATATTTTGTAAATTTAAACTAATTATAACTTCCTACTCAACAAGAAACATGTAAATAGTTAAGACTTAGCACAGATCTACTTAAAATTGTCACAGGCCTGCCACTGATCCCCACCTTTTCACCTCCTCCCTATTTTCCCTACTTTTTTGGTATTATCCCTATTTTTTAACTAGTTTTTCAAGTTTTCCAGATTGGTTAAGTTGGCTGGAGAGTGTTCCCTAGATTCTACCCAAAGATTGCTCCTTGCTACTCATTGACCGCAACACATCATGGAGTCAATTTTGGGTGAGTATTTCTCTTCATTTTAATATCAATCATTGCGATTCCCAATGAAGATACAACTGAGGGAATTTCCTCCTTTTCAATCAGCATGAAAATGTGTAGCATATGTAAACTAGATACCTCAGTGTATAAGTGAACCTTTTACTTGGACATATTGATGAAATGGTACACTGTGCTCAGATATCTTTGTTTGCATGTTCACACAAGTTTAAATTGTTTTTATTTCAGCTCCTGTGTACCATTATGTCCACATAAATGTAGCGTATTAGTTACCAGATAGGTTATATGAACATTTATATGAACTAAACTGTTTAAATAGCCATGCCTCAAGAAAGATGGTTGTCAGAGAAAGACTCTCAGGGAAACCTCTTGGCTACATGGTGTGAACCAGATTTGACTGATCCTTACAAAGGTGTACAACAAAAGATTCTCCTGCAGTAATTCTGGCAATGCCCAAATTATCGCACATGCAAAGGGAGCTAAACACATTGTTCTAAAAAAGAGTAAGAAAGGACAGAAATCATGTGCCAGCACTTCAACGTCTACCTCTAAAACTACCAATACACTTGTGGCATTCTGAGATGAAAGTCTCACAGAGAAGATTTGCAAAGCTGAGATTTTGTGGATGATTAAAATGTGTGTAGAAGATTGGTCATTTGCTTCCAGTGATGGTATCAATGATATCTTTAGAACAATGTTTCCTGGTCAAATATTCTCAAGTTTTTCCCTAAACAGAACAAATGCTACATACCTTATATCTGATGGCTTAGGTCCATATTTCAAAAAGAAGTTAGTCGAGGACATTAATGAAAGTGGAACTTATTTCACAATCCAGTATGATGAGAACACAACCGGTGAAGAAGCAAATGGATGTAATTGTATGATACTGGTCACACTCCTGAAAGGAGATTGTAGTGCATTTTCTGTCAGCTTCATTTTTCAATCATGCCAAAGCTGTTGATGTTGCTTGCGCATGACTTGATACCCTGAACCAGCCAGACTACAAGCTTGATCTTGGAAAACTCTTGAGTTTGTCATCTGTTGGACCAAATGTAAACAAGGTTGTGTGGAAGATCATTGATGAGCGTTTGAAGGCAGAGGATCTTCATGGCCTCCTTCCTTCAGGCATTATGCTGCAGTCTGTGACTACTTGTTGAAACACCTACTATCAAAGGAGCATGAGAAGAATAATAATTACCACAGAATATGTGCATGCTTGAAAGACAAGAACGCAATCACCAAGCTTAAATTTGTAGCATCACTGGCCAATATTTAACCTTTCCTAAAGTTATTCCAGACCAAGGGCCCCGTTGTTCATATTCTCCACAATGAATGTGGTTCTCTGGTTAAGAGGGTGTTTGGTAGATATCTAAAGGCAGATATGCTCAACAAAAAGATTAAAGAGGTTGATTATAAGGAGGGGGATAACCAGATTCCCAATTCTGATGTAAAACGTGGTGCTGCTGCTTCAGAAAAGATGCCACCAGAGCTAGAGATCAAGTCGATGAGAGAATTTTATGTCACCATCTTCAGGTATCAGATCAGCCAGTTGCCCATTGATGATGATATCCTGAAAGCATCTAGAGATTTTACATCCATTGATGCAACACCAACATGGAACAATAAAACGGCTGAAGAAACTCATTGCAGTTGTTCCTCATGTTTTAACCAACATAGAGGTGGATTCCGCATTGGAAGAGTGGATAGTATATACATACAAAGATATACCTGAGAACTGGTACTTGACAAGACTACCTTTCACAGAGTGGACCACTACTGGAAAAATGTCTTCCAGCTAAGGAACTCTTCAGGACAGCCAAAGTTCATGAAAGTTCAAAAATTCATCCCTTGTCTCCTGACTTTATCACATGGGAATGCAGATGTAGAGATCCCTCTCATAACAAGAATGTGTTGACAAGTGAGCAGTCATCTCTTTCTCCAGAAGTATTCTCCAAAAGTGGATTTGTGTCAATGATAAGAAGAGGAGGTTAATTAACAACTATGAGAAAAAGCTGAATAAAATTAAGAAGTCATAGATTAGAAGCCTCAGAGAATTGTTTATTAGAGTTGATGTAGTTGTCGTGTTATTGGGTGAATCTCTGTTTTGTTCAAGTCATGTCAGCATTACGCATGATTTATTTTTATGCAATTATTTATATCATACTCTCAATATTTAGAATATGTCATAATTTGTTCCATTTAATTTTGATGACATTGTGATTGTGATACTGCAACAGTATTATCTAACTGATATTAAGTATTATCAGTTTTAGTATTACAAGTATTATTTCTGATTGTATTGCAAATATGTTTTTCAATAAATATATTACAGGAGATGACAGGCACCCTCTTTAGCCAACTGTTCCAAATGAAGAAAGCTAACTGAACATCACCCAATTTACATTAATGGTGGTAAGGCCATTAAATAGTGAGTACATACATTATCAATTGTATATTGGCTAATCAAACAAAACAGGGTTACAAATGAACAATAACTAGCACTGAATTTATTTAACTTTTCAGTTCACTCTGAAGACTGTAATGTTGTTAGACTCTTGTGCATGTCCTGAACCCCTACCAAACAAGCATAATGCTGCAAACATTGCATTTAACAACCTTCAAAATCCCTATTTTTTCTGTGAATTATCCCTATTTTTATCCCTACTTTTTCGTCAAAGATATCCCTACTTTTTGTCTTTGGGTAAGTGGCAGACCTGTTGTCATCGAATATATTGCTGTGATAAGGCTGTTGCTGATAAAAGAATGTGTATGGTAGTGATGGCAATTTAAGTTCAAACTACATGAATTTATATTTTTCTCGTGAGGGGGACTTATAGGCCCCAAATTAGTTTAAATTTACAAGATTTCTAGGCTTGAAGAAAGATTTAGTGCAGAAATAATTTCACAGTGGAACTGACCTGTCACCATCTTCAATTAGGCTGACAGTGACATGTCTATTGTTTACTTTTAGCTACGATTCATGATAAAAATTTGTAAATGGGTAGGTACCGAATCTTGCAAATATTTCAGAAACTAGAACTTTGTGTCAATTTTTTCCAACCGACCCTATATTTTCAGTGATTTAAATTTTTTTGTCCTGACTGACCCTAATTTTTCGAAGGAAAATTTCCTCTGTAAATCAAGTATTTAAAAAAGAACAATGGCCTTAATATGTACATTCTTGTTGTAGGACCCGGCTGTGCGCTCTTTTATCCTAACTAATTTAAGAAACGGACTCAATGGATTTGAATGGCGAATTAACATTGATGCCATTGAAAGTAACCTTGATGCTTTGGTAGGGTTTCCTGTCTTAAATGGCACATACACTGGAGAAACATTGTTTATTGGAGGTGCCAATTCTCAGCATATACAGTAAGTAATTTGATTTAAGTTTAATTTGTTTATTGACAAATCTGTAGAATTAAAGATTAAAAGTTTAGTTTGCAAAGTCTGAAAAATAAGTGTATTGGTACTGTCACTTAATTAGATATATTTGTTTTTGCTTGAAGGTACTGCATTAAAATACTACATCAATTTAGTTTTAATAATCAGTATAAATAAATTTCAGACCACATCATGAACCAGCTATCAAGAAATTTTTTCCTAATGCTACAATACACTGGATTTCTGGAGCAGGCCACTGGGTACATTCTGATAAACCTCATGAATTTTTGCATAAGATTCAAATATTTATAGATGATTTAAGTATATAACCTTGCTTTAGTATTAATTTCAATTCTACTTAAAATGGTAAATGCTCTGTTACATTTGATGATCTGCTGTTATAACTGTTTTTATCTGAATTGTTTCAATCTACTAAAACATTTAGTTACAATGTTGATTTTACATTTTATTTACACATTAATTACAACTTTTACCCATATAAACATTTCACAAAGGAGTTATTAATAGATTTAACATCTGGTTATTCTATACTTACCTTAATAACAAAAAATACAGTTTCTCCAAAATTACACAAAATATATAATATTTTACATATTTTGTCTATAGCACTGTGATGCTCTATTTTTTAACAGAGATGTGTATGCATGTGTGTGGTACACATATCCAGATTTATTATTTGCAATAGGTTTAACTTTCAGAAAACTAACTTTTTAAAATATAGTTATAAATATTAAACGCTACTTGTTATATAAGATTCATATCGATGAATAATCATAAATAGTACTTAAACACTAATTAATTAAATAGTTCAACATCAAACAATAAAATTTGTTTATAAATATTGTTGCCATTCAGGACCTCTCAGCTGTTCAGAATGCCAAGTTCCTCTTGTTCATGCTTCTCAGACATGGCAGAGAGCATTGTTCCTAGAAAACGATTAAACTCTTCACGCAGGTTTTCTCCATCATCCTCAAAACTTGTCTGAACACATCCCAAATTTTTCATACAGGATGCTGGAAAAAATAAAATAACCTGAACACTACTTCAAAATGACATGCTATTTCATCACTCTTCCCAATACAAGAAACAAAATAATAAACATATAATAAATGCTATTCTGAAACACATAAAGTTGTGTTTAATACTGGTGTTTTTTATAATAGCTTGTGTTTTCAGTGTGAAATGATAAACAGTACCTTACTGCTGTACAAACATTACATAATATATTAATGTAATATTTATGTTAAAACCAACTCACGTAGTTGATCTGGTGCACTGCCTCTTCCGAATTTGGAGTAAGCAAATACAACACACTGGGTATCTCTCAGACCATGCTGGTCAACAAAATAGTTATACCTGAAATGTGTAAAATAGTTTTAAAATTACTGGAATAATACAGCTGAAAGCCACTTGAGTGTAATTGTAAATGTTTAATATTTATGGTGAAACGTTTATCCCAACACTGGGAGTTCCGATGATGCAGTGATTAAAACCACCAGATTATCGTTTCAAATGTGACTCATACTTGTGGCATTTATTTCCCTGGGCTGTCATCCTTCAGCCATGTGTCCCAAGTGTGACCAGCCCCCCCTCCCCCGAGGCTAAACAACTTGAATCAAATTTATCCCAACACTGAAAGAAGGTAACCACTATTATTAGGTTACTGTCTCAAAGAACTGAAAACCTTTTGTTATCTAATACTTACAATGTTATCTTTAATCTTTTTGAGACAATCTTCTTGGTATTTTATAAAGAAATAAGAAGCAGTAAATTTATTTAGATTTTGTTTTTCACTTCTGCCTGTCTAACAGCAATTCTTAAAAACATGACAAATTTAAACTTCAAACACAATGTTCTCAAACTTGTTCAGAAGGCTATTGTTTAAGTTTTTATATTCTAAGGCTGTAAATATCGTGGACCTTAATAAATGTCAAAAACTAAATTTTGTACCAAAATAGGCCTACCGGTATTTGATAATAGTATTTTACTAATGACTCACAACCTGTTCAAGATCCATTATGTCAATTACAAGCATTGACTGAAATATATTGGTGGCAAGGATTTGGTACATGTGGTATGTTAAAAGGATTTATAAAAAATAGTAAGCATTTTGTATAAACAAAGTAAAATGTCTGCATCTAAAATTGATCTTTATCTGCAATGATTAAAGAATTCATACACGTTATACAAATTATGATTATTAACATAAATATCCCTTCAAACTTATTTGTTTTCTTCCATTGAACAGCAAACACTTACCAAGATTCAAGATCTTTATCATAGTTTGATTGGTCTGGATTGAACACAAATACCACTCCATTTGCATCTTTAGCAATTGCAGGCCAGCAGGTCTCAAACCTAATATGTATGCCAAAAAGGAAATACTACAACCTTTTGTAGTGCATTGCACAAAGAATAAATTTATTCTTCATAAAATAATTAAACATACTTATGATCACCACTGCAATCCCACAGCTCCACTTCAGCATTAACAAATTTTCCTTTTACAGATATGTTGTTGACTTCAAACTCTAATATTCGACAACCTTTTGTTGGATGGTACTCATTGCCTGGTGTTTCTGTTGCTTCTGAGAGAAAATTTGCTATCACTGTCTTTCCACTCTATAAAATATATTACACATTTATATTAAAACAAATAATACCACTTCTGATCATAGGAAAGCAACATTTAATTAACCAGATTTATCACTACAATGGAATTAACTAATTCTTAACCATAGGATTAAATACAAAGTGCAACCTTTAATAAAATAGTGGTTATGATAATAGTTTTAATATGATTTCCATCAGTAAGAATCTAGCACTTCTGTTCTACAGAATTAACATGTGGTTATAACTAAGGACTTGAATGACTTGAGGGCTTAAATGATATTAAGATATTCAGTTTGTAATGTATATAATATCCAGTGCTCTGTTTGGAAATAAATAATTATAATTAATGATTTTATGAATAGGTAACATTCATGGATAGTATGGCAACAGCATGATTATTATATTGAAACACTACTAAAGATTGTGCAATTTTGCACTCTATATGTTTTTTGTGAGTTGTTTATCAGTACCTTTTGTGGGGGAATGACTTAGAATGTTAAATAGCTACATTTTTGTGTTACAGAGAAATTCTGATATTATGACTACTGCGGATTATGTAGAATATTGTAAGATTACTCGGATTGTCAGACAAAAATGAAGTCAAAATTCATGATTGCAGAATCTGTTTCAATTAGTGTGGATAACCTCCATTTAATCACTGGCTTTGATCATCCATGCAACAATAGTCTCTTGCAAGTAACATAACAGCCTTTCAATACTTGTTTGGAACTTACTTGAGCCTGCATTGATGCAAGATGTCAAGTTATGATTGTAATTGACCAAGGACAATTCTTATTGAGTCTCTTTCAATAATGTGTTTTTTAGCTTTGACACAATTGTTTTAGATTTTATTTTCAAGGCACCAACAGCTTATGAGTAAGTCTATGATGTTACCAGTAGATTTTGAATACATAATAAACATACAGTATGTTATTAGCCAACAATAAAATAAATGAAATGTTGTATTATGTTGAAATGTTGTATTATGAAAGTTCATGTTACCTGAAGAGGTTGAATCATTCATTTATTTTTGTTTGTAAATTACATTTAAAGTCACACCCACTTCATTTTTTCTTTGATTTAGGTGAATAATTTAAGTGACAGAGTAGGGTTTAATGACACATTAACACAAAAAGATCATTTAGTATAGCCTCATTATAGCTGTTTTTTATGAGATGAGGAAACACTGAATGACATCTCAAGAATTTTATTCTAACTGAACTGTTTGATTTGAAATAAATATTCTATAAGGATAAAATAATTCACAAACAGAGTATACCTGAAATGTGGGTTTCCATCACTTTGTGATCTTGGCACTTTCAGGCAGATGCAAACTACGTATTTTACCTAATACAGAACTGATAAATAATAATGACACAATTTATACAATAAAAATATTGCCTGCTTTTGAATTATCAAAAATGTAGCAAATCATCCAAATTACAAGTAGGTGTATGACTTGTCAATATTATTAAAAGTGATTTCATGCCATGAGGATCAAAATATGATGTTGTTCTTAGCATGTGTAATGTTTTTTTTTAATTGCCTTTAATTAAGGTGATTAGCTGTAAAATGACACATATAATTAAATTCTTTTTCATTCCTTATTGAATGTGAATTGGAATATATTCATTATCTCAAAGATGCATGGATGAAGATCGATACAACTAAAGTTTGTGATCTGGAAAGTTTCTAAAAATGACTGGATGGGTAATACTACAAATTTACAATGGGAGAGAATGTAAAATGTGTAACATGTTGCATAGTTCATATGATTATGTTGGTTTAATTTGACAAAAAGATTTCAAAGAAGTATCAAAATGAGTGAGTAAGTTCTGCTGAATTCCTAAGACATTCTGAATCCAGATCAAGCCATGTTGGAAGTCAATCTATATAAGACCTCTGAGACAACTTGTAGCACTTCTGGACTGTTTACATGTTGGGGTTGTGTTTATTTGTGTATTGCTTATTTAGATAAACAGGCAATGTGAGGTTTTTTCATTCCATGTAAAGCTACTTCACTCAAGGACCATATAATTTTCATTAGTTTTTCTTCAGATTTAATGAGCTACTGAGTTATCTTGTATTTACATTGATTACTCATGATGGATGGATGTTATTTAACAATGGACTGGCATATATTAGGCCATTCAGTGTCCTAGAACATTTGTAGAGAAACAGTTTAAAATGTGATAATAAAACGTTAATAAGTCAAATTAGGGATGATGATGATAAGAAATCCATAAGTGCATTTAGTAAGCTATTGGGTTTAGCATTTTTCCAGTTTGCCTGTACAGTACTGTAAAGAGCCCTCAAATAATTTTTTTCAAACTAATACAATATCAGATAATCATAAAAATGGGTATATAAACACTAGGTGGGAAATTAATACCTACCTTTAAAGATAGTGCATTCTGCTGATTAATTCTGTTTAATAATCAAAGATTAATTTCATGTTGTTTATTTCATTAACTCTACTTGGAAAACTAGTGCATCTTTACAGACTGTAGTGTTCCCAAACAATTTTAAATAGTCATCACAAATCCCAATTCAATTACACAGTAAATAGAGTTTAATGCCAAAATATACATCTATTTGTATTAATTTCCCAGATTTGTAAAATACCAGTGCCAGACATTAACACCTTCTCTGGCAGTATGGTAAGCAAGATTTACTAGCACCGTAGCAGTACTTCTGCGTAAATAATCCACTGCCCACTTTACTTTTGAAGAAATGTGTGTATCAACTTCTGCCACTGATAACAGCCATTATTAATAGGTCAACAGATGAGTCAGTGATGCTGTTGTGTTTGAAATGAGCCACCATGACCCTGCTGCTTAAGAGATCTGGGTTGGATAAGGAAGATATGATGAATTATCTTCCTATTTCTAACTTTCCTTTCATCCCCAAACTTATTGAAAAGGTAGTAAGTAGCAAGGCATACAGAAGAACACATTGACCTCATAATAATAATAATATTTACAAATATCTATTGCTTCAATATCCTTGAAAAGAAATAACCTCAGTGGTGCACATAGTCCAGGTATAATGCAAAATTCATCAACAAATGATCGGATGGAGTGGAAACCTAGGAAGGATAAGCAAGTCTGAAAAGGTGAGTTTTAAAATGGTGATGGAAAGAAATTATGCTATTTGATGACATAACATGTTCAGGGGGTGAATTCCAAAGAGTAGGGACAGCAACTGAGTCCCAGCATGAGTTTTAACCCTGGGAACAGACAAGATCTGAAAACCAGATGAATGGAACTCTGTGGGGTTGGGTGCTAGAGAAAGCATGGAAAATAGATACAAAGGTTCTCCAAAAGAAAGAGTTCGATAGGCAATGGTACAGAGTTTGAAAATGATGCAAGTTTGAACAGGGACCCAATGAAGAGATTTCAGGAGTGGGACAGAATGGGGAAAGCAAGGAGACTGTGTGACAACCCTAGCTAAGCAGTTCTGAACACACGGAAGTTTTAGAATATTCTTAGGTGCAATGTTATAAAGAAGAGTGTTGCAGTAACTAAGTCTACTAGTAATGAGTGCTGTAGCAATGGTTTTGGTGACTGAAAGAGAAATATAGCAATGAATACTGCAAAGGTCACGAATATGGTAGAAAAGCAGCAGCGACATGTCAGAGAAGTATGTTTTCTAAAATTAAAACTGCCATCAAATATAACACTAAGATTATGTAGTGTATGATGCTATGATTAAGGATGGGTGTAGGGATGAAAGTTTTCTGCATTGTCTGGATGTACAAAATTAATTATGTTTTGTTTGCATTGAACTTTAAAGTCTATTGTATGTCATTCAGCCAGAGATATCACTGAGACAGTCACCTAGCTGTGTAAGAGAAAGATATGTGCCTACTGTAGATAAAGATATGTATATGACAGCTTTTGATCTAATTAATCATTCAATACTACTGAAATGCTTAGAATTTTCCTTTGATATAAAGAAAAAGGCCTAAACCTGGGTAAAGTTGTACCTTGCTGACAGAATTAAGGGTATTTCAGTCCCAGATAAAATATCATCAGACAAAAAAATGCTGTAACTATACTAACCAGTACAACATCAAATATCATTGTAATGCCAATAATACACAAGTCTACATAACTTTAAAGCCATCTTCAATTTAAACTTTTATTGAAGACATAAATATTTGGATAAACATCATGCTAAAATTGAATAAGGATATGAGTGAATTCATTGTTTTCTCATCCAAGTAACATGTGAAGAAAACTGAAAATTTTTGCATTAAGGTAGGATTGAGTTATATAAATTTGTCCATGTCTGAGAAATCTATGGCTTATATTGGATAATACTTAGGAATGGAGAAGCAGGTGAATTCTATATGTAAGTTCTGTTACAGTGAGAATCCGACACTTCATTTAACCAACAGAATGTGACATTTCAATTTAAAATGACCTTGATAATCTGACAACATGAAAATGTTGTTAAATATTTTGACTGGTTCATGTGATAATTGCCATATCTTAACCAATTACAATCGACCTTGACCTGACACATGATACTTCCATTGCCTGTGGCTATCTCATAGCCAATCATAATCATTCATGGCTAATTACAAACACAAATGTGTGATCTTTCTAATGAGCAGATCATGACTCAACATCACTTTTATCCGACATATTATCATGTAATAAACCTTGTCAGAATAACTGATTCTCTCTGTATTATCAAATAAGAAATTTAGGATTTATTAATAAATCATGAGACATCTAATTCCTTGTAATTTCTTGACTGGACTATGACAATGCATTGTTATATAATAACTGCCTCTCTTTGGCAAAACATCTACAGTTAGTGCAGAACTAGCTGTGCTGCATGTCTGATATGACATGCACTGGCATAAGAGAGCATACAATGCCAGTTTTGTTCCAGCTGCACTAGGTTCCAGTACATTTAAGATAAATGTACAAGATCCTGTTTCACACATTCAAAGTAATGAGTAGAATAGCACCACTATATCTAAGCAATATGATCCACAAGTATACACCAGTGAGAATGGTGGAATCTGAGTCCTGTTCACTTTTGATGATACCAAAAAGCCATACAGCAATGTATTGAGAGAAACATCAGCTACCAGGCTGTGGAATAAGTTGTCAAATCATATTAAACTTTCAGCAAGTGAAGAAATATTTTGTAAGGTTCTTAAAACTGACTTATTTAAATTAGCCTATTTAAGTGAGTTCTGGTGATCTATTGGTTAACCACATTGCGCTTTATGCTAAAAATTGGATTTGTTCTGACCACCAAGGATCATAATTTCAATCACATCAAGAGGTTGAACCCTTTCGTGGGATTAATTTCTCGGCTCACAACCCATGGGTGGTTGACCACGTTAAATGGAGCTGCCGTCTCCCCTGAATGAATCCATCTTTCCGTACTGCTTCCCTTTGAGTGGTGGGGAAGAGTTTTGAACAGGCCCTGAATAAAAGGACCACACTGAAAACAAGTTCTCATACTTTCATCATGTTCTATCCCTATTTCATGATGATAAATCATGAATGATGAAACAAAAGAAAATCCACCAGTGTATTTATGTATAAAATATGTTTATGCTATACGATTTTAGAAAATGTTTTAAATGTAAAACGCTTTAAGCTTAGTGTTAGAGCATTTCAAGTTGAATAACTCAATAAGTTAAAATCATAAAAATGTGCTAAATAAAATAGGTAAATAGGAGGTCTACTCTTGTTATTATTATAATTAAAGCACTGGAATTTTACATACATTATTGTGCATTTAAATAGTTATTATTCTTTATAAGATTTTGTATAAGCTACTATTTTATATAACACAGCTCAGGGAATGTAATGGACAATAATTATAAATAATATAATAATAATGTACGGAAACTTTCAGTGTGTATGGGCGATAAAATAAGAATCAAACCGGTTTATAGCGTGATTTATTATTAAAAAAATAGGGTGAGTAAATATCGTACTTACCATAACATATACATTTGAAATTAAATTAGCAAAATTAAAAAACTATGGTTCTACTGTACCTCACAGGGTCCCAGGATTAAAACCTTTGCTTTATACATGGTTATTTCGTTGAGGAATTTCAACCGGAAGTTACCATGCAGCCTTGGTAACGAGTTAAAAACAGTTGTACCATTATCAAACATTATGATGTTTAGCATCATAATGTTTGATAGCGCCATGTGGTCTGTCATAAATGGTTGGCTCTTAATAGCTCTTATTACAGAAAAAAAACTATTTTAATTCACAATAATAAGCCAAATTAAAATGGTGAAAAGACATGTCAGATACATGTACGCTTATACTGAAGAGTTCCCTGAACGGTGTGTGGTCTCGGCGTGGACATATCTGAAGGGAGTTTCATCTTTTCCTTCGCCCCATTAGTCATTACCTTTGCAGATAGCTAGACTCATTAAGATTACAGCAATTATGCACAAATTAATGTAGTCGTAAAACAGTAAACAACCAAACTGAAGCGGTCCTCTGACAAACATAATTATAATAAATAATTGTAATAAATTAAATCACACACTGTTTGTCTGTGTGTGAGTGTGTGTTCTATTTATAATTTATCTAGTAATTTATTTATTTAGTTTTCATTGTCTTGTAAACTCTCTATATAGGTTTATTAATCTTCACCCATGAAATATAATATTCCAGCCGTCATTTGCATAATTAAGATAAGATACAACTAATGCATGATTTTTTTTTTCTTATTTAGAAGATAATATTTAAAAGATAATTCGAGCTCCAGTAAGCTATGAGCTACACCCTCAAAATTTCGGCATTGGTATCGATCAGAGGGAAGCTAACCATTATATTTTGGCAGGTCTAGTGTCCCTAGTATTGGAAAATATGTGATAGCAGTGTGAGGCTCTCTGCCGTATCTGTTAAATGATCTTCTCCTTTATAACATCACCGCAGTTACTCTTGCGAACCATTTTTGCACCTAAAGTTATGCGGCTAAGGTTAATTTAATGGCTCTCAAATACTCTATTTTGTAGGTATCATCTGATGTTGTGTATCAAGGTAATTGAATTGGCCCTGCAATTATGTATAAAGAATGCATGTGTAAAGTAAATTCACACTTCTATGACCAATAAAACAATTTCTTTCGCCAGCTCTGGCATTGGTATTCTTGGAATGGAGATACACAAACAATAATTAACAGCCAAGACAAATTTGGATCTTTAAATCACACATATCATGAACCAAATGATCAAATCCAAGATGCCGGTCATAACAGTTACAAACATCCTAACATTTTTGCATGTCTTCTGGAATAGGCTGCGCAATGTCTTCATTTCTTTCATGCAATTTATGTCCAAATAATATGAATGTTATTAATCAATGATATTGTATATTTATATTTGTAGGTGACCAATAAAGAAAATAAAGATGGCGAGAGCTG
Source organism: Paralvinella palmiformis (assembly GCA_025642065.1). Classification (NCBI taxonomy): domain Eukaryota; kingdom Metazoa; phylum Annelida; class Polychaeta; order Terebellida; family Alvinellidae; genus Paralvinella; species Paralvinella palmiformis. Next base: position 239,805 of record JAODUP010000109.1, on the reverse strand, counting down.
TGAAAGATATTTAATGTGTTTATCTTAGCAGATATTGGTGGTGGTGACGTTGGTGATGGTGAAGTAGTTGGACTGTCGCTAGACACTTGCTTACAATGGAGAGCTCAAGCATACATAAAATCAGAAGATCCACTCATTAGTCTTCAGACATGAGATTTGTAGAATACCTTGCTGAATGCTGCAAAAATACGAAACCATACCCCAACATGCTACGTCCATGACAAGCAAGGAGATTCTCTGAGTATTCTATCACAGGAAGTGCAGGAGTGTGTTCCACATGAAATGAGAAAGAAAGCATTGAAAAGAAAAGCAGACTCAAATCCAAGCGATAATGCTGTTTCAACATGTTTAGCCAAGAGGCAAGCCAGAAGGTCCTCTTCAGAATCACGCATCTATAAACAAAATTTGCCTATTCTGTGTAAAGATAAAATGCTACAAGGGCACATTAACTCGTGAAAAGTTGAGCAAGGCTGTTGATCTGAAAGCAGATGAAACACTTCGAGACTGTGCTGTGCGCAAATGTGATACGAAAATCATTGCTGCCACAAGCAAGGACATATAGCGGCTGCTGAAGCGTAACATCATTTCTCATGCTACAGAAATTATACAAGACCAAGCACAAAAGATGCACAACAGAAACACAGACAACAAAAGCGAAATTTCCAAATTAGACAGGATTCAACATCACGATCAGGGCCTCTATTAGCATCTCTCAAGATATTGTAGGATATATGCCTGGCAGTTATACCTTTCTGCCATATAAGCCATGATTCCTTGGTGTTTCGCATATAACAAGGTAAACACCCTGGTGTATTTCAAGCCTTCTTTGATGGACACTTCTCCTTCCATTTCTCAAACAGCAATCCATTTGGACGCATCCAGTTGACCAGGCTACAGAGGTCACCGTGAACAAAGGCACATAGACACCAGGTGCTACCACAAGGTTCAGCTTGAAATCAGGTGCAGTGACCCGGTATTACGTCACATCGGAACACAGAAGTGCATTCCTTGGTCAAATGAGGGAAATGTTGAATGAGAATAACACAAACGTCCTATATGTGGCTCTACAGCAAATACGGATAAAAAAGATGAGGAGAATGTAAAAGCACTGGTAAGTCTGATCCAGAGTTGAGTAAACCCATTTGCCATTTCCAATAGCCCCAGCAAGGGCAGCGCCGTAGAATACAGCCACCAATCTAGAAAGATCATGAAAAGTTAGCGACAATTGCTACGCAAGCGTCAAGACTGAGATTTGAGAGCAACCCACAAATCAAGAAATTCCACGATCTGATTAAACTGACCAAAATTTCAGCAACTTCAGCAAGAAGAAGGAAATGAGAAGAAATTGAAGATCAGTAATTCTCCAAGAAGACAGAGCTATCTTTAGTCGAATTATTGTGATGGCGCAGAAGGACGATCTTTACATGGCAGAGGTGCTCTCTTATCCTCTAGGCCCTTTACCATGGGCATTGGCAACCCCAGAAGGCTTGTTGCAGAAAACAAACAAAGCTGTTCTGGCCACATTATTGCAAAAAAATATCATCACAGCTTGGAAAAATTCCCGACAATTCGACAACAATCATTGATGGAATGTTCATTATATAGAAGCTGGCCGGTGATAAGGCTAACTCTGAAGTTGCCATGTTTGTCCTGTCAGTGGATCTGAAGGATGGAAATATGAATCAAAGGATCCATGTCGTTTTCGACATATACAAGGACACCTTCATCATGAATATTGAACGCTTAGCCAAAGGTGAAGAACTTGGATTGGAGCTGAAGAACATTACAGCAGCACAAATTGTTAGCCAGGGGCGCGAGTTTCTCGGCTATGCTGGAAATAAGTCAAGCCTCATTCAGTTCCCTGTGGAAGACAAGAGGTAGTAACACTGAAAAGCACACATGAGGTAGCGGACGGCCGTATGTTCCTACATGCCAAATATGGATATATGGATACAATTCAGTACTAATAAGCTCAGGTGATATTGACGTGTTCGTCATGTGTTTGGCATTTGATGCCGATATATAGGCGAGATTGTTCCAGAAATGTGGCACCAAAGCACGTACACAAATCCTGGACGTGGAGAAAATAACAAATTCCGTTGGCACAAATATATGTCGGGCCTTAATAGGTGTGCATGCCTATACCGGATGACACAGCTAGCACGTTTGCCGGAAGGGAAAAACTAAGTGCACTGAAACGGGATGTCAGCGAGCAATTTATAGATAAGTTGGAGAATTTCACCTCATATTTGCTTCTAAGTCGGGCACAATGAAAGTGAATGACTTGAGATATCATCTGTTCTGTGGGGGGAAAAGGAGTCATCAGCTGCCTACGTGCAAAGACTGCTTAATTAAGCATGCACAACGGGCTAACGATCAAGCAGCTATTTGGAAGAGGAATCTCCAGATGGATCCAGCAGTACCCAGTCCTATTTGGAGAGGATGACGCTGGGATACACAGAATGGTCACATGCAGTTGATTGAGTGGAAGGACAACCAGCATCACAGGCTGTCCTTGATTTACTGGCATGTACTTGTCCTAAAACATGCAAACTGCACAAGTGTGTTTGTATGGCCCGTGGTCTGAAGAGCACGTACATGTGCAAACTCAGTACATGTGACAACAGGAGTCTGGACAGAGCGACGACAGTTCAGCTGAAGATGACTTTTATGACGAAGAAAATAACGATGATGTCTTCTAAATCGTTCCTTTCAGAACTCTATGAAGATTGGCCATAAGCATATATGTATAACAAATAAAATGTGAACTAAAATCAAATAAAATGTGAACTGAATTTTTTATCGTTTGTACTCATATAATGTCTCAAGTGGAATTTTTTTTCACATACTATATTCTTTCCTTTTACAGGACAATTATCTAACCTAAAGTTTATCATTGAAGTTGCAATAATCTAACGTTTAATACATTTTAAGAAACATCAAATATTACTTAAATGTTTACGTTTGGACCCATATAGGTGGAATTTGGCTATAATTAAATTTGCTCTTCTATGTGTAACAATATAGTATATTTAGTACATAATATCATATTCCACACATATTTAGTAACAACATGATATGAATTTTGAACCTCCCCACTTCTCCTATATCTTTTTGAAATAACAATAAATCGAAATACTACCTATAACTAGGTATTAGCACAATAGTTTTGCTTGTGGTATACACGAAAAGGCTTTCTTCGTGCGTTGCACAAGTTGCTCATTTTGTCTTCCTTGACCGACGCACTAAACGGCCTCGTTGAGTGGGGCGTTGTTAAGTGGAACCGCCCCTGCCTGCAGTATCCACAAAGACTGTTTATAACCAGACGTGTTACTTCCAGTTTTAACATGGGGCGCCATTTTGAATTCAAGGAGCGCAGCGCCTCTGACGACCGAGGGTAAGTTATCACGGACAGCCTCCTTCGCCTTATGGCACTGGTTCATTTTGCGCCGCTTTCGGCTGCAGTAACAGGAAAAGTATACACACAAAAAGACATTTCTTTCGTTTCCCGAAATGAAATGAAAGCTATTATTATTATTTTTAAACGTAAACAATTGGTACTTATAGATATATATGGACTTCTATTTATACCAATGTTTATAATTTAAATGTTATGAAATGAATTACTAAATACCTCAAATAGTGGTAGAAACATTCATTTTGTTATTTTTTCTATTGACAGAAGTAAAAGATGGGTTATTAATTGTTGTCGTGCAGATATAATTCTTTAACCAACTTGAAGAAAAGGAAAACATGTGTTTACACAATGTGTGTGCACTTGGTTCAAGTCATATTTTTACAAGGTATTGTTCTGTTTCAGTCATTGAAGTTCTATGATGCTGAGATACCATGTAAACAGGCCAATGTCTTGGATACAGATTTACTGGTGTTGGATGTGATAGATGATTTTGAGTTATCTGTCGCAGTAAAATATGCCTTCCACACACAAAAGAAAATAGGCTGTGAAATAACCTAAATCACGTTCAATTGTTTTCTGATCAGCTGTGAAGTGATTGCGAATTGTAGGCTATGAATTAAGTGACGGGGCTGTGAAATGACTTAATTCTTTATTTACAGTTTCAGAGCTTTGTTTTTTCGATATCATATGTGCACAATTAAAGTGTTAATTAACAAGAGAGTGTGTGATCATGTGACATATAGTACTACTATTAGCAATTCATTTCAACCATGTGGCACACATGTACACGATCACATATGGACAACCAGATAGCTTTTGTTTATCTGAGAAGTACCCCCCGGTCGCTTAGAGCACCACTGGTTCAAAATCCAAAATGGCGCGGCAAGAGTAACGCCTCTCTATATTTAAGCTCCTGGTATCCATGCTGTTTCGACAGTGAGCTCCGGTGGCCTAGTGGTTAAGCACCCGGCACTTGGTGCCAACGGTCGCAGGTTCGAACCCCGTAAGAGGCCGAAACTTTTCCAGGGATTAATTTTTCGTCTCACTACATCGTGGGTGGCTGACCACGTTAAATGGCGCTGCCGTCTCCACTGAATTATTTAAAATAAAGGGGGACGTTAAAAACCCCCTGAGGACGTAAAACACTCTGGCAGTGACCACCCTCAGGGTATTTCGGCTCCATCTTTCCGTACAGCTCCCCTGTGAGTGGTGGGGGGAGGAGATTTCTCAACCACTCCAACATAGAGGCTGTGCTGATTAAGCGACAGCCTGGGGATTCTCCCCGAACAACAAACCACCAACCACCATGTGTTTCGACATCCCTCTCACCACCTGAGAGATTTTTCTTGGAAAAACATGCCTGGGTACTCGAATCGAACAGTTGAATCCAGAATTTACGACCCGGGGTCGTAAACTTATGGATTCAACAGTCCGATTCACACCAATCGCTACACGCATCGATCGGTTTTTGTCGCAGATCGTACATGTGGAATCACGTTCTTACGTTTAAATGTGCTGTAAAAAGCTTATTAAAATACTCGACAGTGCTAGCGTCAACCAATCAAAGACCGCGTAAGAATCCTTTTGAAAGATGGCGACTCATGCCAGTGCTGACAGTGACATGTCTATTGTTTAATTTTCACTGACGATTAACGACAAAAGAGAATAATAAAGGCCGAAAGATTGTCAAATCCCAACTAGCGGAAGAATATATGTTATACAAAACATTGTTGTGTTTTTTTCTCCAAGTATTAAAAACAATGGCCTATTACCATTAAAATAGTTTAGCATAACCCATTTCTGATGTATTAAAAATGCATGTGCATTCAATATATAAAGCACCACAAAATTAATTTAGTCGTAATATTCACATATTGGGTTATGATATAAGAGAATTAGTAATTTCTGGAACCGATTTCGAATATATTTGGCGTAGATATGGCTACCACCTTAAAACTATGTGGAAATGGATTCCTTGGCACAGAAAACCTACAAAGCAAGATTTCATCGAAGCCTTTATATCCCGTCAGAGTGAACTAATGTGAAAATGTATGTAGTTTTGTAACGGTTATGTCAGCCATCTTGGATTTTCTTATCTGGCTCAGGGTGTATGCGATTTGATATTCGATATTTGTCTTTATTATTATTGTATGTGTGTCTCAACTCCAAATATTACAATAAAGAGACTACAACTGCCAAAATAGATCATTACCTTTTTTTCTTAAACAGGGCTTTTTGTCGTGAGTATTTCGAGTTGAAGAAAAAATATGTTTTAATTGATCGTGGAGAGTTGAATTTGGATCACCACGCATTCTTTAGACATCTTTGAAGGAGCAATTCCATCACCTTGCAGATTATACGCAACATCAGCTAATATCTATAACAGAAAGTATTTGAGAGCCACTAATATATAATTGAACTACACCCCCATAAATTTAGGTGCAAAAATGGTCCCAAGAGGAATAGCAGTGGTGCTAATAAATGAGATGATAACACATATATGGCAGAGTATGACACAGCTAACAAATATTTAGCAAAGAGTATGACAATGCTATCACATATTTTCCAATACTAGGGATCCTATCGCGTGAGGGCATTACGAAACATATATATGAAATATGTACATATGTTTATGCGGGTCGCACGGCGAAATGTTTCCACCTATGAATTCTGTCTCTTGTTACCGGCTCACACACAAACACCGACTGTTACCAATTGTTGTGACATAAAGTTTCATGGGGGCTATGGGAAGCCAGCTCTTTAGCTACATAGAGGTCTCCCAGTTGGAACATTTGAATAATTACTAATGTATATAATTTAAATTGTAAATATATGTATGTATATATGTAAGCCAATTTAGTAATTGTATCAAAAGAGTCGTTTATGTATAAAAATAAATCACCCACTCCACGACATGCTGAAAGTCCTGTCACTTGGCCCAGATCACCCACTCCACCACACCATGCATGAGAGTCCTGTCGTTTGGTCCAGATCACCCACTCCACCACAGGCTGCATGAGAGTCCTGTCGTTTGGTCCAGATCACCCACTCCACCACACACTGAAAGTCCTGTCAACCAGTCCACCACACGCTGATGATTATGGTGTGAACAAATTGGATGGAAAGGAGCTACTCGGTGAGATTAGGAAGATCTAAAAACCATGTATATATTTTGCTGGTCTTGTCCAATGATCTAAAAGAAAACTAGACCGAGCAGTCAGTGATGTTTGAATGAGCCGCCATGACCAAACAGCACTGACTTCGGGTAGAGGCAAAAAGCAACGTTGAAGCGGCTGCGCTTCGAGTTTTGAACCTATGAATACTGACATTTATTGTGATGCGTTCCGTGTCTGAGAACGTTATGATAATGATTAATCAGTCATGCACATTTCGATCAGCACACACACAATACTTACAAATGTTAGACAAAAAGTACAGACAAATAGATGATGTAAATTTTGTCTTTTTTTCTGGATGATAAATGTATTACAGACACTGGCATCATCATGATCATGTCAATGGTACGGGGCGAATCCAAAGGTACATTTAACTGTTTCAGGGGAATGTTAGTTTGAAAAATTCGCTTGAGGAATTGAGCGCGACTTGTGAATTGTTTTTGATAATCGTATTTCATTATAATTTGTGTGTGCAGACAATCTGTATTATTCCTATCCTATTATATTTTCATGAAATATGTAAATGTCGTTTTATGTAAATCCGTAGATCTAGTTTAGTTGGCATCAAACGTCAGCGGTGGGCCGGAGGTTGCCGAACAGGCTAAATATAATAGTTAAGCTTAATTTCTTGCCAAAAAATCCCGCTTTAACAGCTATTTTGTGTTCCTTATACTTACCGATGAAATTATATCTCGTTTGTATTACTTCTACGCCCACGGTTTATGCAACCATCGACACAATAATAATTCACTACATTTATAAACCTGATTTTGCAGACTGCGTTCCCTTTTTCCTCGACCGGAAGTTGGGACCTGTTTGCCATCAAATCGGCGCCGTGTTCGGTCTAGTTTTCTTTTAGGTCAATGGTCTTGTCTATCTATGGTTGTTTTTGATTTGGTAGTAAATCATATTTTAACTATTTGAGAATAAATTGTATTTTAACTAGTTTGTATTAAATAAAGAGTGATTAAACTAACTGACAGGCGATAGTTCTAGAAGACGAATATATAATGGGTGTGACGAGATTAAAAAAATCGAGGACGAACAGTGCAGTTTCCGTGTCTGAGAACGTTATGATAATGATTAATCAGTCATACACATTTCGATCAGCACACACACAATACTTACAAATGTTAGACAAAAAGTACAGACAAATAGATGATGTAAATTTTGTCCTTTTTTCTGGATGATAAATGTATTACAGACACTGGCATCATCATGATCATGTCAATGGTACGGGGCGAATCCAAAGGTACATTTAACTGTTTCAGGGGAATGTTAGTTTGAAAAATTCGCTTGAGGAATTGAGCGCGACTTGTGAATTGTTTTTGATAATCGTATTTCTTTTTGATAATCATTATGGTAAGAAAATATTTCATTAAACTGTCAGTAAATGATACTATCATATTATTGAATTAAAAACGGGGTGTTAAAGGGTGTGTCATACAATGATTCAGTCACTGACTGTAAAGTAGCTACTCCTACCTACAGACTGGTAGTGCCAGTGGTACTAGATCTAATGGTAGATTGAGATTCTAGACCTAGATCTATAATAATCATATAATGATAATCATAATGCATGTTTATATAGCGCCAGAACCAGGTAAGTATTATTATCCCTGACTCAGACCTGTTTCCACCCAGCACTATCTCAACTCACAAAGGAGCATACAACGCATGCTGCCATTTATAGGCGCAAAGCATTACTCAAACACATACTGTGACATAGCCCTCGCGTCCTGTCAGGTACTCATTTTTTTATGGATGAGTGAACCAGTCGCCACATGACAACATTGCAGTTCACAGAGCCTCGAACCTGCGACCCTTCAGCTACGAGTCCTACGCTTTAACTAACTGCGCTACCACGGCTCAACAGTGACAATCAGTCGATCACACTTCACTTGTCTTCTCAGTAGAGTCAGTCACTCTATGTCAAATGTGAGAGTTACAGTGATCAGATTCGGCAAGTGTACTCCACTGATGCCATCATGCCGAGGTAAAGTACTGACAGTGACACCAAACATAGAGTCTATGATAAACAGCTAACAATAATAGTCTATCAATAGTATCATAGACTATTATTGTTATCTTACAAAATGTTGATAAACATATACTGTTAGATAGCGTCATGACGAGTCAAGAATTTTAAAATCGATTAATCGAAGTCATAAAACTTAAATCGCATCCGAATAATCGGCACAAATATCACAAGTAAATTTTCTGTGTTGATTCTCGAGTGAACAACCCTAGTTATGTAATATTAGCGCTTATTGGTTTTTTAAAAAGTGTGTGTGTGTATATATATATATATATATATATATATGGATCAAATTCAAAGGCAACTCGCATGCATATTTTCAACACAAGAAAATTGCTGATGTATGTAGAACACAACAAATGCATAAGATCGCTCAAACATATTTATTGATATTAATAATTGTTTGGGACATATTTTGAGCTTGCCAGCTTCGTACAGATATCAGCCACTGATATGATTTTAGCCATATACACGACCCCAATCTAAAAGATGTGTACACCAATTGTCAAGGCCAATACACCAGTACATTAGCACTGATTAGATCTGGTGCAGAAACCAACTCGGTAATCACAGCACAGTTTACATCTTAGAACCTATGAGCTACATTTGTTGGAGATCTGGGAAAGTCATACTATTTTGTTATCCTTCATTGCAATTTAAAAACACCACAGTTAGGAAAAGAATAACAACCAATAATAGTTAGATATGATAATTTTCCCAAAGATTTAAAATAAAATCTTGATTTGATCTGTTGTCTTGATTTAACCACTTATTAAAACCTTAATGATGTACTTTAAAAAAATATTTTATTTAATTCATCCTCCATAAATGGAGAAAAATAGCAGTATAGTAAATACATTAAAACATATAATGTAATATCACATGGGACATAAGATATTTTTAAACAGATATACAATAATATGGCATATGATAGAATGTTCATTACAACAGATATATAGTGATATGACATAGGATACAATAAACATAATACATGTACAGTCAGGGTTGGCAGGCTTCTCCCCATCACTGTAATTACCCAGCCCAGGGGAGAAACTAAATTTGGGGAAAATTGCCATGAAAATACCCAATTAATAGAGACTTCAACAGTTTGAAACCAATATACATAAGCACAAGTTATTTAATTATAAATATTGTCCACATGCCACATACTTATTTAAGGTGTATGTCAATAATTCATCACGTTTAAGATTGTGAGATAAAAGATTGAGATTATTTATTTCTGGTATCTGTGCAGTGATATACATTATAATGCTGAATAAATTTGATTTTATAATGACTGCTTTGTTATGCAAGACAACATAACACTATCAAATACCCAATCAACTACAAGGAGGGTGATGGTGTGTCCAGTCATGCTTGAATACTAAAGACAACACCATGTAGTCTGTAGTAATAACTATATGTATGTATCACTGTGAATAGATGCTGCTGTGTAATAACACTCACCCACTGCTGGATATTAAATATGCCACAGTGGGTGAGTGGTGTATGATTATTATTACACCATAGCATAGGGAAATATCTGCACCGCTTAATTATAATATGGTAGATAGACTTTATATTGACTAGATTACTGTGACACTGATGGGGATTATTAATCTCAGCAGATTAGTTAGTTATTCTTGAGCAGATATGTTGGCTGATCATCAGTAGTATAAATTAGCATGGCTATTGATAATGTGATCATTTGCATATAGTCTTTTGATGTACACTTATGACATACAAATTTATACTTTGTAAATGTTTAATATTGTGGCTGGACAAATTGCTCTATCTTGCAGGTTTGTAGTTTTGTTTTGCACTTTACCACATAACATTCAACATATTCAAGGGAATCAAACAGTGAGATTACGTCTGGAAGCACTTTGTTGTTTTTATTAAATATTATTAAACAGATGAAAACATAAATAATTTAATTGTATCCCTGTACAAATGTACTTGATGATACCATGGCTTACACATGGTTATGTTTTGCACCGTAAAATAAATACATCTGGAAGTTTCTCCCTGGTTTTTGCCATTTCTCCCCACTTTCTGCCATTTCTCCCCGGCAGAAAGGTATTTCTCCCCTGCCATGGGAAAGCCAACCCTGTGTACAGCAATATTAAAAGGCATGTGTAAATAATTTGACTAGCATGTACTCGCAACACCAGGGTTTATTAAAATGTTTACTGAATCACAGCATACATAAAGAATCGACTATACCATTGTTGAAAACATAATCAAGTCTATCACATACATTGTGAAATAAAACATCAGTTGGAGAATCCAATTTTTGAAACCCTATCAACAACTGTACATTTATAAAAATCATTATCTGGCAATCAACAAGTAACAATTACATTCACATCTGATTATTAAAATTATTAATAAATTGGAAATAATACAAGTTAGGTAATTAAGTTATTTGTTCATTCAAATGTAGTTCATAGTTAATTGTTCAGTGATTAGTAATAACTAATGTTAGGTAGTAAGAAAGAGACCTGTAATAGCAAATGCATGCATTGAAATAATGGTGGCAAATATCTGTTAATAGAAACAGCCTATAGTAAGGTACAAACTTACTCTAATTGTTTGTTTTATATATATGTAACTGCCTCTATGGTCTAGTGGGTAAGAGTGTGGGACTTTCTTACTCATGGTCATGCTGTGCTGGAAGTTGGAGGTTCGAATCCTATCAGTGGCACTATATTAGGAGGAGTTTTTCATCCAACCAGGCAACTGGCAAGGTTTTCTCAGCCGAATATGCCATCTATTGTAAATTCTAAATTTATTTAGAATTACTCCCCATGGTGAAGCAGTAAATTACACACCATATGTGTCTCCCTCATTTGAGATAGCTAAGCCACGTAAAATAACTGCCATTTTGGCCATTATTATTATTATATATTTCTGTTACTAAGTCTTCAGTCTGTAATGGTCATAATAGGTAATTTCTAGTATATAAGCCTATTTGTTATCTTTAAGTAATATAGTTGATGTACAGTGATAATGGTTAGTCCATTGGCAGTATACAAGCCTGATAATTGAAATGTTGTGTGTTCAAGTCACCATAAGCGCAGAACATTTTTGTTTATTTTCTTCCCTAATAAATAAATTTTTCTATTTAATTTAAGTTAATTAGTTAATCTACATCTGTCTGGATTGTTGTTGACTGCACATTGGCATAGAAGCTGTCAATAAAGAATTTCCAAACAGACAGTTATGGAATATAACTTGGCATATGCTACATGAGATCAACACAAACATTCACCATTACATTATTATTAGATGGATACGGTTGTGTCTAAAAAGAAAACATTTCTTCCCATGATATTTGACATCATCTTAACTCAACCAATTACCACTCAAATTGAAAATAAGTCTTTGACTTGCCCACATAGTGATGTTAGCCACAACAACTCAGTTATCCTTGTTTACACTTGGCTTAATGCTTGACCCTTTCTGACGTAGTTCATGTGTCAGCATAATGCCTGGATGGAAGATATGCCAATTGCTCAGTGGTTTTAAGGGTGTTTTTAAGAACATGGGAACAGAATGGCTCCAAATCTTAACTTGGGATTCACACACCTTACACAAAAACTTTATAAATTATTACTAAACCCAAAGTTAACATCCTAATTTTAACATTTCCCGTCATACCATTCATTTCCTTTGTCCCATTAACTGCGCAGTGTTTGGCCCTTTTCAGAAGGCGTATGTTCCGATTACACAGCTGCTGATTCAATGCATCCAATAAAGAAATCATTTGTATGCTCTTTACTGAAGTAAATGTTCATCAAATCACTTATGTGCACAAGTATTGTTACTGGATTTGAATTCACAGGATTTACACCTTGGAACCCAACTTCAATTCCATAAAATGTGTTTAATCCCTGTGAAGCTACGACTGTGATGACAATAAGAAATACTAGTGATCATCCTCTTTCGTGGATCATCAAGAAAGCAAATAAATCATCATCTGAAGAATGAAGCATCTCTGGTGATTTCTTAGTATCAGTTTCAGCTGTTTTAACAATTATAGCCAATGAGACAGCAACAGTACATGTTTCTGCCATTGCAACAACATTGGCAACATTTGAGATAGCAAATTCCAGTGATATACATTTATCTCTTGAGTCAATTGCATCGGCTGTTTCTGATGATGAACCGACAGTTCTTGAAGGTGGTATAGCAATATGTAAATTAGCATCAGCTCCGGTTGGTCCAAGCGACTTTCCGTCTCCAGAGGTTCCCTTGAGATGGTATTCCCTGATGGCACCTCCCAGTTTACAGAGTCAGAACTAGTCAACAATGTAGAAGTCACTGGTTTGATCCAAAACATTGTCAAAATGTTTTGTATCTTTTGAAAACTATCACTAAAAGCAATTCTCTATTTATTCAAGACACTCATACTACAGTTAAACCTAATATTATTAACATGAACTGAACAGGCTTGCATCACAGTTGGTTGAAAACAAGTTGTTCTTGCTTCTTTTATGTGTGTTTTTTAACTGGCACCTTTTTAGTTAGTTGATGCAAAACATGCAATTGTATAGATGTGCCATATGTAGAATTAATTATGGTATATATACTGAGTAAACTTAAAACGTAAATTAGGAATGATACAGATGATCTGTATGATTAAGAATAAGTCTTATGCGCATCCAACTAGAATTGTTACTTGGATTGAAAAACCACTATTAAGAACTCCTGGTGGTGGGGTAGAGGTTTCTGATAGTGAAGTTGATGTAAACAAATGTTAATAAGAATTTCATATTTGTATTACCGGGAGTTATGTATATATTATTATTATTTAATTAACGCAGTGTATTTTTGAGCCAGTTACCTATCAAAAGTGCTATAATAATATATTTAATTGCATGATTATTTAAAAGTAGTGGAGTACTAACTTTAATCGTTCTCCCTGCAAACTATTTCTTGAATCAGAATGAATTATCATACAAAATTCAAATTCCGTTTTTAGTTTTGTGCTTATAAGTAAATAATTAAATTATATGTGATTAAATTATTGGTATTCTGAACTAATATACTTTCTTTTTGATCAGATAGCAATTGTATGAATTATGACCCCAACTGAATAAAAAAGGAATTTCCTAATTTTTATTATTTTATTAAAATATTCCTAGAGAATGTTATATGGATCAATAGATAATAAAAGTCATGATGAAAATGCTTTGTATATCATATTATGATGAGTATTACATAATTATATAACTACCGGTAAATGGCTAATTGGACTTTTCATTTGACAGTTATAAAGTTCTATCAAAGGCCTTTCATCTTAAACAAATTCAGTTATTGTAGCCTGGTATTAAATGAGTTATGATCAAATTAGCCAAAAGGTTTTCCATTTTGGATCACAGATTTTTCTATCTCCCAGCTAAGCTATTTGGGGGTAATTTCAGGTCTAGAAAGTGCCATAACCCTTTTCCATACATGTATTACAGTTTTACTTTCTATGGCATTTTAATGCTTGTTCCAAGCCCTTTCCAGCAATATCATTCACAATTTTAAAAATTGAATGATTACATACCTATAATAGGTATGACTTATCCTATGTGGGTGACATTTATACCACATTGAATATGGCTTAAATATGGGTATATATAATAACCAGAGGTAGAAGTGTTCTGCAGGAGTAAGATGAGCTAAAAATAACAGGCAAACATATACCAGTATACATACACACCTGTGACTCAGCAGATATGACACTTGGGCAACTCAGCCACCACAAAGCCCTAAATCATGTGTATGTGTAATAATACTATATATATATATTTATTTATATATACACACACACACACAGTATAGAATTGGGATATATAGAAGGAGGGCACTGAGATTAGAATTGTGCTTTCAGGGGAGTGGGATAAAGGGCCCATCCTATTTGCCCTTGGTAAAAGCATAGACAGTTGAACATCACACATATATATCAGGTAGAAGTGATATTTTGTGGGTCTTGTTACCTGTAGGAACAGTGTAAAATTTATAAATAAGATTTAAATAAAAAGCTTAATTACAATTATTGATGAGTAATGTAGATAAGATCTGTTAACCATTTTAATTTCAGTCCAAAAAACGAGGTTTGAGTGTCGAGGAGAAGAGGAGGAGAATGATGGAATTCTTTTTTGAGAAAGTAATGTATTATGAGACATTTTCACATTTGCTGTTATGCTTCTGCATTTCTGATTTTAAAATATCATCTTGTACAAACACATCTAACTTTACAAATAATAACATGACCAGCTTTCTGTACCATATATGACTTTTCTCTAACATAAAATATGTCATTTTGCAGAAAGATTTCTTCCAGTTGAAAGAGTTGGAGAAACTCTGCCAGAAAGAGAAAGGAATCACATCCATGTCTGTTAAGGATATTCTTACCAGTTTAGTGGATGATGACATGGTTGATACAGAAAAGATTGGTACCAGTGTATACTTCTGGGCATTTCCAAGTAAAGCATCACAAAATGTAAATTCCATTTCTATCATCATCTGTTTACTGCATATGGATTAAGATCAGGATCTCTAGATAAGCCCCTTGGAATAATCACTAAATAGGCTTTTTACTTGGATATAGACTTTTTGCTCTACCTGCAGTTTGTTCTGCATTTGTAGCGTAAAAGAAAGATTCAGGAATTGGAGTCAAAGCTGCAACATACTGAAGCCAAAAGGAAAACTATGGAAGAGGAAATCATTAAAGCTCGAATGGGCAAAGAAGATTCAGTAAGTTTAGCTTGTTAGCCACTATTCATCTTGGTTTGTTGCTAAAAACAGTAATGATATCTGAAAATAATAAAGATTCACAAGCTTATATAAATAGAATTTGGAATATTGTCCTTTTGATGTGTAAGTTTAATTATCTACTTATATATGAAGGTGTGTGCTTCAATGGCACTGCAGTTAGAGTGTTGCACTGCAAATATCGGGTTGTAAGTTCCAAATCAACTCCTACCGGTACCTGTGTTTGTGGGATGTTTCCATAGCAAGTCACCTCTTGGTTTGAGTTGTGACTAGTTCAGAGGCTAAATAAGTTACTCTCTCTATCTTTTAATACAATGGAGAGAAGCATTACTTTTATTTATTCAACAAATACAGAACGTTTTATTTCTGTTGTTAGGGACATCAAATAAGACAGGTCTAGGTATTGGGATCAGAATTGTTTTTAGCTTCAACAAAATTACAGGTAATAATCAACATCATTGAAACTTGTACCGAGACAAATTTGGTTTACACACAGCTCAGATACTTTGATCCTTTTAAGAACATAGATCACAGTGTATGTCCTTCCATTATTTTCTGGATTGATATTTCCTTCTAAATGAGGATTGACTACAGATCTGATAATTTGTTGTGCAAAACAGTGTTGGTGAACAGTTAGTTACTCTCTGAATGATGTTATTGCCAGACTCAGATCTACCTATTTTTAAGCAAGATGCATATTTGTTACACTTTATGACAATACTAATTTATTTGAAGCACCACCATAATATAATGACAGTATAACACAGTTATTGCTGAGTCCTGGGTATGTACAGTGTTCCCAGAGTTATTGAAAATCCTGGAAAGTCATGGAAAATATAAAAAAATAAAAAGTCAGGGAAAATGGTCAGAATCATAAAATGGCAAACTATTGATTCCATTTTAAAGAATATTTCCATAAAACGTTGCTATATTAATTATCCAGTTTATATATTATATTTTGGATAAATGTTCTGATTTCTTCTTTTCTATATATTTGTCCAGCGCATTTGTAAGCTTCTTCAAGCATGTTTAATCTGTATACAAAACCGGGAGACTGAGAGAGAATTCTGTTGCATGCATCCAGAGTTACACAATAGAACCATTGCATGATGACTCAAATTTATCCAAAACCCAAAACAAACCAGGCATACTTTGCATTGTGGGATTTATAGGGGGTCCGCTGAGCGATAATACTGTGATAATCCCGCCATTTTAACCTTAAGCGTCAATGTTCTGGATCTGTTATAATCATACCAAAAACCTTTCCCTGGAATAATTTCTTGGCTCAAAACATTATATGTAACGTAACACATAAAAAGACACTGCCATCTCCACTGAATTAAAGGGGGGGGGGAATTACAAATCCCCAGAGGATGTAATAGACTTTGGCAGTGACGTCCCTGAGTGATGGTTGTCAGCTCCAACTTTCTCTACTGTTCCCCTGTGAGTAGTAGTGGAGGAGATATGAACAGCCACTCAATAAAAGAGACCATGCGTTGGAAATAAATGCTCACATTTTCATGTTATCCTTGTTTGAAGATGTATGATCACGAAACAAAAAATATCAATCAATCAACCAAAAGGATAACTAGAGTAGACCTGTTCAATGTTGTGATCACCATTAAATGATGATTATGTTTCTGTCATGATATTTTGACCTAATCCACTAAATATTCATTACTATGCCATGCTTCCTCATTGGATGATGAATGCAACATGTTGTTTAAATTGGCACATCCTTTCTCTTGCATGTTTTCCCAAGACACATAAACAAAAGTGAATAGAAAGGTATGTAAATGATCCAATAGTTGATCACCATATCACTTGTAATGTCTCAGATAGCCTTGGTATCACATTCCATTAATATGCTGCAATATTGCGTAAATATTCTGAATAGGGTTATCCGATTTTCAGCATCAACCTATAAATACTGGGTATATGGCAATCTCCAGTTGTCATAAAACAAATATTAAGGATCTCAGTGCAATTACTTATTAGTATTTAGTATACATGCATATCCTGATTTGATGCATATATCCATAGCAAGCTTTGATGTGAGATGTATAGCCAATGCTCCATTCCTATATCAAAGCCAGTGTCAAATCACATGCATCTAATCCCAATTATCTGTTGTCCACATTGAAATATGTAGACTACATACATATTATTTTGTCTGTAGATATGTTTTTGGTACTCAACCATATATGATATAGACACTACAGTCCTGAAGCTCCACGACAGGTCCAAAACCAACAGATGACAATGTACATGGGTGGTAAGACATATGGTATACCTAAAACCATGATCCTAGATAAGGTAACCAGTCATGTTCATATTGTTTGTAGTTCAGATCCTGATCCTATATTGTCATAGAATGAGGAAAAGCCTCTTGTAAAATGGGCATTGAATATGTGTTCAGTGGATTATCCAGTCACTAGAAAGGTTATTCTAGATAAACTGGAGAAGAGCACAACATTCAGAGACAACATCTCTGGGAAGGTATGGATCTATGGGCTTCTTAAAATACAACCAGAATTGTCAGATAGACGTTCATGGCACTATGCAAAGAATGGGAAGTTGCAACAGAACAGAAGATTATTGATTGGTTTGATGTCCTGAATCTGGTTGCTCTCTTGCAAAGTTTGAAGAACATGTACTAGCTCCTTGAGGAGCTAGCCATATAAGCCATGTGTTCAGTTCTAACAGAGAATAAATAACTATATTGGCCTGCACTGGTGATGTTTTAGCACCCATGATGATTTATCCAGGGAAATGATTCCACTATGATCCATTAGAAGGCTTCTTAGAAGGCTTCTTAGAGACGTGTATATTGGTATCTAAGATAATGGTTGGATGGGCATTGATATGTTGTGTATGTGGTTGAAAGATCATTTCCTGCCACATGTTACCAAGAAAAACACACACAGACCAGTTCTTCTACTGATGGATGGACACTCAACACACTGTAGTCTGAGGTCAGGAGAGCTATGTCCAGAGGAGAAAGAAATCCTGCACACACTTCCCCATGCATCACATATTCTATAACCCTGTGATAAAGGTTTCTTTGGTCAACTAAGGTTGGGGCGGGGGAAACTGGGATCAGAAGGTTCCAGTTTTAGTACTCAAGTGAAACAGTGACCAAGAAAACATTTGCTACTGTTTTGAAGGTTGGAAAATCAGCCGTGAGTTCATTCTTTGAAACTGATCTTTTCCCATTTAACTCATCATGGTTAGACATTAGCAAAACCATATCATCAACCATCTGCACAGCTATGGAAGAAGCTCCTGTCGGTGATAATTTGAATAAAAAGCCAAGAGCATAAAATTTAAGCCATCCAGAAAATACCACTCCTAGACCTAGTGGGGCAGATTTGTTTAGAATATCAGAAGGATTGTGAATTCTGTGATAAAAGCACCAAATTTGGTACAAACATTGGTACAAAGCTTAATATGTAATAAAACAATTTAGATATAATGCCAAGCTCAATTTTGTCCCTGACGGCAACATATGGCAAAATCCAAGATGGCCGCCATCGGATTCCGGAATATTTTTTAAATGCTGTATCTTTGTGAATATATGTCATTTTAATTTTTTTATTTGTCAACATTCCGGTATATTATACTATAGTAGCTAAAAGGATGAACACAACGCCTGCATATGTACATATAAGTTAGACATCGTTCCAATATTTCAGTGTGATTTGAATGTTTGTTTGCGCTTCGGTTTTTATGGGGTATTCTGCTTGAGATCTAGACTAGTTGATGGTTTGCCAACATTTAATTTCGGTATACACTTGGCTCCTTCACTTGTTCAAATGGCCACATTATTAACAAACACACATCCCTGGAAAACACGACAAGGGAAAGAAAAAACGCTGAAATTCCCGCTGACGGATCTTAGCGTGTACAACTTTTGTCTTCTCTCGTAAGACTTATTTACATATTCAGATAAACTGTAGAACATTGGTCATTCGGGAAGGCGCGAATTTCAATTGTGACTTTGCCAGGTTATGCCAATTTGATTCATAACCGGGAGGCATGTGTCCTAGGGTTGGGTGTAGGACAGTTGCTCACCCGGACACTTGCTCACCAAGCAAATGAAAAAATGGAATTTCTAAATTAGAAATCATTAAATCTTTTTGGTGAGCAAGTGTCCACTTTTTCATTTGCTTTGTGAACAAGTGTCCAAGTGAGCAACTGTCCGGTGAGCAACTGTTCGTACTCCCTAGATTTGACGGAGTATCGCTGGTGAAGTTATTTGTGTGTTTGTTCTTTGATATATCACAAGTTAATAAACAAATCGTGAGCTTCGTTATTTGTCGGGGGTATCGGATTTATAATAGCCTGTATAGCTCTCTATTGGTTTTTATCGTTTTTCCATTAAAATGGACACTAGACCCACAGGTCGAGCAGTGTGGCACTGATACTAGACCGGGCCTTAAAACACTAGTTCCAGTCGAGCGGTAGAGCATTAATGTCGCACACTGCCATTCTGAAAACCTCCAAAGACTTCAGACGAGAAAGGTGAATCCGTAAATCCTGTTTTGTCGTTTAGATTATTGTACGTGGATAAGTGGTCATTGTAAACAACTCGGAGGGCGCTCCTGAATCCTTTCCAGTTTGAATCGTGTTAAATGTGTTCGTGTGATGTCGATCGTCCAGATGACGACGTTGTAATAGGCCTTACAAGGTCGAAAACTGCCGAAATACTCTTACCTACCTAGTAGTTGTAGACAAAATTCTACTGTCGGTATTGCCATCTGAGAATAGGTCTTAAAATGCTACCACCTGGTGAATGTTTTAGTCCTTTGGTTATCAGGCTAGATCTATCTGATGGCTCAAATCGGTAATGTTTACTAATGTGCCAGTGATCTGTACCATATTTATTCCATATTATAATCGTATTTCCACACACGTGTATGAGTGAGTGAGTGAGTGAGATCGGATCAGAAAGTAACTTTCTTCATTTCATAAACTGAAATGTAGGTATTCGCAGATATGTTCCATTGGTGGTGATTGGTGTTTTAAAGACACATTTGTGCACATGGTAGGCTAAATGGGCCGAGCGACCTCCAAACGTAATGAATCGAAGACAAAGATGAAACACGCTTCATATATGATCATTCGAACACGGGTGGTATAGATGTGTGATCCAAAACGCTACCGTTAGACCACGGAGGCGCCCTTAATATGTTCCATTGAAGTACATTAACTGTTAACTGAACGGCTGCGTCTCTTCGGATAGTAAAAATGACTAATGCTAGTATTTATTTTCTAAACAGACTATAAAACATAATTTTTGGTGGCATTCTATTGCAATTATTAAATTATAATTTTGTTTCTTTAGTTTCTTGAAACAGCTCGTGGTTCGCGGTCCAACAGTTTGGTAACGCTATACTGGATCTTTACTAGTTCCTTGATCTTTCGCCAGGCGGCACCACTCTACCTTATGCCCATTTGAAGGAAATGCTTTCTAATTTTTACAATACCCTTTATTACTTGTATCCCATAGCTTGTTATGCGGAAATTCCAGTCCTGATGAATACAACGAATATTAGTGTAAAAATTTGATAATTTGGCGCAAACGATGGTGTGACTTTGTAATTAGGTTATAGTTAACAGGCGAATTACCAAATTGAATTTCTCCTAAAATATATAGAAGACTAACAGCTTATGGATACATTATATGGACGTATGTCAACAGAATATTATACTAATTACGGCTAATACTTCTGTTAATCGTTTATTAAAAGAGAAGAAATATTCTAATCTAAAATTAAAACAGAATAATCACTGAATTTTCGAAATTTAGGAGGGTTATTAAGTTTTAGTATGGCTCATTTTTGTGGCTTTAAATGATTTCAACTAGTTTATTGGTTTCTTGTTGGTCACGACTTCACATTTTAATTTTTTTTAAATAGAAATTGTGATTTGCTAAATTCAAATTGGATGTGAATTAACCTAGTTCTTATATATGTAATGTATTCTTTACTAACTAAGATTAATTAATGTTATCACTCTTGCATAGCGGTAGTAATTATTTTTAATCTGTTTATAATATCTATCCAAGTGCCACTGTCATTATTACCGTCACTTTGTATCTACATGTAATAGGATATGTGCAACTTTTTCGTTCGATTCAACTATTTGTAAATCACAGGAGTAAATTACACCACAAACTCGTACTGATCAGGCATGGCCCATCCTTTACGTAGGTCAAAGTGGGTCAACCACCCTGGGTCCTGAACTAGATCCAGCTACTTGGTTAGTCTAATAATAAAGCAGCATTAACGTGTACGAGTGGGTCAGCTGTCCAGGAGCCCTCACCTTCCAGTAAGATGATCCTAATTATTATAATAATATTTGTGTTACGTGATGGTCAATGATGCATGAGGGTGATTATTCTACCATTCTCATGTTTTTAAAATATGGTTATCACGAAGTATTCCAGAACTGCTATTTTCCCATGATGTGCTTCAAATATAATTTATCTCCATTCTAGTTTATACAGTAGTAACACTTCATATGAATTAATATTAATTTGATATACTTGAAATTATCTGAAAATATCGTTATACTTGCTTTTGACGTCTAACTATTTGTCATTCATAAATCATTCTCTTTTCATTGACTATTAGAGATGCCCCCGACAACGCAGTGGTTATAGCACTGAGCTACAAACATCCAGGCCGTAGGATCGAATCCAACTCGTACTTGTGTTTGTGGGATGTTTTCCCAGGAAGTCGCAAATCGGCCATAAGTCCAAGGTGTGACAAGCGCCTAAGTTAAACAATTAACCACGCTTTTATTAGTATTTGTCCTTTATATGTCCTTGGTAAAGATAACTCATTAACAGCCAGACAGATAATCCACGTGACCGACTGTCAGTCCCGTATCTATAAAGACAACAAAAACTATTTACGATATGATAACCGGAAGTCTTTATTTGTTAGGATGTCGCGGGTCCTTTTGGTTTAAATAGCTAGCGCCATATTTACGGCAGTGTGAAGACCATAATTCACACCGGCATAATTCTCTTTTGTCTTAAACAAAAATTTATGAACAAGTAGAAATATTAAAATATGCCTATAGCGACTTTCTATGAGTTAGCTAATTGTCGTACGTCGTTAATGACGACAGGCATGGTAAAATGGTACGTGAAAAGAGAGGTTACATTGATTATACTTTCTGTGTGTGGGGGGGGGGGAACACGACCAACAACAAGGTTTCCCTGGGAGGGCGGAGTGTCTCAGAACCCCTATAATTAGATTAACAAAGTTTAGGTAAAAGGGCTTCAGAATGCTCTCCCAGATTTCCCGTATACCCCAATAGGACGCGGTCCTATACAAGACTCTTACGGACAAGTGTAATTCTGATTCAGGAATCCACGAGCCAACGCCAAAGACTTAGTACACATATTGCCGTATTTTAGTCGACTTCTAACCATAATAACAGCTAAATTTGGTGCCCAAGCATAAAGAATTTGGCAAAATGGTGCTATTTATTGTTACTTGTTATTTTCAAATAATTAGAGTCCTTGTCCCCCTCTCTTGATTTGGTGTCCTTTTGTCCATTGATACCCGTATTTATGAACGCACACGCACACATGTATGTGATTTACACTAGTGCAGTTTGTTAGTTAAAAATATTGGCAGAGACTCACAAATTGTGATTAAACCACCTCAATAATTAATTAGGTATCGATTCAAGATTTTCGACTTTTATACCAAAAAAATGGATTATCTAAGCAGGTTTTTTTTCTCAACACCTACTAATGTATGCGTTTAGGGAGCTCTACTCACAGATAAATGTCCCAGATTTCACGTGATATTGGTCATTGCTCGATCCGCATCTGAGATTTCTAGCTTCAGCATTCAGGTCGAACGGGTCCAGGTAAAACATTTTAAGGGTTGGACACTTCATTGTGTATGTGATTTTGTTCACACGGCAATACTACTCATTTCCCAAAAGAAAGAAAGAGAAAGAAAGATATATCGGACACCATCAACATATTTACAACATCAGGATAATTTCCACGTGTTGAAATCCCTTTCGTCTCTGAGATTGGGACATAAGTCTATTTGGAGACACTTTAGTCCATTTTCAATTGATATATGTCCAAAGGAATTTCAGGCAGCGTATAGTGACGTCATAAAGTTGCCAGTTAATGGTATCTTTATTCCGTAAATTTGAAGAAGAAAATAATGTTGATGTTCCAGGAATCGCGTACTGAAGTGTTATCTCAGCTCGCCAAGAAAGAAGCGGAAAAGAAAGCTCTTGAATGTGAACTGGAAAAATACAAAGAATGTGATCCCGATGTTATGGAGCAGATGAAAACCGAGCTTGTTATAGCTAAAGATGCAGCGAACAGATGGACAGGTAGGCAAGGAAGTGATTTATTATACTCATCATGTTACAACATGTAAAATATATTACCGTTAGTTATTTTGTACATTCTGTTTTGGCTCTGAAATTGTGCACTTCGTCTTATGTACAAAAATATCGCTAAATGTTTTAGGCAATCTGGTTAAAATGCATTGTATGATATAGGAACCGAATTGATGAAGTAATTTGTTTTCTCAGCTACAGATACAAGTTTAAATGGCCCCATTAGTGATTTAATAAATCTGTATAATTGTTCTTGTCATTTGGTAGTGGGGGCGCCTCCGTGGTCTAGCGATAGCGTGCTGGACCACAGATCACTACCACCCGTGTTTGAATCCCGGCGTGGGCATATCTGAAGGTTATTTCGTCTTTCACTTCGTCTCATTACCTTTGGAAGTCGCTCGGCCCATTTAGCCTACCTTGTGCACAAAAGTGGCCGTAAAACATCAATCATCATTATCATCGTGGGGTTAATATTCATGCTGGTATTAATAACGATTTAATGGCTTATGCATACTGTGTAATTTATTGTAATATTTCAGATAATATTTTTAGCACAAAGTCCTGGATAAAAAACAGATTTCACATCGAAGAATCTGCACTCAACAAACAATTTGAGATACCTGAAGACCTAGATTATATTTAGATATGTGTTAGATATTTAGATATGTGTTAGATATTTAGATATGTGTTAGATATTTAGATATGTGTTAGATATTTAGATATGCTCTACTTAACACTCTGCAGACACTTGTTGAGGAAACTACTTCCTAATATTCAATCCACGAATGTGCGAGATGCTTGTCTGTAAAATATTGATAATGAATTAGTTATTTGGCCGGTGATTTTTTTTCTTCAGAAAACGTATCGATATCAATTTGGCTTTTATTAATTTAAAGAGATTTACTACTGACTTGAATCGTAATAATCCTTCGAGTCTTATTTGGAAATGGATTTATTTATGCTACGCCAACTGTGCCGTAATTAATTAATCAAAATAAAATTATCTACGCGAAAGCTAAAACTAATACCTAGACTTTCATTAAACACGGATATATATATATATAATAAGAACAGGGGACTTGTTGTGCCCGCTTATCGTGGTCGATTGGTTTCGTTGTTTCAAATTTTATCATGTTAACAGTAAGTATAGTGAATTATACCAATATTTGATCCAACACGAAATAAAACTCCATTTTACCTTCCCATTTTAATATTATAGAGCTCCAGGTGTGAAATATATATTATAACACTGTAAAATGATATTATATTGTGATATAGGATGGCGGACTAGAAGATATTCTCGTGGGATAGTAAATTTTCCTTCATACCGGTCTTATTAGTTAGTTAAGTATATTTGATTGTTACATCTCTGTTTGTAATAACGTTGATTTTGTACAGCTGCAATTAATAAATCGAAGTGAAACTCCACTCATTGTTTGTTTGGTATATATTCAAAATAGCAGCTAAAATCGATATTTTCATAAAGTGTGTAGATTTAAGCATATTAATGTATTATATTTTTTATAATATTGTATAGGCTGTTAAAATTTTCACTCGATGAACACCATAGATTTCCCATTGAGAAGATTTGTGTCCGTAAAATAATCCTACATTGTAGTGGTATTGCATTTAGGACCTTGTTTTAATATTTAAAAAGGTTATAACATTAATCAAAATAAAAAGGACGTTTTCAAAATAAGACGATTCAATTAATAAAATACGAAGACTGCTCTGAAATCAGCATTAAAATAAAGCGATTTCAATCACTTACAGCACCATGGGATAAACTATTCTAAAAGACAGTAATAATTAGAAAATTATTTGTTAAAATTCTGGTATGATTATTGTCTGAATAATATTTCCAGCACTGATATACTATTTACCAGAAGATGGTAAGATCTGTTAAAATTTTACACGAATTTACTAAATGTGTGAAAACAAAGACAAAACCAGATGTGGCGTTGCAATTCTTTACTAAAAGTTCTACGGAAATCTGTAATTAAAATAATTGGAATGTTTACATTTTGCGTATTTTTGTGCAGTATATAAGTATATTTTAAATATTCAAATCGCATCTCTAATGAATTTAAATACAGCTATCTGTTGCGTGTGTTTTAATTATTATTTGTTTATCAAAACGTATATGAATTAATAACTGTTACATACAATCAAATTAATGAAGATTGTGTCAATAAAAGAGTATAAATAATTAAATAAAATAGGTAATTAATTCTACACAGCATCCTGCTTGTCTAATAATTAAACAAGTGTTGATTAAGACTTTTTATTACACGAAATAATTAAGGTATATAAACAGCCTTATGTACAACAAATGGTTTATTAATTAAGTGACATAAAAGGGGCATCATACAAACAGAATTATATTTTCAGACTTAATAGTGCATCTTCATACTATTGAGCAATCAGTACACTTTGATCTAAATTAGAGTTTGTAAAACGCAACATCCATTTTAGGGGCACTTTATTTTAATTAATATGCTTCAGACAGGGGAAGTAATTTTGGCGCGTCTCCATTCGGCCGTAAGATAAGGAAGAAATTCCGAGATCATCAGATAGCATTTTTAACGAACGCCGAGTACCATTCCTGTCTCTGACGAACAATGATAACAAATCCCCCCCCCCCCCGCCACTGACTCCAGGGATCGAACTCTGTATAACATTATTGTAAATATCTAAATCAATCAGTAGTTGGTTATAGTTATCACTTAGCTAGAGATGGTTCACGATGACATAAAAGAGTTCCTTCCACTCCTTTGATCGTTCATTCTCACATTGTATGATATATCATTGTCATGAAAATACACAATAAACGTCACAGACTATTATTTTATATTTGTCACGAGCAGCACTATCGGCCTTTTCCATCAGTCAATGGTTCAAACGACACACGTTTCATTTATCCAGTTCCATAGTGGTTGTCGTATGGTATGGCGCTCGTTCTTGCCGGAGCTAACCCGGATGTAGACAGACCGGAAGATGTCAAACCGGCCATGCGAGAGAGGTTGTCGGATAATCAGCATTACGACTGTACGGAGTAGGACGGCTTTTGTTCATTGGCATGTAGGTATCCATACCCGTGTAGCTGTAGGTGGCGTACGAGTTCAGAGCATCCGGATAGCCGCAGAACGACGCCTGATCAGAACAAGGAAGTCCGTGCATGGAATAAGCTCCGGGCAATTTCTGCGATGATCCAGGTGTCTCTGCTCCCGAGGTAGAGGGACATAACTCCATCCGTGGTCCTAGGCCATCTAATAGAATTATATATATATATATATATATATATGTGTGTGTGTCACATTAAAAACTTGTCTATTTCGTAAATGGTTAATCCTTTACTTAAAATACAAAATAGTCTAGAAATATATGACATTATATATAATCAATTAAACTAGAAAAATGTATCCTGTGTTTGTGTATGACGCACCTTTGTAGTTATAGATAATATAATAAAAATATAATATGTGATACCTTTGGGCCTTGGTTTTGTACTTAATCCAAGGAGCTGGAGTGAACTAGGACGATGATGACTTCTTGGTCTTTGAGCGGGATTTAAATGGCTTAGTACTTCAACAACACTGTCAATGTAGAATAATATGGAACTATTTCAGTTATAATGTATACAGAACCAGAACACAGGCGCGCGCACACACACGTATACTTATCATTTCATATTTCGATATTAATCATCTTGGCTGCGGAGTACTGTGAATCAGTAATAGAGTGATAGATAAGCTCGGTTCGAAACTTACTGCTTGCCATATTTTCATTTATAATTAATATGGCACATTTATGAAAGAGGAAAAAGTTATATATTCTTAACCATGATCAAAACATAATTAGAGCACCAATACTGGAATTGGATAACAACACTATTAATGTTTTGAAGTATTTCTACCTTGTCTGATTAGTGCCTATGTGTGTTACCAAGGACAAATTTTATGTTTTATCAACACCAGAATAATTTAAAAAATTGAAGAACCTTGAACAAAAATAATTTCTATCGTGCTGCCATATTATTCTCGAGTCGTTTTGGAGTACAGGTCAAGAGATCTGCTTACATGTTCACGTCACTTGTTTTTCTTTTCTGATATTTTGGAGTTGTTTAAACAAAATGCCCAGACAGGATCAACTGGTGACACATAACAGTGTCGTAAATAACCTACCCCAGAAGATTAGTGGTGCTGAAGCCAGGACGGAAGTAGCCCGACACTTTATTAACTGTCACAAAACTCGACTTGCTAACGGCCATCGAAATCAATGATATTTATCAGACGCCCGGCAATTTGCCACTAATAAAGATAATCTTGTCTGGCAGCCTCTACTAACCTGCCAGCGGTTCGGGATCGGCCTAATCGTCTTGTATACACCTGACATGGATAATTATAACTGAGAGCGTTGACGAACAACACAATGTCTCGTCTGTGTGTAGGACGAACAAGGCGCCGCCCGAAGAACTCGACATATATGATGGATGTACATACAATAATCGGGGGGGGGGGCTCCGGAGATTTATCGCTAATCCAACGCTCCGCCGCTTGAGTAAATCCAGACCACTCGCACCCGAGCGCGGCCAGAAGACAAATCCTTCCGGATCGCGAATGACCTTACGACGTCCCAGCGCGCTTTGATGCGGGGATTTTACGAGGAAAACGCTCCGACGTTCTGTAATGGATGATCTCCGGAGCTATTGTGATCGAAAAACCAAAAACATTTGCACACAGTTAGCTCCTGTTTTATTAGTTTGTGCGCTTTCTCTTTCGTTGGCATTTTGTTCGCATGTGTGACTGTGTGTGTGTGTGTTGTGGTGATTTTCTTCCCTTCTCGTCAGATGTTTTCAGAGCCGAGAGTGTTAGGGGCGGCTGGTGGGTTGAGATCAGGTGAGTCGATCGGCTGACGGAGTTAAAGCGAGTTTATAATTTCTTTCGCACCTCCTAATGCATTAGCGACATTAGCTGATTTGCCGCCAGGATAACGACCCGCTGACGGTACTTGGGCGGCCTCTCGGCTCTGAGGAAGAGCCCCGAAGGGCAACATCTTAGAACACGCGGCCATCGTAGATCAGCCAACAAAAAAAAGGTATCCCCCTTCGTTTATTAACCGATGACGGAGAACACTGGTCACCGGAACGGTAGCCAGACTCGGAGGTGCCGCAAACTCGATAAGATTCCGATCAACTTACCAGTCGTCGGGATCGCAATCCCGAAATCCCTTGGCGAACGGATTGCTGGCAATCTTCAGCTGAGTAATCTGCGAGGATAGAAAAATGGAGATAATGAACGGATGATGATGTCATCGAATTATCTCTTCATGTGAGGTTTGGATAACTACGGACAGATGCCGAGGAAGATCTTTTCGCGCCTCCGATGTCATTCTTCCCACTTTGATCTGCTTTAGTTAGCAGTTCAGCAGAAGTCAACGGGACCGCATTTTTTCCTTCTTACGCACTGCTTGTGTGTGTGTGTGTGTGTGTATGTGTCAGACATAAAGTGGAAGCAAGCTGTGCTGATAGTATTAGATACGGATTTATTAGTTGGTCAAAAACTTAATATACGCACTTGGCTAATGCCTTTATTTTATGATTGGACTAAATCTAAGACTGCGGGTTATGGGAAGATGTATAGTGATCGTTTAACTATGTCCGCTTTACCAGTACGACAAGAATGATATCAAGTTGACGTGAAGATAAATCCGCACCTACGTACATACATATTTTTCTAGATATTTATCAAGAAACTATATCTGTGAAACATATTTTTAACTTACATTTAGGTAACCCATCGCGGAAATTAATATTTGCCATCCGGAATATTAAAACAACGTAAACAATACTGAATTTACACTATTACAATAAATATCACAATCGGTCAACGAATGGGTAGGGGGACCTGTTAGATTTTGTGTTCTCTCTCTGAGCCTCAATCAACTTCCCTTTATTATATGCAAAACCATAAATATATCTATATATACATACACATACACACACTCATATATACATATATACATATACGTGTGTATGTGTGTTTTAGGATACATATAGAGAGACAACAGGCACAGAGCATCAACATATCTAAACATCCTTTGAGACCTACCAACATAAATATAAATACAACTATGCATACATCAATCTTAATATAAAATGTTCCATACCTCCACATATTGATACATATATGCGTATACCTATACATGTATTTGGGTTACTGATCGCTTTTCTTACGCGACAAATATCATTAACATGTCACGCCCACAGGAAAGCGGCTACATCACTGTTACAATTTGCATGTTTTGGTAATTGTCTCACATATTTAAGTGTATGGTATTTGTGCATCGAGATGATAATACTTTAGTTACTTGCTTCTGTTATCATATTGTGTTCATATACCTACTCTATGATTCTGATAAGCTGTCACTGCCATAAACTTAGTTTCCGGGAAGATGAACGTCTTGAAGTTCTCTGTATGCGACACGTCTTCATTCTTAGGATTTACGTATACAACGTGAAAACGTGGCTGGTATTTGTGCATCGAGTTGAGAATGATCTGGAAACGTTTCAGAACTGAATATTATTTTTTTTAGATACGTTTCTGCCAGCATTTCACAATTGCAAATTACTGGGGCCGTTAGTTTAATACATGTTACCACAATATATTTAAGTTTTCTACCAATGTTTTCAGGAAAAGTAATTTGAAAATACTATTCTCGATTTATTACTAATGATGACTTCCTCCCTTTCTCTCACTACCCCTCTTCCACACACACACACACACACACACACACACACACACACACACACACACACACACACACACACACACACACACACACACACACACACACACACACACACACACACACACACACACACATATATGCAGGCGCACTCTAATAATATATATATTCACACACACACACACACATATATATATATATATATAAAGAAACATTACTGTATTTAAACTTTATATGTATAATGTAACATATACATACGAGATTAATAGACATGTTAACAACTTGCCAAAGACACCACTTTGTCAGCTACTTACATGTCCGTTGTCGTCCATCAAGTTATTGGTCAGTTTAAGTTTGTCAAATGACACTATTTGTTTCATCCACTGAGTGCCTTTAGCCGGTGAGTCTGGATGGACGTGTATCCTTCCCGGCATGTGAGGATCCGCCTTTCCCGCCACAACCCAGCTAGAACTGTGAAACGAATAGCGATATCTTTTGTCGTCGCATGGAATAAAATCCATCATCAACATGTAATCTGAGAGCGGATCCAGACCAAATAGTCGTGTCTGAAACGTCGGGAACATTCGTCTGAAAAAAATAACACTTTATGTAAATATGGAAATAATAATAGTACTCACTTGTGTAATATCAACAATAATAAATGGAGAATTTTAGACACAATATTTTGACCTTTAATTTTTCCGGGTTTTGTTTATTATTATATCGGTGTTCATATTTCATCTGCTTTTTATCTATGTAACACAGTTTTAAAATGTAGCAGTGCCATATATATATATATATATATATATATAAACTTTTCTTTGTCAGGGACCTTTGTTTTTATATTTGTAAACGAAGAGAACATTCATAATTAGCTAATTGTCGTTACGTAGATATTGTTTCGGTTAGTTTACTAACCACACATATCGTTTATTTTATGATAATATGTCAGATAATTATGTTGTAATTTATATGTTAATAAAGCGGCATTTAAAATTTCACATCAAAGTATTCAGTGCGCGATAAGTGGTAAGCAAGTATTCCAGTGTCAGTGAAGTTGATCATTTAAAGTTGGAACATTTAATGCAAAGCAATGATTCAGTAAAATGCCATGATAAATTTATTTATTTGTATGTCTTCGGGAGTAGATGTTCCTTATAAACAATGAGTTTTATCTTCTTTCTGTTTTAAATATTAAAATCTGGGCTTTGGTGTCTCTTGTATTACATATTAATTTTTAATGATAAGTCGACTGTTCACGTTAAGTTGTTATTTCCATTTGTAATGGCCCCCGTTCCAGATAGAGTATGTGTCAACATTTGGTGAACAGATGGCAGCAACATCGTTTTCGTGGTGTGCGAGGTGTACGAGCAATCAGCTACTGATATTCACCCATAAGATGCCAGTGCGGAGAAAAATCAATAAAACTTCGGTTTTTCTCGTTTGAATCGATTCGACGATGTTCCTGTGAGAAAATTTTGTTATGTCTATGTTATAAGTCAGTGACAGCGAACGCCATATGCGACTTTGTCAATTTCTGGTTTTGTTTACTTTTTTCTGTAGATATTTGGGCCATCGAAGAGTTGAATTTGGTGAATTAAATGAAGATTTTCTTATTACATCAGATCAGCTCTTGCCATTCTAGATATAGATCAAATGTTCTATGTTGTATATTTGATCCCAAAAAAAAATCACCTGAAAGTGGGTCCCAACCCCGTTATTCAGAGTGACAAACAAATAAATGACGAACTAAATTAATTATTATACTTGTCAACTGATATCTGGCACAATCCAGAAGATTAAATACAACATTACTCGACCATATAAACATTGTTCACGGTTGTCAAAACATACACCCGGTTGTGAAAAGCTGCTGCGAATCAATTTGTTGCGCTTCTTATTAATTCAAAATCATGATAAGAAAATAAATTTAAAACTTATATTTAGGCAGTGTGCGTACAATTCATTTGTTTACTTATAGTTCACATCAACCGATTTGGCTGCAATTTCCGATCCTGTCGGCATCGTGGTAGCTTGTAATACCCGGATATCGGATCAGCGCTACCTGGCGAGTTAAATGGAGTGTTTGGCAAGGGGCCCATTGTTTTATACTCCTGATGGTCACCTTGAATGTACCACGTGGTTGTGGTTATTGCTGACGTATAATAAAGTTACACGGTATGGCACCTTTACAAGAATACAGACATAAATATGTAGTGTTGTTTTCTTCTTTTTTACGCTCATACGTTCGTAGTATATGACCCACTTGTGTCTGATGTCAGTATCCCTTTTTCTTCCATTAGAGCTATAACCTTTGCCATTCTCCTACTAATATTCGACTTAATTTCCAGAGAAAGAGTTGCACTTGATTAGAAAAGGTCAGAAGTGTATCGTAGTAACATCCCAAGGGGGCTACTGATCCAGAAACGAACTCCTTCCCTTCAGGATCGAGTTTCTGATTCAGTCCCACGAGGATTGGACGGGGATGATTCGCCGATATCGAGTGTACTGTTTAGATCATGGATAATACAATGATTCTGTGATTCTAATAACATTATATATTAACAACGAAATCGGGGAAAATATTTTATAACTGGACAGTTTCATCCTGACAGTTATTACTATTAATTAATATCGTCGATGTCAGTGATTAAGTTATCCCGTATTTTACTTTGTTACCGGGATATATCGATGCCTAAGGCTAAGTTGTAACATGATCAGTAAAGTTAGCATCGTTGTATGGAAATATCCAGTTAAAGTACCTAACATGCTAACTTTGCTTGTTCTGGAAAACATTCATGTCTGGTAGTAGTTATGGCTTATTGTTGGGCTGCTCCATAACACAATCAGATTGAGTGTGTGGGTGTAAGTTTTTAAAACCTCTCTACTGGTTTTTAAAATGATGGGCATATTTTGTTTTCTATATAGATGAAATCATTAGAAGCCCAATGCATGTCATGTGTAATTTAGGTCAAATGTCTTTATGGTTGAAATGCACAGAAATATACAAATTCTCTTTTTCCGTGTATATTTATATCTCTATGTGCGCGCACACGCAAGCAGTAAACACACACAAACGCGTGGGTATATTGCAAGCATTGTATTTGACATTTTCATAACACGCCCATTTCTGGATATTCCTGTGCAGACTTTTAGTCCAACTCTCTTCAAATGGTTGATCAAATAAAAATTTAGACGTATAGTTAAAACAGACAAGTTCAATATCCTGCACCAGCTTGGCTCATTTATACAAACAAATATCAACTCATAATCTCATCAAATATTATCAATGGCGCTATAGACTTCCAAGTCTGGTGGCCCTACCCTATACTAGTTATGCTTCTTGAATTCGAAAGGCCGCAGTCTCATTAATAACTAAAACCTCTCAATTCTTGTAGAGAAGGATCTCAATTTAAGTGAACATTATAAAAACAGTTTAGTTCTAAGTATAAACGGTGTGAGTACTCTCTTTTCCGATGACAATTTCTCCACACACCAGGTGGCTGATTACGGTAAATAGTGCTGCCGTTACATCGATTAAAACAATTGGAACGTTTAAAGAGCCTTTGAAAACTGAGAAAAGGAATCATACTAGAAATAAGAGTTCAAGCTTTTATGTTTTACTTCTCTTTTGTGATCCCAGATTATAAAACGCGTTAAATACAATCATCCATGTTCAGATTCCTCAAGTCACATTTTATCGGGTTCCAGAACACGCATGTATTAAATATTGATGTGTACTATTATATACATTCATAACGATATATAAATGTATCATGTGTATCATTATTTTAATGTATCATGTACGATATTATGTAACTTTTTATTAAAATATTCTGATTTGTTATTTGTTTTTTATTGATTGTCATATTTATTTTAGTTTAACTGATAAATTTAGTGTATATGAATTAATAATTGTATTACGTATTCTGATGTATAACTTACTTAGTTTGTTTAAATTTACATGTTTATAATAATATTAATATTATTTTTGATTGAGCGCTCACACTCATTGCCGATTTTTATCGTATTTTCTCTTTGATAACATATTTATTAACTCTGCCAGGTGTGAGGTAATTCTGGTAACAAACAATTCTTATTTCGGACACCATACTAGTGATAGTCTGCCCCAAACTACAATTAATGACTTAATCCTTCACCACGCACCAAAGCGGATCCCCGGAATATACCACATTTACGGGAGCGATTTGTCAGACAGCATGTGATGTAACCCCTACTGTTAAATATCCCAGACAGTCTATACACCTGTACAAAGATGTCTTTGTGGATGAAATGAGGCGATGATTTATCTGATGAATGAACATTCTGTCTTCTCTATTTCGTTACGATCATAAGAAGCTGAGTTGTTTATTAGAGTTGTTTATTAGTAGTACGAGAATGACAAATCGATACTTCTTGGGGTTTTTTCGCGCCAGTTTTAAATAAATCAGCTATAATCTTTAGATAACAAGTGGCTATTGCATGAGCTAGTTCAATGAAAATGTTTAGCATCGACACCACCTTTACGTTTGATATAATAATGTTTTATGTAGAATACCCCTTTAGGGCCCAGTGGATAAGAGCGTGTAACTCCTTATCCATGATCATGTTGTGTGGGAAGGTCGGAGTGGCACTATAGTAGAAGATTTTCGGTTTTCTCCACCGAATGTGCTATATATTGTAAATTTTAAATTTGTTTTGAACTAGTCCCCGTGGTGAAGTAGTAAATTACAGGCTATATGCGTCTACCTCGTTTCAGGTAGCCAGCTTTCGTAAAATAACTGCCATTTCGGCCGTTATTATTATTATTATTATTATTATCATTAAGAACATTGCATAAATTTCTGCTTGTTGCCAAACCTTAATTCGCACAACTAAGACATATTTTAGCAGATATTAATAAAATAATAGACATCATATTTAGCAAGTACTATTACAATTAATGACCTGAAAGTTAGCAGGCAATACTTTCAACCCGCATTCAAACTAAATTTTAGCGTCAAACAAATTTTAAAACGTACTATTCACCGAAATCAATTTGATTATAAAAATAGTCCTGGTTATTTATAAATTCTGTCGCAGAATTAGAATAGTACAATTAGCGAACCAGGATTTGTATAATTTTAGATAATCACCAATTTAATTAGGTCACATTTGCCGCATAAACCGTCCAAGTCGGTGCTGAGTACAATGTAAACGAGTTGCTGAATGTTGACTAGATATTTTTATCACAAATTATAAAAACCAATCAATAAATATTTCGTATGTCTTTAATCTTCATTTGTAGTTGATCAAGTACACGTGAGTAGACAATAACTTATCGTTTATGGAACTTTTTCTTCCGTTCAACTGGTGTATTAAAATAAGAGTTTATTTTTTACAGCTGGGATATAGGCTATAGATTTTTTAAATGCGACACTACAAATGTGTTAGAGCTGCGTGGAGTTAGGAACATACTAATGAGTTTCAGATAAAATTATACTGAAAACAGTACGCAAACTCTAAACTGTTGAGTATATGTTTTTGTATTTCAAATTCGAAAGCGAGAGACATTCTGTCCAAAGTGCGAATTTCTCTATCCTTTCCATATGCGGTGTTACTGGGGTATTTATCGGGTTCGATGAAGTTCCATCAATAATCATAATAATTAGGTCCATCCTTTGGATACAGCGAACCCGAGTAACCGCCCAGAACCCACTTTTGTGAAAGTCCCACGGACACTACATTTGTTAAAATGGTTATATATGTGAGGGATCCGGGGACGCGCCGTGGCTGGATTACCTCGGGTTGGCACCTTCTTAAGGATGACTGTAGTAGTAGTAGTAGCTGTTATTGTTGCAAAAATAATAACAAATTTGTATTTTTTAAATGTGATTTACATCGAAAAATCTCTGTATCTTAATTATATAAACAAACACACATTTTAAACTTTAGACACAGGGAAATTTGTAGTTTCTCTCTCTCTCTCTCTCTCTCTCTCTCTCTCTCTCTCTCTATTATATATATATATATATATATATATATATATAATGCCAAGGTACGCTTAACATGATTTAAACCTTGAGACATAATTTTTATCAGAAGCAAGGGACCATTGCACTGTTTGTATTTTTATATATTTTTAAACGACTATAAATCGTTATTTAAAAAAAAACAAAAACAAACAGTGATTGTTAATGAAATGCAGCCGGTTCCAAATAATTGCATATGGCGTGTAATCAGCTGAAACAAATTAATAATAAATCCATCATCATCAATTATCTCCTTATAGAATGTATAATTCAACGATTTATGCGTCTCGGATCAGTTCCAGACTATTTCCGGATTATCTTCAACCGAAAGAAGCCTTTTAAGTTCCCATTACAAAGAGAGTACTGTTACACCGAGCACCATTCACATCAGCATATTATTGTCCAAAATTCAAATTTTCCGTTCAATTAAATTACGGTTTTGAGGAGAGAAAATCGAACAAACCGATGAAGGTTTTAACCGCTTGTTCACACAAGTTCACTTCTTCTGCTTTTTATGCGCACGCGCGTCTCGGATGCATTCGCGTTCGTAGAAGCCGATACAATGTAAACTTGTTGCCGATTACAATGTTTACCGACCCAGCATGGAGGGTAATCAATTACCGCTCAAAGCAGACACCTTCCTCATAAATTACGCCCTGAATGCCACAGACTGAGCCGGTGATTCACAATTCGTTTAGTAACTAATGTACATTTTATGCTCGCTGAGCCGACGGGTGGCATTGTAAACTTTACATTCTCGCCATATCTGACTGTCAAATCTGTTGCCGGGCCACTACTCTGGGCGTATCGAGCCGTATAATGATTTCTCCGCCCACGTGATGGGATACGGCCGAGAGGGCGCTACCGTATCGGTGACTCTCGAAGGATTTCCCGCTGGCAACCAGATCTGGATATATCTTGCCCCATTCGTCTAGGGATTGTTTGTTTATCGACCTAGGCCAGGTAATTAGACAGAGATAATAGATAAACTTAAGATGGCATCCTAAACAAACACCACCCTCTGACATATCGGTAATGACTTTGCCTGGGCATACCGGTCGCTGGCCTGACAGATCCAGGACGTCTGGACACGTCCACCGCTATCCAGAACGAACCTGCAGCATGAATATGGTTCCTTAGAGACCCAGCAGGCAGCTCTGCCCAGAAAAGTCGATTAATCAGGCAGCAGTTGATACTGGATGTCTATTGGTGTTTGTTTTCGCTGGATCCAGAAGACTCTATCCGGAGACACCGATGTAAACCAATCAAACATCTATAACACGAAATGACGACGCCGAATTAAGTCGATCCAATATTCAGCTGACTTTTACGGTGAACGGCTAATTAATTAAGTTTTGTTTATTTTGTGTTTCACTGATAATAAAGTGTGTCATGTCTGAAAGACGTAAGGACACCATGGCGTGGTGTACGGGGTCTTCTTCTGTATCAAATCAGTATAACAAACAATATTAGTGTTTCGCATGTAGCTTGATCTATTTGGTTTTATGAATTACAGCTAGTAAAATAGTTAATACCAGGTTCGTGTAGTGCATATATATATATATATATATATATATATATAATTTAGCTGAATGTTATCCATATTATCCCACGCTAAAAATAATCAGGTAAGCACAATTTCAATATCACGAATCTATTGTAGAAAGGCTGTTTGAAATCGTATTTTACAAAGTCTCTGTTATTGATGTAATATCATAATATTCATTTAACAGTTGACCGTTACTTTAAGCGATCTTACGACACCATTGGGCCTGCCCAGAAGACAGTTGATACTAAATACCACCAATAAAGACGGTGCTAACCTACAGACAGGTTATATCCGCAGGCTGCACTTGTTGTTAAGTGTTACCAAGTACTTTACAGGAAGTTAATAGAGGAGGATCTCTCCACTAATTTATACGCACATTTTCATAGTTGATGTGCCATAGTTCCAACAGTATTGGTCATAATTCAATCGTTTATTGCAAATAGTACAAAAAATAATATTTCAGTGAGTCGATTTGTATTTCAATAACAAACAGTTAATGAACATATTAAATCTACGTTTGTCGCTTAGTTATTTATTAATTCGATTTAGATGTAATAATATAAATTCGTGATAAGATGCTACTAATACATTGCTGCTAATCTCCATTAAATCTAACCACCCGAATAATATTCTTGGACGACTGGTTAAACCGTACAAGAAGTTTAAAATTATATATTAAAGCCTGGCCAGGTAAATAAGATAGAAATGCAGTCAACGGCCAAACTTATATGTAAATATAGCACGAATATATTCAGCAACAGGGTAATTCACACAAAAAAACAAGAGTTTGAAGTAGCATGAATCCTGTTTCTTAAACTGAATTTGTGTCTACATTTGTGTTTATATATATATATATATATATATATGTGTGTGTGTGTGTGTGTGTGTGTGTGTGTGTGTGTGTGTGTGTGTGTGTGTGTGTGTGTGTGTGTGTGTGTGATGACGATGATTGGTGTTTTACGGCCATTTTTGTGCACATGTTGCAACCTCCAAAGGTAATGAAGCGAAGTCAAAGATGAAACAACCTTCAGATATGCCCACGCCGAGATTCGAACACGGGTGGCAGTGATCTGTGGTCCAACACGCTTCCGCTAGACTACGGAGGCGCCCCCCCCCCCGTGTGTGTGTGTGTGGGCGCGCGCGCGCGCAAATGCATAATCTTACCTTCCCGCTTTGGTGACGATCATTTCTGTTCCCAGAGAATCAAACTCATCCCACAATGGCTTCATCTCGAGTTGAACCGTTAAGTTGATCAGTTTGTGGTGTAATGGTTTCTTCTCCTGCTTAATATCTTGTCCTTCTTCGGAACTGAGATCCCTGGGAGGTGATTCACCGTCTCCCGATCCCGATTTAGGACTGTTGGGAGTTGTACAGCCTTTAGCAACAGCATCCGGATCCCCAATACTGCCTCGGACGTCTAATGCAGGATAGTAACCTCGATCACTGCCTGCAGCAGATATACAAGCTGAGATAGAGAGAGAGACAAACAAGTGATGAAATTAGTACTACGAATATTAAACTGAATATTCTCATATAATACAATATGGTTAATATTAATTCGTGGACAAATATTTGAGATTCACCGTGCTAAAATACAAAACTGGAATAGAGACACCTGTCTGTAATAATAATAATAATATAATAATATAATAAATAATAATAAGATAATGAAAATAAGATAATGAAAATCATCAATAATGATACATAATAAATGATTGATTTTATTAAAACTGAACAATAACCAACTGAAGAAACGATCAATAACAATCAATTCCTATTTATATTATTATCTATTAGCGATTTTTTAATTTTAATAAATTAAGTCTCATCGATATTAATGCACAAAACTAAGATGATATAGACACTTTAATTTGCTTGCTTGTGCGCACGCGCATTATATACAAATTGACTAACGAATTTATTCGTATTACATATATATACTCGGTGTAAACCAATAAGTAAACAAACTAAATTAAATCATGTCATTATTGTTAGGCGACAGGCAACAAGTGATCGATATATTTATTGGAAATTAAGCTAAAACTCTGACATAATAATCCTGCGAAACGTATACATAACGTGATGCAAACTAGAGTATAAGTTATTATTGTGATTTTAGATGTTTCGTGGAATGCATGGATCTTTAGCAGAGATATTAATATAACTATATAAGCTGTCTTATCTGTGAGTAATAAGATCTTATTTGTGAGTAATACGATCGTCGTCCACTATAAACTTGGCCCATGACGCCGCAATCCTCTAATATCGCCCTGGATCAAGTACGATCATTACATCATCTATGCTAATGAAACACCGGCAATATATTAGCGAAATGCGGAAATTGTCAAACTGATTGCAAGCCGCTTGATTTTCAGCAGAACAAACAAAGCATTTCGCGGTGAAGATAAAGTGCATTTATTACTGAAATGAGGCGATAAGGGATTATAAATCGGGCGATAAACACGAACAGATAGACAATCGCTGCGCAGAGCAAAAGTTTGATTCGGGCACGATGTTATCAGTGTCGTGAATTGGTTCCTATGATCCGTTCTGGCACTTTCTTCCAGCCGACTGACAAGTGGCTCTCTATTGCTGAGCGCCATCTTGACAGTGTCACGTGTCAAATGGATGTAAACACTCAGCCGAAAAGGGGGTAATGGCGGGAAATGGCTCCCGTATTGAGGGTCGAGGTTAAGTGAAAAGAAATTCATCACTCTTTGTTTGTATACGAAGTTTCAGAATGAGAAAAACTAAATCGAAAGTTGTTTTATGAAGGCGTAAAGTTTGTCGGAGATCTCTGTCGGGATTAGTATTCTCGGCGGAGTCCGTGTTTATATAAGGCGATAGGAGCTTAATGTGGGATTTCCAGCTACCTCAGATAGATACAAGGATTGTCCGTCTGCGTAACTAGACTAAATGAGACCCATCCAACGGTCCAACCCGATCTTTCGGCACCATATATTACTTATAAATATACTGCAATGAATTTTATTTAAATTACAAAAGAAAATCATTGTAAATAATGGACCGTGAACTTATCACTCTCTAATTTTCGACTTTATATATAAAACACAAACACGTAAATGGTTAAAGTTTTCATTCCACCGCAAAATTTATAATTCCTTATTTAAACTGTATATAAGATTAAATTCAGTAATTTTATATTTTAAGTTTATCAAAACTGATTTTATTGAGCGCTAACAGCATTACGATACTTGGATATTTTAATTGTACATAAGCAGAAAATCAGATCCCGAGCAGCAATCACGTGCCTATTATAAGTCAACCTGATGAATAATCGGCTCTGTCCGTTTTCAGGCGGCAAGTTCCGCGGATACAATATACTGACGTCATCAACATTTTGATATAGT
This sequence comes from Paralvinella palmiformis, assembly GCA_025642065.1. Lineage (NCBI taxonomy): Eukaryota > Metazoa > Annelida > Polychaeta > Terebellida > Alvinellidae > Paralvinella > Paralvinella palmiformis. The sequence continues at coordinate 198,339 of JAODUP010000109.1, read as the reverse complement.
GCCTATTTTGATATAGTTTTGCCCGATTATGTCTGGAACGTCACTACACTCTGCGCGAGCATGCGTGCATATTCTGCTGTATAATTAATTAGCCACATGGTGGCCAGCTCAGTGATCCGCATAAACACAAACCTATTAGGCCGTTTCTATACCTATGCTATGTATAACGTGCAAGATATAAGTGAAACAGAAAGTTTTCGTGATTATTATCATTGGAAAAGGTATTGGCGACCAACGAATCTAAGTTCGTACAATATCTGGATTGTTAGAATGTTACTCAGCGAAGAAGCTGTTCGGTAGAGAATCCAATAAGTGTTCTATGGCAGGAATCATAACCGTAAAACTATATTTTTTAATGTGAGAAACACGGCCATAGAGATAATGTATGATATAGAAAAAAGGCCCAAGCCACATCTGGACATACGCAATTGTGTTTTGTTTGGTTTGGTTTTTGATAATCTGTTTGTCGACACACTACCTATGGCCAGGCAATGGTTTACGACGTTGTATGAAGAAAAAGGAGCGTATTATGTCCACATGTGGAGGAACGCCGTAATAATGTAGAAAGGTTATAACATGAATCATGTTCTGTAACAACATATAGTGTCATAAAGCTGAAAACAATATGGAATGTTGTGGTTTTGAGGCATAATAATATGCCGAGTGTGAATTACACTCAGAAACAGATGTCGATGTGTCCAGCCATTTAGCAACGACTAATGAGATCTCTGCTATGTTGTTTAAGGTTAGTTTATAAAATGTCTGAGCAGTGAGACGACCTTAAAATTAATTATACACAGAAAAAGATGGAAACACTAATAACGGTGTAAAGGTGTAATATTTCTCCCAGTATAAATACCTCCCCAGCAATATTATACCGGTATAAAGTTACAAGAAGACAGTTAATTAGTTATGTAATATATAAATGACTGTAGTGTTTATAAATATTAACATCAGGTAATGCTAATCATGACGTACAGGTGTAGATGTTAGCTTTTTCTTTCTATTTTACACGTTTTATTTGTTTACTAAATCAATTAGTACACTCCTGTTAGCTTTATTGCAATATGTCCGTGCTGTATTTATTTGTAAACTTCTTGATTTTCTGGATAAGAAATAGAATCATCCATAGATCCGTATACTGTGTTTGTATCCGTGCAAACGTCTCTGCCTTGACATTCTAACCTAATTCTGATATAGCGAACGTTACCGAATCGAGCCATATATTGATGCGGTCAGTTGAGCAATTAGGTTACTTATTTCTTGTCAACATTGTATAAAAAGTTGAAAATTTGTAGGTTTAACAATGTATATCAATATATGTTTTATAATCAACCAACTAATTTAATTAATTTATTAAAAAAATAAAAATAAACGAAATATATAAGATCGCTGTTCTAAATTGCGACGTAGAATTAGAAATCACCTCATAGAATATTCCCCCCCCCCTATAGAATATACACCCCGTGCACAAAATTAGACGCTGGGCTTTTGCGTTGATGTATCATTTCTTAATATATTATAGCACTTTCCAAGTGGAGTAGGGATAGGATAGTTGCTCACCGGACAGTTGCTCACCTGGACACTTTCTCACCGAGCAAATGAAAAAGTGGACACTTGCTCAGCAGTGAATATTTAATAAGAAAAAAATTAAATGATTTTTAAGTCAGAAATATATTTCTTAGTATCCTATTACCTGTATAAATATTGGGATGAATATTACCAATTATTAGGGAATTAAATTTCAAAGATTATTTGATTTGATTTGATTAATATAATTAAGTGTCCACTTTTTCATTTGCTTGGTGAGCAACTGTCCGGTGAGCAACTGTCCGGGTGAGCAACTGTTCTACACCCGTCCAAGTAAGTATTTATGTCAGTAATCGCATACATAAACCTCTAAATGTCCGAGTATTTGTTAATGTCTTACAAAGAAATAGAATGAGGAGGCTGATTTCTTGGCTAATTATGTGCGTCCAAGATGGTGCCAGGAACTTAACAAACACGGGCTGTTACTGAAGCATAACAAATTGCATTGCAAATGATACATGCATGATTTATTTAACTAAATGAAATCAGAATTATTCAGCAGAATTACAGAGTGTCCGCCAGTGGGAGCAGAATGACAAGCCTGGAGGATCAGATCCTTTTCTTCAGGTCGAATCAGATGTACTGGTCCATCCATATAAGACTTGGTAGAGTGAAGTGTTCCATTCAGAACCTTGTATTTGAAACACTTTTGGCCAAAACAAAATCTGATCCTTTGTGGACACAGTATTTTGCCAATCTTTTTTTCTCATAAGGAGAAGCCAAAAAGTTCACAAAGTTTTCAATCTCACCTGTATAATTATATACCTGCCATTTAATTGCATTTGGCATTTGGGTTGTTTTAATGGTATAGGTAACGCATGTGATGGTCAGTAGTAGCAGGGGGAAGGGGGTTTTCTATAGGGGGGTAACATTCTATAATAGAATATTCACCACGGGGTGAAATTTCTATATAGCGATTTCACCGGGGGATCTATATATGAGTTCAGTGTTTTAGATGAGTTCGGTGTTTTAGGTAGCTACCGATCTTGGTATTTTCAGTATGTGAACGAGTTGGACGTGAACGGATAGCTAATTTAGAAGCGTCAGTGTTTTTTTCCAGGATAAAATGTTAAACACCGAAAATGGCCTCCTGTATAGTTCATTGTACCAAAGAGCATTAAGTATATTCTTACTTGTGTGCCCTAGACGCATCCTAGATCCCCGTGTCTCGGCTTCCGTAAATAAAGACATTCTGTGTGGGTTGGTGTCGAAAAGTACAAAAATAATATTTGGAATGGCTAAAGGGATCTCAACATAACACAATTTAGAAGAGAGAAAAAAAACTACAGCCATTTTATTTCTATGGCCGACACTATCATCAGCAGAGGTCATCAAAATGTCTTTTATTGCTTCAATAACCCACACGCCCATCCACCAAAACAAGAAGACAACTGCCCAACAAAGGAAACAGATGATGGGTATAGTTCAACTAATTATTCTGTTCTGTTTTGTTTAACCAATTCTACCAGCTAAATACGTACTTCTATACGTACATCCAAACTAAAATCATAAAGAGTATGGAGAAATTCCCATAATGCGTTTTTTAGTTTTCTGTCACACATCACAAAAAGACCAAAAAAGTTTAATACCGAAATCTAAAATATACATCGGTGTCACGGCGTCCATTGTAAACCGCTCACCGATTCTCCACATTTTCTCCGTGGAGTTTAGAACTCAATTCATCACGGACATGGGCATGTTGACGTCATGGTCGGATGTATGATTTGCTTCAGGCCAGTGGACGTATACACGTCACGTCACGACTTTATCCACTTAGCTGTACCTGACTGTTGTTCTGACGGCAGATAGTATTGACTTCATCATCAGATGGAACAGCTTGACACTCATAAAACTGTATTGTGAGATATACTCCCGAGGGAGCGGACGAAGATAGGAAATGACCAATCCCTGGTCAGCTCCCAGGGGAGTAACAGCGACAGTTCTGTACTGAGTATACTGAGAATAGAACACCGCTTTAGCAGTGGCGCTTAAAGCATTATGTCGCAATTCCCCAGATTAAAAAATTCAAATTCCAGTCCTAGTCCTTCCATTTGTTTGTGGGATATTTCCCGAACGAGGTGCATCTTGCAGTCCTGGTCGTACATCGTAGATATTACCAACGCGCGAAGATTAACGGAGTTAATTCACTCTTTTACTTACTTACTTATTTCTAATGGGAGTTCAGTCATCAGTTAGCTGAATAATATTAAAGTAGTCATGAATAGGCGGTAAAATGGGATCGAGTTGCACTGAGTGCCGAATTATCTCGAGGACGATCCCGTGATCCGTGTTCCAAGTCTGCTTATGATAATTATCGCCAGAAAGTTGTCATACGGAGACACCTTTGTTTACGACTGGTTTGTTGATAAAGAACATTTCATTTCACTCTAATGTGTACTCGTGCCCCAAACAGGAACATCTGGATTTCTCGTCCGATGATTTTACCATGTCTTCAACGTGTCTGGATTTTCTGTTTCCCACACGCACCCACACACAGTTAGTTTGGTGTATCGCTTTTGTCCGCCCTCCCAAGGAACTTTGCTCACGGTTAATAAACCCTGGAAAACGTGTTATACAAATATTCAGGAAACTCAACAACGATAGACGAGGTAGTTTGTGTTGTAGGTATCAGGTGATTTAATTAAATCAAGTGATGAAGTTTTTTTTAAATTACATCTGGTAACATGCTAAGACTAAGTTTGAGGTGATATATCAAACGTATCGGCACAAAAATAACATTTCATCTTTCACATCTATGACTATGGTTATGCCTTGGCACATATTTCTGCGGCGCTCCCGTAACAAAGATGGCAGTACATTACGGTGTTGATTCCCACGTCCAAGCCAAGGCGCGTATGCAGGGTCGACACCAGAGCACTGGGATGGGCCATCCCCATGCCCATGGAGCCCCAGAATCTCGCATAAAAGTATAATAACACTAACAATTAGCCAGGGCGGTGACTCCGATTCGCCTTACCCAAAGAAGTCACTTTCGAGCATGAACCCAGTTTTACTGTTGTCTGTCGGATGTTTCATCCGATCATCTGATTACCAGAAAGCTAATCAGTTAGTTTCTTTCATATGACCCAAGTGTGACGCACGCTCAGGTTAAACAAAACATTCTATATATTTCTTACAGACAGATAGACAAAGAGACAATAGTACTACGGGCCATGCTGGCAAGCAATCCCCCCCCCTCCAAACAAACACATTCAAACAATCAGTCATCTTGATTTTGTACTAAGAAAGAGGAACAACACGTCATTTAGAATGATATGACACTAATCAGCTGATGGGACAAAATTTGCTATACATTGTGTATAGAGTGTTAGAAGGTGATGACAATTAATGTCAACATATACAGCTGTAAACTATAATAATAAAGACGATAAACCTCTTCGTATTAAAAAACTGGCAGTAAAACAATGGTTAATCAGTTAACTGATCCGATAAACAGGACGTAAAAAACATCAGTTTTCGCCTGAAGACATAATTATCACTAAACATCAGCAATTTGCTTCCATATCATTTTACGGCGGAGACACTTGGCCTTTCATCATTTCAATAAATAAATTAGTCTCTACTCTAGATCAAGATGAGGACGATTGTGAGGAGGACATGTTACTTGTACGTACCTTCCATCCCCTTAAGACCGTGGTTGTATCCATTGTTGAGGGTTCCCGATTCATACTCATAATAACACTCCGGTGGCCTATGAGAAGCCATGGCTAGTGAGGGATACGATAGTCCGGAGTAACCCAGTACACCTGTGTCCAGAGCCGATGGGTCAGACATAATACTCGCTATGGTAAATCCGGCATTGACACGACCTGACAACGAATGCGGATTCTCCATTGGAACGTGGCGCTTTTATCTGGACACCGACGCCGCACCTTTAAGTCTACGGAGTACTGATTGAATAGGTGAGTGTTGTTCAGGTGAGGTCTCGTCGACGGAGAAGAGGTATGTGGTAGAAGCATCCGGATCGTCCCGTTGCCTTTCTGAAGACGATGAATTGTGGTGCTAAATCCGAATTATTAGAATCCAGGTAGGCCACATAAATCTGCTCTAATCTACCGCTATGTTCCGATCTCGGAGAAGATTCAAGCCCACTTGAACGTTAATAGATCTCCATAAAGGTGTGTAATGTTTGCTGATGACAGGTGGGTTACAGATAGCGAGAAAAACGTCGTCGTTTTTACCTGAGCCGACCTAGTCCGGAGTAGCATGCCAACTGGCTGTGGTATGGTACTCACCGGAGGTACAACACTAGGGTGGTCCCGAGCACTTCATCAGCGTACCATCAACAATCCGGACCACGTTCACGGTCCTAAAATCTTAATCAGCCGAATATTCCGTCTAGCGTGGTATGCCAATTCCTTTCTGAACCAGTTAAGGTGTTCAGATGATGCTAGCCGACGCTGTATACGGATCTTCTGTACATACACAATAATACGGTAGTCTCCATTTTGGAAAGTGTAATCTTATCAGAACAAGTTCTCTCTTTTGACACATTCGCATCATTGGATCCTGAAAGCTCCTGATTCGACGGCGTCTCTGAACACCCAAGTGGGGCTGTACCGTAGATCATCGTCTCAACCAATCAGAGCCTTGGAGTGGGCGGGACTACGAGGATCCGTGACTGTATACAACGACGATGTCTGGACGGAGCCATAGATAAGAGGATCTCGAACACCGCTGAAACCCCGCCAACCAGCGGGAGGGCAGATCTAGACAAATTGTTATGGTGGCGCGCGTGGAATGAACAGTGCTATCATTCCAGCCATACTGATGCCTCGCAGTGGGGGACGTTCTGGATCGACATAAGTCAGCCGAAGAATCGTGGCAGGTCGAGATTCTGGATAGCGCGAGATATCGTTACCCATCCAAACAGTTCTGTGCCAGTACGATCCGGCCCAAGTCACCTGCCAGCATTCTGGCAAGCAAGGATTTTCGGAATACCTTCTACTTTAATAGCGAAGCTACAGGCCCGCCACGTCTTAGGAACATAAACACTTCAACAAGGTCGAACGACCAGAAATGAATAGACGGATATCATCTTCACTAAGGCTATGTCACCGCTCGCTTAATTACCTGCCTTGTGTTTACCTTTAGATGGTTTCACCTGATCGGTGGCCAAACGATATCAAATTGGAGAATATATTACACAAGTGTTTGATATACATACATCCGGGACAATGATATCCTTGATGGGGCTGATTAAACTAAATCAAAGATTATAACTTAAAATATAACGACATTCAAATTTCGACACGAAACTTCAAAATCTTCATCTCAGTCCGACCTCTCTATCATTATCATATTCATGACATCCATGGATCAAACTCAATAAGAAAATCCGGCATAAAACTATACCTGAGTCAACCTTACCTGATCCAATTAAACACAATTTCGCATTTATTAGATAGGAATATAATCGCTGATATTTCATTAAGCGACACAGATCCGTCGAATTTATGGGCAGCAGGAAGACAACCTATCCAGGTTATGCTGCTCCACCATTTTCATAACACTTATATTTGTCTTATATTTGCTTATCGCTGTGTATCTTTTATATTGTACATGTATTGGAAATGGAAATACATTATTTATCGATCTATCTATTGTAGATATACATGTATATGTAAGTTAATCTGTTTAATTACAGGTAATATCTATATTACCTGTAATTTTCACGTAATGTAATCACCCAATTGAATCACGTATGTATCACGTATCGAACACATTACCTGAAATATTCATGAAATAGCCATACTAGCTCATATTATACAGATTAACAGTAATAAATACATACACCCGCCATAACACATAAATAATATAATATTAATTATGTATATCAGTATTTTGGGGGTAAAATGAACAGCTCGACTTAAACAAGGCCATAATTAAGCCACTTAAATTGTTGTTGTTGTTGTTGTTGTTGTTGTGTTTTTATTAGTTACAGATGATTTCACCTTTACAATGCCTTAAGTGTTTCCACGCGCGCTTTGTACTCCTCGCTTCTTCATAAACAGTTTCTGACAAAACCCAGATTTTAGATTTTATGCTGCAAGCGGAATGAAAATAAAAAGTTACAAAAACTTAAAACCGCACGTCAGGCTTCTGTCCGCGCACGCATCCGCCTACACAAACACCCTTGAAGGGGGTCACACACACCACACACACACACACACACACACACACACACACACACACACACACACACACACACACACACACACACACACACACACACACACACCACGAACGACGCACGCACGCACGCGCACGCAATGCATCTAATAAGCACGAATACAAGGGATAATATCTGATTTTTCGTCGAATCTTGCTGCCTTTTATCGTCTGTTTAAAGCGGTAAACATTTCTCCAGATCAACCGCGATCATCAAGTTTCTTATTCCGAATCCCTTTCTTATTACCGTAATTACCGTCTTAACAAATTCGTTCCCCAAACCCAGCGTGACATTTAAGTTAACTGGAAAATATTCGACGTTTCCATTTAACCAAAGAACATCTCTCGAAAAGATTAATAACTCTTCGCGCGAAGTATTCTCCGTAAGTTGTTCCATCCACCGCCAATAATTGATTCGGCAAATGTTTGCGCAAATATTACCCGCTAACTCGTTTATTGGTTAACTATTTCCACGACGTTTACACCTTTGTTTGAGCTATACTTGTTGAAAGGATTAAGGCGCCAACTAAAAGTCTCTGGCAAAATTGCTAATATCTCTGTGGAAAAGAAAGGACAAACAAGTTCCGTTGAAGATCTTTTTTTCTCCGATATATTTCAGGCGATTTTATTTGAAACAGTCGTGACCGGTGTGGATTGTATTATCGGGATAATATAAACCGTTAAGCAGATGTCATACAGATAATGATATTCGGAACCTGCAATATGTAACATTGAACAAAAATAATGGTTACTCCATGTTTTAGTGGTTACCTCATGTCTTAGTTACACATCAGCAGCTCAGTTTCCCTCTATGCCAAAAAAAATATATATAAAAAATAAATACATAAAAACATTTGGAGAAAAAATCGGAACAAAAACTCGCCCACATTTTTTCCTTCCGAGCGGGCTAGCTCACTATGACGGTAACGCTTCGGATCCCGAAGGATCAAGATTTGACGGAACGCAGCAGATGTTAGCCGGTTACGTGGCATAATTCCCCGTTATGATCCATGGCCGATGTCGGGTGTAATCCATCGTATGGGGGTGTAATTTGTCAGCATCTTCTGACCTCGTGGACAGCTCGCTCTGGTGGAAGACGACTATAACTGTGTCTCTCCGTTAACCAGATACGCGCGCGGACTTGCCATTTTATCATTGCCCAGAATACGCCCGACATCAATTTACTTTCTCTGGATTTTCCAGTCGATAACTCTTCCTCATTATGAGTTCTGTTTTCACTCGTTGTTGCTAGCTTCGATTCTTTTTCCGCCTCATCCATCCGCCCGTTATCCGACCACATCTGCTAAACATCTGGAACAAAGGAAGTGTTTAGAGCCGGAAGTGGTCGTATTTTTGTGTCCCGTTCTATTCTCAGCGGATTTATTTTCTCAAATCTATTACGACCATTATGACAATGTTTAACGGGGATGGATATGAGGGGGGGGGGGGTTCCTCACAGAATTTATCATTAAAAACATCTCCGCACTTGAAATCAAGTAAAAATTTTCAACAAAAGCAACACTATACAAGACGAGGCGACAACTACAACAAAACAATAACCCAAAAAACAACAACAACAACGACAAAAACAATGAAGCGCAAAATCAACAGCCACTAAGTCTAAGTAAGTAACTGATATACACCTTTTGATGTAGTAATAATAAATGATCGCAGATCAAAACATCAGAGAGCAGATCGTGTCAGACGATAAAGAAACTTTATAAACATGGATAATAATGGAATAAAATAGAAAATAATCGCCAGCCTTGTTCTGCGTGGCAACAGCACGTGTTATTGAGAAGCTCTCTCTCTCTCTCTCTCTCTCCCCTCCAATTCCCCCTCCCCCCCTCCCGGACATAACTAGCCTCCAGGCATCTGACACTTGGTCCCCGAACGATCTCTGCGGGAGATAAACATTGGCTACTGTGCTCTGGGCTTACACAAACACGCTTAGATATCTTATCTGGGCCGTTATCGGGTTAGATAGCACCCGCTGCCAATTGAAACTAATACTCGCCGGAGAAAATAGGCCTCGACTTCTAACCAGAATGTGACAATTATGATGAAAATCCTCGCAACATTTAATAAATGTCACGGGAAGCTGTACTCACAACTCCAGACCAGAGTTTCGAAATCCAGTCTGACACGTACTCATTTTTAGCCAATAAAAGTACATTAGTATCAGTATACAGTGACGAATGAACTTCATTTAGTATCAAATATACAAGTACTACATTTATTTGTGGAATCTGTGTCCATGACTATATCTATTTGACAGGATTTGGCACTCATAGTCGAGGTAAGAGGTTATTTGTTGAGGAGTTTGTTTGATTTCTAAAATCGGATAATATTTCGAAGCATTTTTATATATTAAAGCGATTCTTCCTACTTTTCATCCTACTCTTTACTGTAACAGTAAAAAATTAAGTTGAGTCATTTTATATTTTAAGTTTATAAAAACTGTGATTTAATTAAAGGCTAAATCGAATGCCATATAAGGATCGTTATAATTATTTGGCTCACTGTACAGAGTTGGTCATAGTTTTGCTATGAGTGTCGTCACCACTTTATGTGTACTAAAACTGAACATGTGTATTATATTCTGCTGTAATTGTAAATATAATTAGCCACATAGTGGCAAGTTCAAAGTAAACATAAACTTTTCTATCTCAAAAAGAGTTATACGTGATAGCATAATTAATATTAATGTCAATAAAAGTCTATATTAGTACAATTATAAAAAAAGGATATTGCCTATTAAAAACTAGTTTTAAGACTATTTTTGGTTAATGTATAATTTAGCTTGGTTTATCTGTTTATATATGATCGCTCGATGAGAAGAACTGCTGCTTTATACTGGATAAAGCGAAGTCATTAAACTTGATGGGTATATTTGATAACCTCTGTTCTCTAAGTAAACAAAATTAGGGTTAAATAGGGAAGATGTTCCACACTGACTTAACAGTACTAATTGTCGAACTGAAACGGAGAACTGGATATGTTTTGTTCTAGAAGGAAATAACACGTTATCAATTCAGAAATTACGTATTCGATTCATCTTTCATTTTGCTGCAATGATTATTATCGAAGAAGATGTCTAACAAGACTACTTTCTCCTTGATCCAGTATTTATAAAGAAGTTTAGAACATCTGTGGGTAAACAGTTTTCTAGGTTAACCATCATATGTTATTTATCACACATAAGCTTGAGTAGCCTATCTAAGTGCCAAACAACAATCATTCGCTTTCCATCGCTGATCCTGAAAATACAAATCCGTTTGAAGTCTGCGTTTCACCGAGTTCCAATCAGCTGATTTTAACAAACTTCAGGTGCTGAATGGTCAGATGGTACTACTCTGGTCAAAAAATATATATATATATATATATATATATATATATATATATATATATATATATATATAGTGAGAGAGAGAGAGAGAGAGAGAGAGAGAGAGAGAGAGAGCGTACACCGGATAGTGTGTGCCCCACGATGACACACGCGCGCGTGTGCTAAAACAAATTAACACACACACACACACACACACAGTGAGTGAGTGAGTGAGTGAGTGAGTGAGTGTTATGCCAGTATGAAAAGCATCAAGTATGCGATGTTAATTCTTTATTGTTGTCGGCAACATCGTCAAAGATACTTCCAAGAAATCGGCACAGTTCTGAGCAAGTCATCAGCTGACAAATGGGCCACCAGATGTCGCCGCTGGCGGTAGGCCGTTCCGCTATGATTAGCGTCATCAGCGCTGCGACCCCGCCACCTAGCGGCTTATAATCGGGCACATGACCCGTGTAACCGTAACGATAACTGTTGCTTAGCGTTCGTAACCATAGGCTAAACAAGCTTTATCATTCATAACCTACAACATAGAGAGGGAGAGAGAGAGAAAGTGTGTGTGTGTGTGTATGTGTGTGATGAGTTATTTGTGGACAACATCATCGGTTTGGCTTTTTGCTTGCAGCAAACATTATTACTATCATCGCTAGTTATTCTTCAGCTATAAATAAACACTAATTCCTCTAAGCCAGTTATATACAAGCCTATAATATCCCACTTGTCCGGGTTTACTTTACCAGTTTGTTAGGAAGCCAGTCAGTATATCAACAAATCACGCTATGTTCTCGAGTTCACTTACCGCGATAACCGCACTTGAGACATGTACGCGTGTCTTGTTGGCTCGAACAAACGCCATATTGTCTTCGACTGCTGCGTCTATACGAGTGTGGATATCGAATGAAATTATCATTTTACAACCATCTATAATTCTAGAACAACACGAATCGAAGGTGTTTATAACTCCTTAGAATATTCTACCGAAGTCAAATAAACAAAATAGAAAATGTATTAAAAAAAGGTATTTGTTTACCTGACAACAATCTTGGTGTACGTATGAAATAATAAATTACCAATTATTTTATTCTTCTAGTTTTAATTATCTACCATTAAACTTTGTGTAATAATTTTGTAGGGAAATACAAACTTCGTTCAATTTTTGTTGTAGCATGTTGTAGCTTTTGCTATGTAATGAACGGTATTATACATTTTTATGATGTGTTATTGCTGACACATACCGGAAATATGTATATTTGGAATTGTTGGCGAATAAAATTTATTCAGTTTTATTTGGTAAATATAATAATTAGTTTTACGGCGACATTTAAATATATATATATATATATATATATATATATATATATATCAGACTAAAAAAATCCCCGTTAAGACCATCCTACTCAGACTGGTATGTGCTGATCGTAATCCGTGGATGATCTTAATAGAATGATAACAACCCAATTATCTTTATGTTTGGCTGTAAAAAAGAATGATTTTTCATTTTGAGAGCCATAACGGTTTGATCGTTTTAGAAGAAAAGTTCTGGGTGGCGCCAGACGGTCTGTCGACAGTAAAATCATCTATTTGTTTAAATTGTTATCGCTGTTACATATGCATATACAGTTTACCTACATCTTTATATTGCTGTTGACGTTCATTAAATTTTTATTTCCGTTCACAGATCGGTTTAAATTGGTTACCATACGTTAATCAATAGACAAATACAAGCTAGAAAAGAAAGACAGGATTAAGAGTGTTTCTTCATGCTCATTAGGCGATTGGTGAAGGCAAATCTAAAGAAAAAAGATTTGTCCAAAAAGAAATTTAAAAAACAACAACAACTTAACAACAACAACAACGTGTCTGGCTGAATTATGGCGCCGTAAGCGTTATATGAGTCTGTCAATGAGATCCGACAGCAAATGTCAGCCGATCAGGATCACTTGAAGCTAACCAGCACTGAATCGAACAGATCAACACTATACATCTCGTCAAATCTCGCCGAGGCTTGCTTAATCATCGACTAGAAGCTACCATGATGAAGTAACCGAGCTCGCTCGAGTCGCCATTAACACGGACAATAACGAAAGTCGAGAATGCGTTAACGGGAATAATTACTGCTCAGAACGGTAATATATTTTTAACGAGGCGAAATCATCTTCGTACGACGTGCACCTGAAATGAATTGATGAGTCCCATAAATACGTTCACCCATCGGTGACTACACCCAGTCGGCTAGCCTGTACGCGTCATTGTTATTTTTCTACAACTAATAGAATTAGCTTCAAGATTTTCCGAGCCGTCGTGATTAACACTTGCAAGTCGGTTTGGAGCCGAAATAAAGTATTACAAGCACCTGGAAGACGGCACGCCGTTAGACGGCACGGGACTGAGACGAGGCGCTGACAGCTAGTCGACGACTGCAGGTGGCGGGAGGACATAACTAAAGACCACCCCCGAAGATGAGTCCTATCCATCGTTAAGACGCGCAACGAGACGTGCAAATGCTGCTTGATCGGCGAACGGTTATGGCGAGTCAGCGAATGGAAAGGGAAAACCAGAGAGAGAGAGAGAGAGAGAGGAGAGGGAGGGAGAGAGAGGGAGGTGGAAGGCGAGGGAACCATCGGAGCATAATGTTAGAGCTGATCCGAGATAACAATGAAATCCAGACGCAAAATCGCTCAATGTCAAATTCTGGCGACATAGTTTCTCCCCGGATCTGTTCTCCATTACGACATGTCAGAGTTTAGCATGGCTGGGGTTAACCTAACCACATTTCTCTGTCCGGAGTCCGACTCACCACGTGGCATGTGGCGAAGATCCGGAGCCCACCACCAGAAACTGTTTTCGTTTTCCGGCGAAATGATTAAAAGCAAACGCCCGACGCCCGGCAACTGTGTACAATGGGCTATCCACGTAACACTGCCGCCTTTTAGAGTACAATAAACAAGGGGGGTGATATTTTAAAAATCGGGTCAGAATTGATATCTTCTCGGGTCTGGATATAATTTGGTCCCGAGTCGTCTTTGCTTCACTGTTGACTTCTAGAAGCTCGTTGTCACGAATACCGACCGACCAGACGCCGAGACAGAACTCGAAATCTATTTTACATGATATGAAACATGTTTCTTCGGCAGAGATGTTTGATTTAGTATGACAGAAACCGGCGAAATGGTTTGTGGAAAAATTACTAAAAACAAACAGAAATATGATGAATGGCCGGATAAAGTCAGCCGGAGAACAACCTGCGCAGCATTCTACATCCCGAAAGTGATGTAGGGAGAAGGAAAACACCCAAAGGAAGACGGAAGGGAAAATAGCCGGATAATGGTCAAACAACGTGTCTATGAAACAGGTCTAAGCTGGCGGAACACAGGTTGAAGAAGTTATTAAAAATGTGAACATTTAGGTAGGAAGCAAGGTTATATTGGGATAAGCAATTGGGTACAACGTGTAAGTGAAATGTTTTGAATAAAACGTGTTTTCCTAATAAGATCACGGGATGTGACCTATGTGTAAAGTAGCTAATGATTGTGTGTTAAAATCTTAACAACACCTTTGTTATTTTGATTCTTCGCCAATTAAGACTGACTATGAGTCATTTTTCGATCTCATTTCAAATCGGGAAGTGAAAGTAGAAAATGAAATATTTACAATCAACTTCACACGCACACGCGCGTCTGCACACACACGCACGCACGCACGCACGCACACACACACACGTCAGTTACGGTTATGATCAAGTATAGCTGGTTAGCTATAATTAAGTAAAATGCTGGTCACTTTTAACCAAAAGTAACCAACGCCAGTTTAATATTAAAATTGATACAACAAAAACCCACTTACAATGATGAATTTACACCGTGTGATGAGATCAAAATCGATACAAACTATTATTATTTATCATATCGCCGTAGTTCTAACATCAATAGATCCGATGGACTTAAAGAAAACCCAAACTCGGCAGATAACAGAGATATGCCCAAAATATGCCAATATCTAGTTTATTTCCATTTATTTACAAATTTAATCTTCTTTCGAACATAGTTTAGAAGTCGGGTTTTTTCTCCCGAGACAAGTTGTGAAGCGGTCAGTTGACATCGTCCGCAACAGAAAGGCACCGACACACACGGAGACAAAGAAATGAGATGCCTAAATTAGCGGCATTTCTCAGTCAAACGTGAAATGCAATCTACCTCGATAATATATCTGTACGATAGGCTGGTGAAGTGATCATTGTGGAACACTTATCTAGCGACGCCCGTGTTTTACTGCGTCCAGTGCCAAACAAACGGTATAGCATTCCGGTCTGGTTCTGCTTCCAGCAAGATCTGGTCTGAATTATTTAATTAGAAGAAAAGGAGCAATTTTCAGACAAATAGGCTATCAATAGTATCGAGTTGCCACTTTCTGGGGGCGAATGGCCGGACCACCCCCCATTAAAGGCGCAGCTTGTTGAAAGATTACTTACAAATTTGATGCACGTCGGAGCCAAAAACCCGACGGAAGAGAAGCCATCCCCACACACATGTTCTAGGCGTAGCGAGGACCCTTTGAAGTTGGTGAGTACTCGCCAACGATTTAGACCTATCTTGTTTCAGTAACCGGTTTGAAATAGCTATTTATTTTCAGTAATTCACCCCATCATTAAAGTAAACCGTAAAAAGTGTGAAATATTTCACACTGATGCGCGTTGATTGAATTAATCTTAACCTACATAAATGATACCATATAAAACTGTAATATATTATAGTATATAAAACCATAATATATTTGTATATATACTAAGATTAAGTATTATATATATATATATATATATATATATATTGTGTGTGTGTGTGTGTTGTTGTGTGTTTGTGTGAGTTGTGTGTGTGTGTGTGTGTGTGTGTGTGTGTGTGTGTGTGTGTGTGTGTGTGTGTGTGCGTGTGCGCGAGAAAGAGAGACAGAAGGGGACTTAATTTTTTGTTGGTATATATATCTTTCAATTAATATTTGCATTTGGAGTTGTACTGAATATTCTTCGACAGAAGTCAGCTGATAGTACTAGCTACTACTATATCCACAGAAGCTCCAAACAAATATCCGTTTGTAGATGCAGTATAATTATAGTGCTGCCATCTGGCGAAAACCGCTTAAACTAATATACTGCAGACTAAAATTGGGGGGGGGGGTTGTAGTGTCATTTTCCCAAGTGTTAAAAATTTCACACCATTTTAAATATTAAATATTCGATCGCAAATTTGATATTAAAAGCAAAATGTTTAAGGTAGTGTAATAATCTCACCAAAGGAAAATTATTATTATTATTATTATTATTATTATTATCATTATTGCGTCATATATATTTATTGACTACAGCGCTAAATGTCTTCTCTTTCACACATTCTTATGACAATGATAAATGATTCCAAGGATGTCTAATGATGTTAATCTGTCGGATGTTTGGTACAGACAGTGGTCTACTTGATGTATGTTGACACTGTAGACTTGATCCTCTTATTTATTTGGTTATTAGCTGAATGTTGTATTTAATCGGAACCCAGAGTACGTGCTACACAGTGATTAGGATTAATTTATTGTTGACACACACACGCGGGCGCGCACGCGTACAGATCTGTGGGATACACTTTCAGTCCACAGGACTAGTAACTTAAAACATATACTAGTCCTGAGAGTAATTCATAGTCCTGACTATGCCGAATACAGTTTAACATACATAAAATTGTATTTCTTAATATGAAGTTGGATGGTCTATTTTGAAGAAAACGAACTACAAGTCATTGGTAGATGATCCCAAAAGAGCATCTGGTGTCAACTGGTCAAGTTTGGAGGAATCTAAGTTTGGGTGCATTTCTGTTTCGATATGAATTCGTTGAGAGAAAACAAAACGGGCAGGGGTATAACATGGACGGAAGTTTGCGCGATGACGATGGCGACACTGCTCGCTGTTCCCACTGTCATACATTTTCCCTCAGTGTCCACAACCTGTTGGCTCGTTAAAAACATTTTAACGCCCGGAGTATGTTCAGCAGAATGTTAACTTGTGTTTCGGGGAGTATCCCCGGGCTGTCGCTTGATCAGCACAGCCTCTATGTTGGAGTGGTTGAGAATAATCTGTAAGCTCCCCCCCCCCCCCATATTCACAGGGGAGCAGTACGGAAAGATGGAACCGAAATACCCCGAGAGTGGTCATTGCCAGAGTGTATTGCGTCCTCGGGGGGTCTTTACATATTTAACATATTTTCATATATGGGGCAAAAGTATGAGTGGGATTAGTGTAGGATGATGATGATTGGTGTTTTACGGCCACTTTTGTGCGCATGTTAGGCTAAATGGGCCGAGCGACCTCCGAAGGTAACGAAGCGAAGTTAAAGATGAAACAAATTTCAGATATGCCCACATGGAGATACGAGGGATTAGTGTAGAATGGGATTGGGGTAATTATCACGTAAACATTATAATAATTATCTTTAATTTAAATAAGGATTAGGCCTATGTAATATTATGTTAAAACGCCCTATATATCGGCCATTCCAAGGAGTATTACACAAATGTACTTTATGAATGGAAGAGTGTAACTTACATACACTGATGTTCACTGATTGAGTGCAAATTAACAATCAATGATAACTTGTTTGTTTGTATTTCGGGGAGTATCCTTAGGCTACCGGCCCTGATCAGCACAGCCTTATGTTGGGGTGGTTGAGAATAACTCCTCCCCCACCACTTACAGGAGAGCAATACGGAAATATGGAGCCAAAATACCCTGAGGATGGTCATTGCCAGAGTGTATTACGTCCCCCTTTATTTAATCAATTCTGTGGAGATGGCAGCGCCATTTAACGTGGTCAGCCACCCACGATGTTGCATGTGAACCGAGAAATGAATCACTGGGTGGCCAACTTAACAATATGTGGGCGTTGCCTGGGTTGATATTCTCCGAACTCGGCTCTCGTCGGCACAATCATTTATGAAAATTTAAAAAATAGCTAATTAACACTTAATTAAAAAACTACATATTAGAAAAATTGATAAAATGGCGTAGCTAAATGCTAAGGAAATATTAAAAAAGAACCAATAAAATATTCATATATAAAATCAAATAACAAGGTTACTAAAATATAAATCTAATATTGATTGTGATTAAACTATTACATAAAATACATTAATATAAAGCTTGGTATTCCTGACACGTTTTGGATATAAATCATTTAATATTCCGCCATATTTAATTTATTCAACAAAGTAAACAACCAAGGCTATTAATAAAGTGGCCCAGAAAGGAGGGGGGTGTCGCTCGATGTCAATTGGAGCAATAAAGAGAGACGGCCATGATGTATTATAGGTGACAATTAGTTGTCGAAGATTTATATACATTCATTTTATAAATTAAATGATCATTTCTGGAAAATAACTAGATAATAGTTGTATCACACATCGTCCAACTGATTCGATCCTCAATCAACACTCAACAAAGGGTATTTTTCTAAATTCCACTAGATCAACACAGGGATTAATATCTTTGCTCAAAATATTTACATATATGAACGTTGCTAGTCACCACGCCTTCAAAATATTTCGACTCCACCTTTACGTACTACTCGACTGTGAGTGATTGGCGAGCAAAGTCTCTTAACCATTTATTATACATAGTATGGAATGAACATATAAAACCCAACACGTCATTCAGGTACTGAATCTAGAACAAACTGTACTGATCAAACTTAACATATTATAGGTATAATTGAATTATTTCCATAAATGTTCAATATTTGGCAATTTATTATTGGATTTACGTCATAATTATGTATGTGTTTCTATATAAACACAACAGCGCTGTGTGGAGTGGATTTTCAGCGGATTAAACACTATATTTTAAATATACAAATTGTACAAAAATAGCAGCAATAATTATTATGTTGCTAACATCTTATCTAAATATAGGTCTATATTTGCAACATCCATAAACAGAATAATAGCTAAATGTCCGTTGGCTAAGTGTCCGTTGGCTAAATGTCCGGAGACCGGTGTATTGATACATTTACAGACGTTCTCGCATGGGAGAAACTATACTGGCAGCACCTTTACCGGCAGTCACATACAAGTGGTGCCATCTACTGAATGGAAAATTAACACGTTTATGGTACATGAACGTCAAGTGGCTCCACCTACAGGGAAGAAACAAAACTTAAGGTGGTCAAAGATGCCATTTTATGCGACTTGTTTAAATCTACTACTCTAATCTTTTAATTTCAGAGGAATAAGATTCATTGATTGTATTCACAGTTGATCCGAAATGTCAAAAAGACGTGTACAGTTCGAAGATAATGTAGATGACGATCTCGAAAAGGCATATGAAGATGCCAAAGGCGATGGTACTGCCGGGTGTACCACATCGAAGGCAAGGTTTGGTTTTAAAGATAAACACTCTTTAGATAGCGATGAAGAGGATAATCTGGAACATTATGACCTGATGAAGGAAGACGATATCGAAGGTGAATGGATTGTTGGCAGCATAAGTGCTAAAACCCCAGTAATTTAGGTTGCATACAAAACATTGTTTGAGCGAAAATGGGAGAAAGTAAAACCGTATTATTGGTTTTTCGTCCTCGATAGAAAAATGTAAATACTGGTTCAGTGATTGTTATTTGCTCTTAAAATAAGGGACTAGTCACTAGAGAGTAGAGTCTAGACATCATCAATATAACACCGGTAGGAGAAGATGAAGATTTAACATCAGTCTAATGTAAATACATATAGATCTAGATCTAATAACACTAAAATACATAGATACATTAAAATACCAGGATAGCACAAGAAAGTGAAACACTTATTTCCATTGTGGTCCTGAGACAGATAGCATGATATTCTTCAAGCTAAGTTTTGGATCTGGATCAACAACCAGAAGACGAAAACAAAAGCTGGTTAAAAACATGCTATATTTGGAATTCGGCAGTCAGTCTTTAGCCAGGTAGTCATAAACAACTGGAACTCGCCCATTACTAAATAGCTTTAACTCTAGGTTGAACTAGTTTTGGCCTGCAGAGCAATTCAGTTTGCCATGATCGCTCTGTTTTAAATAAAGTGAACCAATCAAACTGGAATAAACAATCAGGCAATGCCTCTATATTCTGTATATCCAGTATTAAGGTAGACACTAGTCATCTTTGACTGATGACAATTAAATATATTTATTTAAAATTTTATTAACATATATTTTCTTGATGATTGGCAATGCATATACTTGACCTTCCTCATACATTTAATACAATTACAGTGATAGGGGTGGCACACACATTTCAACAAATTAGGCAAAAGTAGCATCATATTGACATTCCTATGATAAAGTTTAAAACTAATCTGATGTTATATGAGACCATGTACATAATATAGGCATGTTAGAATATTTTGTGGCACATGATGAAATATGTTGCTTTCTGAATAGATATGGTTTTGGTTCTAGTTAACCAATCTTTGATTCGGTCTATAATTAATAATAATGGCTGACATGGCAGTTATTTTACTTGGTTTAGCTACCTCAAATAAGATATATATAAATATGCTCTGTAATTTACTGCTTCACCATGGGGATTAACTCTAAATAAATTTTGAATTTATAATATATGGCATATTCGGCAGAGAAAACCTTGCCAGTTGCCTGGTTGGATAAAAAAACTCATACTATATTACCACAGCTGGTATTTGAATCTCCCACCTCCTGCACAGCATGACCATGGATAAGAAAGTCCCACGCTATTGCCCACTAGGCAATTGCTGGCATGGGTTCAATGCAATTCCCCAATTGGAATTGCTGGGCAATTTTGGAATTGCTTATTTAGAAAAGTGGAATTGATAAATTGGAATTGAAGTTTGCTACAAAATAATTTAATCCATAAATTAATTTACCATTAAATTTTTTAATTCAGAAATATTTCTTCCATGACAAGTATGTACTCGGAGTACCTACTCTGACTGGAATTGGAATAGATAAATTTGATGTGGAATTGATAAATTGGATAAAACTGGGCCATAGAGGTGGTAATCCATCTGATTATTCGTCAGGTCAGGGTGAATCTCAACTCATGGAAGTACATTTCTCTGTTCAGTGATAACATACTTCAGTAATGTTGCACTGGTAACCTTGACTCCCTAGAATTATAGTGATCTCATTCGGTAAATTTGGACTGTTAATCTCGGCCCCATGACATATATATTGATCTCCGACAGGTAACTTGCCTAATATTTTGGTATATACCGGGGATATGTGGATAGTGGCAACAATATATGCTATTAAATATGTTTAATTAAATGGTGTGCTGTATACATGATTTTGAGAGTGGAGTCATAAGATTCCTTTATCGATAAACTGCTTTCATTGACATCCATATGATCAGTCATGCTTGTTGAACTATCATATATATAATATATATCCATATCCAGTGTTAAAGGTGATGAGCTTTATCAGTTGATGAACTTTATCAGTTGATGAGCTTTATCAGTTTGTGAATGTTTTAAAAAAAATGTAGGTTGTTCGCTAATCTTAAACTAAGTTAAAGCTGACTGATCAGTAAGCCAGTACAAATGAGTAAAATCATTCTTTTCTGCCTGAGTGCTTATTTCTTGTAACTATCACAGTTATGCAATAAAATCTGGATAAGCAGTATGCAATAATACTGACTTGTTGACAATACGTTGTACAAATAGATCTGTGCATTTTTTCATAGTAGATAATACAAGAAATAACATCAGTTTAAGTTAATAACAGCATAACTTTATATATAAAATTAAACATCTGTTCCTATCACCTTTAAGGCCTCTGATATCTAGCTTTTTATTTTCCCATAAAACTATTAAAACACTTTGCACATATTAGTTATTTTGTTTTAACTTTTTTTAAATAAATTTGTGGTGACTGCTTTGTTCTGTTAAATAGAAGTATAATATTTTTTTTGGTTGAGAGCCAAGTATCTGGACACTACCATATGTAAATTTAACAAGAACAGTATAAGCACTAATGTGTATTACTTTCTGTTTTATTTCAGCTTTGTAGTATATGACAACAATCGGTACAAATTATATTAAATCTGAGAGTATTAAAGGGAAATTGATAGAAAACACCCAAAACAGTCATTCTTGTTCATATATGTGTCACCATTGTTTTCAGTGAAGAGATTTCTTGTTATGCTTAAACAGTCATCACATTTCATATTATATTTATCCTTTAATTGTGGTTTATGATATCTTGAAAGTATTCTGATGAAAAAACTTAATATTATATAAAAGGCTATTTTCTTTAAATACTTTCCCAAATTTGTAAATAACTGCTTGTGTTTTTGTTGGCAAACAGGGCCTTCTTTATTGATGTGTGTATGTGTTGTTTATACATTATATATATATATATATATATATATATATATATATAATATATAATAAAATATTAGAATGTTTTAATTAATTTTATTTTGATTGATTTATAATCTAATATATATAGATTTGTTAGTGTTAGTATTGTGTTGATATGTTATGTTCATGGTAACATTTTAAATTTAGTGTTGATCTTTTTTTAACTTCAGAATGACATAAACATTTGGAGTAATTTCATCAGTTAACTTTACTGATCATTATATTTGGTTGACTTTACTCATTATTATATTAACACCTAAAGGGCAAGAGGAAACTAGAGTGGATATAGAAGATGGCATAACCTTTACACCATTCAACATGAAAGAAGAATTGGAAGAAGGTCATTTTGATTCGGAAGGAATGTATATCTTTAAAAAGGAACAGGTAATTCATAAGAAAATGTCACCAGTATTTAGTCGAGCGTAATTGTGAATCTTGTCTGTTGACATTGATTTTCCTTTAAAAAAAGGCAAATTTCATATTAAAGTTAGAGAATTCTATGTAAATGTAAGACACATTTTATTTCAAATGTCATACTTTATGTTTCAAAATTGGTAAATTCAAAAGCATATTCCATTTTATAAAGGGTTTGTTCTGTTTCTAATTAATAATTTAGCAGTTTGAGGATACATTTTTTATCTTTAATATGCCATATTGAATTGGAATTTGATTTCCATATTTAGTCTTTAGTTAGGTCTTGAATTTAGGGTTAGATTTAGGTTATCAGACCGAATTGTGAATGAGAGATATAGACAGTTACAACTAGCATAACCCATGAGATTTATTTGTTTTAAAAGCCCTCGTTGCCTCCCTGCCATATATAATAAATAATTTCAGGTAGGGAAAGGAAATAAAAGCTTATTAAATGTAATGAGAGTTAAGACATAATGCTCAATTATGAATACCTGATCAATTACATTAATAATCAATAAAAAAATAGTGACAGTTAGAACTTACTGTATTCAGCCATAACCCATTACTTTTTAACAAATGTTGGTGCAGTCAAGAACAGAGTGGAGTGAGTTTGATATCCGATTCCCACAGTGCAGTATAGGGACAGTGAATACACTATGCAGCAGATAATGAAATCATGTTTTCATGATTTGTTGCCCTTTGGTAGTTAGAGTGAAAATTTGTTTGCTGTTGCTGTAATGTATCATTAAGTATTACTATTAGCTGTATCACATAGACTGCTGACTTTATGTTCATTGAATCAACTGATTGTAATAAGTTCATGGTGTCTGCTGGATTTTGGTGTGCACTGTGATTTGTCTTATTATGAATTGTTGTGGCTGGACTGTGGCCCATGCTTCTAAATTGAGTTAAGTTGGGATTGAAAGAAGGATGATGTATAACTGTGACCATTGATGATGATGATTGATGTTTTACTGCCACCTTTGTACACATGGTACGCTAAATGGGCCAAGCAACCTCCAACAGTAATGAAGTGAAGTCAAAGATGAAATACCCTTCAGATATGCCCACGCTGAGATTCGAACTCACAAGTGGGAGTGATCTGTGGTCCAACATGCTAGCAACTAGACCACGGAGGCACCTCAACTGTGACCATTGAGTATATTAATTATATATATATATCAGTCAGAATTTTTTTTTCAATTTAGTTGCCCCTGGTAGATTGGGAATGCACTTACCCAACAAATGTTTTCAATTGCCCAACAAATTTTCACCTGATCTGAAATTATCATTTATTTTAAAATCTGTTATATTTCACCTGCTTACATATAAACATGTATTTACAATAAAAATCAACAAATAGGGAAGTGTTTGATAAGAAATGCTAACTCATTGAAGCCCATTCCTGCTTTGCCATTTTCACTCTCACTATATAAATAAAATTTTAAATTACCAAAAACGCATAGCCAGTAAACTGCAATTAATACAGGTTTTAATTGGCAACACCATTTAAATATGCAGTGTGAT
Source organism: Paralvinella palmiformis (assembly GCA_025642065.1). Lineage (NCBI taxonomy): Eukaryota > Metazoa > Annelida > Polychaeta > Terebellida > Alvinellidae > Paralvinella > Paralvinella palmiformis. The sequence continues at coordinate 173,870 of JAODUP010000109.1, read as the reverse complement.
GTCTTTAGCCGAGATTCCACATACCCCGGTATGCATTATGTGAATGACTATGTATACAACAAAATGGACGGTTGAATCTGATTTGAGTGTCCAAGCAGACTTTCCCGAGAAAAATTGGTAAAAAGGTCAGAGGGGTGTCCGAAACACATGGATACTACAATGTCACATATGCATTTGGATACCGCATATATGGAATCTCGCCTTTAGGCATAGCTGGCACTCATTGTATCACAGATTATAACTATAGGATAATTAATTTTCGTCTCAAAAAGGCACTTTAATTGATGATTAAACTTTGAAGATTTAGAAAATTAGTGATGTTAAGAAAATAATTTATTAATGTTTTTGCTTTTAATTATATGCAAAAATACATGTTGGTATTAATCAAAATTACTTTATATACATTGTATTCAGAAATGAATATTAATACATTAGGTATTTTGGTCAAATAGGTGTATATAGATAAACTTAATAATTCATTATTATCTGCAGTATTATATTAATGCAGTTATTACTGCTAGTTATAAATATACTAATTGGATACATGTACAATCACATAGGTTTCTCCCCTAAAGCTGGAAGTAGGTTTCTGCCATAAGTTGAGAAATACCCTGAGACTATTTTTGTTTATTTTTTACCAATATATGTAAATAAGTTAAGTTTATGTTTGTTGTATATTATAGCGGTAGCGTGTTGGACCACAGATCACTACCATCCATGTTCAAATCTCAGCATGGGCATATCTGAAGGTTGTTTCATCTTTGACTTCGCCTCAATACCTTTGGAGTTCACTTGGCCCATTTAACCTACCTTGTGCACAAAAGTGGCTGTAAAACATCAATCATCATCATCTTGTTCTATATTAATATTACATACAAAATACATATATCTCCCTATGTTTCTACCATCTCTCCCCTATTTTTGCCCAGCAGAAATGGGTTTCTGTCAGGCAGAAAGGGGTTTCTCCCCTATTTCTGTCATTGACACAGCAGAAATACCTTTCTGCTGGGGAGACGCTAGAAGTTCATATATATGTTATCATTTTGTATAGGTGATAATAATTAATATTATTTTATTTAGCAACGTATTCAAATAGATAGAGTGATCGTAAGTTCAGTCATGTAGTAATACTTCACTAAGATTTGTTTTTAACAATCTTGTTTTCATAGAAACTGATCAAAGACAACTGGATGGACAATATTGATTGGGTTAAAGTGAAGGCAAGAGAGAGGAATACTGGTGAGGAAGTTGAGGTTGGTGATGACGATGAGGATGATGACAGCAGAAACAGTGAAGAACCTGAATATATAAATGAGGTATAATGAATATAATTTCAAATCATGACAGTCTTAATAAATTTGTTGGCTATTAAATGATCAAATGACTTCACTATCTAAAGTCACTGTGCATTGTTAATGGGTGATAAAATCTTTGAGAGATAATGTAGTCTTCATTGATTAACCAGGTAAGTGGAAAGTGGCTCAGGGTTGTCAGTTTCCAATTCCTTCCAACAAAATTGTTACACCTCTACTAAATTATCATCAGATCATGCAGTGAACCTTGCATTTTGTGTCTTGTGTTTTAAAATTTTTGCTTCAAACCAGACTCCCAAAAAGACTAGGATGTACTAAACATGATAAGTTTGTGTTATCCTATTTTCAATGTAAAATAATAATAATAATATAGATTTAATTTATTAGTTGAAATAAGTTTTAAAGGGAGATTTATCATATGGGGAATGAAGTTCCGAATTACAACTTGCATGTTAACTAAGGTCAGTTACTGTACATGATTAGTGTGTTTAAGTGAAATAAACTTGTAAGGCCATTGTTTTTTTTTAAATTAGGGTCAGTCTGGATTATAAAAAAATTCACTGAAAACATAGGGTCAGTCTAGTTGGGATTTGACAATCTCTCCAATAGGTTTGATTTTTTTTGGTCTTTATTATTTTCTTTTTGTCATTAATTGTTAGTGAAAAGTAAACAATAGACATGTCACTGTTAGCGCCGGCATGAGTCGCCATCTATCCAATGGATTCTTATGCAGTCATTGACTGGTTGATGCTAGCACTGTCGCAAAATGATTATGCGAATCTGACAAAAAATGGAACACACTTAAAAGTAAGAATGTGATTCCACATGTGCGATCTATGACCAAACTGATTATACCATGTAGCGATTGGTATGAATCGGACTTGAATCTAGAAGTTTACGACCCGGAGTTGTAAACTTCTGGATTCAATCGTCTGATTCGAGGGGTGTCCGAAACACATGGATACCACAGGTGGGGCGGGGGGAAACTTCACAACCCTCCCACTCCATGAGGCTGTTTGCAGGTCAAAGAAGATAAAATGGGCGACTTGTTGAGTGATGCCTGAAGAAAGCTTTTTTTGTGTATGCCGCAAGCAAAACCATTGTGCTAATACCTAGTTATAGGTAGTATTTCATAGTATTTTGATTTGTTGTTGTTTCAAAAAGATATAGAAGTGGGGAGGTTCGACCAGGCGGGCAGAATCGACCACAACATTAAAACCCTATTCGTTATTTATTACACTTAATAGTTTTAAGCTGGAACATAATATATCACTGACTAATTGTTTTGTGTTCACTTTGAAGCAATTTGCAATAATACACCACCAAAACAATTTGTGACTGAAAGTGGTTGTATCAAAATTCAAACTTTTTTTGATAGGTGTCAACATGTCAAAAGTCTACACTATGTATATATACGTGTGTTCGATCTGCCCCACACTAGGGTGTGCCAAACAAGCGAAAGCCTGGGGATACTTCCCGAACTACAAGCAAGCCCCACACTGTGTGTGTTTGGCTGTGCCCAATAGGCGACATGGGTTTCTACCCAAAATTTCAACAAGACAAGCCCCACACTGTGGTTGAACTAACACTCCTGCCACTTTGCTTATATAAATACCCTTTACGACATTGAATTGGGTCACAAATCACATGATCAGTGCCTTATTAGGAACATTAAACATTGAGGGACCAGTAGAGAACTACTTCTTGTCAATTGCTGTATGATGTATACTAAGATCAAACCATTGAAGTGTAAGGTGGTTGAACCTCCTCATTTCCCCCCCAAATTAATCGAGTATATTTTAGGTTAGTATCTACTGGGGAAAAAACTCCAGAGTGCTAAACTTCCACATCTTTATATTTTTTAATTTATCATGAATGGTTTTAATGTTATGTTAAGGGGGATGCATGGTAAAAACAATGCTTCAAGCATCTTTCTTTTCAACATTCTGTATGCGTTTGCTTTCTTTAAAATGATGTATTTTGAATGTTGAAAGAAACAATTTGAAGGAAAAAAACAAGGTTAGTCGCAGGTGGTAAAATAATAATAAAAAGAATAAAGTCAATTTTATTTCCTGGTGGTGAGTTATTTCAGCACTCAGTATTTCCAATAAACCAAAATTAAATTCACTATACCCAACACACAACAAATAACTTAATTATCAATTAATGAGGTAATAAGTATTTTTACAGTATTTTCTACTTCAGAAACATTGGTGGTAATTCATGGTATTTCTTACCCTAGTATATGACAGACAACCCTATATAAGCTTCTGTCCAACAATACCTCCTTTCTTAAGACCATTAAAAAGTGATCCATACATTACATTAGCTCCCTTTTTAATGGAAACTTGATATTCATTTTGCTTTACAATTACAGTCTCACAAATTTTAAAGGATAGAATTCTAATTACTTATAGTATGTATAGTATATCCTAGGAATGGCCATATTTTATTTGATTGTTAAAGCTAGCCTTCAAAAATTCGGCTTTAATGGCTTGTGTTAATCTCCAGGTTTCTTTGTACAAAGAGATGATAGAGATGATGAAGCCTGGAGAGACTGTACTGAAAGCACTGCGTCGTCTTGGAGGTGGCAAGGCTGGCTGTTCATTGTCTTCAGCAAGCCAGAGATGGAAGGCTAAACGTCAGAAACAAACAGATATCTCAAAAGAGAGTCCTCCCGCCAACAAGGAACACCTGCTGAAGCTGACTGGCTTAGCTGACAGACTATTGTCTCAGGGCAACCTAGAAATATATCAAGATACCTATGAGAAGATTTGCTTCAAAATCAAGGTTGCAGATGACAAAGAAAAGTCAGCAGGACATCAGCTGTCAGAAGGTGGTGATGGTGCTGATGTGGACATGTCATCTGATGATAAAAAGGACACTCAAGTGGCAGCTGCTGATTCACTGGATATGTTTGCTGAAGAGAGCACAAAGAAAAGTGATGGAATTACAGCATCCAACATGGAGTGCAGTACAAAAGCAGACAATGGTCAAACAACAGGTGTGTATATTTGTATGTATTCTTTTTTAGAAGTAGAAGCTGATCAAACTTTTAAGCTGCTTTAACACTTCTGGTGCCTTTTTCAATTTAGCCAGCCTTGTGCTTGCATTAAATGTTATGGTAACAATTTTATGTATGTGGCTATTTGAAAATCTTGCCAATTTGATATAATTCTGCATCTTTTCACAGAAGCAAATGGTTCAAGAGAAACCAACACTCCTGGTCCTGTTGAGCAATCGAATGAAGTTTGCTGGGAGTACAAATGGGAAAAGGGAGAAGACCAAGAGATACATGGTCCATATACTTCTAAACAAATGTTAGAATGGACTGAGGAAGGCTTCTTTGATGATGGTGTTCTTGTAAGAAAAGTTGGGGCCACTGGCCAGTTCTATAGCTCCAGAAGGATTGATTTTGACCTCTATACATGAGTGATAATAAACAAGTTGCTTAAAGTGTATAAATGTCACATTTCTCAATCTCTTTCAATGAGTCAGTAGCAGGTATAATTCAGTTTATTTGTATGTGAAAAGGATGTCATGCTCCGTCAGCACTTTGTGCAGTCAATTACTCTGAACATAATATGTAGGAATATACTGTAAAAGGTATCCACACTATTGAAATCTTAATATTTAATTTTAAAGGACAGATTAGGATCTTTAAATGCTGTCTTGTTTATGATGGGGAACTTTATCACTGGTAAGAATGACCCCTCTGATTTTTTAAGCTATACCTACATGAAAGTTTATGATTTTTCCATCATGACAACTGTTTCATGTTATAACTGTAAATAGCCAATTAATATGTAAGAACTTCCATGTTTAACCTCGGAATGCTGGTAGTAAATGTTTTTGTAATAATTAGCTGATTATTATGGTATTACCCCTCTGAGCTAGTCAATTTGCTTATGATTTGTAGATGGATGTTTTTTCACTTAATTTTTCATTTCACAATTTCAGATAATTTTTTCCCATAATCAGCCTAATCATTATGAGTATGAGTGTCAGTGTTTTATAAAATCTAAATTATATCATTTCATGCAGTGTAAAAATGCACATTCAAACATACATGTCTAGTATGCTAATGTTAATCACAAAATATCTGGTTTATTTTAGTTTTATAACAAAACTTAATGAAACAGAACTTGTAATGAAATTAAACAACAATACAATGCAGTGGAATGCACAATAACAATGAGTGAGCAATCCAGTAACATATCAATAATAACAGTAAACAGATTTGAGACATGAATGAATTATTGGGGAAAAAACAGGAATTCTGAAGAAAGGAATTATTAGTGAAATTGTAACTAAACACACATAGCAGTTATGTAAGAAATAAGGTTAATGAAAACTTGAGCTTTCAGTAAAGCAAAATAAATATGTTTTTATTTTTAGCATATAATAAAGTGCAAAAAGTCAACAAGGATAAATGCATAATAGAATGAAAAAGAAACTTGAATATATCACACAATGGTGTATATTTTCAAGGGTTCGTCAATGTAAGAATGCTGATTGCTAAAATGACCATTGGAAATAAAAAGAAAACCAACATTATTTATAAAAGCTAAATAAATATGTTTGTCATATGTCCAATTATTGTTGGCAAATAGTAATTAAAAAATACAGAAAGCCTACAATGATAAATTTATAATAGAATGAAAAAGTGACCTGAATATTTCACACAGTGGTGTGTAATTTCAAATGTGCATCAATGTAAGATTCCTGAATGTGCTAAAATAACCATTGGAAACAAAAATAAAACCAACATTTAAACATCTAGAATTCTATGCATCTGTCTCCTAAAATTAGGTATAGGGTTCTGTGAGAAAAATGGTAGATTATGATTATCTAACATTGGCATAACAATAAATGAACCATTCTTGGATTTGATAATTTGTTTACTGGTTTAAATATAGTGAACGTCTTTATATACACTCATTAATAAGAAGATACCCTTACTAAATTTGGAGTGTTAAAGATATAATTTTGTGATAAATGTCTTACTTAAACAAATTAATTATTAACAAGAAAAAATGAAATATGGAAATCATTCTTCAAAAGAAAACAACTGCTGGCATCAAATTGTCCTAAAAAGGTTACATCAAGGCTATCTTCGTTTATAAGTTGCCAATTTGTATTTTAATATTCCAGTGAAACCTACAGAAGTACATTAACAACTAGCACTCTAATTTATTCCAAGGGATGCAAACAAACAGTAACCAAAGTATCTTCAAATATTTGTTCAGGAGATACAATTATTTCTTTCATTCAAATATACAGGCTAACTGGATGCATTATCATTACATAATTGTTACAAATCAAATAAAAAATATTAGAGGCTATAGATGTAATATGGCTAAAAATAATACACAGTAACATAATTCCATGGTTTACATTGAGAGATCAATTACCTTGCAGATCACAATGCATATAACATTATTAGTAAAAATCATTGGAATGATAAATTACTTCATCTAAGATACCTTTCCACTATTAATTATAATGATATATTTAAAACATTGCAGCTGTTAAAATATTTCAAAGATAACTTAGTCTGTCATTAAATACTGTATGAACATCACAACACTTGAGGTGTAATTCCAGAAACACTTGATACAAAATCGACACACCATAAATACAGAAATACAATTAGTATATAATGGATAAGGCTTTATATTGGACTATCCCCATGAAACCATTTTAAGTGAAATATTTTATTTAAAACAATACATTCGTGGATGTCAATATAGTTTATATCTGTCTAGATAACACATCTAATTTTTTAAATTATTGTTAACTTTGAGAAAATTGCTCTACATATACTATGCTACCCGCGAACAGCCACCAACCTTTGATAAGGACCCGATTTCCTGCCATGATATTGCCCCCATTTATCCAGTGGTCTCCATTATTCAGCCACCTCCAATGCTTACCCAATACGAATACCATAAATTACCATATAAATAACCCCACTATTATTATTATGAAATATTTCTGGTAATCTGTGAATTGATTGACAAGCTGTCCCGGTCATTAGGTGGTGATCATGATGGTGTTGATTGTCTGATTGGCAATAGATTAAATAAAGTAATAGCTGGGGTTAACAAAGAATCAAAAGCCACATGTAATTAACCACCCTCAGGGCTGTTTGTTGAAATGCCTTCCCCACCACAATGCCAACTTTCAGCTAGGTCTATTCCAAAGTTGGCATAAAAATGAGGTTAGACTATTTTAATTGTAATAGTTTTTCATAGCACTAATAAATTCAAGTGTTTCATTGGGAGCTGAAGATCTGAAAGAGAAGTTTAGATTTTTATTGACAAGTTCATGATAGGATTCGTCTTGCAGTATGTAGGCCAGAGATCTCTGGAGTGAGTAGAGGAACATGATATTGTCCTGGTGCCCAGTTACTAAGATCACTGCCAGCTTGGCCCAAACGATGGCTGAGATGATGTGACACTGCAAAACTTTCGCTACCTTCTAAATGAGATAGAATCATGACCACTTGTCTGAAGAGAAAAAAGTTAATTTTACATACTTGAATACTCAGTGGCATATATTACCTGAAATCGTCGCCATAAAACTTACTTCATTATAAATAACAGATTTAAATCAGCAGCTTTTATGGAAGAAATAAAAGAGATTCCTAACTTATTATACCATATATGATCAATTAACGAGTGGTCATGAACAAGGGTCCAATATTTAAATAAAGGCTAGGAAAAGTCATAAAAATAAATGTCTCTGTCTTGTGTTTGATAACAAGCTAATGATTATTGATCTGGCAGTGCTTGTAGTCAAATCTAACATATGCATATACACAGATCAAAAGTTATTATTGAGGGAAATAAGATTTGAATTACTTATCTCTCTAAACTGACTTTGAGTAATGTTGAGAAATCAAATCATATTATAAAAGCCAACTGGAATGATGTTGAAACATCATTTGACTTCAGACATTCAAAAAAAGATTTCCTTATTATTCAACAGAAACAATTGTAAAATTGGGTAATAATAATAATAAATGATGAGAAATTGTAATAAAATTACTGTATGTACTTGTGTATAGGCCACACTTTTGATACCACAAAATCGTCGCCAAAAGCGGGTGCGGTGCGGTTTATACACAGGTCAGACTAAAAGGGAAGGTAATATTTGGCATAATTTAGGGGGAAATACAATAATATTTTTTTACAACATTAATAATGAATATATGAACAACAAACAAATTAATTAGGTGCGTTTTTGCTGTTGTCTTTCGAAGCCAAACTTAATCGTGATAACCGCCAGTGAGTAGCATGGTGTCGGCCTGTTGTCAAGTAATAATATATGGGTAATGCAGTCAGGGTCAGACTGTCGATGGTACCAATGCCGTCTGGGAACGGCCAGCACATGATTTATTATCTAGAGGTGTCAAATGATCCACGAATTAATCTGTTTGATGCACAGTGATCCAGAAAACACAGGAATCCAGTAAAGTACGACAATCTGATCTTACAAAAGATGTAGGTCCAAATTGGCTGTTATACGAAAACGGCAGCACTATGACCAATACAGCTGCCTCCATAAAGTATTAGAGGCAGATAAAATTTTTGGTCTATCTAATACCTGTCATTATTATCGAAATGTGTGAGCGTGTGGAATTGAACAGAATGGCAAATGAGGCCATGCAAAGAATGACTATAGAAGCCACACCAAAGGAAAACGATTAGAGTAAACAATGTGTTAATTACTTCCAAAGCTGGCACATTGGAACTACTAATAAACTACTTCAAACAGCATTACAGGAACAAACGCACAGCAGCAGACAACCTGAAGTGGCTGTTGTTACCTATCGTCACACAGTGGGTGAACACAGCCTGGGATTAAATTGACCCTGACGCAGAAGATGACATGATAACACATGAACAGATAACACAGATGTTCAATGAAGATAGTGATGATGACAAATTTTGGGGTTTTGTATAAACTTGTTGATTTTAGTGCAGCTTATACGCGGGCTTGACTGTAGGGGGGGGGGTTGTGGTCTTAAAACCTGGTGTTGCTTATACACGAGTGCGGCCTACACATGAGTATATATGGTAGGTAATGACTATAATTACTGATGAGAAATTAAGTAAAAAAGCATAATTGAAATCAGAACAGAATATCATTTAACTTCAGGAGTGAATGAGAGTATCTGAATTTGCAAATTATTATATAAAAACACATTTTGGTTCTTGAAAACTGATATGATAATTCTTTTGGTAAACATTTAAAATACCTGTGCATAGGTGGTATTGCATCAATTGTCTTAAGTGTTCCTCTTGTGGATACCACATTAACACTTGCTGAACTATCACACTCGACGTGTATGGACATATTTGGTTCTCTATTTTCAATAACTACGATCATGCCAGACCAGCCATGTGTCAAATAGTAAGTTGTCATTCTTTCACGTCCCTGTGCCAATAAATAAAAATAATATAATATACACGAAGTAAGAGCACATATGCAGAGATATAAAGTAACTTCACATATAGTCGTATCATAAGTTTGATTTGTGTTCTATTGAAATATCATAAACCATTAATAACATGCAAAGTGAAGTTTTTTATTTTATTATTTTAAATCTACTGCTAGAAATAAATAAAGCATATTATCAGGATACTACTTATAGTTGTAAAATATCAGAAAAGTTTAGAAATTGTTTCATTTGTAGCAACTGCATAATACATACTTTTCTAAGTTGTCAATATTACTATTATAATCTAAAATAAAATTTCTATAATCTTTACCTCATGTTTTTCACCTTTGCTAAGGACCAGTTGTATAATACTGTCAGCCAAAATAAAATCTCTGCAAAGTGGTTCTTCTTCCTTAACCAGTAGAGCTTTTGAACTATGCACAGACAACACATACTTCAAATATGATTCACTACCTGTAAGCAGTAAAGAGAGCGAGTGATTGCTTATTCTCAATGCTGGTCACACCTGGGATATATGACAGAGGTGCAACTCCTTAGGGAAACATCCGACAAAAATAGTTATGACTCTGATTCAAACCCAAACCTGGATGTTTGCAGCACAGTGCATTAACCAGTGTGCTTCTGGAGCACCCTGTAAACAACAGTGTGTGTATATGCATCCATGCATGCGCACACAGGGTACTCCAATAATATGTGGTTAATGCACAAAACCTCTTGTAAAACTGGGTAATATACTTATTGTGTTTTTAGATAAATGTTATTTGGGGTATCACTGTACAGCATCTTTGAATAGCTCCTGCTGGTAAAGGTGATTTATTAAATATGCAATATTACTATATCTATAATTAATTTCTAGAAATTCAAGGTTTCAAGCTCAGACATACATTGTCCATGTCAATAAAGGGTTTGCAAAGCACTTCTAACATCCCAAAATTGAGCAAAGCAGTAATAAGTGATCACCAGTGTCCATTAATAACATGTATAATCCACATTCACTTGTATTTCTTACCATTTCATAGAATATTTGTAACAAGCAACATCTAAACAAAGCCTTTATTTACTGAACTGTTTAACATTTAAGAAAAACTACTGTAATTTTGGGAGGAAGGAGGGAAACCAATAAATAAACACCAAATATCAAATAATTACAAGTTCAGAAAGTTGGAATATGTGTAAATATATTTTGAGGAAGCAATCACTTCAAAACATCTGAGCTAAAATGAGCATCGAGAAGAATTAAGTTTTTCCATATATTTGAAATAATTTATTAATAATCCATATTTATTCTAGTAACATGGTATATACAAATAAGTTTTTAGGTTAATCACTTCTTTTATCACAGAAGAAAGAAGTGTTTTATAGTTTTAATGGTAAAAAAGGTTTTCCATGGTAAAAAAATATAATAAAGAAATCAGAATTAAGCCTGTACAACAGATTTTAGTGGCTAAATGTAAAATAATATGTTATACAATTTCAATAGATCTTCCAAGGTATTTTAGACAAAACATAGTTTATAAAGGATCTTTTGAGACCTGAATTATTAACTGCTTACTCAAAATGGGTAGTTTTAGGCCATTTCATTCATATTCTGTTAAGATAATAATATTTACTTAGAATGGCCACTGTGGCACATAAAATGCTTATTAAATAAAATTAGAAACAATCTAAGACCTTATCAGTTACAGGAGCTTACCTTGTCATAATGTGATCAAGTTGAAGTAAGTGTGTATGCTAAAATTTATACTTACCTATTCCCCAATGATTAAATGCTGTGCAGACAATGGTATATTCTCCAGGATCCAAAATAACACTACAGGAGACAAAGCTTCGTACTTGACGTTTACTATGAGTTACAAGCTTTCCAACACCTTGTGATACATCATATGTTTTTCTGAACACAAGTATACAGAGATCCACCTGGTTACGATTTGATCTCTCTATACTCCTAGATAACAAGAGTAAACAACAAATGATTTACGGTATTTAAATTTTCATCTCATTTAGTTTTGTCTGGACGTGAAGCAAAGCTAGTTTAGTAATTTCAGAACTGCTAAATGTCACAATAACAGTGTATAGCTGCCAACATTTGAAAATTGAAAAGAGTAACCTTTTTCGTGCAAAATGCGATCTACAGCTCACATGACACCATACATCATAAAACCATGTAATTTATCATATTTATCAATACCAAAACAATTTAACATCATACGTGTTCTTTTGTGGAAGGTTCAACTGCTTTTTTCATTTAATCAGATTTTCCACTATTTAACCACAATTAAGTCATCACAAGTCATACCCTACACTGTACTAAAATCTTCATAGGATTGCTGTATTATTTATCAGTTGATTCAGTTTAAAACATAACAACAAATCAAATTACATTGAATACAATGTTTTTTCAGTTCTAACATTGTATAGTATGGAGTATCACTTTTTCATGAGTTTTTGATATGTTGAACCCTTTGCCTTAGTCAGGAAAGTATTGGAATGTTTCTGTTGAGAACATGTGCCTTTGGCATTGAGGGATACTTTGTGCACAATCAGGCTATTGAGAATGTTGGTAGATATGCTGTGGTAGAAAGCTGTCTTCATTTTAATTACAAATGAGAATATGTTTTCAGTCTGTACTGCTGTGAAAGAAGATCAAAATGACCACCATCAAAGAGTTAAGGATATCAAACTCTGGCTGTCCAGTGCCATTCTTTATCTGTTTCATTGATAAAGCCAAATAAATTACCCTATTCTATTAAAATATAATTTAAATGTCATCATGAAATGAATCACAACAAACATACATCTCCATGTATATTGAATGATGCATACTAGGAATTTTAGAAAGAAAAAAACAACAGCAAGGGCATGTATCACTGGTATTTTGGTTCAGTTGCTAAAATCCCACATTATCACCATTATCTAACAGTTACTGGGTCCACTGGCAGCTACACTGAATGTTTGGTTTTGCATCTGACTGGCAAGTACAAAATACAAACTTGGATATTGCATACTGGTCCACTAGTGAGAGAAGTGGCAGTGTGCCTGTATAAATTTATCTCATGCAGAGTGTGTGACTATATACAAGGCAATGTATTGTAATCTGAACCATTACTGGCTAATGGCTCCAAAAGAACATTTGTTTTTGTGTGACCACTGCCATTTTTGTATGAGGAAACATTGTATGAAAGAGGGGATCTCCTGCATACTGCACAGGTAATACACATCCAGAAGAGGCTTTCAAACCATGCGGTCTATTTATTGGACCCATTACAGGAAAACGCAGATCATAATTTTCAGAGTACGGGCGTAATGAAGAACAGAAAATCATAATGATTCCACATAAATCATAATGGTTGGCAGCTGTGACAGTGTTCTTTGTCTGCTACCTTTGTAATTGTAAAATTGCCTTTAAAAATAATAAATACCTCTGCCCTTCCTGGAATAACCCCAGCTCTACTTCAGTGTGTTGAAATACTTCAATATTAGTGACTTTGTAGTTTTCAGGTGGTGTGTGGTTAGGAAGAAATCCAGTTATGCGTGCCTCCATCCAGTCAGATCTGTATTTGCATATCTCCACTGAATCAAAATAACTGAAATAAAATAAATAAACAGCCTTTAGTGAGTATCTGTTTGTAAAGGAACTATCAGCAAACATATGAATATTTTTATATATATCAATAATGCCATCTCACACACACACACACACACACACACACACACCACAAACCAGTGTGTAAGTGTAATCATGTAAAAATGTTTAAATAAAAGCATGCAAACATCAATTCCACACATCACTAACTTCTCTGACACTAACCACATGAAATCGCCCCAAGACATCCAGAAATCACCTTGTCCTGCTCCATATGACATCAGTTTCTCATATGTTTCCTTAGACACAGTACTCCATTTAGAAGAGGTGTCTGACCAATTGCCTTTCCAAGAGTAGTGACCCCATGGGTTTCTTATTCTTAACAATCTGAAGAAGGAAAAAACTGAACAACTGAATTAACCTAAGGACAAAAAAAACATCTACTGATCATAAGAGATAGCTATCTATCTAAGAACCCCATACCGGTTTCCTTCAACGTCCTGTACATCAAGAATTGAATAAGCATGTCTTGATGTCAATCCAACTTGCTTAAAAACGTCATCATCAATCTTCATGTTTCCACCTCCACAAGAGGCACCCATTAAGAACCTATGAAAATGATGATGTAAGCAAGTAAAAACCTTACACTGATGCAGTGACAACAATACATTTATCCTTTAATTATTAAATATTGCTATAAATATTATACCATATACCAAAATGTCATTTGAAATGATAGCACTGAAAATTATTTAGTAACAATGAAGCACAACAGAATAGGTAGTTAATAAAAGCTAAATATAAAGTATTTTTGAGAGAATGACAGAGATTGAAAATTTCAGATTTGCAGTAGCATTAATTAAAACTCGGAGCAAAGATTATGTTACCAAATAATTCATGATTCAGATAATATATTTATTACATGTTGGCTAATAATTAAAAGTACCCACTTTGATTCTCTAGAGCTTAGCAACTGTACCCAGATCATATCCATATCAACTTCTTCGGTTTTTGTGGCTAAACAAAACAAACAAATGATTCAACATTAGCAACATTCTTCACACAGAATGAAGTTCACGCACGAAACAATATTTTAACACTGTTAATTCACATTAGGTATAGATACCTTGTAAATCCACCTTGTCACAAGGGGCTCCTGTAAGTGTAGCTAAACCCTCAATACATCGTCCAGAGGCTAAAGCCTCATAACATCCGTATAGTTTAGCGAGGGCTTTCTCAATGATAGGAACCCACAACTGACGTCGTTTAGACTGATGATGAAAACAGAAATACTCTTCGATCATATTTATAGTTAAGAGTGAGATATAGTTTCTTACTTTCACTGACTGTGAAGTATGTGCATATACTTGTTATATAATTGAAACAATGTTTGATGGATACGATTCATAATTTGACTGGTGAATGTTAATAGCTGAGGCCACACTACCAGATCTTCTGTTCTTGGAAAGAACATTGATATAGAATATTAAAAAGATTGTTTTCTTAAGATGTAGAAATTTGATAAGCCAAGAATCTCATATACCGAAAATAAACTTAAATATTAATGTAAAAAAAATGATGTACTAAGAATGTTTCAATTACAACAGATAAACAAAATCCTGTGAAATAATACTAATTTGACAGTTGGATAACATTCTACTAGTTTGTAATTAAATATAATACTGACATCAAATTTAACAAGGCATATTACGATGAATCTGGGGAACAAATTAACTTGGTAGTGTATTGAGAAGTGGATGGTGGTGTCCTACCCTAGATGTAATAACTGATGTTCTCTGCACCTCATATAAGCAGACATAATCATAACAACACTACAGTCCTACACAAAAGACTATTTATCATTTATAATAAATCACTTTTTTCACAGTAACATTAGACAAATTGTTTAATAACATTAACAATGATGTCTTTTAAACTGCTAGATCATTTTTGGTAGCTTTGTTAATTATCTAAGTTTCTTTGTAAATAATTCACCTAAAAGCAACATAATATTTTTGATATGATCAGAATAAATAATTGGAGATTTGATTATTATCACATTTATATAGGTTTAGCAGAAGTAAACAGCCAACATGCCCATAAATATTAGATATACATTTTCACTGATTAATACCTGAACATCTCTTTAGGTGTTTTTTATGTGAGAAAAATATGACATTATGGAAGGTACACTGTGACTTGTACCATTGATATTTGACTATAAAAGATTAACTTATTTATAACAATATCTAAAGATGAGTTGAAAGTTATGATTTATTTATCCAGAGATTATAATAATGGCATTTAATCTGTTTGGAGTTCATATGACTGATATCCCTACCTTTGAATATACCAGATGTCCATTAATATCACATGGCAAGAAGTCATCCACTATAACATTTGTCCACTGACCATCTTTACACAGACGAACAATATAAACACCTTCCCTACAATAGTCCTTTGTAACCATCACATTTTCAAGTAATCGGGAATTCTCAGTTAATACTGCCAGAGCACTAAGAAACCTTGATGGATGAACAAAAATATGTGAAGACTTATTTAAAAAATAATTTTAGTGATAGTTACCTAATTATTACAAATATAAGTATTTTTAAATCAGCATTTTCCTTTTTATTAATTATTTCAATTAAAAATGTGTAGCTTTTACATAAACACACTGCAGTAATTATCACACACATACACTGACCAAACATATTATAATCTTTTTTAACCCAATAATGTATACTTTGTATACCTGTTCCTTGCACTATAAAAACTAGTGCTCTAATTCTAGGCACACAAAATACTCACCAACAATTCCCCAGAATGCCCTGTGTAATGTCACATGCTTTAGGTTTACGGAAAACTGACCACTGTTGTACTTTTCCAAAACCATCACCAGCATTTATGTTGTTTGGACGAAGCCACTGAGTAACCTCATTCTTTCCAGCTTCAATTTTATTGGGTTCATAGTAAAGTGATTTGGGTAAAGGTGGAAAGGAGTCATCTATGAATTGCTCTTTATTCTGGAAAATGATTAAAGAATGAACCAATGTATTATTATTAACAGACCAATACACAGATCTATGGTTAATTAACCATCTACTAATTAACTACTTTACTGGACAAACCAACCAATTAACTATTACTGTTTACATAGAGCTAATATTGTAAGCTGCTTGTTTTATTACGTGTTGTCATCCTAGTTTGACACATCTGGAGAACTATCACTATCTTTACTCCTATAAATGCTATCTAGTTCTCCAATATGAATGAAAGAGGCAAATTTATTTCTCCTAGTTCTCAAATTACACATGAAGGAAGTATATTCACATAGGATCAATACCTTATGGATAAAGTTTATTGCTGCTGAACATAAAATGAAACTTATTAAATTATTGACCATATAGGATTTAATTACTAAGAGGCCAGTCCTCAAGGTAGTTGCTAAAATCTTCCCAGTTCAGTTGTTTCGAATATAGGAATGTCTTGCCCTTCTCAGACAACTAATTAACTACTGGTTGAGATGTTAAATTGTCTATAAATATAAGGATTTTCGAAGATAGTCTCTATCATACCCCTTCAGTTTGTCTATTTGCATATATTTCCACACTATTGGCCAAGTATAAACAAGGAACTGTATATTTTCTAGTTTTTTTCTGAAAAAAAAGATTTTCTCTATAATTTTGAGTCAGGCTTCTTTCAGAAAAATCCCAACCCTGATAACCCAGTATCTCAAAACAGACTGCTGACAAGATGGACATATATATATATATATTACCAGAATGTTGGTCACCCCGGGGTTCTAGTCAAATGATTAAGGTACAAACTAGATCAAACTAATGCAGTTGTAAACACATTCAACAAGATATCTAAACATACCAACTGGCAGAATTCAACTATTTGCTTCCACTTCTCCAGTTCCTCCTCTTCCTGCCTTTGACGTAGGTCAGTCATTGGTTGTGAACTTTGTCTTTTTGGAGGAGAACGTCTTGTGGAATGTTCTGCTTCATTCGGTGAGCATTTAGTACTGAGTGGAACTGGATTCTTCCCATTCCTTTGGGCTGCTGATGAACTTGAAGGCAAATCATCAAACACAGGCATCCTTATTTCTTTGGGTGACTGACAGGCACCACATATAGGTGCTGTTATTGGATTTTCTAGTGTACACCTCTTACAAGACCAAATATTGTTCATGTGTCTACAGGAAATGCAGCTGGTAGCAGTATTCTGATTTTTTGTCAAACAGTTTTGGCAGGTTTTCTGAATTAACCCTGAGTTTGTATTATTAACATGGCTATCACACATATTATGTAAGCCAGGATGTTGTCTGTCACCCTGACAGCAGTCACAGCTCTCCGCTGTGATTGGATTACGACTGTAAGAACAATGGGGACATTGCCACACATCTTCATCATCATTCATGTTTTCCCTGGGTCCTCTTGCCAGTGGCTCCATTTTTTTCATGTTCTGTTTGTCCTGCTGTGTGACTGCCACCTTTCGTTTAATTGGAGAGTTTTCCTCCTTTGTGCATGTTCTGATATTACGTGGTGCCTCGCAGATGTTGCATTTGTTCACAGATATGGGATTCTCCAGTGTACACTTCTTGCATCTCCAGAAGTCACCTGATGTAGAGTTATCACAGGTACTGGTTGATATGGGCTTGTCATCTCTCTTTGCCTTTTTAACCGTGTCACCCCTTGACGTGTCCATAATTATGACAGCATTACGTGGCTTCCAAGCTCTGCATGCAATACACTGATCAACCTGCATTGGGTTCAGGAGGGTACACGCATCACATCTCCATTTCTGGTTATCAGAAATGACATGACAGCTGTTGGCAGTTTGCTCTGCATCTGCCACCACCTGGAGAACTTGAAATGGATTCATTTCTTTTGGAATATTAGGGTTAAGATCTGTCTTTGTCTCCTCACTATTAAGTGAGTTGACTGGTTCATCCAAATCACCATTCATACTTGCTGCTAACTTTTGCTTCTTTTCATCATCTTTCTTTGGCTTTGTGAAACTAACAATAAAAAATAGACAAAACCAATACAAAGCAGTATGTAATACATTAATTTTTAGAAGTTTAGTTCCATATTTTCGTTTGTTAAAAGCAATTTCACGTTTAGTTTATACATGTGTGCTTCTGTGGTTGGTGAAAACTCTCTGGTACACATAATCAAGAATCCAACATGTGGATGATTAATTAGTACACTGAATGTATAGAAATTATGTTTTATGTTGAACCCGGAAAAGATTCATCAGCTTCCAAGTCACATGTATTCACTAATACACGTCTCTCTGTGTATGTTATTAGGCCATACTGACACTCCCATTAATATATATAGCCATCGATTTAGATCAACTTCGTTGTATTGAAGTGTTCATATAGTATTTTATACCAGGAAGTTGCCCAACTACTGAAAAAACACATTATATTCAAAACATAAGCTATCTCTTTATACATATATAAATCAATTAGAAGAGAAACCCGTAGAGTCAGTTCCTTGAAATAATTAGGTTTACATGGTCATGAAGATAAAAAGGAAATGATCACTTACTGGTTGAAACAGCCTCGCCCCACATTAATTTATACTACTAATACTGTAATATTGGTGTATGGAGAAATGCTCACCAATACAGTGGAAGATTGGACAAATGCCCATCAAGAAAAAATTATTAGAAGAAAAATAAATAAACCTCCCAAAAAAGAAATTACATTAATTCTTTTCATTTATTTACATTCTGAATCATGATTGTAATGAACGAAGCCCTCAATATTATATGATTGCAATCATAGATACAATTTATAAAGGAAAATATAAAAGATTGTAATTGATGACATAAAGAAATCTAAAGAGCACATTATTTTAAATTAATTTTCAACACAGAAGAACTTTAATATTATTGTTAAAGTTCATTGCATTTTATTTACATGGCTTCTATTTCTAAAGGTTTTAGTTAAATTTCAATAGTAAGGAACTGTAACTGATGTATGTATTGTTTTAATTGGAAGTCAGCTGACAAAAATAATAGACTCTCTAGTGGTAGTTTTATCATAGTTTAATATTTTAAAGCCAAAAAATTACTATCATACAGGATATAAAAATGGAAATTTAAACAAATGAAAAAAATTAGTTTTGTTTAATTTTTGTTCTATGTGGGCATCTGTCTGCTCTCCTACTT
This sequence comes from Paralvinella palmiformis, assembly GCA_025642065.1. Lineage (NCBI taxonomy): Eukaryota > Metazoa > Annelida > Polychaeta > Terebellida > Alvinellidae > Paralvinella > Paralvinella palmiformis. The sequence continues at coordinate 154,315 of JAODUP010000109.1, read as the reverse complement.
CATTAATGAGTATTTGTCCGATGGACATTTGTCCTACTTTCTGTAATATTAGACAGTAATTGTATTTTGTGGACTAATGGTCTGGCATTTTCCAGTAAGTGTATGTACATATAGTCTGGGGTACACAAATAGCACCTAAACTCAGTCATGTTTCAATCTTTTGAAAGTCATAAAAGAAGATGTCTTGTCTTGCAAAATAAATATATTTGGGGCATATTAATAATGTTCTTTTATCTAAAGTAGTTTATATTTGTGTGTTTGGGAAAACAGATACAAATGATGCAACATATCTCGACATTATTTCATATAGTAGTGGCAAAGAGCTCACACATAACTTCATGTTAGATATGTACGGATGCATATACAGATGGTGGTGGGAACATAAACATTCAAGTACAGAGTAGAGTGTTGAAGCATGTACATGACCCCCACAAATGATACACACAGAGTTATAATACTCTGGTAAGTAAACATAAATATATCTGCTTCCCTGAATAATAATAGGGTAATACTATTTATTAAATATTAAATCCCAGTGTTAACCGAGTAGTTTCAGCAATGAAATTTCATGAATTCAGCCCATTTTCAACAATTGTGAAACGCCAATGTATGATTATAATTTGGTGTTTTAATTACTGAACAATTATGAAGCAATTTACAATTCAATAACACAGTAAATATGGTGCTATATGAAATGAAGTAAAATTAAATCATACATATTACAGGATCTGGCAGTACGTGCCTGTCTGACAACACTACACTTGACATAATGCAGTCTGAGGTGATAAGCTTTCGCAAGTTACTGATTATTGGTATATGGACACAAGTCCCTCATGATAAAAGCCCCCACCTCTATGTCATATCCAGATCAGGTTGAAATATTTGGAAGCTTGAGATAAAAAAGTGATATCAATAAAAAAATCAATTTTGGAAAGTAGACAATTTATTCAAAAATTATATTAAATGAGATTATTTGATGATCCCTTTGATCCTTATAACTGCAATTAGTATCTTGGCAGCAGCATGGTTCATTGAATTTGTTTCTATTGAACTGTAGTACAATTACAATTTAAAGAGAATCCAATGAGGAATTGATAATAGAAGCTTCTCTGAAGCCACATTATATCTTTTGTAATTATGTGAGTGGTTTCTTCTGTCGAATCCAACAACCAGCTGGACCTGATGGTGTTGTTCCACCTCTTACTATGAGCCGAACCCTGCCAATGTTCCCCCCAAAGCTGCTGAACATATGAGTTTGTAATATGGGGGCTTCTATCATAATGGGTTTTTATCCTGAGGGGCAGTTGACCATGGGGACCTTTTTATCCATCACACATCTTGCACTTTGTGTGCTCCTTTCCAGCCAGCATCACAGATGTAAAGTACAGCCAAACAGAATTTTGTGATCTACCTCCCTTTAACATGTTGAATGTTATGTGTGTGCAAACTAAGCCTTCAAAACAATGAAGCTACTTGGTTATACTATGGTGTAATGAGAATTAGATCACACACCATTCAAACACTGAAGTGTATTACTATATTGAACAGCAGTATTTCTTCACAGTGGTACATAGCTAATGCTACAGACTACATGATACTGCTAGAAGTATTCAAGCATGATTAGACACACCAATCACCCTCTTCATAGTTGATTGGGTATTTGACAGTGTTGTATTGCCTTGAAAGTGTTGCACAACAAGGCAGTCATGTATCAGTGTACAGATACCAGAAATTAATAATGAAATAATCTTGCAATCTTTTGAATAAGATTAGGAGTTATTGACCTACACTTTCAATAAGTATGTGGCATGTACAGCTGACATTATTTTGACAAGATTCATAATTAAATAACTAAGTTATACTGTTGTATACTGTTATTTAGAAGAATTTCTATTAATTGAGTATTTTCATGGAAGATTTCTCCCATATTTAGTTTCTCCCCTTTCTCCCATGGCAGAAAATATTTCTGTAGTATCAGGAGAAACTGGGTAATTACTGTGGTTTTTACCATAAAGGGGAGAAACCTGCAACTGTGGTGCCAGATATATAGCACATTAATTAATACCCTTTCCAGCACTCTGCTGGAGTTGGTTACATTTGGTTTGATACGTTACTGCAGAGTGGGTATGGGTGCAATCAATTGCAATGGAAGATGATGATCTTGGCCTCTGATTACTTCAGCCTAATCACAAATGAAAATGATATTGCCTAAAATATGTCAAGTATAAACTTTGCTTGAGGACCTCATTCCTGCTTTATTCCACTTAATATTATCAGAATTTGAATATTCAAATTTGGTTGGTGTTTTAAATTTTGAATTGATTGGTTTAATATTGATTTGTGAACAACTCTTGTGAGGAGGTTGATAAATAATTAGTTTACTATGACAAGATTTAGGAAGAAGTTAACAGTTTGCTGGATATTACTCTGATACCAAATAATTACGACTTTTATTTGCCATCAGTGATAGAACAAATTGCAGTAACACAGGTTTGGCAGGTTTTGAGAAAGTTGCCATGAAAATACCCAATTAATAAGACTTTAACAGTTTAAAACCAATATACATATGAATAAGTTATTTAACTATAAATCTTGTCCAAAAAAAAACTGTTGCACATGCCAGATACTTATTGAAAAATAAATGTCAATAATTCATCATGTTTAAGATTGTGAGATAAAAGATGATTTATTTCTGGTATCTGGGCAGTGATATACATTATAATGCTGAATAAATTTGATTGGATAATGACTGCCATATCCCAAGGCATTATTTACTGACACTGCACTCAGCATTGACCCTATTACATGGTGGAACGCAATGAGCGAATTCTTATTTTGTGGATCGCCTGCTACAATCTCCAGCATCATCTGCACCAATCAAATGAATCATCTAAAACTTTGGTCAAATTCATAACATAATCTTGAATATTTGTTATTTTTCTTAAAACTATTTTGTTATACAGAAAAATACATTAATAATTAATTGTATCTCAGTACAAATGTACTCAGGTTTGCATGTTATTATGGTGCTGCACCTTAAAATTTCTCCCCATGGCAGGGGAAAAATACCTTTCTGCTGGGGAGAAAGCCAACCCTGCAAATACCAAAACGGTATCAATTGCTTTTGTCAGATATTCTTCCCAACCTCTCAAAGCCAGTTGGAGTGCATCTGATTGGACAAGTGTCAACTGCATGTATCGGGTTAAAAACCATTCTATAAACTCTTATTAAATATATTTTAGGGTATACTAATATTTTACCCATAACCAATTAATATTTCAATATCTTGTTTGAGCATTGGACCCAATTATCGACCACTTAACACTAAAATGTTAATAGTGAATCTGATAATAGTTATTAAGAATTTATCAATGCATAAATAATAAACACACATTTCTGCCATAACCTCCACAACACCCCAGTCCTCATGTCAACCCAAAGTTAAGGACATATCTGGCTGAAGCAAATATTTACTTTGAATCACAGAAATAAATGTATGTTCAAATAAAAAACAAGCACAACCCACAAACCACAGTAGATGACTGGATCATGAACTGTGCATGTGTCACAGAAATTGTCTGTAGTACTCTCTTTTCCTGAGAACATATATGGTCTTTTGCTATACAATTCGATGTTTAAAACAAGACAACGTTCAACTGATGATAATTCAATCAATAATAACTGTTGATATAAATAATAGGCTAATGATCAACAGAGTAACTGGTCTGTTGCACTGTGTTGGTCTAGGTTTGGACTATTCACACTCAGTTGCATCCGCCATTGATATAAAAAGACTATTTGCCCTTTATTGTTATGGAATTATCTACACGTACATGAGGATGTGTGCGCATCTGTTTTTGTGCGATGGTGCGTGAGCATCTCTTTTTGAAACGATAATGGCAGAGTTAGTTCTAGAATCACACAGGAAACGCTGCTCCAATGTTTTCTTAAACTATAGGATTAATCAATTAAATGGCTACAAAATTACAATACTTATAATTTTAAACTCTAAGACACAGTGGTATGTCTCTCTCATAGTTGTAGAGCTTATGTATATCAACACACATGCGTGAAAAAAACTCATGTACGTTTAAACCCCAGTACTAAAGATACAGCAGTAATGCATTGACCTGAAGCGTTTTCTTTCAGGTCACTGGATTAATGCCATTAAAATTACAACTCGCGTAACCGGAAATAAAAACATATGCATGCACATACAGGTCTAAACATACGGCTCATGTACGCGTAGCCATTGCCTATTGTTATTTGCCCCCTAAAAAGGGACTATTCCCTCTTGTTGTGTAATATATATATATATATATATATATATATCAGCTAGTTAACTTACTCCATCAAGAGGTCAGCTTAGTGGATGTGCAAGCACAGTTGATTACTGACGAAACATTTAAGTGAGTGTAACGCATAAAATATAAAAATTAGCAGACAAATATCTTTGCATTTTGGGATGATTATGTTGTGAACAAATTGGATGGAAAGGAGCTACTTTGTGAGATCAGCCAGATCTACAAACCATGCACTGCCAGTGCTAATGTATATCAGTATTAGTATATATTTTTCTGTTCGTGTTTATCTATGACTATGGTTGTTTTTTTGTGGCAATAAATTGTATTTTAACTATTTTGTATTAAATTAAGGGTAATTAAGTAAATCTAGAGTGATAATTCCCTAGGCTAGGGCGAAACTGACGGGCAAATATTGAAATAAAAAGGAAGGCGAATAATCCAGTTCACTTTGGTCTAACCTGGACACTTCGGGTACGATACCATCAGTACTCTCCGAGGTATTCTCGCCTTCTGTAGTTACGGCCTGTCTCATACCACAGTCTGCCTTTAAATCCCTGACATCAGAAAAATTAATCGCGGAAAAAACAGTACCGAGGTGTACCTCAGTCTGAGGTGAGGTACCAGTTACGGTATGATCTGTTAACAAACCAACACCGTTTATTGTAGGTCGGCGTGAAGAGCAAGCTATACAAAAGTGTTTCTCCGTAGGGTTAATGTGAGAACAATTTGAACAACTCCACTGAAGAACAGACACTGAATCTCCCATCACCAAATCATACATAGGAGAGAAACTACGAGGAAAATCTTCTCCGGTCACGGCGGAGTCCCACGAACGCCATAACGATATGTTACACTCCTCGTGATTGGTGAACTTCCGGGTCTAACCAATCGGGTGACGTTTTATTTTGACTGCGGTATCACCGGTGACGTCACAGGGGGAAAGCCCTGTATCATCGGACCAGTGATAAAGTGTGTCACTGTTAGGCGAAGTGTTTTGAGGAAGTTGTTAACTTATAACATGGCTTATTTCTGTGACTTAACTGCGCATATTTTTGTCGTTTAACATCGCATTATGGATCTTAATTTGATTCTCCAGGGATGGCTAATTAAATCACCCCCCGAAAATAAGTCGGCTGGTCCGTTTAAGTTGTTCAAAGCAGTAAGTATTTTAGACAGTTTAACATCATCATCATGATCATATTCAGAACATAGCACATCGCCATCGAGGTTTAAATAAGACGTATTATTATTATTAATTATATATGTGTGAGTAAAAAAGAAAAACTTGCTTTATTCCTGCTCATCGCTCTTGAGGAGGATATTCCCAAGATCTAGACTCTAGATTAGTAGATATACTCAATATCAATATTGCTCTTCATTCTACTCCTGAGACCTGACCTACCTATGTCCTATGGCTATGTAGTATGTCTATGAGTGTGACTTGTAACTGTGTTTGATACTGTCACCCGAGATAAGTCCCAAACCAGGTTTTTGGCATATTTAGGACGACACATATGTCATATACAGCTTGGCCATCGGCATCGTCCACGCTATCCGTGTCACTTGGCGTGTGTTTAGACTTAATTAAAACTATATTTTATGATGCATCAAAACCAGTTAAAACCAGTCCATACTGATGAGACCAAACTGGTGTGGTTCCAAGCAGGATTACCATAATCCTGTATAGAGCCACACCATTATAGTCTTAACCGAATCACTAATTGAACTATCAGTGTCAACATTAACTGGTTCATAAACCAATTCAGTGTTAACAGTATCAAATTTAATCTATGTTTACTGAAAGATGGTACCTATATACTTATACTTGTTATACTTATAGTGACTGAATTAGCAGCTGTATTTACAAAATCAGAGTTATATTTACAGACTCAGAGTTATATTTCCCATATTAGGGTTAGGAATGCTGAATCAGAGTTGTATTGCATTTACAGTGACTAAATTAGATTTTTTACATTGTCAGAGCTACAGAAATATAATAATAATAAACTATTGAAATTTTTGTCCATACAAACAAGTACACCCAATCAGTAATTGTCCAGTTGTCTTTTAAGCTACCCAGATGAAATGTTGTGATCAAGCACATCCAATTGCATTTACTAGTGATTATAGGCAATTCATTATTAGGAATATTTTATCATGTATTTTGTGTTTCTTAATTTATGGAGGTGTTAAAACTATTTAATATAGAAAGTTACATAACTTACACGTTTGCACCAAAGTAGTTCGTAGCTGCTGTCGCATGAAATGTGGCAAGGAATGCAAAATGTGTTGTATCAAGGCCATTGACATATTACCAGGAATGACAGAACTACTTTTATTTTGTACTTAAGTAGAAGTGAAAGTAAGTAGAACTAATTTCTAAAAGTAATTGAGGTAAAAGTAGAAGATAAAATTTATTGTAATACAAAATATGAGAATCAAAATTTAATTCCCATATTTTGTGTTATACTAAATTACATAAATCTTGTGCACTTTGTATTTGATTATCAAATATACAGTGCACAAGAGTGAGCCAAATTCACTGCATCCACAGACATAATAATAATAATATATGATTTGTGCATGTGCTGCCACCTTAGGTTCATTCCATTCACAGACATGAATAAAGCCCTTGTTCAACTTCAGCAAAAGCTAATTCTCAAAGTTGGTGTCACCAATGCAATTAAAAATTTAATGAATCTTAGAAAACAGTTGGCTTCAGCTGAAACACTGTATAACAAAGTGAGCCTTCAAAAATAGGTTAGCAAAATTGTGGCAAGTTTTGAATATAAAAGAGCAGCAGCTGAAACATGTAGTATATACCAAATGTTAGCATTCTTACAAAACTCATTTCAATACCACATAATATTAAATATGTTTCTTTACCATAAATTCATCAAAGATACACAAGTTGGTGACAACTTGTAATGATAATATGCAGCAACAGTATCAATTGCCTCTTAAATCATAGGCTATGTTAGGACTAACTAAATAAGTAAAAAGTAGTGATACCACAAATATAACTACTTTGTTACAAGTAAAAGTAGTTAGTTGAAATCTTACTTTGTTATTTCTGGTTACTTGAAAAAGCTACTCAACTTGAGCAACAAAGTAGTTTTACTTCGTTACATGAAACCCCGTGCATATAACACTATCTAATATTTAGTAGCAAAGTAAATAGTATCTGTATGAAACACCTGACCCATTCCATACAAGGTGTGGTCCAAAATGATATTGATGTAAATGTTAGTGAATGAAGAAATGATTATTATCCTTGTAATTTAATTAAATCACATTTTTGTCTAGACAGAAATCACAAGGCAGCTAGCTATAAACCACCAACCAAAATTTATTTCAACATTCTCAGCCAATTGTAGTCTTTCAGTAAAATATTTTTGTCCAATCATCTTGTTTCACTGGGGAGTAACCTTTTCAGCCATAATGAAGTCCCAATTGTGAAAAGTGCTAAGACATTGTGAAGATGGGAAATGATCTTCGAATTAGCTTCAAGTTTAAAATAAAGTTACATTAGATTACCGGTACATGGAAACAGTTATGGTCGCTAGAAATATAATTTATGTGCAAGGTCATGGCAACTTGTATATGAACATATGGTTGGTAAAAACAGTGGAGCAGGTTTCATCAGACAATGTTTCTTTTAATATTACCCTTTAAGCAAACATTTGAATAATAACCATGGACAATATGAATTTATTATATATATACACACATATATATATATATATATATATATATATATACTACATATCACAAATATAATTCACTAATACTTTTCTTTGGAACAAAGAATCATGTCAAACATTTTAATAAGCAGTTTAGATTTACTGTTGGGAGTTAGTATTATATCTACTATCAAGTGACTGCTGACAGTTTTGTTTGAAAAAAGAAAAATAAAATATTTAATTTGATTGTGATGGCATATAATAATGTTGATATTTATATAAATGACAAGGCAAGCACCCATCTACAAATATATAACTATACTTCACATGCCAGACACTCATCTACAAAGATACCAAATTTAAATGTTTTACCAGTAAATGTGGAACTAATTTGCTCTAAGTGGGTTTTTCTTTTCACCTTTAAAAACTTTTGATTTTAAGGAGAGAATGTGCACAGAATTACACATATAGGCAATTTGTAGCATAATTTGCCTTTACATATGGCTGATTTATATCGTGTTCATTGATGTAAATGTGTATATATTATCAGTGAAAAATAAATTGTAAGCATTGTTAGACACTGAAAATTGGCATATTTTTGACCAATGTATTAACATGCATGAACATGTCACATCAGTATGCCGAGCTGCCTACTACCATCTTAAGAACATCCACTGTTTAAAAGCATTCTTGACACAAGAATCACTTGTAACTGTAGTCCATGCCTTTGTTGCATCTCGTATAGACTATTGTAACTCCCTGTTATATGGCATATCTGATTATAACATTAATCGCCTTCAGCGAATTCAGAATAGCGCAGCTCGCATTGTAACAAATACTAGAAAATATGATCATATCACCCCAATTCTTCAAAAACTACATTGGCTACCTGTTAGACAGCGTATCCATTTTAAGATTATGTTAATAACTTATAAATCTATTAATGATATGGCGCCAGAATACCTGTGTGAACTGGTTTCCATTAGAAAGTCATCCCGAAAACTCAGGTCATCCAGTCAGATACTATTGCAGGTGCCAGTGTCTCGGCTCAAGTCATATGGTGATTGTGCGTTTAGTGTTGCAGCCCCCACTTTGTGGAATAAGTTGCTGGCAAATATTAGAAATGCGTCGTCTCTTGGAAATTTTAAGTCTCTTCTAAAAACACACCTATTTAAGGTCGCTTTTACAGATAAATAATTTTTATCTTTTAAATCATTACAGGGTTTTTACAGACATTATTTGGGGTATTATTATATTACATATTATTTGTACAGTGCATTTGAATGGCCCTTGTTAGTAAGGGTGCTTTATTAAATATACATTATTATTATTAATGTATTGCTGATATAGATTAAATACATTTATTAACAGACCCAATGTGGAACCCTGTGGTGCATCATAACAATATGTTGGCCACAAACTACAGATTAATCTGGATGTAATTAATTATAGTTGTTAGATTGCTGGTGAGCCATATATAAACTATACCATAAATTCCATGAAGATATACTACTAAGTTTACTCAGTACTATATTAGGATTTAAGGTAGAAAAAGATTCTGATGAGATCACAAACAATCACGTAATATGTTGTTTAGGTGTTGTGTTATTTGCTTTACCACATTATATATATATATGAAGTATTGTGGTAGGGTGTTTTACATAACTTCATTATATGTAATATTTAAAGTAGTCTGGCTAAAGACTTTTAAGTCTGTCTCTGCTAGATGTCTCATAAACGAAATTATTTTTGGTAATCCAGGCTTCTCTTTGAAAGTACTAGTTCAAAACACTTTCTTTGTATGGCAGGTTATTAGGAATATAACATTTGCATCTTTTTTGTATTTTGGTAGAAATATGATCATGATATATGCTATACTTTGGTTTTATTTGATTTTTAACCTAACGTGATTAGTTATTAGATTCTTTAAATTGTTCTGATGGTGCAGTGGTTAGAGTGCTGCATTACAACCCCCCAGGTTGTGGGTTCGAATCAAGATCATATCTGTAATTGTGGGGTACTTTTTAATACACGGTTGGTCATATGTCCCAGGTGTTATGTGAGTTCCAAACCTAAAAAATCGAGTCACCTCATATTTTGCCACACACTCATGATTGTCGCCCACTTTTTGATGGCTGTTTCATTTTTACATGAACAATTTTTTATAATATTAATTTATACTATCATGTGATATAGTGAGATACTAGTTTGTAAATATAACTAGGTGTTCACACATTAGTAAGACATGGACTTCCTGATTTCTCCAAAATTAGACCAATAACAACAATTTGTTTTATGGCAATTTTCCCCTATTATATTGGGGGTTGGCAGCCAATATAATAATATCTTATGGCTCTTTCTAGAAATGACTAATAGTTTATTTAGATTGGAGTAAAGTTTCCTGTATTAGTTTTTGGGGATTTGCATTGATTCTGCTTGATATTGGTGTCATTGCTAGTTTTTGTGCAAAATGAACGATAGCTATATCATCTTGTTTGACTAAATATGGCACTTCTGATATAACTGCCACTGATATAATTAATTGCTTTTCATTTCTAAGACCAAGAATGGGCATAAAGATAATAGATGTAATCATTTGATTCCATCTAATCAGTTGTATATGTTACATATTGGGGAAATTAAGATGCTGTGATGTGTAGATGATAGAATAAACGGCCTGCTATGTTTTTCTGGTAACTTCCTTTTGTCGACTTATTTCCTAGAATCCTTAAGATGTATTTCCCCACTCACCATAGTGTTTAGGCAAATCAAAAATTAAATTATCTGTTCTATGTCACCATTTATTATTAACATTTATATTGAGTTGTTATTGTTGATGGTCTTCATTTTCGTTTTCTTAATTTTGACTTTTTTAATGTAGACAGTAGAAATTTGTAGTTGTTCAGATTCTATCAACCAATTTAATTGTATTTGAATGTGATATTCTGATATTGTTTTCCCCTAAACATCATAACCTAGTATAAACAAGCTCATGAACACCTTTAATTGTCACATGTTATTTGGAGGGGAAATATTTAGTAAATGTACTTTTTGCTATTTTAAAGGTTTGTGTATCAGTGACTCAGATTAGAACAGATAGTTTTCTCTGAATGTATTCACACTGAATTTGATAATTATCTGATTTTGATAATATCAGATAATACTACATTCGCATTTCACCTTAGCTTGGTATCTTCTGTGGCCACTTACAACAAAATCTCAGCTGATCATCATTGAAAGCTGAGTTACAGTTTGAAGAAAGCTCTTTGTTATGCTAGATGTCATCTATCATTTAGATACAGGTGTAGGTGTTTATTGTTATGATGTAAGTAAAATTAGAGAAAGTGTATGTGAAGCATCCCAAAATAGTCGGGTCCAGTGTGGTGTTGTTCAGATCACACATTAAAAAGAGCTATTTTTGGTGAAACAAAAATGGAACACGTTTTATTATTGGGGACTGTTTTGTTTATAAAGAATTTTTCTGCCAAGTTTTATATTTCTATAATAAATATAACAATATTTGTTGTTGAAATAATTAGATATTCACTGCCTTTCGTTTCCTGTGAAGTTGTAACATCAGTAACCAAACAAAAGACGTCTTAATCCTCGAAGACAGCTAAATACCTGCCAGCTCTACTAACTGGGCAATAGCACCTTCAGTATTATGTCATACAAGCTAATGTTTGTTTGTAAAAACTGTTGCTATAAATAGCAACTAGCGTACACAAAATTGTTTCTAGGTTTCGGTCCCATGACCATTACAGTATTGTTAATTTGTAGGACATGGTTTAAGTGTGTGTAGTCAATCAGAAAAATCTTCTGGCTTGACAGCTGAGAATCGTCTTTTGAATGTGACATATGTGTCATGAATCTTGACTCCTATGTTTATCAGTAGTTATAGTAGATGCTGCAAGTTGGTTTTGTAAAGATTTATTTGCCTGTCTTTTCCGGACCCTAGAAGCTGACTGGGTGAGTGCTTTGTAGTTCACGGTGATTGCCCCACCCTAGACATGTGGCCGAGGGAAATGAGATGATCGCAACAATTTTTTTGTTCAAGGCCAAAACATTCCACGGACAGTTTACACAAGGATTCCATCCTCCCCGCCAACCTGAAGGATAGAATCCAGTACACTACTTGCTGCACTATTGGAGCCCACTGGAAGATGAGTCCACATTGTTTATGTGTGAACAATGAATGATTCATACTGTTTGTTGATTGATCCCTAGTGGAAAGGCGTATTCTCAGATATAGTATATATATATATATATATATATATATATATATATGTCTGTCTCTGTGTGTGTGTGTGTGTGTGTGTGTGTGTGAAATGGCATAGTTGCCATGGCAATCTGTATTTGTACAGATAGGGAAGAGATGATGACGTCAGATTTGTCAGTGTGTGTGTGTCCTAGTAGTCTGACTCAGAGCCAACTAAGTACTGCAGGAGACTTGTTTACAAACTAGGTATTCACACACACACACACACAGAGCATGATATAAATAGAGCAATTTTTATTTTGGCAAATGGTGGATGTCTCTCTCTGCACCATGATGTGAGTGTCTGTGTGGCGATGGTTGGTCTAATTACTTCGGACGTCAAGTATTAATTTTGTCAGTTAGAACATTGGACCGTGTTGTGTAGAAAGTGATAAAATTACTTTTTTCAAATAATCATATTATGCTACACTGTTGCCCTTCCAGTTATCTCTATATTAATCACTTATCAGCTGATAGCACTGTCATCCTTCAGTTTAGGTTAGCGTGATTTATTGTATATAAAGGAGTTTTCGGTTTGTTACTCCATGAGTGGGTGTGTCTCATGTGACTTCAGATTGATCCAGAATCCAGATGTTCAGAATAAAACTATACCTGGGACAAATGTGCAGGATGTCTTTATATCAGTTATTTGAAGATCACTGGACTTTCAAGTATAAACGCACGCAGGAGTCGGCAGAATTCTATCTGATCACTTTTTCTTAAAATTTTGTGGTTCTGGTCCGGTCTTCGTCCATTATGACATGGTGTCTTGTTTATTGATATTAGGTAGAGATAAGTATGAACATGTTCCTGTGGTTGACCTCTATTAAATATAATTATTGTGTTAGAATAGTACATACCCGCATGCTGGGATGAAGATGGCACAATTGATATCTGGTTATGCGTTTGTTATTACTTTCAAGCCATACGAGAACATTGGAGTTGTTAATTTTTAATAATTCATATATTATGGTTAGATGATTATGTATATTTCTCTTCGTTACATGCTTTGTTATTATTTTTAATTTGATATTAATGATGCTGCTACTTCTGATATGAACCAATTAATTGTATTTCTGAGAGTTAACGCTCTGGAGTATATGACTAACACATTTCGTATAACCTACGGTTGTAATTCAAGATGGCCTGTTACAGAGAAGTAGTACTAGCTAATGAATTTTTCATAGTAAGTCAATTTCTATAGGTCATGTCTGGCTTCAGTTAAATATTCAGATAGATAATTATAATGATATGTGAGTTAAATTACTAAATTTCATGGCTAAAAAATGTCAGACTGTGATCATTTGGATACTTTGACATTTAGATATTGTTGACATTTAGAAATCAGACTTGGACCTGACTGCATCCCTCTTCGTTTTAAGTTTCAATGAGTAATGTTTGCACTACTTCATGAAATTAATTTCTTTTCCATTAAATGTCCCTAATTTATGATATGATAAAATCCTTTTATTAAACTTTTCTTACAAATTTGTGCACAACCTCTTGGGTAGATATTAAATATGTCTGAAGTATATTTCAGTGCTCACTGTTGATGATATTAACATAATTTTGAGTTACATTAAAGGACCAGACAATCTGATAAATGTATTTTTTTAATATATAATCATAGATACTAATATAAATTAATAACCCAGTACCTCTATAATGTACTATTATCGAGTTTCTTCTAAAACAAATATATTATTTAATATTTCCTATGTAAAATAGTTTGATGCTTACTGACTGATATGACAACAACATGTATTCCATCAAAATTATATTTTGTCTTATCAGTAATCACGCTGCTTAAGCTTTGTCCATACAAGGAACATTTTGTAAATTTTCTGGCTTTTCCCCCTAAGAAATTGGATCATGTCCCTGTAGCAATTTTTTAGTTTTTCCATAATTCTAATGAAACTTGATATTCCTATTTTTGGTCTCTCCACATAAAAGCTAAATGGAATACTTGCATCCAGGTAAGGACTTCTTGCTTTCGTAGGCTTTCATCTATACCCAATATGTTAGTTATATTAAATCTAACATAAGATATAACATAGCGTGTTCTTCCATAAAAATGCAGGTTTAAATTCATGTTTAATGAATATTTTGGTTAACCTGCCTCATCACAAAAATACATGAAGATGTCTTTAAAAAGGCACATACCAGTAGCATTATATGAAATTGATTATGTCTGCAGCAGCTTCAGTATGTTTGGATATCCCACACCCAGATAGAGTAGCCACCATCATGATTACTAGAAAACTGACTAGACATTTGATTTTGATACACAGTAATTGGGTGAGTGAGTATTTTGTTTAACCCTGCAGCTGGTCATGTCTAGTTACATATGGCCGAGGGACAGCTCCGCGAGGAAAACAGTCCACAAACAGAGTTAACTTGATTTCATTCCAAATGCTGACTTGAAGATTTGCAGCATTGTATTCTAAATTACTACAGACACTCTACTACAGGCACATATCAATTTTTGATAACAAACATTCTGGATTGGTACAGTGTCACTATCTGTGCTAGGTTGAATGGAATTTGTCTTGCAAATATATATATATGTATATATATATTGATTTCTGCAAGTTTCATTATTTCAGGACACAGACCAGGAAACAATTTATATTCTGCTTGTTGTTATTAAACAAATTCAAAATGATAACAGCAGACAAACTATAACAAGCAAATATGTCTATATTCCTTTTTACAGCAGATGCTATGTAATATTATGATGCTACAAAGCATTGTTTACCACTCTGATGGAGACCTGTGTATTTTTCTTGTTGTAGCATGATTTTTGTCTTAGTAAAAATAGTTTTACTTTGCATTTGAATGTATTTAGCTACTATGCTGCCATCTAGTGAATGGTTTTTGTGTTTCCGTGCACTGAATATAGGTGGCACAATAGTGGATTCTGGTTGTTATTTACTCTTCCTTTGAATGTATTTAACTATCATGCTGCCATCTGGTGAGTGGTTTTTGTGTTTCCGCGCACTGAACACTGGTGGCACAGCAGTGGATTCAAGTTGTTATATTTGTGTACTTGTATAGAAAGCCCAATAGGGTTTTTATGAAGTCACTCTAACTGTAACATTGTTAATTGTCTGAGGTTGCTTTCTAGCTAGTAGATAGTGAAGTGTTACCTTTGTAACTGCTTATAAATAAATGCTATTTTTTGTTCAGATAAAAAAACAATCATTGCGTTTTACTTGGAAACCATGGAATGTGTCAAGAGTTTCAGTGACAAATTTTTTTTTTTTTATTCCACAGACAAATATCTGATTTTTGTGTCTATTCTCTGTTTTAGCTGCATCATTTATCCTGGAATAGATTTGACTGATGTTGATATATTTCATTGAGGGTTTTGCGGAATCCTTCCCATCCAAACTGTCACTTTTTCACTGTAAATAAGAATACTGCTATCTTAAAGACTAATTTCGTGCTATTTTTGTTATTGTTGGTAATTACTAAATTAGTAACCACCAGATTTGTTCTGTTTTTGGAGTTATATTGTTTTTGTTGCTGTTATAATCAGTATTTATATATTTCAGAATATTAATTCTAATTTCAGGAACAGTTAACTACTGACTCTAACAGGAACTATTGATATGTCAGAATAATGTAATACTGTAAATAATGTAATTCTACTGGCAATGGAAAATTGTTGTTGTTTTTACTTGGTGTGTGGTGGTAATTTAGGGACTCGGGGGGGGGGGTATTAGCTAATGCTGTATCAAGTGCACAAAATTGATTTGTGTGCTTTTTGTTACAGAGCACTGCTTACCTACATTGGGTGAGAGTTTAGCCAAAGAAAATTGTTCATGCCGAAAGATGTTAAATGTCTGATTCAGCTATTGAAGCATCACCCGAAGTACACTTACTTTTCAGATGTTAAGTGTGCATCACCCCATGAAGGATTCTGTGACTGAATGCCAATTGTTAGTAGAGATGAGAGATTGATAATGGAAGATTTATATCATTAAGCAGTTTGATTTATGCTGCATAGATCCGGTTCTTTGACATATTTAATACTTACAGCAGAATAATACTTTGACAAGCCAGTGAGCTGGTCTGTTGTGTGATTGTTCAACATCTGCTGTTCGTCCTCACCAAGGTAAAATATGCACAAAGAACAAGGCATCGTCAATACCAAAGTTGCACTCTATGGGAGACCACAGCAATGATGCCAGATATCCAAGTGGCTTGCGCTTTGCGTGATTGTTTTGTTTCGAGAAGTTAGACACCTGGAACAAAGGAAATAGTCCGGTCCACTTTTGGTGATAGCGTTGGATCTACCTACGGAGCGATTCATCCGGATCGTAACCTGGCTTTCATTTGGTGGCTGAGTGCTCGTTGTTGGATTAATTCACTGACGCACTGTTAGTGAAGCACTGGTCATTTGAGACAAGTATCCTATATGATATAAAGTAACAGAGTGTTAGTGATGATTTGAACATTAATGAAGTTAGTTTTATGCTGATCTCATGATGATGGAGGTGGTCAATTGTGTCAAGGTTATGTCACTGCATTCTCACAATTATTCTTGTTATCAGTTTAATGGTACGTTGCATTATATGACTAGCTCATGTCCATTTGAAAGAGCAACTGTTAGTATTACTGCATGCAAAATGCCTTCTCTGCACTGCTAGTTAGTTTATGCCTGTTTTTGGTCATGTCTGAAACACAACTTTTTTATATTTAACAACTGAATGTTTCTTACAGAAAACATAAAGATCCGAGGCTGTGATTAATTAATGTTTTTTCAATGATGTGCCATGATTTTTATGAATAATAATCTGTTCTGTGCTACCATTACAGTCAACACCGTCACTCCACTGGCCCAACATCCTTTGGATCTTGCCACAACCTTTCTTCAACTGGTTCCTTGCTTTATTATGACCTTTTTAAATTTGAAAGTAAAATACCTTTTTTTCCGTTTTTGTTCAGAGGTTACATTGCCATCGTTATTTATGACTGAGCTGAGATTCAAATAAGATTCCAGCATAACAATGACATACAAAATTGCTCAGCAAAGACATCATACTGACTGGCTACGGTGGATAAGGTTTTCTTCTTCTGTAATTGCCAAATTGACACATAAAGTATAGTGGTGCTTGTCTAAAGGCTATTGTGAAGCACATAGCGTGAACAACTTCAAACATAGCCCTGTCTCTCACATTGTCCCTGTGTCACAACACCATGTAGTCACAGCCAGAGTATGTAGTTCCTTATTTGTCTCCCTCTCTCTCTCTCTCTCTCTCTCTGTGTGTGTGTGTACAGTGTATGTGTGTGTGTGTTGTTCCTTATTTATGGAGAGTGACAGACATTGAGATGCCTGTTCTGTTTTTAAAAATCATTATTATTATTATCATGTGCAGTTGTATAGGCTCTCCGTGTTCGGATGCTGGATGTAGCTAGGCGCTATGTCACAGCTACTTGTAAAATGTTGTTAGCCAGTCATGGGCTTCATGCTCTGGCTGCTTCGGGTTTTTCCACTTTTGTTTACTGAATAGTTTGATGACTCGTGACTGCCATTATCTGAGCTTTTCGTGAATATAGCATTTTGCGTCCAGTTAGCAGAACATCGGCAGTACTCAGGCATAATGGAAAATACAGACAGAGTGCGATTACAAAACTTGTCATGGAAAATCATGAGTTTATCGGCAAATTATGTACAATTAAATATGGTGCTGGAATGTCTGTGGAATAACGCGTACACCATGGACTCTTGTGATGTACGCCAAAAAAAGGATGTACACAACAAATAGCCCTATCAGGACTGGTCTGTCTGGTCTGATGTGTGGCTTTTGTCACTTTTCAACAGGATACAGTCATGATATGAAGTAATAGTTTTAGTGTTGTATGTTGTGGCTAAAATTCTCCTGACCAAGGACATATAGAACAGAGAGTATGAGAGCGAGGGAGAGATTTACTTAACATTGCCGATGATAACGAGGTCTGAACCAAATTGATGTTCTCTTGGTACTCAATAGCACTGAGTAAATACTCTGCATTGTTAGTCTGTGGATAGTCATTAGGAGGCATAGCTCTGGATGTAGAAGATTTTGAAATCACACACTTAGTCCATTCCTATTTTGATTTCATCATTCTTAGCTTGTGTGCCAATTCAGTTGAATCCAATCAGTAAGACTGGCTGCTGTGTTTGCTGCAGTTTTGCAATGCTGTGATTATGTTGTTATATACTCAGTGGGTTAACTTTGAAGTCAGAGTTATGTAATGCTCTGTCAGTTTAGGTGCATACTTCATGATACTGATGGAGCCTCAAACATTACACTGGGATGTTCCCGAGAATGATCCACATTATGGATGCGCATCTTAGGTAAGATTTGTAGTACAACATTATACTTCATAAGTTGAATCTGTGTCATAAGTACTTGACAGAGTTCTGAATTGCATTATAAAGGGATGTTATGTGGTATGGTTGTATGCAAATTTGAGTTTCTCAGTGGCAGAGACAGGAATTCTTAGAATTATTCATATGGCAACCTTGTGTAGTGTGTGTGTATATATATATATATATATATATATATAAAACAAACAAACAATGCTAGTTCTTTATAGGCCATGGGATCGTACAGTTGGTCTGTCTGAGTTGGTATAAAAATATCACCCAGTGGTGGTGACCTATGCAACTAAAAGGTTTTATTCATTTCTGTTTCAAAGCTAAAACCTGTCAGAATTGTAACTCCCCCGAGGGAGCTGGATAATTTAGGTGGCAATAGATTCTACACGTCGGGTATAATTATACCATGGCAAAAGTGAAGAATACATATTAAACTTCAATATTGGGTGTATCAACCATGAAGTAATGTCATCAGAAAACATTGCTGATTGTAATGTGTAGTAAATAGTATACCCTGAAGCAATTCATTGTGTAGGGAGAATTTGTATAGTGACGTAGTGAAAGCAGATGTTTTCTCGTCTGATTTTGTGTTGGGAAAAATTATTCAGAAGTCAAAGGCTGCATGACAATGTCTAACTCTAATGGACATATTATTCTCTCTCCGTTTGTGTGTGTGTGTGTGTGTGGAGGGGGATGTTGAGAGCAGACACAAATTATTTACTGACTTTACTTATCACTCACACACACACACACACACACAGAGAGAGAGAGAGAGAGAGAGAGAGAGAGTTACCCATCAGTACACACCAACCACGCATAAGGCAAAAGACAAAAGGAAAAAGACGAGGACATGGTGTAGATTCTTATTATATTAGATACAGGCGGCAATAACTGATGTATAGGTCATTGTCCCACTGAATCTTAGATCATATTAAATTTCAGATGAATAGTTGTCATATATGCATATTCCCAGTATATTATACTTGATGTGCGTTAATATATCAATCACTTTGTCAGCATATATATATATATATATATATATATATAACACCATCCATAAATGGTGACAGAACTAGTTATGCTTTCAATTGAATTTATTAAACTGTAAACATATGCATGGCTGCTTTCCCTCTTCAACGCAGCCAGCAAGTTTTCCATTGCTTTATATATATATATTTTTTGTCAGCTGTGGAACTCTATGATTTGCTGACACATCGTTACTAGATTTTTGTTCTCACTATTTGAGTCATCACATAGCTAAATAGACAATTGATGACTAGTCGTGCTATTATTCGGCAGTGTATATACGAATAATTGTGCTTAGTTTCTGTTTGTTCTGAGAGAATATGAAAATATGAAATTGGTTTTATATTGTTTTCAGTACAAGAGATAATTATGGGAAAACTTACGTGTTAAAACTTTAATAGTTAATTAAACTAGTAACATTTAGTTAACGAGATGAACTGCATGCTTAAAAATGGACCTATTACAATATTTCATATCCGATTATTAAAAGTCTTGTCTTTTGGAAAAGATCTCCCCCCATATCACCCCTTCCCTCCATTGATTAGTTCGCGATTTTTAATTCTCTCCGGGACTGGCTTGGCTGCTCTGAATTTAATCTGTCATGAATCATCCACAAGTTGTCTTCACGATTCATGATATGTTCTCTGCCAACACACACACACACACACACACACACACACACACACACACAATTTATGCATATGTATGCACATGTGTTTAAATATGTCCATCCATCTGCCTGGATCCATCCATCTGTATACACATGCACTGATATCATATGTTTACAGTTATATCCGTTCCATGATTCATTGTTAAATGTTTGCGATGTGTGATATATTGCTGTAGGGCATAGATCAGATGCTTGTATAAGATAGCCCAGTAATTTTACACCAAGTTTGTGTATAAGACCTAAATTTTCAAGATCAGCCGAGATATTTCCAGTTTTTAGTCAAGAAGGCCTGTGTGAGAAAATGAAATGAAGTCACTTGGTGGTTTGTCATATTTGTTTACAAAGTAGCTAACTTGAATAAATCTCTACAGGTTATGTGCAACGGCATCGAATATATCACATATTGGATGGGATTTATTTTGTTTGGCTGCTTTCACCGCAGAAAGTTAAATGTAGACCAGATGCTGAAAAATATATATGATCAAGGCATTTTGAAAGATTTTTATTTTTTTATATATACCCTATTTATTGGCCCTTTTCCTGTGTCAACAACACTTGTTTTGTGTGTGGGTGTGCACTTAATGAAACAGCTTTAATGTATGATTTTATTGGCACTCTCAGTCCAAACTGCCCACATGCCAACATATTTCTAATAGGTGAAAGGAAGCTCTCTCTTTTTTCCAGCTGGAGTGGAGGAAACTGTGCTGCGAATACCGGAAAGCTAATACCCTTATTTACATATTAGCGGGATGGGCCGTGAAGCTTTATGTAATTATTGTATAATATCTCTGGGACCATGTTGCATGTATATGTACACGTTGATGTTGGGAACGCTGACGCTATACAAAGTCGGTGGCAGTATGCTCAAGCTATTTTTTATATATCTGGACACCGTATTACGGGGATATAAAAAGAGTTGACAGCTTTTGACTGTTCGTCAATCTCTTCCCCCTGGCTTCGTAATCAGATGGAATGGCGTTTAGTTTCAGATGGCAACTGGCTTTCTTGTACTGTGGGCAACCTGTTGTGTTTAGATTCTGGGAGACTGGCATCTACGGGTTGGCCCTCCAGAGATACACCTCCAATGGATTTTCCAGGAATATGCATTAGATTGGCGGCCGTGCGCCAGTCTGTAGCTTTGTGTATCGTTCGAAGGAACAGTCGTACAGAAGAAAGCTGGTTGGCTAAGAGCAGTGTCAGGGCAACGGACAGCAGCTACCAGGACTGGCTGGGGCAATACTCAATCCCAATAGATACCACTGTTCGTATGATTTCTAATTACTCCCTGTATACTGGTGTGTGTGTGTGTGTGTGTGTGTTCAACATCACAAAGTACTGCTCCAGGAGATTTATTGGCTTCAGTTTGGATGAATACGGTTCAGTTCTGTTTAAATTATGGTGTCCGATTGGATTAATCCCTGAAATATAGATGCAATATTCTGGTGCTGGAGTGTATTAAGGAAGTTATGGAAATGAGGTAAGAGCATAAGTGATTATTATTGTAAAGTCACAGTTTGTTGATTATTGTATCATAACAAGAAAAGAGGTAAAAGTGTGTGTGTGTGAGCATTAACATTAAAACATAGATTCATAAATCTGAATCATTAATGTGTGTGTGTGTGGGGTGGGGGGATAGTGCATCTAGGCATGGCAGAATGTTCTATTTATGAACCACTGTATTTCATCATCATCATCATATATATATATGCATGCGTGCATATTAAATTATTGACCAGTAACTGTCCATGCACACGCGCACAGACATATAGTATACATATACTTCTAACTACACTGTTTCTATGTTCCCTAGTATAACCATCTTTTCTGTTGATATCAGTTGATATGTACTTGGTTCTGGCTACTCTCTCTCTCTCTCTCTCTATATATATATATATATATATATACGCCATGATTATTGCCAACCTTATTCGGTGCGACAAGATGATAATGAGGATGTTCGTCATTGTACCTGTCTCCATCTTTCAAGTACTGGCTGCTGTGGCAGATCACACTACTATATTTAACCCACTGCCACACACACACACACACACTCTACCGATGTTCACTTTTTATCAAGCAGTCAGAAAGGATTTGGTCCAGTGGTATTTAGGCCTATGAAATCGGTGGCATGCAGTGATAATAAAGCTTCTTGTATCTGGCATGTACAAATGTTCTGCTAAGTACACTGGTGTACATGGAGCTGCCAGCTGATTTACTGGGGGGGGGGGGCCGATCACAGTATGATCTGAACTAAGTGATGGATATTTCTAAGAAATTTTTGCTGCTGTCTATTCGGAGGTGAGCTTCGTTTTGTTTTTGTTTATACGCGACATGTGTGTGTGTGTGTGTGTGTGTGTCATTATGATATAATAGTAGAGGGGGGTGTTACTTGTTACTTATACTGATGTCTTACCACTCAGTAAGACACTAATATGTTTGTCTGAAGCGAATGTAGAACATAGTCGTTGATAGATTGGATGAATGTCTAGCTGTTTAGTCCGTATTATTTGTTTGGATATCAGCATTGTTTGTGCCATATAATCTGGTATTGTACAATTTCTGTGTCCTGCTACTTGATGGATCATTGAGTAGAGTAAGTTAAAAATCAGGATTTGTGTATTTATATAAAGGTCTATTCTGTACAGACGTAAAGTATTTGTTATTTTTGTTTAGAAAAGGTTAAACTGAAGAGTTGCTATGAGGGTGTGTATGTCTCTCGCTCTCTCTCTCGCTCTTTCTCTGTGTGTGTGTGTGTCTTTGTGTCCTGTTGTTACATAATTCACACGGAGACACTTAATATCTGATTATATATTCGATCACATTTCTTAGCTAGCTCTTGTTATTAATGGAAATTGTGTATAGTTAGCACTTAGCAGGAGCAATGAGTCCAGGTCACCTCTGTTTAGATAATAGTATTTAGATCTGTCATCTATAGTTTCAGTCTGGGGTTAATTTTCTATGAACATCATATTTGCAGATGAGGCTCATTCCACCCCACACAGTTGATGAAAACCTTGACTGGCATGTAAAAAGCTGTAAAGCAAAAATATCAAGGGGATTATATACCCTTAATAAAATCAAGCACATTCTAAATACAAATAATATTAGAATAATATACCACAGCTTAATATATCCCTACTTAACATATGGTATTTTGTTATCAGTTATGCAACGCACCTTTGTATATTAGAAATATTGCAGAAAAGCCAATTAGAATCATCTTGAAAACGAGTTATAACACAAAACCCCATTTAAGAATCTTCACATTCTCAAGTTAAAGGACATATTTACCTTTCACCTTTTGAAACTAATGCATTCAGTTCTTGATGTCACATTGCCAGAACCCCTAATGAGCATATTCATTGTAAACTGTACTATACAATCTGAAGAAACAAGACACCTTTATCAACTGCATGTAAAATATGGGAGAACAGCATTTCTTATCAAAAACGCTAGAAACATGGCACAAACTCCAAGACACAATACCACAATTGAGGTTAAAAAATGGTTTCAATAGATCTCCACAATATTTTCTTATAAACGCTTACTGATAATTATCTTGTTATCTATAATTGCATTACATAAATTAATACACTAATTTAACAGTTGGATCAACACACAAGGGCGATGGGCATAGACAGCTAAATATATCATTGTTTAGGCAGCCACACTTCCTTATGTAGTCACTTATCACTCTCATATACTAGTTTTCATTGGAGGGGTTACGCCTTATTACTTGTCGGTTACCCTGATGGTTTATACATAACAGTATTTAATATGAATGTATAACTTTTAACACCATTTTGTATATCATAAAATAAATTTACTACATCTATTTTCTCCGCAAGTATTGTAGCGTCCAGTGACTACTATAGTTTTCATTAACGTCATGATGTCTATATGATGCTGTGTTTGTGTCTTGACTGTATCACCATAGACGTGAAGTAGTTTATCCCAATATAGGTAGATATGGTGTCGGAATATAGCTAATGGAGCTAAGTCAGTATGTGGGAGAGCCTTTCTTGGAGGTTAACAGGCTAGCGATAAATTTGGCAACGTCTTCGGACAGTTAGACTATTGTATTTTTATCAACCGGTATAGACAGCCATATGAGTGGTACCTAAAACCGATTGTAATATATTATACTGTCTGCGTTATACTTTAGTCTTAACATAAAACCACCACATTATAATGGACGACTGCTGTACACAGTACTCTGGTTGGTGTTTATTCGTACTTACTGTAAAAATATACAAGCCATTTATCCAGCCCATGTTTAATTTCTCTAGACCTCTGGCTTACACTGTAATCTGGATATTTTTTAATTTTGTTTGATATTCAACATAATATTATTTCCGAGTGAATGTGTAGTTTATTCTCTAACTTTTTGTCTAGCTGTCTGTCATCTACATGTCAGGGCGCCTCCGTGGTCTAGCAGTAGGGTGCTGGACCACAGATCACTATCACCCGTGTTCAAATCCCGGCGTGGGCATATCTGAAGGTTGTTTCGTCTTTCACTTCGTCTCATTAGCTTTGGAGGTCGCTCGGCCCATTTAGCCTACCTTGTGCACAAAAGTGGCATTAAAACACCAATCATCATCATCGTCATCTAGATATCAGTTTATCTGTTTGTCTTTCTGTCTGTCTGTGTCTATCACTTTTATTTATTTATTTATCTGTCTGTCTGTCTACTATGCATATATGTCTGTTTAATCTAAGAAAACCTCAGATTTAGGAACAATTTATCCATCTATACAGTCTGTAACATTCTATAAATTATCACTGCCATTGCGTAGTTAGTAATACACATCACTAGAGATCTCTCAGTTATGGGGATGACTCCCAGTGTTGTGTGTACGTTCGTGGGATGTTTCATTCGTGGTTTGTCATGATTTCAGCACAATCTTCTGAATATACTGGGTTGTAACTGCTGATTTATCCTAGGTCAGACAGGAGTGCTGAGGCTTAAGACAGAACAGTCACACTCACAGTGACTCACTTCAAATATTGTTTTGGTCTATGTTACAGTATTAAATCTATAAGAACATTTTTTGTGCATTGTTATGCTGTGACATTGAAAACCCCCAAATGTTTGTAACCTGTTTTTCCAAGTCTGCAAGTAGTTGAATTCATGTCTGCTAGCTGGCAACAAGAAGGTTATTTTAAACCTCTATGTGTCAGTGTGTCTTGGATCAAAAGGTTGTATTTCTTTATTGTCCAAGTATCTAAAATGTAGATTGAATTAGCAACAGTGTGCATTAAAATGATACACTCAGACCGTAGATTCTGATTTTATAAGGTTATAAGTGGTTTGATCAAATCTATTTTTATAATAATGTGCATGACATAAATTGTGATGATATCCCTTTGGTATGTAAATGAAACATGAAGTGTATAAAGTAGTTGATTGTGTGTCAGTTTAGTAATTAGGCTTTCAGTAAACAATCGGTTTGGGAGTTTTAATCCCAGCACAATATAATAATGGAGTAGTCCCTCAGCAACATACATTACAGTAATTAGATATAAATTGTGTAAAAGGTCATTTTTCCATTTTGCCAATAAACTTCAGATCCAAGACTTCAATCTGGGGTGTAAACTTTGTAAAGTTCAGTATGTTCTTGCACATTAAATTATGAGTTTCAGATATCTTTAATATTCATGAACTTTCAGATTCATAATGCAGCATTTTAACTAAAACTTCGCAATCATAATTGTTTTCATTTTTTTAAACTTCTTTGGAAGTTAATGCCATTTGAATGTCGTATGTTGACTTTTAATCAGATTGTTTATGTAATGTAATACCATCATTTGTTGGGTATTTTTTATGTGTGTGTATGTATGTGTGTGTGTGTGTGTGTGTGTGTGTAACAAACTACGTACTCTCTTTACAAATAATTTTAGAATGTAAAAGAACTTTTAAATTCTGATGCCATCTATTCATCAAAATTTCTGGAATTTCGGCAACAAAAATACAAAAGTAGCAATCCTTGCTTGTGTATTGTACACCGTGTGGGTGGGTATACGTGGCCCAACTGGTAGCGTGGCTGGCCACAGGCCTCTAGAACATGGGTTTAAACCTCCGACCAGGTTATGTCAGAAAGGTATTTCATCTTTCACTTCACCTCATTACCTTTGGAGGTTGCTCCGTCCATTTAGTCTACAGTCTTCAGAGAAGTGACTGTAAAACATGTTGAAGATCAAGTTAACTTGTTTAGTTTTCTATGCACTTTACTTTAACCCCCCCCCCCCTCCCCAAACAACAACAAACATTTGCAGAATTTAGAGAAAACTCAACACTTATTAGTTGTGAACAGGTGTGTGTGTGTTTCTGTGTGTGTGTGTGTGTGTATGTTTGTGTGTATGATTAAACTTATGAGAGGTGGACAACTATTGTACCTGTATAGATAAAATAACCAGCTGTACCATAGTAAGACATGATTGTGTAAGTAGCTCTATACGAGAGTGGTGAGAGATGATGGAATATATCAAATGTAAACACGACCGCTTACATTTGATTTCATCACTGATGATACTTGGTCCAGTATTACTATTGATTAATGTTGCTGTTACTGTGCCCTAGTAATGAATGAACAGTGTGGCTTTTCCCAGTTAATCAGGTAGCTGTAGCCCATTGATGTTCATCGTCAAAGACTAGCTGGCTGCTGATGGCATTAGATGTTTAGGATCCTATTTCCGCACTTAGCCAGCCTCTTAAATATATTGTCCTATTTCCGCTCTTCAGCGCTTATCTATTGGTGTGAAGCTCTTTCAGTGTACCAGCACTCAGACAGTTAATGAGATCACTCCTACAAAATATCAAGATTCTTCATCCTGTGAGTCATATGTGTGTGTGTGTGTGTGTCAATGACACTAACACCACAGCTTAATGTTACCTGACCACACCAGTTCGTCTCGGACAGCTAACGCTAAACACTCGGCAGCTGACAGACAAGAGTTTTATGCCATTCCTGACAATGATAAGCTGGCGTAGGTATGTTTGATTGGTCTGATGAGAAGCAAGTATGAAGTAGAGATAACATCAGTTGTCATATATGAGAGATCAGTATGAGAAATCTTCCCATGATTCTAATCCTGGCACAGCACGTACGCCTGGATTATTACATTGACTGGATTGTACCTAAACCAAGACACTGTTATGTTTTTGTGTTTGCCATCCTGTTGGGAATAAATATATTTAGAAGAGCCCATGAAGGTAGCATCATATATTAGAGGTTTGTGGTTTTCACACCATAGCAAAACAATAGTGACAGAAACAGCCACTTGTAATCTTATAATAATCTCTAATGGAAATTTTTCAATACTCCGGGGGGGGGGGAGGGGAAGCTGTCACCAGCTGGAATTCCTCATCAGAAAATAAATATGGTGAGCCATGTTTATTTATTAACATGGCTCTCTGCTAGAGGACTAATGAGTGATGTTTTGTGAGTAGTTGATCCTATGTGAAGTGATATACCGGGCTTTATACTATCTGCATTATATGGAATATACATTTATTCTGAGATACAGTCTGGATCAAGCTTTCTATCATTGAGGATGACAGTTGATTTCATTGGAAAATTAGGGTTGGATTTAATTGCATTAATCAGTTAAATTATATCATTATATTGTGATATCATATTTATCTATATTTATTTGATTGATCATCTCTTGTGTTAATATTATATTTGTCAGTTAGTATATTTTAAATTTCTAATTGAAATATCATGGTAATTATGATGATCAATTACAGGGACAGTTATAGCTAGTTAAGGTTAATTTGAGATATTGTAATTACAATTACACCTCAATTGTAATTAATGACAGCCTTATGAATTACAAATATAAGTGATCTAGCTGTTAGCACAGTTAGTCACAGATCCGTAGGACATCAGTTCAAACCCCAGCCACGCTATATTAAATTTAACGGCACTTTGTTATCAGTTTATGATTGTTGCTTATAGACGTCTAATTTAGCTTCCTGAATCACGTTAAACGTTTTGAAAATTAAAGTATCTGTCTACCTGATCTTGTTGATGTGGACTCTTATAGCTAGTTATAAGTTCAACAATTTAAAACAAACTGATGCTGTCTATATTTGGAACGTTATGATATCAGTCTGGTAACATTCTAGCAGCACACTACATCCGTAAATAGGCCATGGCAAGATCTATATAATTGTAACTTGCTTTATCCAATATCCAGTTCTCAGCAATACCAACCCAGTCACCGAGAGGACTGTCTGATGCAGTTGGTAGTGCATACATTGCAGGCTTCCAGGTCACAGTATTGAATCCATTTAACCAGTGTCTGTTGGACAATATGTCCTTCTCTTAAATGCTTTGGCCTGATCATCTACTAGAGAGTAGCAAAGCATTCACTCACTCAGTGTTATTTCTAGGATGTATTTTTGTGTGATTCCCATAATATTTTAACATATGGTACAAAAAATACAAATCCATGGGTATCACAGGTCACAGAATAAAACTTCATCATACAATATTGGAAGTATTGTGCTGTGCACATTAGGGTTCAGATAGGCATAATTTTTCAGTTAAACCTTTCTTTGGAGTATGCATCCATACCCCTTAAATGATTTTCCTGCCAATGGTGCTTGCTCACTCACTCACTCACTCACTGTAAACATTCAGATTAAAACAGATATATTATTGGAAATGATAAAACATAATTTTTTGCAGGGTTGGCCAAAAGCCAGCTAATACTCGTATTAGCTGGGCCAGCGGCTTTTACTGGTTTTAAC
Organism: Paralvinella palmiformis; assembly: GCA_025642065.1. Lineage (NCBI taxonomy): Eukaryota > Metazoa > Annelida > Polychaeta > Terebellida > Alvinellidae > Paralvinella > Paralvinella palmiformis. The sequence continues at coordinate 125,246 of JAODUP010000109.1, read as the reverse complement.
CGTCTTTTACTGGCTGATTGGCTTTTACTGGCTGATTGATTGATGGATTATTGAGCCACAGATATATACTTATGGTATATATATATATATATGTGGCTGACCATGTACATGCAGTGACAATGGTTTCACTTAAATAAATTATATCTAATACTACATCTCTAGTTGTTTCTGGTTTCTAATTGCACTGTAGCCAATTACATGTAGGTGCCATGTGATAGTCATACTCATGGTGTATATCTGTGGCTGACCATGTACATGCATTCATGCAGTGATAATGGCTTTGCTTAATCCTCCATCTCTAGTTGTTTTGGGTGTATCTAATTGCGCTGTAGCAAGATATCAAATCTTTCACATAAAATTATAGTTACACATAGACACACATGGTTAGCATCATGGGTGGGTTCAATACAGCCAATGGGGATTATAAGGTGGGATAAAAGAGAACTTGAATCATAAAATGTAATACATTCTAAAACCAGTTATAAAGTGCCATATTTGACTGCAACATGGGGAAACCAAAAGATGCCACATGGACTTTTTTATGGTGTTGTTGATGACAAGACTACTGCTAAATGCAAGGATTGTCAAAGTGATATTACTATTATTAGTAACAGAGTTCTAAGACTGAAATGTCCAGCCCTTTCCAATACACCAAAGAAGAGAACATTTGATTGTATTGAGAATGATAAAACCAGTCATGAATTGAATGAATCCACACCAAAACAGCCAAAACTCCAACAACCTAATGTGATGAAATATGGCATGAAAGCTCAGCTAGATGAACAAACTGCATGTGCATTCTACCTTCAATATTCCATTCTATGTTACCCTGAGATGCAGAAAGCTTCCACTGTGTTGTGCCTGGGCTACCAATCCCCCAATGACAAACATTTGGCGGATTATCTCCTGGATAATGTTCATGACTGTATCATTACCAATATAAAAGCTGAGTTGAAGGGGAAGGATGTAAACATTAATCCAGGATTGAATGTGTGTTCTCAAACTTTGGTGTCAGACAGACCAAATTGAGAAATAAACTTGGACTATCTAAAGCAGCTAAATTAGTAACATGTTATCGATTTCTGAGAGGCAAACATTAAAATTAAATTGACTGGTAGGATTTCAATGAGATTATAAATAAATATATGTAAAAATGTTCTTCAGTATCAGCCACCTGGATAGTAAATTGGATAGTAATTGTTGGATTACATGCAACATGCTGGTGGATTCGGGTTAACCTGTCCATATTGCTTAATGTCATGACAATATTTTAAATTTGTGATAGTGCAGTAGTAATTGGTTGTTAAGGAGTGTATTTGGTAATAAACATGATATCATTTAAACAAGTTATATGAACTTTTAAAGTTTATTTCACATCTAACATTAGAGAAGATAAAATGCATGATCAGTAGGAATATCTGACTCCTTCCAAGTTATCTGAGGGGTGTCTTCATGGCCTAACTGATAGCACAGTTGACCGCAGACTTTTAGCATCTAGGTTCGAACATGGGCCTCAGGTTAGATATAAAGGGTATTTCATCCTTCATTTGCTTGTTATCTTTGTTATTTTTGGCATATTGGCCTTTTTACATTTCCTAGTTATGTGATCCCAGAAGTTGTCATAGACTATTGATGAGACCCTAACTGTAGTCTGCTAGTGTTACCTTTTGTAATGTGGAATTAGTATTTTAGGAATTAAGTCCACCGGATATTTCCAGAGAGAGCTGTGACATCAATATCTAATTACACTTCTCATAATGTACTTATATATTCCAATACTAATTTGTTTTCTCGTCAGGGGAGCATTAATTGATTCTCTGGTGCAGGTAGAAAAACACATAGGATATTGAAACATTCGTAACACATCAAGGCTTCTGTTAATTATCCAGGTATCAAATGTGTTGGTATTAATAATTCTTCACAAAACATGTACAAGATAGATATTTCTTTGTGTCTTGCTATTTGAAACTCAAACAACAAACTAGAAGGATGAAATAATCTAGAAAGTATATATTTTCAGAGTTATTTTGATCATCACCTCAATTTATTCAATAGAACATTTCCAGATTATGGATACGTACACGAGTAATATTAGTATGATTGTACATCTACATGTGATGTTTGTTGATTTGATAATTTGACTAAATTACCTCTGTGTATAAGCAATGTATAAATAATAATACAATTGTGATGTAAAAAATGCGTTAATATCACTTTTCCATGTGAACAGTCTTGATGTCCACATTCATGTGGTCATTTGGCCCGATTAGTTGTTATGTTTTAGAGTATTATATCATTTACTTGAAATTACTGTTTGCAGTAATGTTAATCTTCAATTGTCTAGGGTCATTAGTATTATTGTTCTTATATGCCATTTGTTTTGTAACAATTTTCCATGCTGAGCAGTATAGATATGTTTTATACTGAGTATATCATTGGCTAAATAAATTGGTCATGTGTTTGCACTTTGGTTGGAACTGTTTTGCATTGTTCTTAGAAAAATAATTGTTTTATGATGTGTTTTGTTTACATTATTTATGGTGTGTGTGTGTGTGTGTGTGTGTGTGTGTGTATGTGTGTGCATGATATTAATGTATACATTTTTTCATGTCAATCTTTTACACTTATAGTTATATACAGTTTGTATGGCATTCAGATTACTTATTAAAAATGATTCATGATATTAGTAATAAAAGAACACAATTGTTCCTTTGATTATTGTATTAATATGTTATTACTATTACACCATTTTGGTGCACTGTTGCTTGCACATGCCTTAGTATTATTGTAAGTGATAAATGATTTTGGAGTTGGGCCAAACAATTATGGCTTATTTTACCATTTCTGGTAAGGGAGCAATTCATTTGAGTTCAAATCCTGTGCTGCTTATGGCTAATAAGAAACATGGTACATGTATTACTTTCTCCAGATCTCAGTTATTGCTGTAGGCTGCATGATTAAGAAAGCGCTAACTTTGTTTAAGCATACATGTAGATTAGAAGCTTGCAGTGTTTATATTGGTAACATTAGGAAACTGTTTTTTCTGTTGTATAGAGAGAAAGAGATGACATTATTCTATTCTTAAAGTTATTTATTCATCTGTGCATTACTTATTTTGGTCTTTGTTTTTTCTCCAGAAATGGCGTCGGCGCTGGTTTGTGCTCTATGAGCCATTAGCTTCTCAGAGTCTTCCCGGTACACGAGCAGCACTGGACTATTACAACAATGACCGTCGACAGAAAAAGCTTGGCTCCATTGACCTGGACCATTGCGAAGAGGTCCAGTTCAAGCTTGACTCAGCTGACTATAAGCATATATTTTCACTGAGGACCAAACACAAAGGACATGATCGTACCTACTTCCTGTCTGTTGCGTCTGAACCTGAAATGATGAAATGGGTGGACTGTCTTTGTTTGGCTCTTGGCCTTAAAGAAAATGCAGAAGGTGAGTCTTGCTTTTAATGGTCACAGTCTCAGATATAAGTCTGACTGGGTGATATTTTTAGTTATTCATTGCCCTGCATACCTGAAGATAGTTGTTCTGGCATCATCATTTTGCAGTGTTGTCTAATTATCTCAGTTCTCAATGATGTATTTTCTAGATCATATGTTTTTTGGCACTTTGATATCAAAGAACTTCTGGGTCAGAATTTAAATAGCAGTCATAACTGTGTTTGTAGGATGATTTCCTAGGGAGTTGCCACTAAGCCATATATGCTTAGATCTGACCACTGCTTAGGTTAAATAACGGACTCACTCAACCATGTGTCCGAGGTTAGATGAGCAATGAGGGTCTTCACTCACTCACTCACTCACTCACTCACTCACTCACTCACCACTCACTCACTCACTCACTCACTCACTCACTCACTCACTCACTCACTCACTCACTCACTCACTCACTCACTCCCTCACTCACTCACTCACATACTCACCACTCATCATACTCTCCTTTCCCTCTCCTCCCTCCCTCCTCCTCCTCCCTCTCCCTCCCTCCCTCCCCTCACCACCACCACCACCACCACCCACCCCCCCACCCCACACCACCCCCCCACCAAACTGTTGATATCTGTCTGTCCATATATATTTTCTACTCTTTACTCTCTATTGTAGACAGATAGTAATAGCATTATTTTTTACTGTTTATATCAGGTCTTTTTTTAGCAAATGTTTAAGTGGACTTTGTTTATCACATATTATAGGAGCCATCTTCCCCAAAGAGATGGTTGTAATTTTGTTAGTGGATATTATGATACTAGAAAAATGTAATTCTGATTGTTTTATAAGAAGCCCCCCCCCCCAGCATATTGAAATATCTTAATCATATTATGTAGGAGTTTTGGAATTGAATTGACCCCATGTCTGATTATAACCCAGCATTACCACCACTGTATGAATGGTGTTCCTTAAAATGTAAACTTTTCCTTACTGATGCGTAAACATAACAAGGCCCTGAACCTAACTATTCAAAAAGATGATTTATCTTGATCTTTTGAAATCTTAGAGATTTTACCAGTTTGAGCTATTATTAGCTGATTTTTCAAATGGAAAGTGATCTGTACCCTAGTTATTCAGTCGAATGGTGCCCAATAACTATGGTTAATATATCTAATGAAAAATATTCCCTTGAATTGTTTGACAAATAGCTTTCCGGAAGATGTATTTACAAGCAAAGGTAATTTTATGTGTATGAAATAAGTAATCACAATGACAGCTATCTTTTAAAAACAACACTTGTAATGAATAAATCTTTTGGATAAAAAATTACTGTTGGTACAATGGTAGCCATTAAAAAAAACAAGTTATGTTTCTCTATGAAATAGCATAGAATTCAAGTTAAAGGTGTTGTTTTTTTAATGTAAAGTGGCAGTTTATTGATGTTTATGTGCATGTGAAACTAAATTTAATGCTTTCGAAATGGCAACCTTTTATTTAGTACTGAGATCTTCAAAAGGTCTATTGGGCTGTGAGGCTTAATTTTAGAATGTCCATCTACATCTGCAGAAAACAAAGTCAATCATTCTGTTTGTTTTTGTCATTCTTTAGTTATTTAATTTTACTATTCTGGTTGTGTTCTATATGTACAAACTTCTTCTGTTACAGATATTGAACCCACCCAAGAACCACTCAACCCACAGTTAGGTCTGCCTGCATCACCACCACAAACAACAACACTCAGTCCGGCAACAATAGCAGTGACTGACACATCGGAGAGCGCGATTCCTGCCAATAATTCACAGTGTCCCAATGGCGGTTATAACAACAACCTGCCACACAGCAATCAGAAGTCTCCAAGACAAACAGAAGTTGATCTGTCATCTTACCAGAAGTCTGAAGCATACATTCCTTTGGTTGACTGCTATACTGGTGATAGAGATTCAACACTTTTAAGACATTCAGTCAAGAATTCTGAGTACCTGGGTAGTAATGATAGCATACCATCAGAGCCACCACCAGCACCACCCATCAAGTCAGGGCGCAAATTGTCTGAGGAGGTGCAGCAACCAGGAGACCCATCATTGTATGACAGTCCAACTAAATCATACGTAAATCTGGGTGTTGATGACAACGAAAATGTATACAAGATACCTCGAAGTGATGGAGAAGGGGTGTACAAGATACCTTGTAGTGCTAGCCCTGATGGCAGAGGCTTGCACAGAGTGGTTAACATAGAGTTTGCTGATGAACCAGATAGAGCAATACGACAAAGTGATTGGATAGCTGGTCATAAAATGTGTGACATGAGTGAGGACAGTGATGATGGCATTTATAAAATACCCCGCAGTGATCCTGTTATAGAAGAGGATTTGTATAAGGTGCCTCCTGCCATTCCTTGCCATGATGCTCTGCACCTGAGTCCACCCAGAACATCGCTTCCATCCCCAGGTGTGGAGCAGACACAGCATGATGTGTCAGTGTTTTCACAGGTCCCTCTGCCACATGCAGCTAATACTTTGACTGAAAGTGCAACTCCATGGAGAGGTTCACCTGATGGTGAAGCATCTCCTCCTGATCTCCAGAGTGGTAAAACTTACAGGATTCCTCCACCACCAGTAGGAGATCTGTATGATGTGCCAAAAAGCACATCACCATTGGCTGAAAGACGTGACAATGTTGAAAGCATAATTGCAAGCAGTCTTTATGATACGCCTAAGTCTTGTCTGAAAACAGCCTCCGAAAACAGTCTGTTAGGAAGCGTTGTTCCTGCACCGGATAAATCACAAGCTTCACTAAGGGCAGATGATATTCCATTGCCTGATGGTCGTTATGAAAACCTGCAACAAAATGCTTTTCAGGATAATTCTTTACAGCGTAGGAGTGAGAACCTGCATACAAAGATGATACCGTCACACTCCAGGTTGAGTAATGCAAACTATTACAATCAGCAACCAGTGCTCGATGCTGCCCCCAACATTCCACCTGCTAAGGTGTACCTGAAAGAGAATGAAAAGATGGTGTACATTCCACCACCACCACGAACCTGCCAGGCAGCACTGGCACATTCTTACATCAATACACCAACGTCGCATTATGTGAATGAACTCCACAATAATAACACACATGGAAGAAGTGACAGTTTCTACATGCCTATGTCACTGAAAAATCCAGATGCTGAGGATCTACCTGTAGACACCATTGGTGATATGTATACGGATATGGGTATGCCAGGAAACCAGCTCTACTCAAAACCATCAAGTAACAGACCTGTAAATCCAAGTGTTCATGATGTTGTACCCCCACCAAGTAAAAGTAAGTCTTACTGCTCATGATTAATATGCTGTCTTAGAAGCATATGTATACACGATGAATACACATCTTTGGTTTGAAACAGCTAGTATGGAAATTATCAAAATTGTGTAGTAATTTAATTTTCCTGTCCAGTATTATGGTGCTACTGTCTGGTGCAGGGTATCTATAAAACTGCCAATAGAGTACATTATGTGCATCATATTGATTTGTTGGCTTCTCACTTGTGTTGTTGTGGAACGAATAGAATAGAAAACCAGATAGAAATAATGCTGCTGTCCGTGATACAAAGAAGCATGGTTTGGGATTATATATGGCAGCATTATGATACAGATTCAAAATGGGGACATTTTTATGATGTAATTGATGATATTGTTCATAACAGATCACTAGGACAGTAGGTATGACTCTGGCCTACATCTGATGGCTGTTTCAGCTTTCATTACTTTCTGAAGTAATTTAGGAACTATTAAATTTTGTCAAGGTATGCCCTTTCATTTAATATGCCAGTTAAGAAAATAATGTAGAGACCTATACAATTACTAAACTTAGAAGCGGCATAAAACATTGTAAATTCAAGGAAGAAATAGTGAGTTTCCAATTCCACTCTTCCAATTGCATAAACAGCATAATTATTTTCAGGTCTAATATATAAAAATATTTTGAATATTATCTGGTAGTGTGATAAGAAATGTTTGTACTATTTCATTGTATTATTTACATTTATATAATCTTTAACTTTGATCATTAGTCTATCTTTCACATTCTCTGTCTCCTTGTCCATTGATCTGCTTACTGGCAAATCATTGTTTGAATACATTTGGTAACTTCTTTCTAATCTTGCATGGATGTTTATAATAACTGACATACCATCAAGTATTTACATTGTGATTAAACTAAAAACCTGACTTAAGAGCAAAAAATAAATAAAAAACATGGCATTTAAAATGTTTTGCTGAAATGTTTAAATGAAATTGCTCAGTAGGCGATTTTCTGATTCTTTTAAATCATGTTCCAGTTGGGTTTTATTTGGCAAACATTTACGGTGATTGATTATCTATTCTAGTGATGAGTTGTAGTTCTGTGTTAGATCAACTTTATTATCAGCTGTTTGGCTTAGTTAATATAATGTTGTTTTTTCCCATTTGTTTGGTTTTATTGTAGATTTCACATGAATATCGAAGGATGCTATAGCTTATGTACATCATCCCACCCACAGACATTCATTGTTCTTTAAATATAGGTCAAAGGGGTTCAGTTATTTATTTGAGAGTTAGGTTCACTGTCCTGGTTGGAAACTTGTAGTTGAATATGCCATTACTTGATATATTTGGAAAGTTTAAACATATTGTTTATACAACTAGTCAAGTCCTGAAATCTAAATGACTTTTGTGTTTCATTATTTGAAGAAAAAAAGGTTTACCCGTTCCTAAGGAATGCATATGTGAGTACATTGAATTGATATTGAATAGGCATCTTCCTGCAAGATCCTTTACTTGGCCTATAAGTAAAGGTCAATGTTGGGTGTCATCATCACATATCCTCGTGGAAGTCAGCAACCTGACCACTGAGACAAGCCGCCAGTATAAACTGTGTAATAATGAACTTGACCAAATTATAAAATGTTTTGAGAACTTTAAAATGCATATTTGGAACATTTTAATATTATTGGCAATGAAGGCAAACATATTTGTTATGTGCAAGTTTTTTATCCATTATGTCTCAAGTTTGAAAATATGCATATTTTGATAATTACTTTTAGTGTGGAAGGAAACTTGGCTAGAAGTTGAGTCTGGTATCACCTTTTAGAAACTTAGCACATGGCATAATGTTTACCTGTCACTTATCCCACATGGTGATATGATCCAAAAAAAAAAGACAAAACATAATTTCTTCTAATTTCTGTGGTTAAATTCTGAGAACAGGTTATATGTGTATGCTTGCCGTTAATTTTATTATTATGCTACAGTATAGATATAAATATTCTACAGTTTGAACATTGCTAACTATCATGGTTCTAAAGATATTGACTTGCAAAGTTGGTAGAAAAACAATTGAACTTGATAAAATCCAGATTTTGACTTAACCTGCCAACTGTAGATTTATTCATTAGCTTCATTGTCTCTATGCCAATTAATTACAGTTCAAATAGGGCTGTAAATTAGGCACGATTTTTTAGTGAAACCTAAAATTTGTGTCAGACCTCATGGTAGTTGATATATAAACAACATTAATACAATCTGAAGTAGTCAGGTGGGAACTTTTTAAGAATTTGGTCCATTTTATATGGAATGACCCATATATATATATATATATATATATATATATTAGGCTAGCACTGGGCTAAAATCTCATTTAGCCAATTTGGCTAAAGAGCCAAAGTTCTTTTAGCCAAATGTTAATTTGGGTTAGCCATTTTTTGTGGTTCATGAAAAAAATTTTAAAACTTAAGCTATAAATTTAGAAGCACATAAATAATGTCTATAATGATGACATGTACTATAGTACTCTTTGCCGTTTTGGTAAACTACCAATAACCAATGATCTGCTGATACTTGGTGCTTAACCAAGTCATCTTTTCCACTGACAAAAACATTCATTGTCTCGGCATTTACACATATGTTGCTTCTGAACAGTCTATTTTATTAATTAACCAAGGAAAGGTCATGAGCCAGTCAGCTTTTTTAAGTTGTGGCTTTGTAAGCTCACTATTTTGCCGTTTTTTTCCTTCCCTATTTGTCTGTTCGATTAATAATTAAATATTTTGTATAAATGTACACAAGTAAAAATGACAAACACTGGGTGACTGCATATACAATTTGTAAATGCAACAACGTGGATCGCTCCATGTAGCAATTCACACAAATGCAAATCGGATGATTGAATCCTGAAAATGCATGGATATTTGTTTATATGGAAGCACAAATCATATACCACAATGTCGCATTCGCCTACCGTGCAGATGGAATCTCGGCTTAATCTTTAATATGGAACTTTCCAGTACTGGCAATGTTTGTATATATGAATTTATGAAGTAAAGCTGAGATTCCATATGTATGTGGTATGTGTAATGCACCATGCATATGGGACATTGCGGTAGTGTATGCAACGTTGTGGTATCCATGTGTTTCTGATTCCCACTTTCTGACCTATTTTTCTTGGGAAAGCCTGCCTGGACACTCGAATTGGACTATGGAATCCAGAATTTTACAACCCGGAGTCATAAAATTATGCATTCAACTGTCCGATACCCATTTGCACCAATTTCCACACAGAGCAATCCGGTTTGTCGCATTCGCATATGCAATCGCACATGTAGAATCACGCTCGTACATTTACATGTTTTCCATTTTTTGTCGCATTCAGATTCGCATAACGCATGTATAGAATCTTGGCTTAAGGTGTTGTGGTTTTTGCATTTCGCCAATTTGGTGAAAGGTCCATTTTTTTCTTCCACCATTTGGAAATTGGGTTTGCCTATGGTGCAATTAGCGATCGACAGCACTAGCCTAGATATATATATATATATATATATGTACACACACACACAGACATGCATATAAACAGAGGTGTTAGTATTCAACCGTTATTATATGATGTTTATTTTTTATATTTAGGAGAAGAGACTTACATATTCCAGACACATCGGACAAGAAGTTTCAAGAGACCTGTTCAACATGAGTAAGTTAGGAAAATAACACGTTTCTGATCCTTTCTCTGATGCTGATTAGAATTAATTTTATATTGATTTTTGTGTGTGTTTTGTAGCCATTCAGATGTGGTACTGCCTACACGACGGACAGGAATGTGTGATGATGTGTCTAGCTCAGATGAAGAAACTAGTTCTTCTAGCAGCCAGCATGATAAATCTGCAGACAGTATATCATACAAGGTACCTAGCAAATTGGTTAATTGAAGTAAATTGTTTTAAATGAAAATATGTCTCTTATTATTTGGTGCATTTTGTGATAATTCCATTTTTCAAATGTCTGATTTTCTAGATAGTTCTGTCATTAGATAGAGTCAGTGTTGAACCTCCTACTAATGTTGGCACTTTTGTATCACTTACTTCTAGAATTATCCACCTATTGTTAGTACCACCTTTGCAGCTAAGATGGGTGCTTTGAACTGTACTCCTCCAGCACCAAAATCTCATGGAGAAATACAGTATCTGGATTTGGCATTAGATGAACAATCAGAAAAAGGAAAGAATTCTCTCTGTTTAAGAACTTCAACATCTGGCAATGTCAGTCCTACAGATTACAAGGAGATTGATTTTGTTAAAACCAAAGCACTTAATGAAACACAAAAAGATGTGGAAAGCAAACGAAAAAGTAGTGAACGTTCAGCAGATGAATAAGCCTATTCATGTGGCAGCAATTTGTATATTTTTTGGACATGAGTAATTCATTGGAAATTTCAAAAAAAAATTATATGTAATAATAGTGCAAGAAATTTTCTTAGTCAGTGATAGATTTCATTTGATATTCAGAGCCCAAATAGACATGTGTGTTATTAGACATACTGGTTATGTGCTATCATAAATAACATTACAGTAACAGTTTTCAAAATTTGAATGCTTTAGCAGTGCTAAGCTTTTAAGCTGTCATAGCGTTTTCATATTGAATGTTGGATTCATCGATGATTTGAAAGTGTAGACTTTGTGAATTTCTGCAGCAGATATTTTATATGAATATGTAAAAGTGCTTTGATTTCTAAAGCCAGACTTGAAATGATGGTGCTTATTTTAAGAACAAATTATTAAGAGTTATAAAAAGATATTTCTTTCAAATGAACTTTAAAAAAATCAACACAGCATTTATTTAAAAGTGCAAAATACATTATTTTTTGTATTGTATATCTATTGATTTTTTATTATGTCCTTTCTCATGTTCACTGTTACCTTTGTCCTTTGTGAAGTTGAAATAAAAATGCTCAGTATTATATCATCATCAATCAAGAAAAGGTCTGGCTGTGTTGGTACTTGCCTATTGCATTTTATCAAAGCCATTTCCCTGTTAATTGTGGAGATAATGGAGATGTCTCAGTGACTTAATGAAGTGGTAACAAATCAGGGCCTGTTGCTCTCTATCAGTTTATACTACCTGTTTACTGAAATTATGACTGATGGTAAAAATTTAAACGCTTCTGTTACATACATTTTTTATTCATCATGATTGTTGCAAAATCTGCTCATTGCTTATGCAGTGTTCTTTACTGTGCTTTTTTGTTAGGAGTTTTACGTTAAGCTGCTATTTTGTTAATAATACTGAGGTCATGATACTTTCTTTCAAACAAGTGGTAGGAAGGTATTCTGAAATACATTGCCAGTATATTGCAGGTTAAAGTTTCCTGTTTGGTTGTGTATCTTTTTTGGTAATGAGAACAGGTAAACTGATAATAGGAGATATATGTTTTCATCAGTCAAGAACCAAAAACTGAATTTGTATTATTGCCATATGATGTCATTTAGAGGAGATTAGCACTCTGTTTTACAGTGTTGTAGATTTTGATGCCAATTAATTGCCATATTAATAATTTATTTTATATTTGTCTGCTGCAGTTTTCATATTGAGACTTAACTGTTTGAACTAGATTATCACAAAATTACTCTATAAAATCCTCTGTAATTAAGCATATTTTTGAGACAAAATTTATTTCTGCATGCTTGAAAGCATCCAATTTATTATTGTAGTTTTAAGCCTTTTGAAACCATTTTCAGGTAACCAGGATTCATTCAAAGAGCATTTAGAAAGATTTGGCAATATATCCCAATTTTTGTAGTAGGTGATAGCTTTGTTATTTTACAATTGAAATAAAAGATGGCAGCTTGTTAAAACTAAGCTACCTATGATAGTCCCCTTTGAATGTTGTGTTGCACTTTATAAATCTATTTATACAATGTTTGTTCTGTTTTTATAGAAATATTCCGTGTAAATATTTGTTGGTGTTTGACAGTAATGTGCTTCTCAAAAGTCATGCAGAATGTCAATAGAGATCAGTTGAGTCAAAGCTTTCATCAGTGATTGAAAGTGAAGTCAAAAGATAGAAGGTTGAACTGTTGGGAAGTAATAAATTACACAACCATCAAATTTGAAGTGTGGGCGGGCGGGTTTTCTTTTGCAGACAAGATTGGATCACCTGAGCATCACATCTATGAACTTGTATATAATTTGATGCATGTTCAGTTTTTTTCTTTGGAAAGGTCACTGCCACCTTATGAATTTTGAACACAGAATTATGTTGAGATGTACATCAGTATGTTATGTCTGTATTAATTCCATTGTAAATTGTTTTATTATCAACTTAGTTCAGCTTGTACCATGTTTAAGCACAGTTATTTTTTTTATTCATTTCTTGTTTGAGGGGATAATTTCAAATAAGATATGAACTGTGTTGTGCTTATAAATATAAATAGTGTACACTAAGCATATTTGTGTTGTGTGAAAAGGAACCAGAAGTGAGCTGGAAACTAATAATCTGTGTGACATATCATATTGGAGGCAAATACTTTTGCAGTAATTATTATATGTGCCTCCAGTTTTCTCCATATGTCGGGATCTCAAAACCACACAGAAATCTTCATTCAAGCACATTCACTAAAATCATGATGCACCTCGTTTAAAAACGTTCTCAGAGTTAATAGAAACCAGAATAATTCATTATTTGGGGATTACAAAATGTAACTATCTATTATCATACTGCAATACTGATCTTACGTATTGTGTTTTGTTATTTATGCTTTTGTGGATTTAAACACCATATATCAACCTGGAATCTCATGTATTAACAGATAATTAGCTATGTTATTAAATGAAAAATTAACAGCCTCATTAAGTAAAAATATTTCACAAAATCATTTTTTAAATATTTTGACTGCATGTATTGATGTCATGATTTTTAGCTTTAAATATTAGTAGCCAAAGCCCCATTGCATTGTATTAAATACTGTTATAAAAGAGCTGCACTATAAAAGATATTTACTTGTACTTTAATCTATAGAGGCATAGTAAGTATATGCAAAAACTCTCAAACCTTTGAGCTGCATAATATAGGAGTTATATTAATCCTTAATTAGATTTACTGCTTTTAAATAGCAATTTTTTATATTTAAATCTTAAGAATAATTCATTTGTAAATGGTTTATTTGCCATTCTGTCAAATGACTATCTTGATCTTTTCAAACGGATCAAGACAAGAATAACATTTATAGCAGAAACTTGAGAATTAATTTGTCCGCTTAAATACCATAATATTAACATTATCTAATAATAAAAAATGAGAAATGGAGTTGAAAGGAATTTTCAGTCATTTAAATTGCAGTAAATTAGTTCATTCACAATCAAAGTTTTCTGTTTAACTAGGCTTAATAATTGATATCAGCAATTAACTGCAGCAAAAGCTTAAATTAAACTTGGCAAATAGGAATAGCAACTACAAAGCAAAAATGCACAATTTTCGTGAACTTGGAACAACTTTAGTACAACACGAAGTGAAATGTCTAATTTATGTTGATAAAATGATAAATTATGCCTAATTAATTCAAGTCATCCACTGCTATATAATAGTAGTAGAGTTATACCTTCACATTAGTTGTTCTTTACTTATGCTTCCTAAGTTTATTTATTAATCACCTATTACATAAACGTAAGCATAGATGCTGCGTCTTTTGATAACAACTCCAGTGATAACATGTATAAATCACTAAGTATTCCCACCCTTCAGAAATACATTTATATGAGCGATTAAAATTGAGCAGAGGAGTAAAATTATTGGTATTGCAGATTCTATCACATATGCACATAAAGATATAGTCATTATTGTATTTAGTATGACTAACTAAGTATTCCCACCCTTCTGAAAGACATTTAGGTGGGTCATAATAACTAAGCAGAGGAATAAAATATTAGTATTGCAGAAGCTATCACATAATTGATATGCACATGTATCAACAGATAATCATATTATGATGAAGAACAGATATGTAAAATAATATGTGTTAAAGAACTGCTAATGAAAAAAATCAATACAATGTACACATTAAAATAAATATAAAAGCATTTCTAAATCTGACAAATTAAAAACATTAGAAATGCTATAAAACTGTATATGTAAAACGATATTGAGAAGTTAATACTAGTAAAAACTGAAGAATAAACAGCAAACTACTTGTAATTATTCAGAGTGCAGAATAAACAATAACAAATTGGTATGTAAAACATTAAACCAAACTATACACACTGTCATATTTGTTATACCCTTTGAATTAGTTGTATGCATAGCATTAGCAGTTTCAGCAATCAGTGTAGTAAGACACAATCAAACATCAAGTAAAAACTCCTGATCTATCTATCAAGGCATCATGTGAGATATACAGTTAAGTACAATCATCATCATCATTACTGTAGTAAATGAAGCACAGCCAAAAATTATTATTTAGCTGATATTACACATAAAACTTTTCATTTAAGCAAAGCATCAGCAATAGGAAACACATAAAGTATCACTATAATCCAACAATTAATAGGTCGGTGATATGTACTAGCATATCATAAAATGAGAGAAATGTTTTGATTAACAATCACAAAAATATGTATGAATACATACTGATATGTGAAATAACAGAAGAGAAATAACACATAATCACACACACACATGTCAGCTTCACCAACAGTGGACCTGAATTGTGACAAAAGGCACAGAAGCTTTAGTCTGTGAAATGGTCTGATTTTCCTGATCTGTAATAAATTACTGGTGAAGGAAATATTTGGGGGTACTCATGTGATATCTGTGAATTTCTTCCCAGTTGTGACCTATTCTGAATTTTCCAAACCTGGAAAGGAACATCACAATTAGAATCAATAATTTATTTATGCATCTCTCCTTAGATGTATATTAGTGTTTAAAATGTCAGTATATGTATAATGAAGATCACAAGATAATGATGTTGCATAATTTCACTAGAAAAACTGGAACCAAACAATATATATTATTGCAGGTTTGCAGTGATGCAAATAAATATTACATTTTGAAAGTTCTGTAGAAACTGAAATTTAATAAATAGAAAAATGATATTGTTTGTCACATATGTATCTAATACCAAAAACCTTAAAAATATTTTAAACTGATATATAAATGTGTTCAATAGGAAACTAACTTCTCATTAAATTTTTGAGCTGGGTCTATCTTGTGAGATGCAGTTACAATTTTGTCATGATCAGAATAATCATCTGAGTCTACTGGGATCCTGAACCTTGCCATCTGGATCTCAGTATCACTCAAACCTCCATGAGATATTCTGGCATAGCCTAACCTGAAATTGAACTCTTATAAAACAATCCTTCCTGTGAAAAATGTACTGGTAGGTAAGACATTACATTACAGTAAAATAAATACTGTTGATTAATAAATAAAAAATAGTATGATATACCGTAAGTTCATGTAAGTTCAGAATATACAATAAATATGCTGACCTAATCAGTCCTCTGTACATGATATATTCACACCATCTATTCTGATCAGTCCAGTCAATATCCTTTACATTTCCTGCTTTTATCAATCGGTTGTACTCACGTGAACCAGGTTCAGAAGTCACATACCCCAAGAATACCACTGGATTTTCTCTGTAGCATAAACACAGGGAAGTATCCAGTGTACTGATTCAGATATACATAAAACAAGCATCATCAAATTTCACTGTCATCAAAAGAATAAAGCAATAATACTGAAGAATGTTTTCATTTGAGAAGACTGTCCATGTGCTATACAAAATCTTCATATAAATCATGATATATATTCATAAAATTAAGCATTATACACAATTTCTGCTATTCAATACATACACATTTTTTAGCTCTTTGGCTAAGTAATTAGCCTGCAACTTTCTATCCAGCACATCAATATCATTGCCCATATGTGTAACAACAAAGTCAATCAGCATTCCACTTATGTTCACTGTTGCAGAAACAGCTGGGGCAAGTTCTCCTATCATACACCAATTAACAGTATCATTATATTATGTGTGCATCTATACAAGACATATACGAGAAATTTATTTATGATGTCACTATAATTTGGGACACTTCTGTCAGCACTGTTTCAATACTTATAATTATGACAGAATGTCGATTGCTCAGCTGTAGTTGGTTTCATTTGTGACAAACAAAATGAAGGATAAGAGATGTAAACCTTTGTGTGCATTTTATAACATAGATTAATGTAATTAACAGTATATATTTTAAACAACAGATATAAAGTAATAATCATCATTTTTATAGAATATTAGTATCACGTACACCACCATTATAACACTCATACAGTCCTTATACAAATTACATTCAAAGGATCAGAAAACATATTTCAATATCTATGAGAGTGCTCAGATAAGACAAAATACAAACAGAGAATGAACACTAGCTCTTAATTATAATCTTGACAAATTAGAATAAGTTACTGAAAAATATATATTTACCATGTGGAGAGGGCAGCAAATGATGTTTTGATTTAACAAATGGATACTTGGACAAAATGAGATTGCTGGAAAATATAATTACATTAAAAAGTTATTTTAAAATCCTGAAATAAAGAAATAATTTTCACAATAATATTGTTCAGCCTTGACAAACTTCCTTCAAAATCATGTTGGAAAATAGTTCGTTTTTATTTCCATTTACCGGTAGTTACATAAACAAAAAACAACAGGTAATTATACTCATCTCAGAATATTGGTGGTTATATCAAGTTTTGCATTTACTCAGAATGAAATATGTAAAGTTGTGTGTGTGTATTATATATATTATAATGAGATCTAGTAAGCTGTGTAAGCACATATGACATAGAATGGTCAGTCACTGCTTATTTGGACTGAAGGTATTAAATATTTGGTGATTTACAACAGTAACTCTTCTGACAATGCTTCCACTTAATAGGCACTTTACCATTTATGAAAACCCAAACAAAGTTTTAATATTTTGTATTGGTTGTAACCCAAATCATTACCAATAGCCCCAAATTACCTAGTGTGTCAAGAAGTAGTTAATCTAAGCTTAGAAAAAATAAATGTACAAGTGGATGTTTCCATCTGTTCATATGGGATTAATAATCCAATTACCACTGTCCACTGCAAATGGTCCATTCACATAATGATTCCATTTACTTGAATCTCAATACACAGGTAGTATTTGTGTTTTATTAATGACACATAGAGAAAAAGTTTTATATAAAAACTGCTATGTTTCCCTCATTATCAAATACCCAATTTTAATTAAAACTGGGAACAGCAATTTTATTTTTACTAAATCCATTTTATCAGAGGGCCACATAATCTAAAACAGAAATAAAAGTCCATTTAATGATCAAGATAGTTGCTGCTTCTAGTAGGATTTCCAGCATGTGAATAATTGTGAAATGGCATTTAGTAAGGCAACATGGTAGTGTCAGCTTCAGCAGGGTGGCTACAATTTATCATTCTAGCTGGATAAAAATAATTGTACTCTGTCACCTACTTCAAATTACAATACAATAATGATTGACTTTACTAAATTATGTGATGCTGTAGTTATTCTCATGTATTCAAATGGAGTAATTACGTGAGGAAATAGTCTTTTGTTTTGTTCCCCCCCCCCCATCACCATTAATTCACACAAACCATCCATATTTATGGTTCACTTATAATGCTATTCAAATCCTTGGACCTCAGATACTGCATTATAAAGGAGACAGACTGTAGTATACATTATCAGATAAAATTAATACATACCCCCAGGTGTGGAGTTTTGTAGATGGTCCAAAATCAACATACATTGAAAGTTTTTCAGCAAGCCACTGACCAAGGTCATTGTTACCCAAAAATGGCTTAGAAGCATCACTTTCAAGCAGTGTAATCACATCAGCACCTACAAGAACAGAAAAAGATATAAACATGTTAACCAGTGGTTTTGTTAGAAGCCAGGACCCGGGTCATTTGACCTGCCTATTCTCAAGTAGAGACCTGGTAATGAGACGCCCCTTTGTGCCATTGTAGATCCTTGAGGTGTTACATTATCTGACCCTGGTATTTTTTCTGGTCCCCCTCCTACTTTATTTCTTAATGAAACCACTGTTAACAATATATCAAAGAGTGCTAAATCATTAAAACATTAAATAGTCATATCCAGAATACAACTTGTGTAAACAAACTCTACATAATAATAATTTGTGCCTGGCTCAGTGCTGAACAAACAATAGATTTATGAAATACTGCTCATGTCAAAATACAATTGTCGGATACAATTAGGATGAATGTAGGTCAGATACCATGCAAGAATCATTTGCCATTTCCTTATAACAAATCAACAAAAGAAATTTTCTTACAAGAACATTTACAAAGCCCAAGCGATAATAGCAGAGATTAAACATCAGTGAATACTTGATCTAGACAACAACTCTTTCATACTAGAGATCAGCATAGACACAGTATTCTGAACATCTCTCTCTCTCTCTCTCTCTCTCTCTCACTCACTACCACCGAGTTCAAATTTTGGCAAGGAATAAAGGGACATCTACCTACACACACACACCTTTCACAAATTTAATCCCTGTCAACTAGAGGTCTTTATGTATAAAATGTGTTTGTGCTATATGAACTTAGAACATGTTTTCAACGTAAAGTGCCTTTGAGCAACTCAATAAGGCAGATTGTAAAATACTGTTATTGTTATTATTATTTATATCAGTACTAATGTTCCTTTTATTATTTATATTTTGTTGGGTTAAGAGTTAATGTTTTCCATTCTACAGATGTAAATATTATATGTACAGAACTACTTAGCAAATGTCAGCAACTTAATCACGTTGCTCAGTGTCCTGATGATGTTACTGACTTTTTCTCTGAAGCTAAATTCATATAATGATTAATATACCTCAACAAACAAAATAGTTGTGATAGATGCAGATGTTTTCAGGATGAGAATGTTAAATACTAATGTCTCTCCATAATTATGGCCCAGCTTTTTGGAGTATGGTAATTATTAGCTGACATTTAAATATTCAAATACTGTTATGTGGCAGATTGTTGTGGGTGTTGTTTGATATAAATGTTGCATAATTATGATAAACAAATTTGAGTGTTTCAATTGTGGTGAATGTGAAGATATTTTTTGGTCTTTATGCACACCCATTGATACTGAATAAGGAGGTACAGTTAAGAAGGTCTTGATGAGAAGGTATGTGTGTGTGATGATGATTGATGGTTTACAGCCTCAAATGAGAAGTTGAGGAGTTATATCCAAAAAAATTTAAATAATCAGATCTAAGCCTCTTTTCATTAGTGGATTAAACATTGCATAGACCCAGGTAACACTCCGACTCAAATCCAGCTAACTGGAGATCTGCAAATCAGCTTCCAACAAAACTGTACTACTATTATCCATCTATGATGTTTTCTGTTATAACACAACAGAGACTTACCTGTATCATTAAGAATGGCAGCAGCTCTTTCCATACTTGGCCACCCTTTGTTATCATAACCAAAATGAAATGTCCAAATGGCAGCTGTGAAATCAGCTTTAGGATGAACCTAATTAGAAAACAAACAGTGATAAAACTGGATAAATACTACTATTGTTGGTATAATCATCAGCACAGGAGTAAACAATGACATAAAATATTCCCCCAAAATGGAGATTGTAGTTTATCCAAGTCTTTTCATTAAATTATTGGTTTTAACATGTTAGTCATGTTGATGAAATAATAAGTAAACAAGAACTGTGTTTCCAGGAAGTGAAAAATATTAATGTAGAGTTTATTCTTAAATATGGTTGATAAATTTAGTATAAAAAAACATTTAATTATCTTCCAGTTTTTGGTTATGTAAAAATGTTGACTATTGTGTTAATCCAAAATTAGTTCATAAGTATATAATCAAGTAATAAGTTAAAATTACTGACCTTCAAAGAGAAATACAATTATAATGGGGTCCTTAAACATTATTTAACAGCACCAACCAGTACATTTTCTAAATAATTAAATTGATTTCCATCTATTTGGGTAGTTTCAGAAATTAGAAATATCTCACAGAAATGTCTAAATGGCAATAAACTATAACAGGTAGTCACGTAACAATGAATATCTTAAGACAAAGATGCACAAATAGGTAGGTAACAAATTTTACCTATAACAGTTCATATGGCACATGAAAAATTAAGCAAAAACAGGTATGAAAAGCCCAAAATAGGGCCCATTTAGCTATTAACACAATATTTTACTTATATATAGACTTTTTAGTTATTGCAGGATACATAGCACATATTGAAATAACAACTGCAATAAAATACTAAACAGTTTGTTTGGGACAACAGATACACACACGCATGCGTGTATGCGTATCTGTTTTAAGCCATTAAAGCCAAGTTATAGTGAAATCAAGTTTAAAATGTATTAACTAATGCAGTGGTGAAATTGCTGATTAAAGTTTCGAGATTTTCTTCAAGGCAGTTTAAAGTTCTTTTGGGGGAAACAGTTGTTGAAAATTAGTAAACAAAAGAACAATCATCAGATGAAACATCATAAGTTTTTAATGACAAAACATTTGTTATGCTATTTACATTACCTTGTTAGGATGCACAAATGTTTGTTGAGGAAGCCTAGCCAAAAATCCAGCAATGCCCAAAAGTATCAGTAAAATGAGGACTGGAGTATAAAGAAATGAAACAATTATACTTTATATAAATAGTTAATGAAGTAATAACAGTCTTATCATTGATACATTTTAATTGTGTGAATTCCAAAACTGACAAAGTCTGACCTGTCTTTGTTTTTTTGCATGGCATTTTTATTCCATTAACTGAAGCAAATGCAGTATTTGACCTGTAACCTTCTGGTTTTCCTAAAATATATCAGACAAGAAAAGCTGTTAAAACACACACAAATTAACAAATCATAAATATTTAATTAATATGATTGTACATATTTAGAATATATTAAAGTTTTGTATTGTATACTATACATTTAACGTATATATCCTATTTTTACATGAATGATCAGCCACCAGTATGGTTTTATTTCTCATAGGTCACTTTATGCCAAATACAGCAAACACGCAAATAAATAGCTACTTCTTTCTTGAATATTTAGTTGATCTCTAGAATATTAATCTACTAATTTTGACAACTTCTGATCTGATATAAAATTGTTTGTTTTGGAACTCCATTCATGGTATTTGATATCTAAAATGTTAACTCTAGTCATTAACTATAAACATATCTAGACCTGTGAAATATGTGCCTATATATTTTATAAGTACACAAATACCATCATGAAGCATTAAGCACTAGCTGGTCATTACTATCAGGAACCATCCACTTCAAAATGTTAGTACTTATGCATCTTTGCTTTGTTTTTCGGGGAGAATCCCCAGGTTGTTGCTTATTCAGCACATCCTCTATGTTGGAGTGGTTGAGAAACTTCCTCTCCCACCACTCACAGGGGAGCAGGACGGAAAGATGGAGCTGAAATACCCTAAGAGTGATCACTGCCAGAGAGTTTAATGTCCTCAGTGGGTCTTTAATGTCCCCATTTATTTGAATAATTCAGTGGAGATGACAGCACTATTTAATGTGGTCAATCACCACGATGTTGTAAGCCAAGAAATTAATCTCTGGATAAGTTTCAACCTCTTGCTGGAATCGAACCTGTGACCCTTGGCACCAAGTGCCAGGTGCGTAATCGCTAGTCCATCAGAGCTCACATTATTTATGCATCAAATTACAGTAACAAAATGGGATGGAGGCAGTGTGTTGAAAAGGGTCTCTTCAGCAAGAGAATAATCCACTGATTTTCTCAAAAAGTAATGATGGTAAAAAAATGAGTGCAAAAATTTAAAAAAAGAACACACTAACTTGTAAGTGTTGCAGCTCCAATACTTAACATGATAAAACCTATAAGCCAGTCTGTGTGTTCTCTAGTATGTTCTCCACCAGGCACGAAGTTATACGCCACAGTCCACACAGAAAATAATATCTCTATGAGCCAGGTAAGTAATGCTAGACACATAGTTTTCACTGGTGGACAGGCAATCAAACGATCAAACATATCTGGTAATATGGACATTGTGTAGACAGCTAATATCACACCACCTAGAAAAGACATATACAAATTTGTGGTCATGTACGTGAAAACTAATTTTTTCAGCTATACTACATTTTAATAATTAAAAATATCCTATTTAGATGACTCCATATCTCTAAATTATTATAATTACAAACCTTTTGTGGAAGTATATATTTCAGAACAAAAACATTCTTAGTTTTCTGCCAAATAAAATTAGCTGTTTGGTGATGTACAAACCATTTTGAAAAATATTTGAAATTTATTTCAAGGTGAAGGGAAATGGTTGTGAATACTACAGTTCTGTTATGTCAATGATGTACTGCTAAAAAATAATACCAATGCAACCAAACTCCATGATGTACATAACTCTATTCATATTTGTATATCAAAGTTTATTTGCAATTAGCATATTCTCTTTTTTCTATGAATTGCTTTAGTTTAGTGACCAGTGAAATGATTGCAACTGGATAAATGCAAACTTGAATAAACTGATGAAGACTGAACATAAGGCTAAGAAATCTCATGGGGCTAAAGGTTTTTTGTATTGAATTATTATCATCTTCATCACTGAGAAGTGACTACAGACATAATATACCTCTCAATACCAGATTCTACCATATATTATACTAGTTAATACTTACAAAATATATCAATGTCATATAAAAACAATAATAATCTGGCAAATGATCATCTTTGCACATATATTGATCAACAAAACTTGTCACAGATGGGATATGGAAATTTTGATTTTATTCTTATGGATAATCAATCACATGACAGTTAGGAGAAAACAAACTACAAATTAATAACAGCTTAGATACTCGATGGTAGAGTTATGATTGAATTACACAGTTCTGAAGACATGTTCAACTGTTTCATAAAGACTGATAAATACCATCAATTTTCAGATGTGTTTATGATCTAGAAACAAATGCTATTTTTAATGATGATGATGATAATGATTGATGTTTTAGGGCCACTTTTGTGGACAGGGTAGGCTAAATGGGGCATCTTTAATGATCATTGAACTTATAAGAGTACGGCATCAAACTAGTAGAGAATCCAACTGAATTATCACAATCTGACTTTTAACTAGAAAATAAATTTTTTGGGTGCTTAACTCCTCATGTCATGTAGGTGCCCATACCCTTTTAATTATTAATTTTGACATTCCTTTAATCTCCAGAAATATCCAGAATAATATACTTTAACAAAAGGGAATGTTTTGATAATTTAGACGGTAGTTTTTAAAAGTTGAGGTAATTTTTGTATCTCTCCTGAAACAGATAGCGATGATTATCTCAGTCTAAATTATATCCACATCATTGCTCACAAGTGAAGACAGAAAGAGCTCAAATAAGAAGAATAAACCTTACCAGTGAATGATGGCCATGATGCAAAGTGGTAGAGGGAACCAAATCCAAGACAGCCTATGATCCACCATAGAGGACTCCTTACCACATGGGTACATGGGGCGAGTTCTAATCCAAACCATAATCCAAATAACACAATTAAGCTGAAACAATAGCAAGAGTCCAACACCTATTAAAAGCATTAATGCTTAGAAGAAATGTTAACAATGATCTAATTCCACTGTTGCTCTGTGAAGCAAAGATAACTGTATGGCTTGTCTGTAAGCACTTCATGCACCATTTTAATGTGGAATTGATGGTCAATTTAAAAGAATTTGCCTCAAATGCTTGTATTATTCAAGTAGCCAACCATAATTTATCATGGAATAAACTGTGTTAGAAAAAAAAAGTTCTCTCCATTTAACAAACAGCATTCCTGTTCATATCGAAAATGAATAAAAGTATCAACTGGCTACCATATAAAACATTGTTTACTAGCCTCTTGTAGAAATATGTTGTGATTAAAGTACTCTTACTTTTATATTATACTATTCCATTTAGAACCCGTCACAACTTCTTGTTGAATAAAATATCTTATCGTAATTCATTTTGTAGGTTATCTTTTGATCAGGTAATAGACATAGGAACCTAGTTGTGGCAAGTGATGCATGATGGTTTTTTCCACCTAGGGTTTATCCCACCAAACTATATGGTAATTTGATAATTAATTTTGCTGTGTATCAACCAGGCACAGAACAGACATGTGATCAGTTTTCATGGGAATTTTTAAAATTTACTGCTGTTATAGACAAATTAAAATGGTAGCCATGTTCTATAAAATATGTTATTGTCCAGGCAGTTGCTGATGTAAATAAATCTTACTATCACCAATTACCAGTCTGTTTGTTCTCTGATAAATTCCATCAGATATTCTTGGATACAGGTGTTTCTCACATATAAGATAAATTGCCAATAGCTTAATATACTCCAGAACTATTTTCTCACCTTATATACGAATATATTTCTCGAAAAAAGAAGATATTCAGACATTGTTTAGAATTAATCAATACAGTGTTAAATATAATAGTTACATATATTATTACTAACCTCCATGGATAAGGCAGTGGACCAGGATTAGGGTATCCCTGCACTGACCACCTTGTTACTAAGGACACTTCACCAAACACCCAGTGTATAAGGAACAATAAACTACCAAATCCTATACCAGTGACTAACCAGAGAGGTTCAGGAACAGTAAACTCTTTTGGCTTCTTAAATGAATTATTTTCCGTCAGCTTTCCAATGTTTTCTTGGTAGCCTGGGTAGTATATATATATATATATATATATAAAATGTGTGTATAAATATTTTTTCATCAAACATTTAAAGATAAAAATTCAATTACCAGATATAATTTTGTCAATAGTAGCTATTGCAGCAATAGCAATCACAGTAGAATTGGTGAAAGGAGTCCACCAGACAGGCACAAATGTGACGAACCAAATTCTGCTGACAATAAAGGCATATAAACCCAATATATGTCCCCAGAGTGTCAAAGTCCTGAAATAAAATAAGGTATTACATACAGAAACAGTTTTCTGCCAACCCAATCCTCGTTTTGACAATTCTCTTATTTTTCAGAATCATTACGGAGACTGATGTACCTATTTTCCTGATCTGCATAGATGGACACAACAAAAACTAGCATGAGGCAGAAACAACCAAATGATAAGATGATTAGTCGTAGCAAGGTACTCGGTGCCTGAAATGAAGCTAGGGACGCAACTGATAAACATCGCAGAACTGCCAAGCCAAACCCATTTAACTGGAAAAACATCTTAAATGGTCTGATACCCAAAAGTATAGGGCTAAAAAGTAAAACAGCAAACGCCTCATAGCCAGAGATCTCCAGTTCATTAAGTGGGTAGAACCATATCATGGGAGCCAATGCTTGAAAGAGACTCCAGAAAACATAACCTGAAAAAAATAGAATAAAACATAATTACATGTTATTAAACTCTGTTTCTGGTTGTATCAATTTAAGATAGTAATTTCCATGCATCTACTAGTGATCAAACTCAGATTTCCAGGAAATTAGTTGGAGTAAATCAGATAGTTTTTAACTCCTTAAAATATTTATGTTGTTAAATTCTGAAATGTAAATCCTTTTATAAAATGATACATGCTAAATAGCATCTTTGTGTTAGAAAATATTTACTTTTATCTGGTTTTCACAATAATATTGTTGCATGTTTACTACATTTTAAGTTCATCTCTACTCTGACAGACATTACCAATTTAAAAATAATAATATTTAGTGATTAACATAAACTGAAATCAAATTAAGTGTTCACCTGTTACTTCATGTGTTATATATTATAATGTTATGACATACATGACATAACAATGAACCAACCTTGTATATGTATAACACCAAATCATTCATTATCCTGATTAAGCCAAATGGCTATAAAGCTATACTATTTAGTAAACTTAAACAATGTTAAAAGGGAATATTTCAGAAGTAGAATATTTACATTGAGACTTTCTCCTGAATAACATTCCATTAAACCTGGATGTTATAGACTGACATTGATCAGCTTACTATAAATGAACTGGTTCTGAAAGATTATGAGTTTTTACAGTCACCTCAAATCCTGAGTGAATGCGAGGGATTAGTTGATTGGCTGTTACAAGTATATAACAAGCAAGTCCAAAGTGTTATTTATTATATTGCTCCCTGTGTTAAAAAATCATTACATTGAAACCTGAAGCTCCTAATACACTGATGAGCTTAGATCTGCTTTGAAAATTCAGAGGAAGGCAGAAAGGACTTGGTGCCAAATTTCCTTAATGGTACACTTTAAAATATACATGGAACTGCAAAAATATAAAACCACTATTATTTAAGGAAAAGGTGTTTCTATTTCACAAAGATACAGGAATGTGGAAAAGATCAAAAGAAAATCTTCAAATTAACAAGAAACGTGATGGGCAATAATTTAAATGTAAATCAACTCCATTTTATCTCTGCTGAACAAATTCAGCAATTGTTTCATGAGGAAAACAGCAATCATCAGGTATACGATCATTTCTGATTCTCAAAATAACACCTTCAATATTGCTATGGAAGCAGATGTTATGTTAAATAGGAAAATGCTTCAGATATTTTTAAGATGTTTTAAGAGACATGCAAGACTTTAGTTTAGCTTATAATTTCTCAAATGAGTTATGGCAATGTGTTGTTACAAAATATGTCGCCGACAAACTGCCTATGGTGAGTGCAGAACTTTGTGGCATGTCTGGTAACACACACTCATGAAAGGGGGGAACACATAACACCAGTTTTGTTCCAGTTGCAGTGGATGCCTGTATGTTTCAGATCACTGAATGATATCCTGTTTAAAACATTCAAAGTATTAAGTGGATCAGTACCACTATAACTAAGTAATCTGATTCAAAAGTATATATCAGTGAGACTGCTGTGATCTGAGTCTTGTTTGCTTCTGAAGATGCCAAAAAGCAACACATCAATGTATGGAGAATTAGCTTATATTTACTATCTATCAACCACACTATTATGTATAAAATGTGTCTGCACTAAGTGAGCCAGAACATGTTTTAATTCTGTCTTCACTGCAAATTACCTTAGAGTAACTCAAGTTGACCAAGGCACTACTATTTAAAATACTATTAACATTATTTTGTTGTTGTAATATGGTCAGGTGCCATTAGGATGAACTTCTGTCAGATACAATGGCATTAAGTAGTATGGGAACATAATCAGATATATATACTTAATATTATTACTTAAAAAGGTAATATCATGTTTGGCTTAGTGTACATCTGTGATTTCTTTTAGTATTTAAAATAAATGTTGTTTATTTGTACTGGCTAGTAAGATGGTTTACTAATATATAAATAAATGTACACTACAATATTTTTTATTAGAATGCACTAGTGTTTTAATTGGATGTCATTAATAAATTGCAACAATTAATAAATAGTTGACTTATTCATTCTTAGGTAGCTGAAATTAGTAGGGTTGACCACAATAATAAATTGAAGTGTCTGTAGACTATAGATAAGCACAAATTAACTTTGGTAGTTTGATAAAACAAAAGATATTATACACATTTAAACCAGATAAATATCATGACTTTATGTCACCAATTACTATTTATTAGCATAGCAGTAATTGTGACGATTAATATTACAAAACCCAGGAGACTACTTCAAAAATTAATGTCAGTAACGTTTTTGTCTTCAAGTAAAAAAACTTCTTAATCTCCTCACAAGCGGGTAAGGAATTAATTACTAAAAATATCAACACAACATTATTGTGACCTCCGGGTAAATTAGTACGCAAAACTGTAAATTTATTCAAAAGTTGTTCTTTGGGAGGAAATAAACCTGAAAAACATATTAGTTACATTATTTTTGTTGTCGGATGGTTATTTATGGGAGTAATGAACATCTGAAAATATGTTATACTTATATTTTAATATCAAATCTAGGAAAATGGCCGTATTTTGACAGATAACAAATCAGATGATAAAGTTGTTTATTTACAAAAATGACAGCATGTGCCATGTGATTGTGTCAAAGAAATGAAAAAGAAAGTAAAATAATCTGAGAAAGTTAGTCAGCCATTGTTTTTTGGTGATGTTCAGTCATGATGTTTATGAAAGTGTCTACTATACTACTAGTCTATAGATCTAACTTATATTTATACGTGTTTGGGGAAGTTATTTTTTACATAACTTTAGAAGTGTAGTCTGTAGATTTATATTATTTAAATAAATATAATTTATCTGGTTGTACATGGACTGATATTTTTTTAATGGGGGAAAAATAACAGAAACAACCGTTTTAAATATATGAAAAGTAATAGGTAACATTAGTTACATTATGACTAATCTGTCATTTATCGCCACACCCACGAGTGACGAGACCGGTTAGTATAGATCTATTATATATCAATCATTTATCGCCCAATAAACAATGTAGTAAACTGTAATAGAAAAATTATTGCATTAATTATGTTTTACCAAGGACGGTTTCTCGTATGAGCGATCTGAACATTATGCTGCATATGTATTTAGAAATTAACCAGTTTCAATGTAAAAAATAAGAAGCTAGCCACAAGCAAAATAGGTAAGAAAAATATTTCGCTTGAACACATCAGTTGTGAATACTATTTACTATATACAAGTACATAGAAGCACCAAAAAGAGGTTTTTGGGGTTAGGCGACAAAAATAACACTGCTTTCCTTGACCTCTCGTACTAAACTGCTCACGGTTAGCCTATATTAAAAACAAATTTTTGCGGGAAACTGCCTAAGCTCACCGAGATTAACCTAATTGAACAGATGAATACGCATAACTACACAGGTATTACATGTTTATACACCAACACAGACACCTTATTAAATAAAACCACGGAATTACGCACCTTGGTATCTCTGCACCAACCAGATGTTATTAGTTTTACCGAATTTCTACCCAAAGAAGGATACGATTTATTCACCAATCTAAATGATAACCCCGGTTAAGGAGTCGTCCATATATGTGAAGAACTATTTCCGAGCGACTAATCTGCACTTAGAAGGACAAGAACAATTCAAGGAATCTGTTTGATGTGAGATTAATCTTCAGGACAGTGATCAACTATTAATCGGAACCATATACAGATCTCCAAACAGTAGTGCCGAAAACCACAATCTTCTACAAAACATTATTAACAAAGCAACAGAAATCCAGCCACTAGGTTTCTTGAGACACTAGGTAATGCATATTTACATCAGCGTGTAATGCTGCCGACACATTATAGAGGCACACAAAACCTAAACATACTGGATCTTATCATTACAAATGAGGAGGGAATGATCAGTCAAATGGTATTCTCAGCCCCCAGTTGGAAAAAGTCACTATGTCTGTATACATTTTATGTTCAACTATTACACACTAGAACAACCAAGCCAGAAGCTCAAGTATATCTACCACAAAGGGGGCTACGATGCCATGAGACATGAAGCAGAAAAAGACAAGAAAAAAGCTTTCAGCAAATGGAGAGAAACTAGAGCCGGGTTTGACTACAAAATTTATGCTAACAATAGGAATCAAGCAAAGTGGGCAAGCCAGCAGAAAAGGAGCTTGAAAAGAAAATCTCCAGAGAGGCGAAGGATAACCCCAAGGCATTTGATAAATATGCACAATCAAAACTCAAGACCCGAGCAAGGATAGTAGACTTGAAAGCACCGGACGGAACCCTTCTTACAGCACCAAAAGAAAAGGCAGACATTTTAAACAACTTCTTGAAGAAGTTGAATACTCTAAGACAAAATCTTCAGGTGCTGATGTTCTTCACCCCAGAGTTCTATGTGAACTACGAAAACATATTGCGGAACCTCTGTACAATTTATTTCGGAAGTCACTCGACACTGGTGACTTCCCCGATGACTGGAAGATGGGAATCATATCCCCTATATTCAAGAAAGGAAACAAACAAATGCCTTCAAATTATCGGCTAGTTAGCCTAACTTCTATCCCATGCAAAATGCTGGAGCACATAGTTAGAGGTATCATAATGAAGCACTTGGACTCAAATGGATTGCAGGCAAGCTGTCAACAAGGTTTTGTCAAGGGGAGATCCTGTGTTACACAATTGTTGGATGTACTGGACCACTGGACTAAAGCATTAGACAATGATGACTCCACGGATTGTATCTATCTAGACTTTGCAAAGGCCTTTGACTCTGTTACCCATCAGAGGCTACCAAGGAAAGTATTTGGATACGGCATCAGAGGAAAGATTACCACATGGGTCAGGTCATTCCTCATAGGCAGAAGACAGAGAGTCTCCGTAGCCGGTGTATTCGCCCTACTGACACATACCCTAAGCGGCATACTACAAGGAAGTGTTTTGGGACCCCTCTTTTTCATTATCTTCATCAATGACATGCCAGAGGTAGTTAACAGTCTAATGAGGATGTTCGCGGATGACACAGAACTGTTCAGGACTATATCAATCATCAGTCAATCAATACTTATTTCAAACTATACAATAATACAATATTTAATAAGAGATAAATGTTCAATACATATGTGCAGTTTGGGGTCTACACCGAAGATCGTTTGATCTGTTTTAGTGGCGAGACCTATGTGTCTACAATAAAAAGAAAAATCCATACACGTCTTGGTTCCGTAGATTATAAACTATAAATATATGCAATAACAAGTATAATAATTTTACAATATTTGAAACCCACTGTTTACAAGACAAACTTTTGAGACCGCTAAACTGGCATGTGATGTAATGTAGACGATGAAAAAATTGGCGATATTAATTATTCTAGTATTGAGTAATGAGGTGTTCTTTCAGGCAATTTATAAATGATTTGATGTAATTCTTTATTATCAGTTCAGGAGGTAAACAGAGAACCAGACTCAACGGTTCTCCAGACAGACTTTATTGCACTGCAAGAGTGGAGTAACAAAGAGCAGCTGAAATTTAATGCAGATAAATGCAAGATATTGCACATAGGAGGGAAAAATCCAAACCAAAAGTATTATATAACCCAATGCAGAAAGCCGGTAGAACTATATGAGACCAAGCTGGAAAAAGATGTGGGTATCCATATAGACCCTGAATTAAACTTCAGTCAACACTGTGAAAAACAGGTCAACAAAGGAAACCAAATACTGGACTTGATACGCAGGACATACTCCTATTTTGATGCTCAGTCTGTGAGCAGACTATATACATCACGGGTTCGATCCCACCTCAAGTATGGTAATGCAGCATGGAGACCCGTCTACAACAAAGACATCACCGCTACTTGAGAATGTACAAAGACGTTCCGGGGCATCATGTTAGGGAATACGAGGATAGGCTGAACAATTGAAGATACCAAGCCTTCACTATCGTAGGACAAGAGGCGATATGACACACATCATGTATCATATAGATGCCAAGTACATCAAATTAGATCAGTCACAAACCACCAGAGGGCATTCATTCAAACTAGCCAAAGAACGTTTAAGCAAAGGGGTACGACAAAAGTTCCTCACCATAAGAACAACTAATGCATGGAATCAACTGCTAGCTGAGATTGTAAATGCTCCAAGTCTGAACGCATTTAAAAGCAATGTTAGATAAAGCCTGGAGTCGATGGAAATATAGCCAACAACCGGTAAACGCATTCTTTCAATATGACAGTACGTCCGTAGGTAGGTATCTGCTAACAGGCTATAAACCTAAACTATATGCAGAAGAGGATAAGTATAAGTAAGTAAGTATATAAGTAACTCGAAACATTTGGGGAATAACACACGTCATTTTAATTTAATTTGTATCTGTCAATATACCCATATCCACTCATATATACTCATATATACTCAATATACTTATATCTGTCAATATACTCATGCCAGCACTAGAAGAAGAGTAGGTCTCAGGAGGCCACCAAAAAGGCTAATATTCCCAATCACTTCTTTAACGTATTGATCATCCCCAAACCAGATATTAATAGCTATCTTTCCAAAATTGTCAAGTGAAACTGTCAAATTATAATAAAGTGAGTAAATCGCCATTACCTCAACCAGTGTAAGAACAAAACTAAATGGACTCACTCTAACTAATACATCAGACCCCACCTCATTAGTGTAATTGTCCTACAAGTGCCTCATCAATATATATATATATATACTATATATATATATATATATATATATATATATATATATATATATATATATATATATATGTATATTTATTGTACACTGTTCACGGTCGCTTTCACAGAAAATATTAATTATTGTTTACATCTTTTATAGGGGTTTTACAGACATGTTAAGACACATTTATAGTCAAATTATTTTAATAAATTCTCAGTATGCTTATTAAGCCACCTTGCACTTTGGTCATGGTATTGAGTGCAGAGATTTATTAAAGCAAATGCATTTTTTCTGTGTCAAAACATTTCAGTTCTCTCTATTGCTATAAAAGTAAATTAATATATCTGATTAATAAAACAATGCATCACATGTTTTACGATTTAACATATAGGTGTATGTTTCAAGTTACTCGTACATCAGACTATTATTAAAGCATTAATAACCCAAAGATGAGTCGGAATTAAATAGTATCCAGAAAGATTTGTGCATAATCACCAAATCATAGCAGAGACACTAGAAACTGTGATAAACTAATTAAGCGTCTCTGAGCCAATTACATATATGCACGTTTTGTACAAAACTAAAGTCTGTTTTCCCTAACTAAAATTACCATACAGTTAAGTGGTTAGTCTAGATGCAGGGCAAACATTTACATACATAAATGGAGGTGTGAATAAAATTTAATTTTGAATAATAAAAACTTGTTATATTCATTTAAAAGAGTATTCGCACCAGTTATGTCAAGAGCTTGAAGAAAATTACTATGATGAGATCTTTTGCTAAGACCACAAACGTATGTCATGATGTTGCCTTGTGCAGACTGAATCTTAGCGACATTATTGACACTCACGGATAGGCAATCAACACCATATAATAAAGTAGGCAAATATATGGTTTTATATAAGTGAACTTTACTTTTTGTATTTAAACCTGGATATGACATACCAATGTTGCTTATTGAAAACATACTTCGTTTAGCTTTTGGAATTCGAGCACTAACATAGTCGTTGTATTTAAAATTATCATTAAAGGTTACACCCAGTATATCCATGTCTTCCATATTTTGTATACGTTTGTTTTTTAGATAATATTGGGGCGTTGTCGTAAAACAACCATAACCTTTACATACCATTATACATTTTGTCGTTTTGATGCCGAAATTAAAACGCCATTGAGATGAATAATATGTGCATATATCAATCAATTTTTGTAGACCTGGAACGGTAGTACTAAATAAAGAGACATTATCAGCATAAGCAAACGAGTTATATAAGTGGTTCCCGACACGTACAAAGAGACAATTCAAACATTAAACCCGACAGAAATAAGTTAAATAAAACAGGTGAAAGTATACTTCCTTGGCGAGTACCACGAGTAACTCTAAAATACGTGCTATAGTGTATACAACCATCCCAATTGATGACAACATCTAGATTAGAATACAATTTGGGTAGGAATCGGCAATGTACATCAGGTAAAACATTATATAATTTATAAAATAAACCGTCGTGCCATATAGAGTCAAAACATTTCTCGCCATCTAAACTCCATATAAACATATTGGAACCAGTGTATTTACTATTACACACAAGATCATTCAATAGGGAAGTTCCATTGTATACGCCAAAGCCAGACCTAAAGCCAAATTGATTATTACGTATTGAAATATCCCTAGGGTAAACTGTTAACTCAAAGAGCTTAGAAAAAATAGAAGATACAATTATAGGTCTATAATTCGTAGCAACACTAGGGTTAAAGGTTGGTTTTTAAAGAACTGTCACCATAATACCGGTATTAAAAACCGCAGGAACACAATTAAAAGAGAGTATACACGAATAGAAATATGAGAAATGATTAGAAATGGCATGTTATAAGAAATTCTCCACATATTCCATCTATTCCAGGTGAACTGTTTCTTTTCAGTCTTTTTATACATTGAAGGACTTGTTTGGACGTTATGACAAGTTTCATAGTTGCGTCGTGCATATTATTGTAAGAGTTCTCAATACAAGCGGATATCGCACTTTTCATGAGATAGGTTCTTAGAATTATCCTGCGTTGTGCTGGGGAAGTATCGCGAAAATTCACTTGGGTCAATGCTAGTATGTAATTTACTTTTCTTTGTTCTTTTCACATATAGTTAAGTGGATTATATCAAACAAACGAAAAACAGGCGGCATAATATTTAAAAGGGAATACCACTCTTGGAGACTTTTCAAAGCAGCGGTCATAATCGGGCATTGAATTTTTTAAAGTAACGTCATGACGTTTTATGACAATGTCTACGGCACACACACACACATAATCAATGTATTGTGTATTATTTTTTGCTTATTTTATTGATCACAGTACTAATTATTATTATTTTTGGCCTGTCGGTACCGTACTCTAGATTTATCGTACTGTACCTGGTAATCTCAAACTGTTACACTTACAGGAAATGTTATACGCCGTTATTTGGACAGTTTGGCGGTTTTTACGAATGGGTTCTAGAGATTGCAGTGGTACCTTTGTTTCACACAACGGATCCGTATATTTTTGTTGTGCTAGTTTAAAACAGGGTGAACAAAATATAAGCTTGGTAACTCGGTTTACATTCGACAAAGAAAAGGGTATTTTTGCCAGGGACACTTCTATAGATTCTCGAAATATCGCTCAACATGATGTTTGCTATTCACTGAAAGGATGCATCGATTTTCTAAGCGAGACCGAGAGGCTAACTGTTCTTTTGGGAAAACAAAATAATAGGGAATATAATCTTTTTCATATGAAGAACGATCAATTACACCATCTATGCGTGTTTACCATAGATGATGTAACAAGTGCTGTACCCACATTATATGACGATTGTCGAGCAGATTCAGAAATGTGCACGCAAACAATGGTCCAACTCCAAGTTAATACCCCAGATTTAAACACACAGTGTAGGCCTAATATCAATCCGAATACAGTTATTATATTAGATGGGCCAACTGTAGTTTTATTTGTAAACGACAAAATATATTTCTCAGATTTGTCTAGAAGTAATTCTACCGGACATAAAAATGCTGCAAAATTCACAAAAGCTACTTTTAATGTTAGAGAATATAGTTTATTGTGGATTGGTGTTATTGACAATCATATCATTATGCTGGGAACAGAATGTGATACAGGTGGTGATAAGATGGCATTCTATCGAAATGAACAGTCTCTTCACAATATGCGTTCAAAAGTTCCAGCCAAAATGAAGAAATTTACTGCAGCTAGGATAGAACAAACATCCTGTGACAAATCAAAGTGTAGAGGACAGGTTGAAACTACGGTCAAATACATACAGAGTAAAGAATTTATACCAGATATCTACAGTAATATTTTTACTTGTATAAGTGTAAACAACTGTTGTGCTGTGAATTCATCTAGCAAAGATGCAGATGTTGTGGATCAATGTTTAACTTCTTCTATGTATCATAATGAGATATTCATGTGTACTACACATAAGCAACTGTTGCATTTAAAAAATGGTGGTGTTCTTGACTGTGTAGCAGTTTCAACTGACTGTGCTGTTCATATACGTTGTTTTGAAACACTTTCTGGAGAAACATATATAGTTATTTTATCGGCAGACAAGCAGATGACATTAGTAAAGCAGTTGTCATTTCAGGTAGATGAATGTGTTAATTATTTTCTGTTTGTTTGTCAATAACACACACAGTTAGAAACTGAATATTCAAAAAATCTAAATTAATCGTGTTTAATCAAATGTATATTTTCAGGTGGTTCAAATAATTTCTGATGTCAATTCATTTCTGTTAGATGATTTTATAACTAATGGTGCTGAACAGTTGTTGGTATTGTTGAATAGTTCACAAGATCAGATAGTTACAACTGAAGAATCATCTTACTTGAGAAATTACATCATTACTGACTGTGAAGGTGTATATATAGAATCTGGGCTGAAGAATTCCGTAAGTGTGTTGATTGCTGGCTGTTTTGTTATTGGATATTATCAGAATTTAATTTATAAAAGTTTTAAAAAAAATTCTTGTTGTATTTCATGTTACAGTCTCACAAACATAATGAGGACAGGTGTTCAGAAAGTGTTTATTCTGCTGTTCAGGCATTGAAGATGAGGCAACAAGTATTTATCCCCATATCTAGTTTTAATGGTGTCTGTTAATGTTCAGTCTTGTGTCTGTATTTTGCATGTCAGTAGTTTGGATAAATATTTATTTCTGATTCTAAATTTGTTTCCACTAGGTGACAATCCAGGCACTCTTTGAAGCACAGCAACTTTCTGATGCTAAATTTGATGTCATTTTCCAAACTTGTGACACACTTAAAAAATTCAGTTTGCAGAGTGAATCAGGCTGTGTGTCTAAAATGGTAAACATTCAGTGATTTGAGACATAGTTTAATATATTATTATTTCTTGGTTTAATGTTTGAATCAAGATATTCTTAAAACCTAATTGTTTTGGAAAACATTAATTGATTATTATCATTCATAATGTTGGTAATGGATGTATTATTTTTAAGAGAAACAGTGTGGTGCAGTTTTTGGGTTCAGATGAAACAGACATGGAAAGAATAGGTGACTTTCTGCAAAATTGCAGCAGAAAAGATACAACAATTCAGTGCATGTCAACTACACGTAGAGCACACACAGATTCCTGTTCTTCACTGACTACAGCTAGTAACAGTCAACCAAACATACCTAGAGTAAAAGTTCTAGATATTTGGTACAGAGTAGTGGCTCCAGATTGCTTGGTTGTTGGAACTAAAATTCACAACACAACTGATTGGTTAGTTCTTGTTTATAATTTTATATATATATATATATTCATGGCAATACATAATATTTAAAAAAAAATTGTTAGCTTAGCTGGTGTTTCTGATTGAGATATCTATCTATATATATATACATGGCAAAACATAATATTTAAGAAGTGTTTTGTTAGCTTAGCTAGTGTTTCGATTAGGAATTATATATATATATATATATATATATATATATATATTTTCATGGCAAAACATAATATTAAAAAAAAGTTTTGTTAGCTTAGCTGGTGTTTATGATTGGGATTTCTTATTAACTAATATTATTTTTAATTTCTAGCCAAATTGGAAATATCAGTATCCACCTGATCAGTATGCAGAAGGCTTATGCATGTGAAAGAGAAACAGTCTACAAATCTCAAACTGTTAATGTTACAGAGAAAATTGAGACTAGCATCTTGACAGTTACTGAGCCACCATGTAAGAAATCAAGGAAACGGCCATTGCTTGATATACAAGAAGTCATCTTTTTACCAAAAGACTGTACTTGTTATGTTTTGGCTACAACTCCTTTTCCAATGTTTAGTTGTTGTACAACAAAAAGCTTTGCATTATTTTTGGTCTGGAATGGTCCTTATGAAGCTACTGGTGATCGGTCATCTACACTACAGTATCAGAATTGTGGGAAAATATGCATATCTGTGGATGAAATGTGTTCAGGACTGCATTTACTGAATCTGAAAGACCTGATATTATGTGGTATGTAAAGCTTTATGGGATTTATGCTGTTGAAAATATCAATCTTAATTAAATGATAATCTATCTTAAATAATATATGGTATGGTTACTATATACATATTTAAAAAAATTGAATTTTGGCTATTTATAAATACTGCTAGTCATTTTTTACATGCAACATTATTATGTTAAAATGTGTTGCGTTGTTTATAAGAAATAATATCCTATGATATTTTTATATTCTCAGATAGCATTAATCTTGAGGCAGCTCTTTGTTTGGAGGTTCTTCAGAAAGCTAAGACATTACGATTAAGTTGGCATTTCAATGGATTGATTATTAATCTAAACAGAACCTTGGATTTACTTGGTTTCAAGTATTCTAGCTACTTAGATTGCTACATCTGTGATTTTGAGGGCTATTTACAATGGGTGAAAGTAAAAATACTCCAATCAGAAAAACTTGCCATAGACATGGATGTATCTGTAAGGTTTGTAAATAATGATATTGTAGTCTGACATAATTATGACATATCTAGCTTCTTTGTGGATATCTGACTATAATAATCAATATGAACATATACCTTTTATGACTGCAATTAATAAAGCCTAAGTCTTATCTTGATCTCGCATACATAAATACTATCAAATGAAAATATAACTGTAATTGTATCTTGATGTATTTAGAATGTAAACATAACTTATCTAGACACATTTGCATTTTATCTGCTCTAGCTTTGATTTTAGCTTATTCCAGTGAATAGATTTTTGTAACATTTGAATTGGAAAATTAACTACACTACTAACAGTTGCTAAATATTTTCAGGTTTATAATGTCTTAAATAATAAGTATTTTCCATACTAAAAAATGTTATGACCTAATTATGCCTTTCAGTTGTTATGAAATTTTAATTTCAGAAATGATAAACAGTTAGTTTTCTTCATACATGCCCTGTACAGCAAACTCCCCAAAGGTGTCATTATTGAGATGTTGAGTGATGAAGCGTTATCTAATGCCATCACCGGTTCTATACATGATTTGTACAGTGAACTAACATTAACAGAATCATGTCTAAGTGAACTTTTAAGAAAAGCATCAGGAAGAGATAAACATTTAAATCCTGTGTCACAGGATGTGACACATATACGAGCATCATTTGAAGAGCTCAGAGCTAGAACAATAAAAAGAGACTACTGTTTGTTAGAGAAGACTATATTAGATGGAAGTTTGTTGAGATGGAAAGAAGCCAGCCAGCTAACAGACTTATCAGTGCACAGGCTTGTTAATATAATCAAATTATGATGAAGGTTATCTGTTATTTGATCATGCCACATTTTGTATTATGTGAAGAAAGTTTTACATGATCCCTTCAAGTATTTGTACAAATAATTATTTGTTTTCCTTTGGAAATCAATACACAAATAAAAATAATAAGTTTTAAATATTGAATTAAATATATTAAGATTCTGTTGGAGCTATTAACTGGGGTTGTCTGATATTGACAAGAGTGATAAATAGTGGGTGAGAAATACCAGGAATTGTCACCCAGTCCAGTACTCTTTGACGTGGAAAATACTGGGACATACTCATTATGACCTTGTTATTGTTTTAGTTGATGTGTGTTGAAAATATTGAATTTAGCTGTCTAATTGTAAATGATCAGTATTAAGTTGTTATATTAGTGCTGTGTTTTGTATGTAGTTTCTCTCTCTCTCTGTCACACACACACACTATGTATGTTTATATATATATATATATATATATATATATATATATAGCAAGATCATAATGATATAGCAATATCATGAAAAATATATTATTTTGAGCAATTTCCATGATACATACATGTATATACAGCATAATGATATAATCAGCTACTATCATACATTACCACCCCATGCTATCTTTACCGTGGAAATACCATTAACACATGACAAGTTTAGCAGCTTTATAGAGTCCTCGTCTGCTGTGAAGATTAATTTGGATGATGCTAATACTAAAGAATGTACCTTTCATTGATACTGGAAGAGATGATGGTTTCAATTACAAGATAGCATGTCCAAGACTTGCTGCATGCTTCAGTAGTAAAGCAATAAATGTGTATAAATTTTGTGGCATTTAGTGGGTGACCAATACTCAGTTTTCCTTGAAATAAGCATTATTTCTCGTTGTCAGTCCTGGCTGTAAGTATTTACATTAAGGTTGTATGATGGATGACCTGTCCTGTTTTGTTCTTTGTCTTTTTAATGCATGAGTAATAAAATAGTATGTACTTATTGTTTGCAATTGATACTGTTGAAGATAATAATGAAATATTTGTAAAATAACTTCAGGTTCATTTACAATGATTAGTATATAGTTCAGTTAAGTTACCATATTGTGTTTTCAAAATATAATTGGCAAAAGTATTGGATGTTGCTATCAATGGTTATCATGAATAGAGAATATGTCCTTAATATTGAACATTGCCTGTGATTTGAGGAATGTTTTGTTAAAACTGAATTTTTAGTGTGGTATTTTTGCATCGAAATAAGTGGCAATTTGATATCTGGCTTATATCTTATTTCACTGGGTATAATTCTAACTACTGGGTATTGGAAGCCATAGAATTAAATATTTGATTATTCATTCATAATTGGTAGGTGTGCTATCATATCATCTGATATTCATTTGAATGTCATATATTGCAATTTTATTTTGAAATATTCAACCAGCTGATGTAATAAAGATTCTTATTATGCTTTCATATTATAATTATAGGGTGTGCTTCTATATTTGACCAACCACTTTATATACCATATACAGTAACATATATTTATGTGGATAAAATATGTAAATAAATATTTTGTTCATATACAGTATATATATATATATATATATATATATATTAGATCAGATCAAATCTAGTAATTATCTGTTTACAATGGAATCCGGTACCTTTTATGGATCCAGATTAGGACCTTAATTTCCCACGTGGTCTTAGTTTAGCTACTTAGATTTCTGGTAATTATTGTATGATCACATTAAACAAAAATCTACCTATCATTTATTCTACCATTTCTTTTATAATCTTTAAATAAAATTAACTGCTTTATTCTATGATCTTTGTAAGCGATTGTCAGCTAAAAATAAATAGGAAAATATGGTTTCTTGTTTTTGAACCGGAATATACCATAAACTAGGGAAAAAGTGATGAATAATGTCTATATGCACATGTCACCACTGTAATATCTACTATGGTTGAAGATGTAGGGTTTATACAGGCGTTAGTTCAGCAATTATTTGTGTTAATCAAGCTGACAATTCTATAATAGTCTTTGTGATACACATGTTTAATTTTTAAATTATATGTTCACTGTCATAACAATTTCATTTTTGAGTCATTCATAATTATTAATGAAATATTTTAATAATTCAACGATATTTCCTATTATCCAAGTATTGTTGTTTAGATGAAAACGGTAGATTTACTTATTGTTAACCCAATAACTTGAATAAGTAACAGTTAATTTCTACTATTGATGAGAAATAGCAACAATTAATTTACAGACTGCTTTGAAATATTTGTATGTTAACACATATATAGGCAGGCATACGTCATTATATTTACATATGTACGATTGGTGTATCGAAAAAAGATATTATTAAATAATTATAATTCGATTGGGGGTTTTTCGATGGAAAATATGACAGGAAATGCATTAATCAAGATTTATTTAAGAGCAAATTGCTTCTGATTGGGAAGCTCTTCCTTCGTGGATAATTGCCAGGAAGTTTATATTACACATTTACAGTGTAGAAGTTAGCTAGAAGTTTAAATTCTATATAAATGTCACATATATTATTAATATTAAATTCTCAATACATTGTTTTAAATGGGGAGTTACTTTCAATTTACTAAGAGCCCTAAAGATCCACACCAGCCATGTTCGTGTCGGTGTATTGTCTGATAACAGTTTATCAAAATACTCCAAATTTAAAACTGGAGATTAAGGTATATATGCTGAGTGTACAATACACTGACAAACAACAGTGCTGTGTAGCAGGAATAGTTACACTTCATTTACATGTACACCATTGGCGGATTCATAACTTAATTTCTACTAATCTAATAGGCCACCTTATTGTATGATATCGCTATCCATGCGATAATATTCAGGAGCAGTTGACAACGATCATTAACTTATACCTGGATATTGTTTCTTATTTTTGTCAAAGTAAAATCAGTGTTTCAATCTGACCATCTATAGGCCTATATTGTCACCTTAAAAATCGCACAGCTCTCTCTCATTCTCTCTCTCTCTCTCTTTCTATATATATATATATATGTGTGTGTGTGTGTTATTATAATGAACTAAATACAAAGTTTGGACACAAAGGCCACATCCAGCTTTGTATTCTCGGGATATGTAGTCAATTAGAACTATCGTCACCGCTAGAAATTATAGGCGCTGTCTCCAATAAATATAGAAAGAAACTTTAACGAAATCGTATAACAATGAGTGTATTTATTTTATACCTTGATACCAGATGTACGGAGTAGTGATGGCACAGTCTGTTCAAAACTCTGGTTAAGTCTTGTTTTGTATGCAAGATATTTCTTATTTAATGGATCACGGAAAATTTTAAAGCTCCTTAATCCAATATGTTTGTTTAATCGGGACTTGAAGGTATTTAATGTGGGACTGTCTACTACATGCGCTGGTAACCCGTTCCAATCTTTTGTCACTCTGACTTTTGCCTTGATCTTGAGCGGCGGTTGGTTTTGTTGTTCGGGGAGAATCCCCAGGCTGTCGCTTAATCAGCACAGCCTCTATATTGGTTGAGAAACTCCTCCCCCACCACTCACAGGGGAGCAGTACGGAAAGATGGAACCGAAATACCCTGAGGGTGGTCACTGCCAGAGTGTTTTACGTCCTCAGGGGTTTTTTAACGTCCCCCTTTATTTTAAATAATTCAGTGGAGACGGCAGCGCCATTTAACGTGGTCAGCCACCCACGATGTAGTGAGCCGAGAAATTAATCCCTGGAAAAGTTTCGACCTCTTACGGGGTTCGAACCTGCGACGGTTGACACCAAGTGCCGGGTGCTTAACCGCTAGGCCACCGGAGCTCACTGTTGAGCGGCGCTTCACTAGCTTGAGGTTATATATCCCTTGGTGTTTGGATCTTGTACAGTACCTGAAGCATGTCGCCTCGTCTCCTACGATAGTACAAAGATGGGAGTTCAAAGGCTTCTAATCTATCTCTATATGGCAGATATCTCAAGTTCGGTATTAGCTTTGTGGCTCTCCTCTGGATTTTTTTTCCTTCTAGCTTGTCACGTCGGAACCTTGAACACCAGATGACATTTCCAAATGAGGGCGTACCATAGTGGTGAATAGCCTGGGCAGTGTCATATCGTCGATGCAGGTGAATGTTGCTCTAAGAAGTCGAAGCATTATTCATGCTATGTATATGTAACATTATCAGATAAGTCATTAATAAAAATGACGAACAGAATTGGCCCAAATACGCTGCCTTGTGGTATGCCGCTGAGGATTCCTGCAAAAGTAGATAACTTGCGATTCACCACTACACGCTGGCGTCTGCCCGATAGGAAGTTCTCAATCCAGGAGAGGGGGTCGCATTTTGTGACATATGCCTGAAGTTTCTTAATTAATCTCCTATGAGGAACAATGTTGAAAGCTTTTCTGAATTCAAGGTAAATGACATCCGCAGGGTCTCCATCATCCAGTAACT
The DNA here is from genome assembly GCA_025642065.1 of Paralvinella palmiformis. NCBI lineage: Eukaryota > Metazoa > Annelida > Polychaeta > Terebellida > Alvinellidae > Paralvinella > Paralvinella palmiformis. Next base: position 81,152 of record JAODUP010000109.1, on the reverse strand, counting down.
CAGTCCACCGCTCAAGTGTGATGAGTAGCTGATTCATACATGAGTGTTTCGGAACAAAGCCATGTTGTGTATCACAGAATAAATCGTCGTATATCACATGGTTGACTAGCTTGTCTATATAAATTCCCAATTTTTTCCAATACCTGATGTTAAGCTTACTGGTCTATCTATAATTTCCTCGAGATATTTTTATCTTTTCTTGTGGATCGGTGTACTGTGGGCATGTTTCCATGCTTCTGGTGGTGTACCTTTCATAATAGATCTTGATGTTTATATTTTAATTATGCCAATAGTCATTCTGTGGTTCTCAATTGATAAGATGGCACCGTTTGCTCGTTGATTTGACAGGTTTAGTCGATATATGAGTTTTTAGCGGAGGAATTTGTGATAATGAAAATATATTGACTACAATACACTCTCTTTATAACGTCACATTTGGGAGCAGAAAACGTTGTAAAAACGGTGGCGTTCTAAAGAGGTCTGACTTCGACATAACATATTACGTTTATATACTTGCCAATAATATATATACTATAGTTACGGAACACAATTCGGCTAATGACAAACCCGTTCGCTTTCATGGTAACATTTACGACAATGTTCAATGCATCTGTGGCATGACGCACCAGATCAGCGAGGGGGTATTATCATCATCAATTGTTATTATTCCTTTGCTGTGTACATCATTTGTTGTATAGATAAATATGAATTAGGGCGGTTTATATGCCCAGAGAAACGAAGAAGAATCAAATTAGTGTCTTTAAACTTCAGCTTGGAAAGTACTCGCAGTTAATCTAGATCCACATGTATGCGCAGATAACTATTTTATTAAGCATAGATTAGAGGGATAAATATCATGTGGGTGTTCGTAAAATGATATCAACTACAGGTGATGATGATGATGGATGTTTTACGACCACTTTTGTGCACATGGTAGGCTAAATGGGGCGAGGGACCTCCAAAGGTAATGAAGCGAAGTGAAAGATGAAACACCCTTCAGATATGCCGAGATTCGAACTCAGGTGGTAGTGATCTGTCGTCCAACGCGCTACCAACTGGACCACGGAGTGGCCCGATATCAACTATAGGGCGAATACATACACGTGCTACGATTAAATATCTCGGCACCAAACATTTGATATATATCTACGTAAAATAAAACAAATCTATTTTAATATCACTTTTAATTTGTTTTAGCGTTTGTATTTTTATTAAAAGAGACAATGATACCTTGGTTTTCGTTAACTTTCTCCAAATCCCGTGCGATAGCATAATTTTGCGTGTGATATTATTGGAGGCAGTAAACTACTGATTGCGTTTTTATTGATAATAAACCACTGGCCTTTAGTGGAAAATCTACGTATTATGTTTCTAAAGATCCTGCTAGGACGAGAATGTGGATAAGTAAAGTGAGAATAAACGACAGGAAGGTAAATGAGTTATAACTGACAGCAGTACGATCGCGAATATTTTGTAAACAACTGTATATGTCAAAATTAATATAGGTTATTATGATTGAAATGTTTTGTGTAAATAAAGAACGCTGTCACATTTATTTGAGCAATACACGATCGAGTGTTTATTAATAGAAACCAGGTATTCTATTACATATTTAAAGCAACTAGATCTCTTCACGACCTTCGAAAATCCTTGGTCAATGGCGGAGTAAAAGATTGCCAAATTAGTTCATTAGTTTTGAGGACTCCAAAATGACATTGTTTGGGCTCTCCTTAACGGTAGATCTAAGCTGAAATCTGTTATGAGTGACTGCCAATAAATAGTTTAGGAAATGCTAATGTGGGAGATTTATACGTAAATAGGGGAGTCTCAAAGAAATGGGCTTTTATAGGTAAATCGGAAGGTCTTAGAAAATCGAGTTTTTATACGTAAATAAGAAGGTTTCAGGGATTTATACATAAATCAGGTGGTCTCAGGCAACAAAATATTTCCCATGACTGTGAATACCACATTTTATAATTACTGAACACAAACGGTTTACATCAAATCGATCTCACATATAGCATATTTACAAAAAGAGCACACACACGCAAAGAAGAAAAATAACACATAATCACACACATGCCAGGTTGTCACGTACGAAAAGCGGATTATCTGGGCCCCACAGGTTGATGAGTAACCCAGACATTTATAGGTCTACGAATGTATAGATGTGTACTTTTTTGTATGCATAAATTCAACTATATATTGATTTAATTATATATAGATTAATGGAGGTACATGTTTTAAAGGATGTATAGGGATTTTGATATTCTGAGCCAGTGTCAACATATATGTGTATCCTAAACCACACACACAGTCATCATTTGATTTCATCTTTAACTTAATAGAAATGGATGATTGTGATGTGATGTTTGTGTGTGAGCACTGACTGACATTGGACGAACTCACTATTTTAAATACACAATTTTAAAGATAATGTCAACCCGGAAGAAGCATTACGTGGTCGACCACATCGAACATCTCATTCAAGCCTATTGTTATAAAGAATGAACGTTTATAGGGCATTCAATTATTAGCACAGGATAAGGCCATTCTTACCATACTGGGAGTAGTATATGTGTTTTATTTGAATGGAGATATTCAACAAATAGATACATACAGTGAAACTTAGGATGTTCTCCAAAGTGTGGTTGACTTAAATAAGACCTCGCCAATGGTGATAGTGCGAGATTTGAATGCCTCGCTCCCCGACACGCCGTGGCTCTCATGTTTTTGGTGCAGACAGTACTCATTCACGTCTCACAGCAAACTTTTCTGTAATTTTCTTTGTGATCATGATTTTATTCACGACCAATCTGTGAGGCACACATATTGGAATGGCACGCGACAATCATACATTAACCATGTGTTTGTGTCAAGTTTTGACGTGAATCAACTAGTTTAAAGCTGTCTTTACAGTAACCTTATCATATCTTGATAACAACTTTGCAGACTTCTGTAGTGAAGGTCTATTGAAAATTATTGATAAACTACGTTTGGGATGTACACCAGGAGTGTTTAAAAAGTCAAATATTGATCCTGGAATCCCTAAATATTATCGTCCAGTGACAATGTCGTCACGATTCTCTAAACTGTTAGAAATATACACTTTGGAGGAATTCGGGGATCATATATTTCATGATCTACAATTTAGCTTTATAGAAAATCGTAGAACGAACATGTTTTATCACTGACACATGATATCATTAAGTACTTGTGAAGAAGGGATCATACGTGTTTTTATGCTCGTTAGATGCCAAAGAAGCGTTTGACTCTATTCCCCACTCTGTATTATTCCAGAAAGCACTTGACATCATTCCCATACAATGCTGGCGTATATTAGTGTCTTGGTATCGTGAACTTATCATACAAATAAAAAGGGGGGACAATATAGTAATGGAAGTATCAGATTCACAAAAGGAACACGTCAGGGAGGATTGTCATCTCTATTTCTTTTTAATATTTTATATCATGACATAATTGACGTTTTATCCAAAATACCCCAAGGAATTAGCATTAACTGGTCCACATTTGTTGCATTTTGTTAAGCAGACAACATCCTGTTAAATAGTCTTACTGCCAGTGGAAGTCAAACTTTAAAAAAACGTCGGAACATCATACGTTGGCTGAGATTTAACCCGTTAAACTACCACGTTTGGTGCCCGTACGCTCCACTCTTGCCCAAATTGGAAATTAAACAACACATATCTCACAGAAACTGATAAGGTTAATTACTTGGGGGTTACACTTGGAAGCCCAGCAAAAGCTTATACTGACAAACTAGTAGCTGCAGGTAGAAAATCATACTATTTCCTGCAAGGGGGCTGGGTAATGTTGTTCTGGTGTCTCACATCCAGACACTGGGAGATATATTTAGAACGCCGGAATGCTTGCTCTACTGACCTATGGTTTATAGTCCATAAATGTGCCTCGTAAATACAAGAAACAATCCAAACAATTTAACGCATCTATATCGGTGTTAGCAAATTCTGTTGTAACACGCCATAAGAATACAAACAATCAGCTTATCTCGTGATATAGCCGAAATGGATCTTATTCTGTCATTATTTAAAGACACTTCTAGAGCAAGATCTTTTTTTATTTATATATACTGAATATGACTATCTCTGGTAAATTGAAGTCGATCTATATGTGCGGACAAGGATATTTCATTTCGTAAATATACTATAGATGAAAAACACGGCAGACAATGATTTAAGATGAAAAACAGTTTCCCCCATGATGAATTGGTCGATAATGTAGGACAGATGTTATATTTTAATGACTCAATGATGAATAATATGTTGCTGATGCCATTTTAGCTACATATTGTTTTATTGGCTTTTTATCATCTCTATACCGTGATTCAAATCCTGATGTATTTTATGATTTAGTATGTGCCATTTTATTACTCCCCTCTTGGGGCTGATTAATAATAAATAAATAAATAAATAAATAAATAAATAAATAAATAAATAAATAAATAAATAAATAAATAAATAAATAAATAAATAAATAAATATAAAAAAATAAAAAAATAATTATATATATATATAATATATATATATATATATATATACGAAACAGGTTCACAAATAATAAAATGTGCTAGCCATCATTTTTAGGCAAGTGATTGACTCCTATCCTGATTTCTTTAAATTAAGTACTTGACTGTTAATTCTGTTTTTACTGCGATGATAAATAATATCTATGACAAAGGCATTCGCTTGAAGTAGTTCATGTAATAAATCTAAATGCATATTCTCTCTATACTTTTACTTCGCGATTATGGAAAAATTCAGTTAATTTTTTTACACACAAAATTAATAGCTACAAATTTGAAGATAAATTAATACAAATTAGACATTTTCTTCTTCTTTCATCGTGAATTAACATAAAGTTAAAACTATCTCGATCTCAGCTGGTGGAGTTAACATTTAGTTTATTTGTAAAACAATTGTGTTACATACAATTCCCTCATCAGCTAATTACCATTTGAAGAACACTTGTTAGCAATATACTGACCATCAATATCACGAGATAACTTAAATATTGTTTCATTATGACTCGGCTTAGTAGCTGTATATTTGTTATAATACCATTAGTCAATGAAAGTAAAAAGAATCCAGGTAAAAATGGCCTTTGTAATAAAAGCCAGAATGTCAAAGCGTGAACTGGTCACCCCAGTATTGCGAAGTTTACAATCGAATCTCCCGAACTTCAAGATTTGTTAAAATATACCAGCAGATACATACTCGCCAATAAAATCTGAAATCTACAGATAATCCCACGCCCTAAGTCAAATTTATTTATTTATGATAATCAGTGATTGATCGTTCACACGTTAGGCTTCGAAACTGGCAACATGACTCTCTAAAAACATTAAAGAAGCAAAGCATTTAACAACCTTAAATAGTTGTCAATTTTTCAGGATACTTTGATCTATTTAGTCACAGTTACTATATGTTGGCTACCCATTTAAAGCACACTGCTTCAAGGTAAATTACGTTGTTTTTAATATTATACTTTGATTCATATTACAATGTATTATTAAGGATCTATGACTACAATTATAGCGCTCTACAAATTTAAAACATGGCAAAGGTATATATGTATTATTGTCCCTTTTTTCCCTTGTAAAAATAGAGCAAAAGTACCATTTCTCCAATTTAATGTGTAGTAGCACTAAAACAACTCATTTTGTATTAATTAATAATTAATTATGTAACTTTATTAATAAATTGAATTTTGATTGTTTTATTATCGTCGTATTAGATCTTTTAGGTCAGACTTTAGACTGTCTATCTTTTTGCTCTGGTTCTCTATCATTTGACCTGTTGACCTTCTGTTATTTTCCAAGTTTCTATAAAGGCTTTGCTTGCCATATAAAGCCTTTTGACGTTCTCCCAGCTGTTGTCGAGGTGTGTGTGGTCTCTGGATCGGTCCAACATTTTCTCTCAGTTTAAGTGATTTACTCGGAGTCAGGTAATCGGTAAACTCTGGATTGACACCACACTTTCCGGCTTTATTCCTCCGCAACTGAAGATGAGATATTTCGCTGGAGAGAATATCAGGAAAGGCGAGGGATTCTTGTTTAATAATGGTTGAGGGGTATTTAGAATCTTCGATCATCGTGGAGTCCATACCCAGTGAAACACCATCTATTATTGTTGGATACTCCTGACAACGCCTTCGTTTGCTCATCCAAGGTCTAGTCATTCCATGTGGATATTTGTAAGAGAGTCTCAGCCATTCTTGTACCTTTTGCAATCGACTTAGCTCAGTTTCTGCCATTTCACTAATGACCCTACGTGCTTCTGAAGTAGATAAACCCTCCGTGTTTGTGGTATCATTTCTGCCATGGAACCAGTTGGGTACCCTTCGGTTGGCCATGCCTCCTCTTCTTAGACTTTGTTCGGGAACACCGCAACGAATACAGTTTGTGCTTGGTTTAATTTCCTGAGTTCTAGGATATATTAGCGTTTTAAAGCTGGTGCCTCTACGGTTTGTCATGTCGACATCCCTATAAATATAAACAAATCATATTGTTCGTGACTGATGTAGTTTAATTGTTACTAATGTAGTGTGAGAACCGATTCCAAAGCTTTCGTAATGATTATATTTTTATCACTTATTCAATTTAAAAATGCACTGTACAGTTAACCTGATGGTCCTAAATCATACCTTTTAACCGAATTTGTATGAATTTGTGAAAAGGCATGGTGTTTATAACCCGATAGCCATTATTTAATATATAATCGATTACGTAGCCATTGAGATGTCTTTAATAGAGAGCATGACATGTAGAGTCCGTGAATTTGAAAATAAAATTATTGGTGGAATAAATAACAATAAAATATAAATATTTTTGTACTTTCCGGTATATATAATTAATATTAAGGAAATTACCTTTAACATTAGAGTGGACATGAAACAAAGATAAAGGTTTTACTTACAAAATTAGGGTAAACATTAAATATAATTTTAATCAATAGAATAAAAAAACTCATGTATATCCTCCATATATAACATTTATGGCGAAATATGTCCTTTAAAGGAGTAATAAAATCCTCAAATTCGATCTTTTGTTTTTCTCATGCCACAGATATGTAGTAATCTTCAAGAAAACTTAGCACGGTGTTATGTAAATACAGGTTTTCCTACAATCATTCACGTTCTTAGTATTACTGACTGCATGTCAATCTGATTAAAGGCACACACAGCGTCTGTAATCGATGAAGCCATTCTTCTTAAATACATTTACATCTAGAGTAAACAAAGATCATATTGCCGAGTTGTTTTTAGTTACATGGCAACCCGAGACTAAATGTTTAGAAACTTCTAATCTTGTTTTTTGCAATCAATCAATCAATCAATCAATCAATTAGATAATGGGATTATTCCCAACCAACACGGCTGGTACAAGGATAAAAAGCTACTCATGTTGACACGCCAAATTGTTAGTTAGTTTTATACATAGTGCAACAAAAACAAAAGAAAATACGAATAGTAATAATAGTTTTGCTCTAAAACCAATGAATATTAACAAATGCGTTGAAAGCCATTTGGTTGATGGCATTAAAAATTACTAATAAACATTCTGCTGTCTAAGGCTAGGGCATCGTTAGGTCATATCAAAACAAAATACAACAAAAATAGCAACAAAAACAAAAAATAATAATTACCACTGTGAATTAACATCCTTTAAATTGACACACAAATAACACGTGTCAAACCGCTGAAGCAGCAGTCACCCAATTCATTTTCTGATGAAACATGAGGTAAGATCCAGGTAATGTTTCATAGATAATCCTATTAGAAATTTTGTTATCACACTAGTTGACATCTATTTCCAGCATATGACAATGATATCCTCATGAATTGTGTATTTGTTCCAAATCTGTCATCAACAAGTTTATCAAATGTACACCGCTAAACCTAAAAGCAGGTAAGAACTCCCATAGTGACCGCACTCTTTACCGAACCAAGTTCAATTTATACACATCAAAAGATACCTTATATTATAAGATTACACACTGTGATACATCTATTTGGAAGATGTTAATCCTATCCTGCGCTTATCCATATAACAATATTCCTTGAGCCACGCCACAAATCCGCGAATTTTGCATTTTTACGTTTCAGGAAGTAATCAAGACACTTATATAGGATACATGGATATCACTTACAATGGCCCATTCTTCCATTAATCAATTACATTCCATACACAGTTACTTCCACTTCGTTTGTGATTCCAGGTATCGCTACTATTGTATCTCAAGGTGAACACATATTTATTTGTTTATTTACAGTTTCCTGCTTTCCGGAATATGTACGAATGCACAGTTTCTAAATCTATGTGATCCCGATCTATGGATCTATTCAGTTGTGGTCCAACTACAGAAGTACCAGACAAAAAGACTGCTCGCCTAAAGTGACCATTAAAAGTAGTCATTCCAAGCGTCTGTTATAAATAAAAGAATATGTCTTAGGATACCACTCGGGTTTTACTGTAGTTAATACTCCTGTTCTCTCTAACTACAGTCCACCTACCAATTTATTCCAATTGTCTCTATATAAAAGATGCTCGGGAAGTAATATCCTCTGTCGTAAATTAATCTTTCCGGCTGCTGTAGCCTGTCACTAATACTGTATCGACTAGATCAATCAATATCTGAAGATTGGACCATCCTAGAAGATCGATAAAGACTATTATGCTGTTGAAAAACTAAACATCAATTAATTTTGAGGGATATCCATAAATTGGTCGACATCACTGGATACCAAAAGAGTTACGTTTGCTTTTAAATAACCAAATATCAAATAAAGTTGTCTTATTATTTAAAAAGGAAACTACTTTACACCACTAATTCACATCCCATCACTATACTATACCTGGCCATTATAATATAATTGTTAGATAATGTGTATATCATAATATGTAAATTTCCTTAAATAGGAGAAATTTGGTTTCACTAATAAGTCAATTCAAACAATAGACGAAAATTTTACCATGTTTCATCAAACATGGCACATGACGGTGCTATGGGGATAACTGAATGAGAGCCAATGTTTTTTCTCTGAATATTTATATTTCGGACTAGCTGTGACCCTTTCGGTAATGAAAAGACCGAGGAAGGCCTGTTCTTTGTTTACATTCATTTATCTATTTTTATCAGCACACACTTACTCAGCCAGACACAAAGCTGAGCGTGCTTTGGTCTCCAAATGTCATGGTGCATGGCGTTAAGCAAAGTAACGGGGTTTTTTCTTGGGATTTTTTTAGTCCAATATTACATGTTTGTTGTTGTTGTAAAATCCCTTTTGCCGAAATTCGGGCTACGGTTAACCCGAAGAAAACAATTCTTGAAGAGAAATATCAAGTTTCTAAAAATGATATGTGTGTTTTCTCACAGTCAGGTAATAATAATACCAGGTAGGATGTATTGATTTCTATCAATTTCAGCGTTCTTCCTCTCAAGCAACATGGACACTATAACTAAAAGTTTAAGAAATTAAACTATGTACTGAGGTTTGCACTTGACGTCACAGACACGTGATTATTTGTTTATGCCGCCATGTTGGGGATCAAGCGGTGGCTTGACTACAAGTAAAGAACGTTTATAACCGTTTATATTGAAGTTCTCTGCTTTATATTACTTATATTTTAAGCTCTCTGCTACAAGCTAGTACATTGGTTTATAGTCCGGTACAACGCAGCGAACAACATGGATCTTAGACACGCTCCTGATATCTTGAATACTTAGCTTCATTCATCTCAAAAGCAAAGTAAAACAACATCGATCGATCAACTGTTGGGTTAGAAACCATAGAATTGTCAGATTTGATAATTAGCATGGATTTACCACCAGATGTATTAGCAAGGTATAAATATAAGATAATCCATCTTGGCCAAGATCCCTACACTATGCCGCCAGAGATCTGAGTCAGCTCTGATAATGCCAGTATATATCCAGAGGTCACGTACCCTGATATATACAATTACTTTATCAACCCACCATCCCCTTATACTGAAGATCAACTGAAAGCGTATAAAGGTCTGGAGGCTTATATTTATTTTAAAGATGGATGGGTCAGATCATTCATTGCTCCCACCCGATCTGCATCAAATAGCGATTTTGTGGTGAAATGACATATGTATATAAATAATTATAACAAAATGGTGTTAGTTTTAAGATATCATTATACTCAGGTTAATTATGTTTTTCAACAGGTTATCATTGGTGTGGCTAGACATATTAATTATTTTATCTCCAATACGTGTATTAATCAGGTGGTATAATTGATTCTGACAGATTCACCAAAGCACAAGCGACACGAACCACTTTTTCTTATGTTGTTAACTAAACAGTTGGGTCATTTTGGAGTAAAGTTATAGATATTGTACTTTGTAATATTGTGTACTTTTGTCTTACAACACCAATGGTCTCAATCGCATAAGTGTCATCATATATTGTTGAAATGAAGAGAGTAAACATAGGTACAAATGAAACTATCATAAGATGGCAGCCTTGTGTATAGTTTAACCTTATCATCATTGTCAATAAAAGTTTACCTAAGTGGCTGACACTAGTGTGCAATAGGCGTCCATAAGTGTCGGCTTTGGCCCGTTTGGATCTCTCTCAGTCTCTATTTACTACTGATATCCATTTGTTTTGTTTTTCTGTCCGGATCCGCTGGAAATCTATAAAAAGGTATAGTCTTGTCCCTTCCTGCACAGCTGTTATAGCTTACAGCAACACATGTGTGGCCCACGATGTCGTTAATACCGATGTATTTTGTATTTGTTGTAAACCAAACATGAACGTGCCATGGCTCCCAGTGTACCAGGCCGAGGGAAAGTTAATATGTTAAATATTTCATAATAAACAGTTTTTAGGGGATACCATTTAATATTATCCATTTTTAAACAAACACCAATTAAAAAGTAAATCACAGCTATACTAAGTCATTTAATGGTATAATTTGATTTGCCTCCAAAAGTAAATAAAACGAATATCGAAAGCAATACACACAGAAAATTACAGAACTATACACATGTGATCATATGAAAGAGTCAACTTAAACTGAGATATATACGATAAATGAAGATATATAGAAATGTTTACTAAAACTGACTATTTGGTTGACCAGAATTACACATTAAAATTATAGCAAATACAATTTTGACAAAATCCAAGTATAAACTGTCTTTTATAAGTTAAGTTTGTATTGTGAAAACAGTTATCATTTCTCTAATGTGCTAGATGTGTCTAATGAATATATATAAGATCTGCGCTCTAGGTTGATTGACTATTCACGTGTCGAGTTCAAAGTGTTTTTCTACTTTGAATATCAGTATTTCTTATCTTGTGCGCACTATTTGTTATCTTTAGCAGAATTCGCTTATAGCTAGTCCCACCTGTCATCCTTCCCTCTCGATCTATGTGTATATGCTATTATATTTGATATCTATGTTCGTTAGTTTTATCACTTTATTAATAAAGAAACACAAGCTAAATTATAAGCAGCAGCCAGTTAATAATCGATCTTCCAAGCTCGATATAAATATCACTTGCTATATTCAGTTTCTGACATATTAATTATATATGTTCAATATTTCTCCACAGCACTAATTATTTCTCCTTAGCTATAGTCACACAAACTTCACAGAGGTTTGTTGATTTTGTTTTCTTATTCCCATATCAGTTTACGATCGTTTATTATCAACTCCAACACAAACTACCCCCTCCCCCCCTCGACTTCTCAGTGTATCATCTAAACCTTTCCAAAAGCTTCGTCTAACTGGAGTTCTTGAAAATTTTATATGTCTTCTAAAACACACCTATTTAATGTCGCATATTATCTTTTAAATCATTATATGGTTTTTACCGATATATTATTTGTCATTTCTTAACGTCCGGATGTGAATTCAACTTCAACGTTACATGTCTACCAATTCAATATTGGTTTAAATACGGAGGTATATCTTTATTTCCCCGAATAACAAAACAATGATTTAAAAATGTGTGGCACAGACAACCGGTATGTCACGGACTCGATATTCCGACATTCTCGTTTATCCGACATATTATCATGTGACAAACGTCGGATTAACGGATTCTGATTGTATATATATATATATATATATATATATATATATATATATATATGTGTGTGTGTGTGTGTGTCGTATTACAGTTAATCTGTATAATCAGGTAATATGTATGTCACCTAAGATTTCAGGTAATATACATATTACCTGATTATACAGATTAACTGTAACACACACACATACACGCACACACACACACACACACATATATATATATATATATATATATATATATCGACCTTGGTGTAATCAGTATATATAAAAATTAATTGTTGTTGTTTATGGACGTGTTCAATATGTACATCATTTTACAATTGTACATTCTATGCATTAACTATATCAGATGAATGTGGTGTTTTAGATCATGTTCCAAGATATTAATTAATGTAATGACTGTTTTCTTAACATGATCAAAACAAAAAATGCTTGACACACACACACACTCACGATTCTCATCTTCTTTTGTATAGAAACACTTTCTCACCATACATTTAATTATAGGCCTACATCACGAAAAAACAAACACAACTATTAGCAACAACAATACATTTCGACAAGAAAAGTCGCTTCTCTTATTCGGTGCACTGCTTAATCATATATAAGTTATATTATCGATTCTAGATTGTCTGTGCCAGTGCCTTTTTATATGCTGGTAAAATTAATTTGATCAGAAGAATATATGATTTTTGAAGAAAACGTACAACAATAATGATTTACAATATTTTCTGGATATGAATGACAAGATTAAGCTGCTTTTAGTATCCGTTCTAAATGATAAAAATGATTGGTCATGTTAGTCAGAAGTAAATAAGTAAACAATCGCTCAGCACAATAAATATGTTTATAAAATGAAAACGAGTATGCATAAAGAAAGCAACTTCCTGTAATAAAAACTTAATTTGGTATCAGCTTCACTCATCATTAATATAAAACATTAGCTTCGTTTGATTTCGTTTCCACGAGGTCATATTTCTGTAATTTTAGCAAAATCTGCTTAAATTATTACTGCGGAAAATTCCCATTGGATTAAAGTGTATATTGATGATGTATTACGATTAATAGTTTGTATTTTACATTTGTGATTAGCATGGTGGCTGTATACATTATTACATAATTTTGATTGTTACTCTAAATAAATCTTAATCAGAAACCTCATCTATTTATATTTAATAAAGTCGAAAAATCCTTATTTTTATAAGTAAATTAGAAACTTCTGATTTTTATTTAAATACATTATTTTGGGAAAACTGTATAATTCATGATGTTATCTACCGGCCGTGCTATGAACATCCATAATATTAGCTACCCATCATGCTATGAAATCCCTTGAAATCTATAATATACGAAGGGGTAAATCATTTAAAATTTTGCAAACAAAACGTTTAAAATTATGACAAGCCGAATAAAAGTCATATATTTTCGAACAACGCAACACCACGACTATATCGGCAATATTATATCATGCTTTCGGGCATTGATAGTCGCACCATCACATAAACTTTGTGACTATTGTATTTGACTTATTTTAAGAATGCCTATAGTAGATTTAATTTGTTACATCTGGGACATATACTGCCGAGGGGCTAAACCTTAGCGGAACCTATTCCATAAACACGTGTATGAGCCGTTTTAGAACTCGCAACATGGCGATTTGTAACGCAGTGCTCTAACAACTGCGCCAAGAGAACGTCCTAATTATTGTAGTGGACGACGAGACTAAAATATTGTCATTTCTTTGATATATTAATCTCGGTGTAGATGAAAATCAGACAGTATATTTAGGATGAAGCATATAATAATAGCTACTTACAATACGATTTGTATCTTTTTAAACAGAACGAGGCTTCGCAAATAAAATGATTCCAATTGAGAAAACGCATTAACTTGGAAATTCCTTTATAGTTCACAAAGCCTATTCAAATCATAACGCATAAATAGGTATATGCAACGACCAATACATCTCAGTAAATCGTTGCCCGGTGTCGGGACCCTTCACCTGTGTATAGAACTGTTTTTGTTTGCAGACAGGTGGCATACTTGTAAATGACGAGATCGTGTGTTGTTATAATTGATCAAATTTTAACGAAAATATTTACGAGAAGGCAAGGTCAATAAAGGTGAGAATCCATTTTGTCTTTTTAAGTGACGCAGCGTTAAAAAATAACTTGTTTTTTGATGAAGCCTTCACCAACTTAATAACAGCTGCCCGTTATTAGAATTTTACTTAGTGACCGAAACAACTTCCAATCTAGTAATGGAGATCTGGCATGTATTGATTCATTCATAAATTACCATTAGTCCTGCAGAAAATCTAAACTTTTCATAAAACACAATGCATCCAAATACCAAGAAGTATTAACTAAAACAGTACAAATATTCCATCTGATGGCGCCAATATATAAAATAATTTGATTGCTTTCACGGACTCGAAAAGTGGTGCATTTAAAGACGTACGGATGCGTGGTACTACATGTATGACGTCAAGAGTGAAGATATAAATTTGCAACACATTTATTACTAAGAAATCAACCACCGATAGGTACAAACACAGTCAACACAAAACGTAGAATGGCACTGTATCAATATCTACCACATAACATGATTAGTCAAATCACTGTACTGTGACTGATAAAATAAAAAGAATGGTTTCAGTATGACCAAGGAATAATACGAATGTAATCTAGATTCGATAACGCTATAAAAACGGAGGCGACTCAGTTCAAACACCTTCAGAAGGTCCACAATTGCATTTGATAAGGATTATAATATGATAATGTGAATTAAATGGTTAATGAAACATCCTGAGAATAGTCTCTCTTCCGAGATCAAAATGAACAGATGCGAAATAACAACTGCTTTAAAGAGTAGGAAAATTATTAATACGATTACATATACTGTAGATTGGAGAAATATTGTACAATGGCATACAGTATAATGGAAGGTATGGAACATGTTTTGTAGGAACCTGATCATTAAGATTACCAGCAATGAAATCAAACTGCACTTCAAGATACAAACAAGAATATTCAACATTCCATCATTGAATACCAAATTAATAGCTTGAAGAATAATGTTACAGGGTAACTTCAGTTAAGCTGTATCATTATTCTTGTTAAATTTCATCTGGCAACTAATGTTAAAAACAATGGAAGGCCTTTGCTTACTTGTAACAAAGTAACCTTATTACAATAACGGATAAATGTTATTTAGGTTTTTATATAAAATATCTGATTAATCATTAAGGAACCAATTATGAAGATGTTGCTGATTTAGACGGTCACACTTCATACAAGAAAATAACTTCAAAGCAAAAATAGATGAAAACTGTAGACACATTACTAATTAAAAATTATTAAAACTCTCTATTAACTAAGACACATACATGTTTAAGATACAGTATGCAGATAAAGATTTTAACACATCAGAACAGAAATTTGCAAACATGTTCCTCAAAACTATTAAATTTATTATCTTCCGAGATGAAACAGTCTCACATTATCAGATGATACCGACGATGATGATGATAAGGATTCTGATAATGACTTAAAGCAAATTCCATGCAGGCTACATTCTGTTCCCATAAATAACTATTCTTAACATGTGTCAAGCAACAACAGATATGTGCACAGTATCAGACCACAAGAAATATTCTGCTCACAGACTATCAAAAAACGTGCTCTAAAACAGACTTACATAGCAAACGGCAACAAACTTCACTCTACAACCTACGTATAAAATAATTAACTCCTTATGATTAGGGCAAAATATGATCTATAATTATCTGTCCATTAAGTTATGTACACAAAATATAAAGCATGATAAACTCTCTTGCATCGATAACACAGAATAGTAAAGATTCTACAACAGAACAAAGATCTCGTCAGTTTCAGGAAACCAAATAAAATTTCACTAACACATAATCACTGTATAGCTACAAAATCATCAGAACAGATGTTTCTGTAACACCCCCTCCCCCACACACCACAAAATCCCAACAAAATGCATAGACAACCTGCAAACTAAGTGTGTTCTCATTAGGCATATTAAAACATGGTTTCTAAAAGATGTTCGAATAATTTTGAAGTAGCAACTGGTGACCATAAATATATTAAACAACAATCTAGATAACCTAAACAGTAACAAAATGAGTATCAACAGTACACACCCAAGTATGTATGTACACACACATGCACGCACACACACACGCACACTAAAATGGCAAATTACAGTAATTATTTTACTGTTAATAATGATTTAGTAATCACAAAGATGAAGTTTCTTCTATAAATCTGAATGCTATTAAACTGATCACAAGTACAAAAATGGTGAATGTAATGTTGGTTAACAGGTTAGATGTCTAAAGAAGGATATGAAGTGATGAACAATTCCTTCGTTCAGTGCTGACTATGACTGCTGTTCAATCCACTGAGCCACACCACGCTCGACTAGTTCTTTATTAATTAGCACAGCCTAAAATGATAAATAGCATGGAAATAAGATCACTTAAATATAATTTATTGTTATTCCAAACCCAAGTTTCTTGATTCCTAAATATATTGACAAATTGCACAATTGAAATATTGAATTAAGCAGGCAACACTATACCTGATCTCCTTGTAATTCATACAGTTGTATGTAGGGCACACTGTCTACCTCATGACCTACAACCTGAGCTTGTAGCAATCGACTGTGTACTAACTGCTGCATGACGGCAACTGACTCTGGTGGAAAAGCTTCAGCACCTACATATTGTACCACATTATGAATGAGATATGGATTACACATGCGTGCACACACATACAGGTTTAAGACAGCAATAAATCATAATTACAAATGTGACATCAGCATTAATATTAGGTGTACCGTGGAGATCAAGCTAGCCCAATTGGTAGTCAATAACCATGGTAAGGCTGTTACCGTAATCTTCTGTGTATAACACACACCCTTTTTTCCATCATTTTTTGGGTGTGTGCATTACAAACCATAACTAAATGTGTCAATTTTTTTCCTTTGCCAAGACCATTTTTTTGAATACTTGTTTTATAAAGCTGCCGATCACAGCTCAAACCCACCACAGGGAAATGAAATCAACTTTTATTATTATTTTTGCACTGACCTGCCGGAAAACCATGCAGAAGTGGATTAGGCTACCATGCAGCCTAATCCAAGATAGTTATTTCTACAGTAAATTGGTCTTCAAGCTTAGAAATCTGGTAAATTTAAACTAATTATAACCCCCCCCCTTCACTGAGAAACATAAATAGTTCAAACTTTGTGAAGATCTACTTAAAATCGCCAATAAAAGAATATGTGCATTGCTATTTATAATACTGTAAACTTAATTGAAGGGTGTTATTATTACCTTTTATCACCAAATGATCAAAAGGATCATTATACAAGGTGTGAACATAAATAAATTGTTTGCGAAACATCTCAACTTATACGTGTATCATAATTCATTGATTAGCGAAACATTAGAAATCACTGCTCAAAATTGAGACAGGTTTGTTTATTAATTATAACATCAAAGCAATTACGAATGAAAATCAAGGTTGTGACAAACAGCTTTTTATCTTTTTTGCAGTCCTTAGGACCAAAACCTGTTATCAGGCCATCATAAGTAGAGGGTCCAAGTCCAGCTGCAGATTTTCCTGGTTTATCCTGCATGTTATACGCCCAAACTAGGTTTTCCAGACATTTTTCTGGTCAACAAGGGGTATGCATTATACACAAGTGCACATTATACACAGAAGATTACAGTATATGAAACAATTAATTTGTATTTCAGTAAGATAGAAATCATGTTAGTCAGCTATATAAGGATCTCACCAACCTATCCCACTCCCAAAATAAAAACACACTCACCATCAGGTGGCATCACATTAGCCAAGTAACACTCAACGGCCTGGAATGGTAACTGAGAGAAGTCAAAACGGATCTGCCTCAACATAGAGCCCTGTATTCCCATGTAACCACCATAGTCAAGGAATCTTAACTCTACCTCATCTGTTTCTGGGTAGGACTCAACTACTTGGGCCCTATACCAGCCAGCATCTACTACAGGAGCAGCACATATTACGCCAACTGAAAATAACAAACAGCCAAATATTTCTTTATCGGTCCAGTACAGTCAGAAGACTGGCATATAAAAATTACATCAGTTAATGATAGATGTGAACTTGAGTTGTTAAACATGGCAATATTTTTTTTTACAGAAGTAACTTGACAGATGCAGATATATTTACATTCCATTAATTTATGTGTTATCTAACCACACAACTGTTATACCCATTGGTTACATTTTTCAAAGTTGTTCTCTATTGAAAAAAAAAACACAACCCCACTATGGTATCATCAAACTACCTTCAATAGGGCGTGGCAACTGTGGAACCAAGTCAGCTTGAGAATAACAGGCATTCATGCTGTCATTTAACAGCTGCAGCATATGAAATGATGGATGGGTTGGCTGTTGCAAAAACACGTGGTTTGGTGCCACAACACTGGACACAAGCACATCTATAGGTACACCATCTGGTAAACTTAACTGTAAGAAAGTATACAAATAGTATAACAGATTATTTACATACACATAACTCTTACCTATAGCATATCCACAATTAAAAAAACTACGATAGATCTGTGTTCATCCACTTAAATGCTAAGTTGAAGATGGTTATACCGTAAATTATATATGCTTATAACTACTGAACAAGTTTTTAAACTCAGTGTCATCTAGCAGACATTTATCTGGATGGTATACTCTACCCACAACATTGAATAATTTCTCTACCAGGGGAGGCAAGCTGAGTTGAGATGTTTAGCCTCAGCACTGGTAACATCTGAGAATTCTGGCCAAGGGCGACATCCCAGAAACACAGATGAGCCGAATTTGAACCCACTACCTAGAGGTTTGCAGCACAATGCTCTAACCACTGCCCCATTGGGGCACTTTACCAGGGCAGGTGAGGCAGGAACACTAAAACAATCAGCTGCTATGCGTGGCAGTAGAGATACTACATTTGACTATTCCAGTACCGAAGCAGTGTGTTACTACAGTCTGTGCACTGCTGACATGTATAATCATTCACCTCAGTTACAAGAGCTGTTGCTGAAATGGTCAGTAGGAGTACGACTGGTACTAGTTTAATTGACTTGAAAAGCAGTTTTATCAAAATAAATACAAATGTACTGTGAACATGTTCAAATTTACATACCCAGTAAACCACTAGAAACCAACCAGTTATGTAAATAAAGTTACTAGTATCTATGTTAAATGGCTTTGAAGCAAGAACGTTTCTTATAACCTAGTCAGGGAATCCAAAAGACAACATCTTGTGAACTGAAATTTCAGATGGTCCTCAAATGATACTGTGACAAATTGGACACAACTGTAGTATTGAGTAAAACTATATCCATGTAGTTGTGTGGCATCAGGTACAAGTTATACAAGTATGATTATTATCCATTCAGACAGACAGAAATTATACAATAATAACTAGATCACAAATATGTGCATAATAAAAAAGTAGCACTTATTAGAGTTAACAATAATGTATGTTTTATATCCATCTTCAGTGAAGGAGAATCAAAACAAATGCTTAACACCTAGGCTCATACATATAAAATCGGACCATAAAATAAACGTGAACAACTTCATTTACCACAATTAATTTTTATATTTACCCATGATCAAATAATTAATTATACCAAAGAATTAAATAAACAATAAATTGATCAATTAAAATAATCTTACAGAATGCAATATGTTTGAGCTGTTAACCACAAATGATTTCACAGCAGCTTGTCATGCTTGTATGTGTTGATCTATTGAAATCAGATGCTTCAATAAAATACCAAACTGTTCCATGTCTGTCTAAAATAATTTGCTTAATATTAGGCACCTAAAAATATCTTGTTTCCCATCATCAACTGACCCACTTTTGAGGGCCAATCAAACTGTATTTTTTATGTCCCAGTTGCGATATTTCCGTGATTTATGTCTTTGTTCTTGGACTAAATTTATATTTCACAATTTGATTGCTGAGCAGCAGTAATTCAGTCATAAAGCACCTGTTCATGCGTTGTCAAACTTGTATGCCAATGACAAATCGGTCAAAGGTTTGTTTTCATTTTTTGTTGGCCTCTGGGATTAGTTCCAGCCATTTTGTTCTATATCTGGCAGTCCTGTTTGACTGCATTGCACAGAGGGTATTTTACTATTTAATGGCTTCTCATTGTTTGTCATTGTGGAATTCCAGGAATCCTCGTTAATGACATTTGGATTTTATCTTAGCTACAACACTTTTGTTGTTAGCGCAAGTTTTGAATATTAAGTGTTTCTATGGGTAGATGAATTCACGATTAGTCACTGACAGCAATCCGCTTTAAACATAGAACAAAATGCAAAAATTGTCCGAAAATGGTGCATATTTTCTATAAAGTTTGGTAAGTGTATGAATATATTGAATAAATATGGTAACCTGATTTTATTGTTATTTTATGAGGGAAATAGATAAGAATATGAACAAAGTTTAAATAAAAGACTGACACGAATGACTGGTTTACTAGTATCTGGTGAAAGTACTCCGAATATACTTAGAAGGTACGAGTACCCCACAGTTGTAAATGAGTACCAGCACATAGTACTTTATATCATGAGTACCCAAGTACACCAGACATATACATAAACCAGTAAAAATATGAGTACAAACTGCACTTAATCTTTGGCCTCACATTTTAACATTTAATTATGTTTTAGTTATTATATTCATATATTATATACTGCTTGTTTCATCCTAAAAGTTTTATCATCTATATAATAGTCTTTCAGCCTTTATTTAACAATATCAAACAAGTACAAGTTTTTCCTCTATTTGAGAGTTTTTAACATCTATAGCAAATTATACCATAAACCACTAGGAACAATTTTGTACATTCTTATTAATGAACTCTTGTAAAGACAGTGATCAATAAAAAAAAGTTTTCTCTTTACAGCAAAATACAAATTTCAGTGAAAAAGCTAA
The DNA here is from genome assembly GCA_025642065.1 of Paralvinella palmiformis. NCBI lineage: Eukaryota > Metazoa > Annelida > Polychaeta > Terebellida > Alvinellidae > Paralvinella > Paralvinella palmiformis. Next base: position 60,014 of record JAODUP010000109.1, on the reverse strand, counting down.
ATTATAACTTACTAAACATCTGAAAAGGGATTGATAAAATGATCCTAACTATTTTTAGATGTGTTTTCATCATGGCACAGCTTTCTACACTGTTCACTTTCATTACCCTCACAACATTTGCAGCTCTCTAACAAACCTGCATTTGTTCCGGACGTAATACTGGCTGGTCCTGCTCTGCCGGCTCAAATGTTATATCTGGAAATTTATCAACAGGGAATCGTTCCCGTAACAGTGTCAAAGCCTTTTCAATCTGAGCCTGGGTACCTGGAATAAGAAACACACAGGGAAATAAACGGATTGTTTTCACTAATTTGGATGCAGGGTATCATTTTGTTTTAATAGTCAATAAAAAAAGTTCCATGTCCACTTTGGGTATACAAATTACATTACTGGTTGCAATTTTCTATTTTTCAAAATGGTTAAAACTATTAATGCTGGAATTACAAATGAGTACTTTCTGCTGATAACCTGAATGTTTTTATTTTAAGAAGCCTATCTATTTCAAGATGTTTCAGATACCAGTTTGACAGGCCTACCTTCTAACAACACAAGACTATAATCATCTGAATACTTCTTATGCTTCACCGAAATCTCAACTCCGGACAAATCCTTTAGTCGATTAATCTGACGCCCTCGCCTTCCTATCAACATCCCACAGTTAACAGTTGGGAAGTCAAACTGGTACACTGTGGGGGTGTTACTTGGGCTTCTAGCAGGACTAGATATTTCAGCTACACTACCACCTCGTCCACTATCAGCTGATATCTGTCAAACAGTAGGAGAAAAAGAGAAACAAGTCTGATGAAAACTGCCACTTTGTTAACAATCAACCTTTTAAAACACCAGAATTACTTAACTGGAATAAATACACAAAGATTAACTGCCATCACTTACCTCAGACTGCAAGTCATGATCATTGCTTCCTATTTCAGAGGAGCCAGCACTGTTCATGAAGCTAGGGCTGTTTGAAGATGTGCCTGGCATAGCTGTAGCCTTTTTTACATTGTCTAATGTATTCGAAATTTCGTCTTCTGTATTTGCAGTGGCAGTTATCTCAACTGGTGGACACTCAGTGGAATTACCCTTGGCTAAACAGTTTTCTTCTTTTGATATGGCACTCTTAGATATGTCTTTCTTGCTGGGTACACATTCCAAGTTTTTATTTACAGAATCTGACTCGGAATGCTGAGACAGCCCTGAATCAATTGCTTTAGGTTCCACTTCATCCACAGGACCTAAATCTGATAGTAAATTTGTTCTGCACTCTTCAGCAGGACATTTACTCTCTTCCTCTTCAACATGGCAAGATGTACTTGCCTCTTCGGCAGTGACTTTGATATGACTACCAACAGATTCTGATGTTATCTTTTCATTTTGTTTCATATGTGAAGCATCACTTAGTTTATTCTCATTTAAGGTAATGGCCACTTCTTCACAAACAATACTGCTACTCTCTAGCACACCTTTTTCTAGAGCAGTAGTCTTTATAGACACTTCTGTCTTGTGGGTAATATTTACACAGCTCATTTTTTCTGGAGATGTCTGTTTACTATTGATGCTTTCTGTTTCTGTACAGCTGTCTGTATCATTATGTGTATTATTTAACTGGATGAGTGTTTCATTCAGAATATATTTGCAATCTGGGACTTCCTTTTGAGTAATAGTGTTCTTTTCCATATCGACTGCAGTACGGCTTTGGTATTTATCAACACTCTTTTCACAAGGTATGTCTAAGCAACTTTGAGCACCATTCCCTTCTCTACCAACATTCTTTTTAATGGGAACATCTTTCTTTTCACAGATTGTACCATTCTGTACTATGCTGAGAGATTCCTCATATTTAGTTTCTTCTTCTATTTTAGTTAAGCAACTTTCTTCTTTCTCTTCAATTACAGCGTCCTCTTCAACAGATGCTTTTTGAATGGGATCTTTTTCTTCTCTTGATTGCATTCCTAAATCTTGTGACATAAAATGATTAGATATGTCAGTGCTGCAATCTTTCACATCCTGAACACCAGACTGTCTTACATCAATTAGATTATCACTATGTAAGGAAGATTTCTCTACTGGCTTCATTACACTCATAAGCTCCTGTGAAGGATCTTCAGATTTCAATACAACATGCTTAACAGCAATTGTATCCTTGTTACTGCCTTCTGATATTAAAGTAGTGGTGGCATCACTTATCAAGTTCTTTGAAGTGTTGCAGCTGACTTCAGCAACATTATCAGGGACTTTTTCACCATTTCCCAAATCTCCAATGGACTCAGCAATGCCCCTTTTGACTAGCTCACTGTTTATACACAGAGTCTGAAATAGAAATCCATTCGTCAAAACTTAGTAAACTTCAATTTATATCCAAAGATACTACTGTATATACTTGCATATAAGTCACACTTTTTATACTCTGAAATCAACACAAAATTGAGTGTGTCTTATAAGCGGATCAGACTAAAAGGGAAGGTAACATTTGGTATAATTTAGGGGGAAATACAATAATGAAGACACATGGACAGATGTTCAGTGAAGAGAGTGATGATAAATTATGGGGTTCTGAATCAATATTGCTGATTTTAGTGCATCTTATATTGGGGTTTGACTCCAGGGGGGCTTATTGGTCCTAGAAAAAGGTGTGTCTTATATGCTAGTGCGACTTATACGTAAGTATATACAGTATACGGAAGCAGCATCATTGAATTACTGTGCGCTTAGGAAGCTTCTTTTGAATACACTATAAATGACATAGCTTGATATTTCTGTCAAGAGTGTGTGAACCAACATACTATCAGACTTTTGACTTACAATATGCAGAAACATTTATTTTAAGAATATAAATTATTTGATAGAAGTTGAATTTGCATATTACAGACATGAATTTTAACATTTGACACCTACAACCTACATGTACACTAATGAATGCCTAGATTTCATGAAACACCATTATATTTAAACAGTATCATGCATTGGGACTATTTGTTATGCATCTTTCATACTACATGTTACTTACTTATCATTAGCACCCATACCATAAACATGTTATTGAATCAAATTCCTCTCAACTGTTACACAGGCAACAAATTATTGGACGATTTTAGAACAAATCAGCGACCACTTCAGATTTGGCTTGAACCCTTGAATTTAGCAGTACTTTGTACTAGATGTATCATTGGTGTTACAATATTGTACATGAATTGGTTTGTTCAAGAAATGTTTTCGTATGAACTGTTAAAGTTAAAAATGCCCTTTAGCAATCGAAGACAATGGATGCATTTTCACAAAAAGGTATTGCATATATACCTGGTCAGCTAGCACTTCACACAGCTTTATATAAGGCACGCCATCTACTTCATGACCTACAACCTGGGCTTGTAACATTCGTCCTTTAACCAACTGTTGCATTACATCATTCGACTCTGGTGGAAAAATGTGACATTCTGAAAGGCATAAATTATTCACACATATAAATGTGACAAGTGTGAAAGAAATATAAAATTGTCACATCTCTAGTTTACATTATTTGCGTCCTGAAATAAATAAATGTTGGATTCAGGACTTAATTCACCATAAAAAGGGTGTGTCTGTTGCACAGTGACCGTTGACCAGATCTGATTTGTTGTTTTAATAACACTTTCAATGAGATCACATTTTAGGGCACTCTTTACTTATACCTGTATATCAAAACATGCATTTACATTCAGAATAGATTCACACATCCAAATATGTGAGTTTATTCTAGATTGACCATGCCCCTGGTTCAGTCCGAGTGTTGAAATTCATCTTGTTTCAAAGAGTCCTGTAGACTTTCATATTACTGGCTGGTTGGCATATTTTTTCTGATCTAATAACTTGCCTGGGATCCAAATGTACATGCGTACCGGGATCAGTCTATTGTGTAAGGAGTTATTTTATTGGCTGACCCCCCTAAATGACCTTTACCAGATGACATCAGGATGGAAAAATTGACCCAGGCATCAAAAAGATATTTAAAACTGTTCATCCTGTGTGTGCTCCGTGTCTTGCCAAGGGCTATCAGATCCTAAAGTGGGATCCATAGTTGTAGTTATTCTCCTCGCAAATGGCATGACAAAAATTTGTGTAATGTCACCCCTCTATAACAATGCATACAGACTGTTGTTGTATGTGGCCCATCTCTACTGGGGTTCACATCCATGGACCCCAGACACCATGCGATAATGGAGCCAGACTGTAGCATATAGAAGATACTGACCAAACAAACAGTTCTAAGTGTCTCAAGGTATTTATGTACCTTTGGTTGAAATGATCAGTTACATTTCTGGAATATGTCAAACGGACAACAAATGGAACCATACCTAATATGGACTGACACTAGTTTGAGTCTGGTTGTTTGGCAATGGTGATGAGCACACCTGGTACATGTGGATGACTACCCAGATAAACTGAAGTAACATGATGGTAAATTTATCACTCACCGTTTGGTGCAAGCACATCAGCAAGGTAACATTCTACAGCTTGGAATGGTAACTGGGAGAAGTCACAGCGTATCTGCCTCAACATACAGCCCTGTATTCCCATGTAGCCACCATAGTCAAGGAACCTCAACTCCACCTCATCTGTTTCTGGATAAGACTCGACAACCTGAGCTCTATACCAGCCAGTGTCCAATACAGGAGCAGCACATATCACTCCCACTAAAAATAAATTAGTCATTTACAAAATTAGCCTAAAAAGGTTGTGCTTTGTATAAACCGTTATGTTTGTAATTTCAAAGAAATGTAATCTTAAATCAAGTGTAACATGAAATAGTCTAGTTTGCATGAATGTATACCTTACAAAACCATAAAATCTTCTGTTGTAATGGTTATTTAAAATTACTCAATATACACATTGAGTAGGACAGATGTAAAACTAACATTTCCTACATACATTTCCATAGGTGGATTAAGAATAATGTCTACCTTCGATAGGTCTTGGCAGCTGTGGAACTATCCCGTCCTGGGCATAACAAGCATTCATGCTTTGGTTCAGTGTCTCCAACAAGAGAAAGGATGGGTGAGCTAGCTGTTGTACAAACACATGGTTAGGCGACACAACACTGGAAACCTTCACTTCTGTGGGTACACTTTCGGGTAAAACCAACTACAAGTAAACAAATAAATAATCATTTTGATGCCGTAACTCATTGTTTGGTATATCTTCTATATGACTGCCAGGAACAGCATGTTATTTCTAACCTGCATCTGTTCTAGGTTTATAATTGGTAACTCCTTTTCAGCTGGCTCAAATGTTACATCTGGAAATCTGTCAATAGGGAAACGCTCTCTTAACAGAACCAGAGCAGTTTCTATCTGAGTTTGAGTTCCTAAGAACAGAAACAGATGTTAATTAACAACATACATAGTGAACCAATTCAAGAATTACTCCAAATCTTTTATTCATCAAAGTGACTTAAAAAGTTCACAGCAAGAGCAAAGCATTCCATTTAATACATACCTTTCAAAATAACCAACTGATGCTCCTTTGTATACATCTTGTGTCTAACCGAAATATCCACCCCAGAAAGGTCCTTGATCTGATTAACATGTCGACCCATTTTGCCAATGAGCATACCACAGACTGGGGTAGGGAAATCAAATTCAAACGTCGTTTGTACACCATCATCAATTCTACTTGACATAAGTGCTTTGGTCTCAACAGCATTAATGACTTTGTTACGTTGCTTTTTAGCAGAGTCTCTGTACCCACGACTTGGACTGTTCTTTTTCTTGCTGCCATCCTTTTCATGGTCAATCTTAGTTTTACTAATATTCTGTACTGATTTTGGAGGTGTTTTCTGTTGAGTCATATCTGAGTGATGTGATGGTTTTAGACCTTTTTTCTGAAGAATTGAAGGTCTCTGTGTTGATTTTATTGATGTTTCTGGTAAAATTACTTGCTGATTCTTGTCATCTACCTGAATGGTATTTACCTTTCCAGACTGCATCTCCACACTGGGGTCCTGTTCTGAATTCACATCTTTACTAATTTCCTTCTCCTGTGTTTGAATGTGGAAGTCTTTAGCATCAGTAGAAGACATACTTGGCACAGTATGATTCCTTACTTCACTGTTGCTTTCTGTATCATTATGTACATTACCCAACTGGTTCATTACATCAGTTGTAATATCATTTATCAAACCATCACAGTAGTCTTCAGCTATGGGACATACTGCAGATTCACAAACAATGTTTACAGAAGGAACTTCTGTATTATCTCCAGCATTGGTCTGGTAAGCAAGTAGTGTCTGTACTCTAACAATTTCATTACTTTCAGTGACAATGTCCTTTTGGGTTGTCTCTATCTGTTCCTTTACTTCAGCTCCAATTACCTCCTTCAAACTGCAATCTTTTGTCTGTTCTTCTAAATGATGAATTAATGTATCCTCTTCTCTTTGGTGAAGTTGAACCTCCTCCCATTCTGTTGAACGAGCATTTGATATTTCAGTGCTGCCATCTTCTGTTCCTATAATTCGGTTTTTGGAGCAATCTTTCACATCATGAGATGCATTAGCCTCCATTTCACTTAACTGATTCTCATCTGTGCTGCCTTGTAATCCTGAATAAGCCATGAGAACATTTTCTTCATTTACAGCTTTTGGTTCCATGACACTATCCTGATCATTCCCATGTGATATAATTTCTGTGCTGTTTTCAGTATAAACTGCTAATGATTTTTCAGCACCAGTATCATTTTCACCCCCTTCCATCAGCGAAACATCAGGCAAAAGATGTACATTATCCAATGGCACTCTCTCACTGTCATCAGCAGTGGCTAGAGATGAATCCAACACAGTAACTAATTCCTTTCTGGAGATGAACTGTAGTTTTTCATCTCTTGAAAATAATTCCTTACAGTTTATATCAGAATCTTGATCCACTTCTTCTGGTTTCACTGTGCCACTATGTGGTGATAATTGTGTATCTGATGGTTTTGGTTTCTTTCGTTTTCTCAGCCATATAAAACCAATCAGCAAGGCCAAGGTTGCAGTGGTCAGAGTTACAAATGATTTTACACTGACCGACATTCCTCAACTGCAATGTAAATAATTTAATTTAATACACTTGCAAATAAAACACTTATCATCAGTCACCCACCAAAAATCACATCACAGAACAAACCATTCTATATGAAATTTTGAACACAATAGTGAAAAGGTTAAACAAACCCTTGTTAATACTCCTGATGAGAAAATAAATTTGTTGCGGAAGTTAAAGCTTGTTCAAAATCGTTAAAAAATCGATCAGAACGTAAAATATTCAATCTCATCAAGAACCGGCAGATACATTACTGTTTGTCTAAGAGTGGAAATAAGCTTACAGGTACAGGATTTTTCTTTTTTCTTAATATACGTCTAACATGTTCACCTCAATGTCAATAAGACCAAAGTATGTGATTATTAACTAGAATTCTGTATTATTGAAATGAACCTGGAAAATTTGAACAAGTCTCCTGTCTGCACTGCTAAAACTTAAAATGTGATAACAATAATCAACTTCCCTGTAAACAGAAACTGTTTTATGACAAGAACATTACAAACTTAAAAGATATAAAGTGACACTAGAACAAAAGTCTATGGCAGAGTTACATACAGTTAATAGTAGTCTAATATCAAAGTGAGCATGCTGAAACTGGTTTATTGTGTGGAGTCCCAATCTATCGCAACCCCACGTAGGCATGTTCCCGAGAAGGCCACAACATTTGGGCAGGTTTGGGTATTAAAAAAGTAAAATTGGATTATTCTCTTGCTGTGCGTAGTTTGCAGTAATAACACAGACACACAAGAAGTACAGCTTCACATCAAAGTCAATTTCGCCACGCGATATTCCTCAAATCGAATAACCCCTATAACCTCGGTTGAACTCTACACAACCAGATGCCACTTAAAAACAATGACAACACGTTCAAAAGAGTTTCTAATCTAAAAACCCTTCTTTCTCCAGTCGCAAAACATATTATACTTGTCTCAAACAGCGTGTCATATGCAAGTGACATTGAATGAAATTGAGCAAAATCCTGTCGCTAATGGAAACCGTATCATTAACTTCTGTTTATTCCAACCTTCAATGTGAATGTCAGACCATGTGTCAAGACAAACACACAATGATTCGATTAGTTTGTATTAATTGAAACATAGACATACTTACTGAATATACCGTAAACTGTAATAAGCAAGTCCAGTTGTGTCGTTTTCTTTCACTTACAATTACTCAACAATAATTAGCGTCTGCTACACCAAATTCGACTGAAACACGTGTTGAGCGACTATTCTCGGTTTTAGCGTTCGTTGAGGACGAGAACAGAAACGTGACTTCGAGATCCGAGAACCTAACCCATATTCATCCGCCGCATTCATTAAAGGACATATTTCAATTTGTCGTAATGTTTTGCAATGCTTTTGATAATAAGATTTTATTAAAATTAAAATAACAGACATACTGGCGAAAATTAGTCGCTTAATTCATGTTGGAAGTAAATATGCGAATTAATTATTTCGCTCATTGACATACATGCGTGATGTGGTCAAGATCAAAACAAACCATCTTGCGACAGACAGGGTAATGTCTGAGAATTGTCAGCTGGCTATTCGTGAGGCATCACCAGAACTGCGAATGCAAATAAAGGAACCTAGTGTTACTATTAGAATTGTGATAGCAGTAATGCATCGTTGTTTTAATATCTAGTGGCAAGCAGGATGGGATAGAAAAAATGATAGCTGTAGTATGGATCGCATTTGATCAACAAAATGTCAGATGGCAAACAATGACTCAAAGCCAAGCAAATGTATATAAGCATTACGTCTATTATTACATCAAGGATTATAACAACTGAAGTTTTTATTAAACATCGCCATGGAGACAATTGGAGATTTTGAATACAACAAGAAAGATTTGATAGGTCATGGAGCGTTTGCAGTTGTTTTTAAAGGGAGGCACAGAAAGGTATTGTCACTATTCATAATTCAAGTCTATTCTCATCTGACGATCTGTATTCAATGTTGCGATAACATCTTAACTGGATAAGCTAATATAATTATTCACTTCTTCGGTTTCTGATAAAAACGTCTAATATCCGTAATTTCAGTTATGTTTATTCTGTGGAGAGTAAAATAGTAGTGTAGTTAATTTCTTTTGTTATTATTTGTGCCTTTCACATATCTGCACTAAACACTGACAATTATCAGCAGTCATGCAAATATTGCTAGCCATTGCATCATATCTTTATAACCCGATTTTAAATGCATCTTGGCTATTTTGTTACTATATCTTGAATTAGAGGGAACTGGACTCAGTGGACTATTCACCATACTGTCCCTAGTTCTAGGACTATGACCCCTATCAGTGTCAGGCTATGGCTATATATATATGTGTATGTCTAACGTGGTTTGACATTTATGTTAGAATTCTGACAGGTGTGGTGAGTAAACATGTCAGAATTATAATCTCAAACTGTGTTATATTAACATATTAGTGAATATCACTGAATTTTATATAGGTGTATAGGAACCATCACTTTGATAACTTTTGGCCTTCTTTGATTGATTTCATGATCATGAAACCGGGATAACACATAAAAGTGTGAGCACTTATTTCCAGTGTGGTGCTGTTTATTGAGTGGATGTTTTTATATCTCCTTCCTCACTACTCACAGGAGTCAAAATACCCTGGGGGTGGTACTGACAGAGTGTATTAATTTCTCAGTGAATCTTAGCATCCCCACCCCTTTGTTATTTAATTCAGTGGAGAAGGCAGAAGAGCCATGTAACATGGGCAGCTACTCATGTTGTTTTGAGTCAAGAAATTTTTCCCTGGAAAGGTTTTGACTTTATGTTGCAATTTAATTTATATCACCTTCCTATTGCTTTGAGCCAGACATGCAGTCACTCAATTCCACATCAAATTGATCTATTCCAAATTTTTCAGTTCTAATTCCATTTTACTGACTCTTTTTTACCTACTACTTTTTACTATGAGTAGGTACTCTGAGTAGTTTATATTCCAAGTAGGATTGTCTTGGAAGAAATATTTCTAAATTAATATGTGGATTTTGTTTTGTAGGAAACTTCAATTCCAAATTTTTCAGTTTTTTTAAATCAATACCTTTCAATGTAATCAAATTTAAATTATGAATTTGCTTGTTCAGTTCACTGCAGAACTGAGAATTATCTTTTGTTTGCTGGCATTGTACAGTAGGTCAATCAGGGCTATCCTAAAATCAGTTAATGATGTACATTTTAATAGTTGTATGTTCTTAACATCAGTGTTTTGTTATTACTCACATGTTATTTATGTTTTTAAGTAGAGCTCATTATTTTTCAAAATAAATATTTCAGCATTTGTATCACTATAAATTATTATTTCCTATCCATGTTCACATTACTGTTATAATAATTATGTAAATTTATTAGAGTGTCTTTGTTAGTAGGAGCTATTCAAAGACACTGTACAGTTAAATTAGGCAATAACATAAGTTTACATCTGGATATTTAAAGAGAATTTATAGTTTAAAATTTCAAGTCATTCATGTATAAATTTATCAGTATAAGCAACTTAAAATACAATAAATATAAAGTGTATCATACTTTAAAATATTTTTCTGAATTTATCATAATAATGTTTTAACTGTTTATTATATTTGTATATCTTCTGAAATACAATTTGCATTTGTTAGTCAGTCAGTCATTGACATTTTGTCTCCTAATAAACAGGTGGGATAAAGTTTGGGTATTGCATTACAAAGAAACATTTCTTTGTTATGCAGATGTCTGCTATGCAGCTGGCCTATTCAGCTGATGGTCATGATTAGCAGCATATAAATTAATGATAGGTTACCTTATATTTGTGCATAATTACTCTGTTGTATAAAACAGGTTAGTACTATGTTTTTGCAGTTTAGTGATTGTAAGAATTTTCGTGTAATTATATTTTGTGCAGAAAACAGACTTCACTGTGGCAATAAAGTGCATTACAAAGAAGAACTTGGCTAAGTCCCAGAATCTCCTCAGCAAGGAAATAAAAATATTAAAGGTATTATTTATATATATTTATATTGTGTGTGTTTGTGCTTCACATCTCCTAGTGATTTACCTTAAAGGAAAATATTTTTCATTCTCTTTCTCTCATATGCACACATACTTTAGACTGTTTTGTTATTAAGCACATTATATTACTTTCAGGAGTTATCAGATCTCCAGCATGAAAATGTAGTAACTCTCTTGGATTGCAAAGTAAGTATTATTATCTCTAAGTCTGATATCTATTATATCACATATACTGTAGAAGTATGCCATTTTGTTATCATGTAACTACAGACTATCGCAAAAGGAAATTAATTTTATTAAACCTAATTTAGTTTTGTGGATATTTTGGCATTGGTGATGTGTTATTATTGTGGTGATAATCATTTATAATTAACAACATTTAGGCTGTGATTATAACATAAATTGACTTTTTTTCTTAATTGAAATGTACTTGATCACAGCAGTACTCCAAACTGTTTAATTTTAATTCATGGATATAACATTTATCAGAGTCTTTGAATATAACCATAAGGTAGGTTGTTAAGTAAACACCTTCCTGCCACTGGGGTGGGTAAAATGGTGTTGCTGGTTTAGTAATCGAGCCGTGATAGCGCAGTTAGTTAGAGCATAGAACTCGTAGCTGAAGGGTCGCAGGTTTGAATCTCCGAGAGTTGCAATGTTGTCATGTGGCGACTGGTTCACTCATCCATAAAAATGAGTACCTGACAGGACGCGATTATGCTTTGCATCTATAATGGCAGCATGCATTGTATGCTCCCTTGGGAGTTGAGATGTGTGCTGGGTGGAAACAGGTCTGAGTCAGGGATAATAATACTGTACAGCACCTCAGAACAGGGTTACCTGGTTCTGGCGCTATATAAACATGCATTATTATATTATTATTAATACATAATCTTTTATTTGTTATTTTAACTGAGAATAACTGATCTTATCTAAGTTACTAATTTGGCACCTTGTAGGGTTGTGCTTATGAGCAATAAAGTATTGTTAATGATTTGTGCATTTGACAATTCAATTTTGGAATTACTTATTTAAAAAAAATGAATTGGAATTGATAAATTTGGAATTGAAGTTTGCTACAAAAAATTTAATCCACAAATTAATTTACCATAAAATTTTTTAATTCAGAAATATTTCAAAGGGGCTAATTGGATCAGCAGTGATTGAAAATCACTGCTTAACCAGTTAGTCCCTTTGATATATTTAGATTACATTGCATAACCAATTGTACTGTCATCCAAATATCACTATAAAAGGCTGAGCTATTCAGCCTAGTGTCATTATCATCCTCATCTTGTATCTTTATACATATCAAATTTAACAAGTGAGTTAAGTGACATAAGTATTAAGTCAGTATGGTGATCAAGACCCGAGTGCTTTCTACTTCCCAAAGATGCCAGTATGGTTGGGAATTTGAAGTTTCAATGCAAACACTATGGCATGTCTGTGTCCAGTAGTACTACTACTAGTAGGCAGTATATGTTATTGTATATATCACTGAATAAATATGTGTTTATAAAGCATATACAAATATTTGGAATTGATGAATTTTATATGGAATTGACAAAATGGAATACCAACAGCTAGTTACGTTGAAGACAACAGCTAGTTACGTTCATGAATCAGGCAGAAGATTACTGTTATTATAATACCATATTTATATATAGCACCACTTTCAGCAATAAATCTCATTATGGGGCACTTCACAATATTATGTACATGTTATATAGTTAAATTATAGGTACCAAAATTATGAGCAATATTAATAAAAACCAGATATAAGATATAAATTGATTGAAGATTTTACAATAAAACATGATGATAGTATATTTGAGAATTCACATGAGATGATAAGGATAAAAGCCATCATTAGGGGGAGTGTGTGACTGCTCTGTTTTGCTTCAGCGCTGAATTCACTTGGGATATAGGGCAAATGAGCAATTTTGAGAGAAATGAGATGATCAGGTGAAATGACCCACATACACAGATAACATTGAGATTTAAACTGAATCCTGAGGCTTTGGAAAACTGCCCTTCTAACTGCTTAATATGCATAACCCATTCATTGAAAGACACTTTTGACACAAAGACATGGATTTATAAAATCAAATTATTTATTATTACCTACAAAATAACCGCCCATTTTGTCCACATAAGTGGTCGTAAAACACCAATCATCATCATCTACAAAATAAACAATACAAGTGGTGTTTGAAAATATCTGGGTTTCTAGAAGTCTTGGTGGGCTGGCTTGATCCAAAATGTACTAGTCATGCTAGTGAAGACCTTGTTCCATATCCTGATAATGTCCACATTTATAAATATTAAAATAGTTCTTTCTGCTGAGAAAAACTTCCAAATGTGTTTATTTTAAGGTGCAAAGCATAACCATATGTAAGCCATGGTATCACCAAGTACATTTATACAGGGATACAATTAAATTATTAATGTTTTCATCTGTTTAATAATGTTTAAGAAAAACAACGAAGTGCATCCAGACATAATTGCGCTGTTTACTTCTCTTGAATATGTTTAATGTTATGTGGCAAAGTGCAAAACAAAACTACAAACCTGCAAGATAAAACAATTTGTCCAACCACAATATTCAGCATTTGCAAAGTAGAGATATGTATGTCATATTAAGTAATAATTTATTGATCTGTTTAACAAATGAGAGATTTGGTTCATTCTTCACAATCAGATATGGTTATCCTATGAATTTAATATATCAACACAGTGAACATTTTTATTTGCACAATAAAAAATAGCATACCCCATCTATTTATTACATAAATACATATAAGTCAATAACACATATATTGTATATAGTGGAGGTACATACAAATAATTAGTATGTATAAATAATAATTGCATGACAGGTCAAATAATGGAACAAAATTAGGCACTGATAGAAATAATCAAATAATTCTACACACACAACTAAATCTACAGCAATCATTCAGTAATAGTGTAAACTCTGCAGGTATATTGTGATTCCATTTGTTTAAAAACATCCTCATAAATTTGTTGATATCAGCCATGACTTAGTTGTCCATTTTTCTTTGGCAAAATCAGTAAGAAGATGATGTGTATCTCAAAATCTATAAATGATACAAAAACTCTTTATTAGGATTTTATATTTTTTGATTTTTTAAAATCTCTTGTTGTTAGATCCATTCAGTAAAATTACGAATAAAAGTTATTCATATGCCTGGGTTTCTTTGATGAGGTGTCAGATAGTAATCACAAAACAAATTTACCGTCATTATTATGTATTTAATCGTGCAGTCTGATTCTTGTATTGTTGTCTTCATGGTTATTGGATTTGTAAAACATGCTAGCTGGGCGTTCTTATGACGCAGTTTGCTGCATGTTTCTAGTTCAGGCATTGAATCCCTGTATCTTAGACTCTTGGAGACATTTCACCTTTCAATAAAATCTTCAATCTTTTTATCTTATTTCCTTCAGGCGTAGCCACTATGCTCACATAAGGCTGACATTACTACTGCTGAGTTTTAATAGCCAAATGTCACTCACTCATTTGCACGTTCACATTAGTATGATATCAATCAGTGGTTAAAAAACACAAAGCATTAGTTAACTGGCTCAAACACTGGCCACACCTTTAGGCCGCCTTGACATCATTGTTGATACGCTGTGTTTGAAGCATTGTCCAATATATGAATCAAGGTCATCTAGGTACTGTTAGAGGAATGCTATGGGGAGTTGGCTTGAAGAGACAGCGTAGCCATCTCATTAACCCAGTTAGTTCTCAGTGCTGCGCAGTATACTGTTTACTATTAGTATTAGTAGCTAGTGAATAGGAGGGCTTAAGCATTCAGAGGGTTTCTGTTATGATTAATATGCTGATCTTGCTGTACTTTGGCCTTCATAATTTGTTAATCTTCACAAAATGTGATATCTAGTTTCTGGAGTTATTGCTTTGATATCTTAGCAGTGTCTGTCAATGAGTTTGTTGCGCTTTGGAAATTATTAATGTCGTTTTCTCTGTATATATATATATATATATATATATATATATATAATATACACTAACACAGTAAGATGGACAGAGACTATTTTCAGTATTTGATTAACCTGGAATATAGCCAATGCTGTAGACAAACTATACAGGCTATAATTATAAATATCTTTAGCAGAGCTAAACATTCACAGTGAATAAAGTGTATGATGGTTTAGTACTAGTCACTGTCATATTATCAGATAACAATGTGGATATTAGCAGATATTCATTCTGAGTCGATGTGCTGGTCAGGTGAAGTAAACATTGGTACTATCAGGTTATTGATTTCAGTACATGACCATGACGTACTGTGATTGTCAGAGGTGTATTTATTCTCTGGTAGTCTGCTTCTTCGGTGCGGTACTTGAAATGTGTACTTTTTTTAGTACTTCAGCATCAGTGTTCTGAATGCAGCTGTACAAAATGTGGTTATTTATAGTCATCTCTGATTTTTCTAACAACACTTACAAAATCTAAATGTAAATAACTTGGGAGCTGGAACGGCCTTGTTTTTATTATTATAGTCACTACCGGTGAATGAGATAAACTATTGGCACAACATGCCGGATTGTTATACAGTATAATCAGACCTGTTTGTTGAACCATGTATCTTAATGTGTTAAATTATAATTTTCAGGAAACTTCACATCATGTGTATCTTGTCATGGAAGTGAGTATTTTGTAATATTTTGAGTAATTACTTTTATTGCAGCCTTATAGATATTCAGTTTTATGATTGGTTTCTACATTAAGTTATTTTCCTAAAATACACTAATCAATGTTTCTTTGTTTAGTATTGCAATGGAGGTGACTTAGCCGATTTTTTGCAAGGTAATGTGTACTTTATGACCTTACTCAATGGTTATATTAGCGTCAGATATCTGTGTTAATTGTAATTTTGAACATTTCTGAAAGTATCATGTTGCATTTCAGTCATAGTAAGGCACAATTTTCCTTCCTATTTTAGCTAAGGGGACACTGAGTGAAGACACAATAGCATCATTCCTCAGACAGATAGGTAAGATTTTTGTTTGATGATTTCTTTTGTTTGAGTTGGTCAGGTCTAGTGATGTCTATTAGTGTTAGTGATTGTATTAAATCAATAGTTAATATCATTTATCGTTTAGTACTGAAAAGGATGCCAACTACCCTGGAATGGCCTTATTACAGTGACATGTGTTAATTGTAACTGGGTTTATTTCATTCGTTTTCGCCTAAAGTGACATAATGAGGACATTAATTTAGGGTTCAGTAGCCAGCTAGCTAGTGACTGAAATACCAGCTGCATGCCAGCTGTTGGAAAACCCCCAGTGATTAGCTGTTAATTATGAGTTACATATCTGTGCACACTTAACCTAGGAATGAACCAGTATACTGAGAGCCTAGGTCCATTGTTTCAGCTGATCAGGGCAATGCCTTGGCTCTGATTGCACCATAAGGATGTACTCTGTTGATCAGCTGACTGCCGTTATCAGGCCATGGTTCAGATGTTTAATCAATAAACCATGCTGTTATATGGCTGAGGGCTTTAGATTCCCCCCACCCAAATGCTGACCCTATTACAATAGGAATTATTACTACATATGGCTTGAGTTGATTTGACTAATCTTGTATGATTATTACAGAGATTAGTTGGTCATTTACTATAATGACGTAATTTTATTGGGCTAGGTTGAGTTTGTTTATCTTACCTTATTTGCTATGGGTTGACAGCTGTGTGTTTTGAGGTTGAACTTAGATTATATATGGATCATTTTCCGGATTAAGATTATGTGGACACACTTAGAGACCTAGCTGATTGTCCTGTCCATCCTACTTATTTTTCTTATGACTGGCTTGTTCATGTCATAGAACACAAGCCCATTTTTCCTGTTTTGGGTTGGTCCAGTTTTTAACATAGCTCTGAGTCTGTAACTAAGTATACCTTTACATGATGTCATTTGTTTTTATCGTGTTATAGCCAGCTGATCAGGTGTTCATTGCCTTGTTGCTCGACTTGTATGACTATATGATGATGTCATTTAGTACGTGTAAACTGCTGAAAGGTTCCCTGGTTATGTAGTACTAATAGCTCTATATCTTGTCTTATGTCATCTCTTATGTTTGATTGCATACACCTTGGGTGACTGATGCTGTGATATATATAGTTTAACTCTCTCTTACCCTTTTGTTTATCAACATCCCTATATTAAAAAACCTACACCTTTGTTAGCTACTGCTTGTGTATGCATTTTATATTTGTTGTGCTATTTTTAGTTTCTTATGCCAACCATTGATCATTTCATGTAATCTCTATGGCGTAAAAAATTATTGGGCAGTGAACTAACTTTTTTTGGATAGATTTCGTTTGTTTATGAACAAACTTAGTTTGCTACCAGTAATATATTCATGGTTCTGTGACCATCAGTATGTTATGATAAAATGTTATGGTGAAAAGTTTCTGCTTAATATATAAACCACCTGCACACGGACGCACGTGCATATATGCACATACACACCCACATCTCTTAATATGAAAGTCCACTTTTTTGGCTGTAATCACATAATGGCTTGTTTGGCCAACTTTAAAAAATATTGAATTTGTGCCAGTGCCTTTTCACTTACTGCTAAAACACACATTCAGCCAGCAGTTGTCCACACCTGTTCACCTTTCCCATTAACTAAATGATTATAGGGAATGGAAGCTCATTAAAAGTCCATCCCTAATGGTAGTATTTTGACAGGAGTATGGCCAGGTTTTTAGTTTTTGTGTAATGAGCACTGGAGTAGGTAGTCGCTCCAGGAATATTTCCATGTTGATCCCAGTATTAAGAACAGTTCTGTAACCATATCAGTATGTTTCTTATTGATGTGGAATGATTTGTTATATCTGTGAATGCTCATCTGTCCCAATCTGATAAAAAAAACTGTTTTCTTTGAGTAGTTTCAATTTTTATTATCTGAAATTGACCATAATTACGTTATTGCTATATACTAATTGGTTTATACAATGTGTTCATCGATGTTTATACATTAAAGGGTTGATATATTTATCTGTGGCCGGTATAGTGGTTGCATAGGGTTGAAGGTGATGAAATAGCAACTAAGAGAGCCTTCATTTGAATCTACCAATCACTTACTACTATATTTAATGTGTAGACTTGAGTAAAACATTTAGCCCAAACTAGAATGGGAAGTCATTGGAACACCAGAACTGGTTCTGACTATAAATATTAAAATAAACAAATAAAATAATATTTTGCAAACGTTGAATAAGTGTTTTTAATTTATAGTAAGAATATTATATCTCCATTTTGTCATTAAGTAGATTACAAGTTAAATGTTTCATGAAATTTTAGCTGTGTGTAATGTCAAATAAAGAGTAAAATTACCTGTTCATATCTTGCTTTGTAATTTCTGGGTTTAATACAAATAATACAAGTACCATTTTATAAACTTAAATTAGTACAATGTTGAAAAGGTGAATATGAGAAGCACAGTGCTTATACTGAAGACATTCTCCGTTTGTATCTGTGTTTTCAGAATGCACCAAATGGTATGCAAATGACTTCTGAAATGCGATCATACTGTTTCTCTAATAAATCTGTTTTACATATTTCAACTAGTTTGTGAGATCTGTAGTTTTTTCCTTGAATGTTTCATTTATAGAAACATTTTGGTGTAAGCCTAGTATCTATGATCAGCTGTCTACACACACACACACACACACACACTGCTTGTACAGAGAACCTGACAAAAATGCAAAGAAAAGTTATATATAGCATGCTGTCGGTTGGCTCAGGCCTGTACTGTTCTGTGTGTTGTGTTCTTGATAATAATATATAAAACCATCACAGTATCTGTTGGGGCCTTATGTTATAACTACCAGTGCAGATAAGTCAGAATGTGTCAGTCATGTATTGAGTGACATCTAGTCACACCATTTGTGATAGTCATTGTCTTTGCTTCAGTAGTTGGTTTTGATGTTGTTTAGGGGTGGAAGGACTCCTTCAACATGATGTGCGCAGCCGCGTTCGATCTTTCTCAGGTCAGAGGTCACAGCTGTGAATGTTTAAATAAAGATGCCTAACCTAGATGTGGATTCTATTTATTTCGTCCCCCCAGGGACACTGGTAGTAGATAGGCGCTCTGTAGACAGATACTGGCTAATTTCTAGTAGAAAGAATGGCTGGCCTAATGGTGTCTTTATCAGATTACTGTTGTCTATACCCCATAGTCATAGGCTTATACATCAGGCATATCACTTGGGATGCATCTCACATCAGTATTTTGTGTACATATTATATTGCCCCAGTGAACCAATCAATGCTGTTGCAGTATTGTTCTGTGATATGCTCACCATGATCAATACTTCTGGAACACTGACCATATCCCTCACCTCTGCTCTGTATAATGTGTTAAGGATGTTACCACTCTGTGTGGATGAACTGTCTGTTGATGTTTTCAGTGCATTTGTGATAATAAACGTAAGCTTGTTGTTATAGACCATTTTTAGGTGGCTTTTTTATTACCAGTTAGTTATATTAGGAGAGCAGGCTAATAGCTGAGAACATTTTATTATTATTTATTTAATGTTTGATATCGTTCCCAATGCTGTAATAATAATAACTCCTGAAATAAAATAAAAACATTAAGTACTAAGTGTTTGAGCACATGCATGTTTTCATTAAAAACACTCCAGTTTTTAAGTGAGTCCAGAAGGTATTGATAAGGTATTTATCACAGAGAGAACACAACTACTACGGATACTAACTGTTGTCTGTTTTATATATATATTTATATATATATATATATATATGGTACTTTGTATACACTGGTGTTGTGCTGTAAGGCAGATAATGGATGTGTGTAGAGTGCAGAATTCTCATTAAATATTGATGTACAACTTTAAGCATTACAGTACCCCCCACACACATGTAAATAGGATGTTGATACTCTGTTGTTAGATTATTTTCTAAATATTGGTACTATAGTTCTAAGGCTATATTTTGATCAGATCTGGTTAGCTTAGCTGTAATTGCCAGTATAGTATTATTAGGTTCAAAGACTGGTAATGTTAAGAAGAGGTCACATTTTGAGGTTCCAGACTTTAATTAACCTAAAAGGCTCACCTCAGTTGGTCATTGTTGACAGAAAGACAGCTTATAAAGGTGGTCAGCTTATTACTAGTTGCTAGCAACATAAGTAGTGAAGGAGGGTCTTTTGGGGTTGAACTTCATCAGTTATTAGGATATTAAAAGCAGTGAGCTGGTGGGTGATATAGATTGATTTCTTTACATATGTGTCATGTTTTTTAATAATACAGGTGGGGATTAACACACAAGAATTAGGTTGCATTGGATGTCGTTCTGAGAAAGGGAGAGAGAGTCCTATATGAGTGTCCCCCACACATACCATACACAAACCCACACATGCATACCATGTGACATTAATTGTCAAAACTTTGTGGCCATTCCAGTGTTTGTTCAAACATATACCGATGTAGTATTTTAGGCCTAAAATCTCACGATTTATGGTAGTACCGTCCATTAAGCCGACCTAAAAATCTGAACCTTTCCCTGCAGTATTTCCAGGTGACATTTTGAACGCAGGAAATAGTTTTGTTTTCATAATTTGTACGAATGTCAATAGATCAAGGCAAATTATAATGATCATTTACACAAACTGTTAGCACATACATAGGATATCAAACTTAAATTAACGGCTTGATTAAACATTCAATGAACCGCATATGAAGTAAATGACTGAGAAATAATTAGACATATATATATATATATATATATATATATTGACGATTATTGTCAATTACTACTGAGCCCTTGATGGTACGTTTTGGTCACTAATGCGGCAATAACCGAGACAATGTAAATTACCGGTATATGTGGTCAGTAACTCTCTATTGAAAATAACAAAATTAATCAGTAATTATCCCATTATTAGTATTAATATGCCCAAACAAAATATGTATATGGGGGCACCCAAATGTCTATGCTGCCAATGAATGAGATACGATGCTCTTGGGTATGAGTTGTTTTGTTACTGATGCTGCCTTTGTAAAATGCGCTACTGAGTCCAACAACATCTATCCATAATTACAAAAATCAGATAATTCTACATTTAAATATTGATTTTCATTATAAAGCCATGTATAATTATCATCAACTTGTTTCACTTCTATTTTCACCCCATGACTACATGAGTTTAAATCAAAATGACGATTGATGTCTGTTTAGATCTAGATTCTAGATGGCTGCTAACATACTGAATTATTTTCTCCCGATGACTAGATTTCTCGACACTGAAATAGCACCGGCCATTAAGCCGACCCCCAAAATAAGGGTCAAAATGTTGACACAAAGTCTCGGCTTAATGGCCGGGACCTATGGTAGATAAAATAGGCCTTGTACTTTTCATAAATATATCTTTGTTTGTAAGGTACTGATAAATTAATCAATTACTGAGATTTGTTTTTTACTTCTAGCTGGTGCTATGAAGGCTCTTGTTGCTAAAGGTATAGTTCATCGTGACATCAAACCACAGAACATATTACTCTGTCATCCTAGCAACAAACAGCATTCAAAACCTGCAGAAATGAAGCTAAAAATAGGTGAGTTATATTTGCACACTCCCCATGCCTTCCCCCATTTGTTATGTTTAAATCTTTTGTTTTATGATGTTATAGATATGTAATTATAATGTTTTATAAATTGCTGAATAAAATCCACCTGTGTCATTGCTAGATTAATTGGTTCAAAATTAGCATTAACACATCTTGGCTAAGTCATTTAAATTATCTGGTGTAACAATTTGAATACATGCACTCATTATAATCTACAATGTGTGTATGTATCACATAGTTTATATTAAAATTTGCAGAATGATTATAATCTAATGTATACACAAAAGAAACTTATGAATGTGTAAATCATTCTGGGGAAAATAGTTATTTTTATTTCTTTATTTATTCAACTCTAGCTTTAAATTAAAATTTTATTATATTACAGCGGACTTTGGATTTGCTAGATTTTTGCAAGATGGTGTAATGGCAGCAACTTTGTGTGGTTCTCCTATGTACATGGTAAGTATAATATATTAGTATAAGTTTACTATGTTTCTGTTTAAAACAATTACTTTAATTCTAAATAGTTTTGTGAAATATTTTATTGTTATTGTAAGTTTTATATCATGTTTGTGATTATTAAATTATTTTACTATAACTTTTATGTGTTTTAAAACATTTTAATACAGGCACCAGAGGTAATAATGTCTATACAGTATGATGCAAAAGCAGACTTGTGGAGCATTGGTACCATCATTTATCAGTGTTTGACTGGAAAGGCCCCATTTCAGGCTCAGACTCCACAACAACTGAAAATGTTCTATGAAAGAAATGCCAATTTGCAGCCAAAGTAAGACACTGAGAATTTTATTTCATTAATAGGGATGATATTTCTGCAATTTAACAGCCTTCCATTAATTGCATAACAGTTTTGATGAATTCTGCAATTCATATAAATCCATTGAGGCGGGGCTTATAATTATGAACTCAGATATTTAAAACTTTATTCAATGTATAGGATTTTCATTAGGTGCTATCAAAAATTTAAGAACTGTGGAAATAATTACCTAAATAGAATTAGCTAGTTTCTAAATTGAAAAATCTGAAGATTTCATAGAAATTTGTTCTTGTGTATAAGTAATGGCTAGATATCTGACATAACTGCTTGGCAACTTATTGTTATTTCCTCTGGAGAGTGTTTTGCATAGCAAAGAAAGTCCTATTGTCAGTGAGTGGATTTATTCATCCATTAAAATATCCTATTATAAGTCCCACATTTGGTGATTTATAACATATTGCTGATCTTTAAAATGAAAGGAAGAGGAAATTAGGAATAGATCTAGTCCTTTTAAAATAGCAAATTGGAAATACAATTAAAGTTCTCCATTTATATTGTATGTATGATATCCAGATTTGTGTAATTACTGATGTAATCAGACAAGTGGATATTGTATGACTTTTACTTGTGCAATTGCAGGATGGGAGAAGGTGACTGAATTTAATTAAGGGACAGAGTACTATAGCTCCATTTGACCCCTTTTATTCGTGTAGTTAAGCCATGTCTTTTGCAAATGAACCCACATCCTTGCATTAATAACCCTGAAGACTTTTAGTAATGAATTATCATAAGAGCTCTTACAAAATCAGATTAATGGTATCATTATGATTAATGTGCATATGCTTTATTTATTGTCATGCAGGATTTGTCCACACATAGATGTTCACTTACAGGCCTTTTATTTAATTTCTGACCACACATGAATCTTTTGAAGTAAATTGCTGTCAACTATAGTTCTTTCCTGTATTTCCTTTTTAGCATCCCACCTGGTACCTCACCAGAACTTAGAGATCTGTTGTTAAAACTTCTGAGAAGAAATGCCAAGGACAGAATTAGTTTTGGTATGTTTTTTAATTATTTTAATATTTCATGTTTGGTTTATATACTTTAGAGCCTACAACACTAATTTATATGATCCATGTTTAATGTTTGTTCTTTCCTATTTTTTTTCTCCAACTTTTAATTTACTATGTGATGTTTACTTATTTTCAGAGGATTTCTTCAGGCATCCATTTATATTTCCTATTAAATGTAGGTAGCCTATTTTTTATCCACAAAACATTCTCTTAATGTAAAATATTTCAACTTATTATTGTTATTATTATTATAATACATTATTTGTAAAGCACCTTATATAAGAATGCTCTGCAATGTACACATAATAACAACAAAAAAGAAATTAGTTTGGTAACTAGATTTAGCTTCAGACTTCAGACTATAGATACTCCTGTAATATTTGTATATGGATTAATTAACATATTGTTAAGTGAATCTCTGCTCAGTTTCACTATTTATGTTCATGCAGCTTCACCTATGACTGTCCCTACTAGAAGGCAGTCACATAGTTCAGTGGGAGAATCACCCCCTTTGAAGACAATCGGTTCTTCACCATTATCAGGCAATGCATTTTCATCTTCACCTGTAAGTCCAGTTAAACTAAGTTAACTACTAAACTAACCAGTATTTCATCTATACACAAACACCACTAATGACTTGCTGTTCATTAAACTGTTCTCTCTCAGTCTTTGTATTGTCTGTGATCTATTACCATTTACAGCGGGAGTCTCCTCCAAAGGCAAAGGAACCAGCTGTTGCCCTGGAATCAATGGATATTACTTCTCCACCTACTACACCACATCCACCACACAAAACATTATCCTCTGCATCAGATGAGTCTAATCTTGGTGGAGTATCAATGGCATCCACAACAAGAGCTATCTCACCGGTTGATGACTATGTGATCGTGCCAGAAAATCTTCCATCTGATCACTCAGCAGCAAGCATTGAGGCTGTGGCTAAACCTCCAACTTCAGTTGATCTAAATGCTATTTTCAGGTGAAATATATCTTTAGTAATGTTTTTTAACTTCATGAAATCAGATTTGTTTGAGATTATATATAGAAACTTGTGTACTGTTGGAATTGCTTATGGGTTTTGTAGTTGTCATCTGTGAGGAACTTTGTAATATTAATCTGGATACATTCTCTTCAGCAATCGAAGTCCTGAGTCACCTCGTCAGATTGGGAGACCTTCTCAGGTTAGCCCTAGCAGGAGTCCACTGCCTGATCTTCCAGCACAGACTGTTGTTAGTAGGCCATCTACACTTCCTGGTGTCGAAGATGCAAGGAATACAAACCAGAGTCCTGTATCTGCCACCTCAACACAGCCAATACCTGTCCCATCACAGGTAATTATTGCAAATTATTTACAGCTAAAAAGAAGCCATAGTTTTTCCAATATCATACAGAGAATGGTTTTTGTTTTGTAGGTGAAAGCCTATGAAAAGATTCAGCTCAGCACAGGCATGTCTCCATCCAGTCCTATGACAGACAGATCACCATCTAGAGAATCACCCAAAGTATGTGACGTGTAACAACTTTGGTTTAGTTTTTGTGATAATGATGTTGATGATGATGTATGTTTATTATAAGCACCAATACATATGCTAGCGGTTTACATTGTAACTGCTTTTATTATATATTCTGTTCCTGCTAACAGAATTGGTTAGAAGGAGGTGAGGCCGAATTACATGTTGTTATATGTCCGATTCATTTCAGCCTGAGGTAGGCGTTCCTATTCCGAGAAAACAATCGACAGGTAGTGTGCCATCTGTAGGCTCACTGTCTCCGCCTTCAGGTAAATGACACTTTGATAAGCATATAAGTATTAAGCTAACTAAATAGTTACTATTTTCACATTTCTTTTCTGACTCTTCTGAGATTTTGTTTGATATTTGATTATCTACTCTTTCTAATCTATCTGTAAAATAAGTTTTGCCACTTCTTATGGATTTTTTCTAACATATAATTACAGTTCAGTTTAGTATTGGTACCCCACCCAGTACTACATGGAAGCGGAGTAGTACTGTACCTCACATGACGCCACCTGGTGGTTCACCATCCCCTCATCGTAGAACTGGTAAATGGCATAGTCAGTTTTAGAGCTTTTTGTTAACTAGCTAAATAATTATAATTAGTGATAAATTATAATAGATTGCTTAGATACTGTAGCTTTAATTTTGGACATATTCATTTCATATAACAGTGCAAAGAATATCATCAACTCCAGGTTCACTGGCTGTAGTCAGTGGTACATCTCCTTTACCCACCATCCTTGGGTCTCCGACTAAGGTTGTTGGAGCTTTGCATTTTACTTCACCTGGTGAGGAGTGTGATAGTCCTGGCAGTCCTTTGGCAGTCCCCTTTGGCTCATCAAGGAATCGAGCCAAGACATGTCCAGACAATATTGCAGCTGTTGGATACAGTCCTGATGGTAACAGAAGTATGTTTTTTTTGTCATAAAATCTTTTGATTTTTGGTATGTATATTGAATAGACCTATTATTTCAATATGGAAATCTGATCTTGGTTTGTTGTTTTTGTTCATACACAACAACTGATAGGGTGTTCAATAAACTCATGGCTGGTATGCTTTGAATCATATCAGACCTACAAGAGTATAATGCTGTTTATTTGGGTTACTAGAAAAGGCATTGATTACTAAGATGAACAATTAGTTCTTCTGCCAGTCTCATTATTAAAAATTATCACCCTTTCCAGCCTGTCATTATCATTAAACATCTCATCTGAATTATTATATAAGCCTTCATCATATGCTTAGTCATGGTCTTGACTCACTGTCATGGAACTACTTTTCAGTAATTGTATGTCCTTTGTAAGATATCACTCTATCCAATCTTTGATGATAGATATGTCGACTCATTAATATTTATTGCTGTTACAACTACAAGTAATCAATGACATGTCATTGTTTACTAATGCAATCTCACCTTTTGTTTGATAAATGGGTGATTTGAGTTGATTTGTTTAGTGTCGGCACTTATCCCTCCTAGGATATATGGCTGAGGTAAAATTCCATACAGCATAGTCCTACAAGCATAGGTATGACTCACATTTAATCCCTGACCTTGAGCTTTGCAATGCAGTGTTCTATCCACTGTACAGTGCTTTAGCAAAGTACATTAGCAAAGCACTATCAGAGCACCTTTTTGTTTGGAAAATGTCAACATATACCCAATTTGGTGTTGAAACTAAACAGTAAATTATGTGTACTAATGCAGAATTGGATCATATTGATATCCATATTTATTCACATTTTCTTTCTGGCATTTACAGACATGCATTCTGCCACTAAAATCTAGTTGTGGGAGCTGTGAAACCATTTCAGAGTATTATGACATCCCTAGCCTAGCATGTGCACAAACGTAGCCACAAAACATCACCATCAGAGTATTTTATGAAGAAATAGTACTTGATTTTAAATATGAAACACCTAATAATAAAAACTAAATTTGACCCCATGGTATCTTAAGTTATATGCTTGGTGTTTGTTCTTCAGAGAAAGATAACCAAAAGATAGACTGAGATGAGGATTTGTTATATAAAAAATGTATTATATTGAATAATGAGGGTAATAATGATGATGTACATCCTGTAACTTCCCTGCTTCTGTATGTGCACTCAATAAGACAGTTTTTGTTTTGTTTTTAAAAGATATTCTGAATTGTTAACTTCTGTGAATAGGCAACAGAGATACTTAGAGAAAGGAAATTATTCAGCTAACTTTTACATGGGATTAGTTATTTTTAAATGTTTCATATATTATATTGTTCTATAAGCATTACATCTTAGATATTTTAGACTGTTTGAATAATGGATCAGCGTCACTTTTGCTGAAATAGCTCATTCTGCAGAATATATATTTTCTGAATATCCTCTATATGGATGAAAAACTGAATTTTATTTTGTAACTGTACTATTAAATGACATAGCATTTTAAATTGGGTTTCTTATTACATTTAACAGCAAACAAAAGTTTAGTGCCAATATCTGAACCTGAACTATATCACAAAGTGTCCAGTGGTAGTCGACTCTCAGAACAACTCATCAAGGCAGCTTTTGGTGCAACAGCCCCCAATACAGGTATGTAATGGTTTTCATTACTGATGCACCCAGCAGTGTTCCCACGTGTTCTGGAAAACCTGAAAAATAATATATTCATTTTCCAAGCCTGGAAATATCCTTGAATTTGTCAGGACAAAAAAAAATGCAAATAAATATTATGCCGTAGAATTTAATATTTATTTAGTTAATAATACAAATAATCCCAAATACATTAAAATCTTCAAAATGGGACCACAAAAGATGTTTTTAAATTGAACTAAAGTCAGTGGATTAGACAGCTAGAAGGGAGGAGGCTGTACCACAAAAATGTCAATAAAAGAATAAGCTATCATACATTGAATAAATTTGTGCTCAATCAAATATAAATAATTTTAAATGGTTGATTGTAGACTACATGTGTTTATATTAACCAGAGACTAAACTGTAATATTTGTTGGTTTACAACAAAGAAACATCTTTTGTTATATTTATACATGTTGCGTTTAGTTAGAGTAAGTTATTGGTTGTATTGCAGGTCTGGCAATAACTAAGCAGCTTGCTCAGAGTCCTCCAGGCAATGTTGTGGTTCCATACACAGCATCAAACACATCCTTAAACCGCAATGGATCAAACATGTCAATAAATGACATGCCTGATTCAATACAGCGCCAAAGACATCTTAGTGCAAATGATGAAACAAACAACCGTCGACGTACCTACAGTGCTGGTGGCTATTTTGAAGATTCACCTGGTAAAACGATGGCCTTTGCTCAGTCTTCGCCAAACATGGAAGGACCAATTATGTTTGTGGCACCAGAATTGGCAGAAGAAACACTGATGGATGTAAGTGAAACAATTTTTCATCATTAACAAATCTTGTACTATTAACAATATGTTCTACTATAGTTTAGGGTGCCTCCGTGATCTAGCAGTAGTGTGTTGGACCACAGATCACTACTACCTGTGTTCAAATCTTGGTGTTGGCATATCTGAAGGGTGTTTCATCTTTGACTTCACTTCATTACCTTTGGAGGTCGCTCGGCCCATTTAGCCTACTATGTGCACACAAGTGGCCGTAAAACATCAATCATCAATCTACTATAGTTTACTACAATAAATTATGGGTAAAGAGTGTTAGTACAGACTGCAGAACATTTATGAAACTTTTTCTCTATGTTATACCCATATCTTTTGGCAATAGAGTAATTCAGATAACACACACACACACACACACACACACACACACACACACACACACACACACACACACACACACACACACACACACACACAGAACCTCCAGTAGTACATTTGTTAGAACATTGCACTGCAAACATCCAGGTTGTGGGTTCAATCCTCTTTTGCTTTGAGCAGGTATTTGATGCTTAAATAATAATGTTATCATCCCTTTGAAAACACATCTTTCCATTGTTGTCTAATAATTTCACTGCACTACTTTCATCTTAGTGATTAGGTTGATGGTCAATAGTTTAACTTGTGTCAGATGAGTGAGTAATTACTTTATTTAGCCATGTCACATCTATTCCAGAACATATGGCTTTAGGGGATACTAAATCCTGTAATGATGGTTTACGCTGACAGTCTAAACATATTTATAAAACTAAATTCTTTGAAGTTGAAAATAATTTTTGAATGGATTTAATGATATGCTAATCTAGAATCCTTCAAAATAAATAATTGGATTCACACAGATTGACTTGCCATGTCAATAGTGTAATTCATAAAGGATGTTACACACTAGATTTGGTATCTCTAGATAATGAAGCTCCATCATAGTAGGAGTTCCTTCTGTAGGTGGCCCTTGTCTCAGTAGCAACAAAGGGAAGTCCTTTGGTGATCATTGGGCAGTAAACTTTGTTATAAAAATGGACAAGATTGATTGCATATGAAGAAAGATCACATACAGAAAATATTGTGGCATAAATATTAAAGAATGTATTGAGGATCTACATCATCTTAGCACCTGAGTAAATGTGAGAGATCAGATCATCACTTTACCCTAAGAAACTCATTGGCACTCGGATAAGCTTAGATCTGCTAAGAAAAGCATAGAGAACCTGCCATCAAACTTCCTTAATGGTGCAATTTGAAATACACAGGGATCTCTGTAGAAATATGAATAACTTACTATTTCAGGAGAAGAAGTGTTTCTATTCCACAAAGATAGAGGAATATGGAAAAGATCAAATAAACAATTCAAATTTTTTACCTCTGTTGAACTCCAGCAATTTCTTCATGAGGTAAAAAATAATAATCAGCAGTAAGATCATTTCTGATCCCTCCCCAAAATACCTACAATATCTCCATGGATACCGATATTATGTTTAATGGAAAAATGCTTGAAATGTTTCGACCAGCTTTTGAAATCTTGGAGAAGTCAAGGAGATAATCACAAAGTCTCTGAACAAGTCATATGACTTGGATCCACTGCCCACTTGGCTTTTGAAGAAATGTGTGTATCAACTTCTGTCACTGATAAAAGCCAGTGAATGAGCTATCATAACCCCGGTGCTTAAGAGATCTGGGTTGGATAAGGAAGTTAATAAGAATTATTGTCCTATTTCTAACCTTCCTTTCATCTTAAAACTTATTGAAATGGTAGTAGCAGGGCGTGTAGAAGATTAATTAGAAAAACAATGACCCTAATGACAATTATCAGTTTGCTTACTGTAGAGGTAATTCAACAAAAATGCTCTTTTGAAAGTGCACAGAGCCATTGCTGTGGCTGTTGGTGAGCACTGGGTTCCTGTAAGTTTCAGATCACTGTACAAGATCCTGTTTCACACATTCAGAGTACTCATTGGAACAACAATGCTGCATCTGATTCAAGTATATACTAGTGAGAGTGCTCCGATTTGAGTCCTAAAAATATAAAAATAATAATTGGGTTTTCTAAATTTCCAAGTTGATTAACACTCTGAGCTCTTTTTTGTAACAATAATGGTTATGCACTAACACCTCAGTGAATAGTCCTTAGTAGGCAGTAATACTGATTTAATGACAGTAAGTTGTACACACAAATACATCATTTGGGAATTCCTTAAAGTTAAGCTCACTTGTGATTGGCTGGTCTGTTACTCTTATGTTAAAGAATATCTGAACACATAATGAGTTCACTGGTTGAAGATTGTCTATGTTTATAACTTGAACCGATTTTTAGTAGAATAACTTGATTTCTATTAATATCACATGAAAATGTACAGATAAAATAAACATATCAATGTGTCAAACCTACCATAGAAAGTTTTGATATTTTAATCTATGTTTTGAAATTGTGCATTTGTTTACATTCTCTTCTTTCTTAAATCTTTAGAAACTTTATGCACAGCTTTCATAATATTGTTACTGTTTTGACATCTAAATGGCACTCATTGGAAAGTAATTGAAAATAAAAAATATAAATAGTTGTAAATAGTTTTCTTTGTATATAAATACTGGAACAACATTGGTTTTGTGCAGATATGAATGTCAACAATTGTTGAGATATCATTATCAGCAAAATCATAGTTTTAATATGTTTTCTGTTGCATGCTAAGATCTGTTATTAGCATCTGAGTACATTAGATGTGATGTTTATATATTACAGAAAACCCATATTGATACTGTGGCTAAGCTGAACTTCGTCTTGGCTCTAGTCGAATGTATCATAGAGCTTGCCCAGTCTAGAAGTTCACCACTGTCTGAGTCTATCATAGAGCCATCATCCAGTGTTGACAACCAATATCTAGGTTCTATGTTTAGCCTTGATCATATCTCCTTCCTTAGTGAAGGGCAACGCCATATAGAACAACTAGTACTCTATGTTAGAGCTTTGCAAATGTTGGCTTCATCCATCCAGCTCGCAAAGGAAGAGATAAGGGCTAAGCGACTTCAGACATCAAACTCTGTCAAGACAAGTAAGCTTCTAGATGTAGATACTTGTCAATACTTCTGTTTGAAATATCATTTGAAGCTTAATTGGATTTATCTGGTAACTGCCATGATGCATTTAAGATATTGATTTTAACCACTAAGTATTTTATGTTGCACTTATATTTACTGTGACAGTGGTATGCCTTTCCATTTTACTAATGCATAATGTCCGTTTGTTCTGATTTTTATTTTCCATTTTATATTTGCAGTCCTGCGTGAGATGAATGACTATTTCCATCAGTGTTTGGCTGTATGCCGTAATCTGCACAATCAGGGTGTATCACTAAACCCTGAAATCAATCCACATGCTGCTGCTATTACTGCTGACAAGCTGATCTACAACTATGCCATAGAGATGGTAAACTAATTTTGGATTAATTTTAATACAAGATTTATGATTATGAATAAATATTAAACTGTCTTAACAACTTATACCAGTTTCTGTAGTTAGATTAGCTAGATGTGAAAAGACCCTTTTTAAACGTTTTGTTCTATTTTGGTCAGCAACGTTGATCATTATGGTAAAGTGTATGTAATTCTTAGTCTTTAAAATGAAATTTATTTGTTTATAATCAGTGCCAGACTGCAGCCCTTGATGAGCTATTTGGCAATCCTCAAGAGGTAAGAATGTTGAGAAAGTATACTAATGTCTTTGTGCAAAAGGGTATAGTATTTACAATTTAAGGCAGTAAACAAAACAAAATCAAACAGTGAAAACAAATTGTTTAGCAATTTTATGAACTCTTTAGTTTTGTTTGTTTGTTTTCATGCTAATTATATGTTGTAGTTAGATTTTGCCTTCAATTTGAACCATATTTTTTAAAGGACTTTAAGAATGTAGAGATTACTGATATAGCTGCTGAATTGTAAAATACATGGAGATTCTGTAATTTTTCATTGTGCACTGTATTATCTAAATGTTTTTTAGTGTAAGAAATATACTTGGTGCATTATGATTTACTATGTTTGCAATCTGTCCATAATTAGACATACATTATGACATCTAGTAAAATAATTTTACTGTAAATACATGTTCTGACATTACTTAATTTATTTGATATAACATGATAACTTTATGCTAAAAATCGAAGCACTACTTAAGGTATAAAATAATTTAATAAACATGATCAACTGTGCTTTCAGTGTTTCAGTCGCTACAGAAATGCTCAGATTTTGTTACACAGCCTAGCACAGCAAGCTGGTGATGAAAAAGACAAGGAACTACTCAATAGCTGTAAGTTATAGAAGTTAATGTAATCTTTGTTTAGTATTAGCATATCTTCAAGGAGTGCAAGTAGTTGGAAAGCTGACAACTTCTCTGTAAGACAAAACATATATTGGCTGAAGTATTTATAATATCTGCCTTTTCTTTGTACTTGTTCCTTCTGTAGACCGTATAGCAGTTGAGAAGAGGCTGTATAACCTACACAGTCAAGGATTGCTGTTAGCCCAGGGTACCACCAACAGCTGATAGAATAAAGCCATCATAAACCTGGCCTGTCCAGTTGATATCTCATACTGGTATATCTAGCTCGTTCACCAGATGGTAACAGTGTATATAATAATAATAATATAAGGCACTACTTCTAGTCTTCCTCTACTCTATTTATAGGATATGATGACATCACTGTATATCACATTTCCTCTGGGTGTGTGTCTGTGTGTGTGTGCGTGAATGAGTGAATGAGATAGATAGAGAGAAAGAAAGAGTGAGAGAGATTATTAACTGGCCTATCTAAACAAATAACCATAAGCATACTTCCGCCTTACATTATTACACATGATTTTTTCCCTTATCATAAACAGTAGTCATTAATCAGTAATTTTGTAGTCATTCCAGGGGTTGACATGTATTTCTCGTGTAATCATTCATATGAATCATATTAGTTTGATTTTCCATTCATCTCGTGTGCATTACTCACAGGGCATCATATTCAAAACAGACAAACATGATTTTTTTAAGCTTTAGAAGTGATGATGACTGACTACTAAAATTATTTTGAATAATAGTAATCCATGTTAACAAACAGATATAGTGATATTGAACTTGGTGTGACATTTTGGACAGAGACATCAACAAGGGATTGTGCAATGTAACACAACTACCTGGCTGATGTTAAATATGTATCGCTGCCATATATCTGGTTTATTTATAATGACAAATATATGATACAAAAAACTGACTGTGCACTTGTTTACTCTAAATTGTGGCATGTTTTTTGTTGTGTTGCTGTATTTGTATTATGCATTTCAATATTATTTTGTAGTACTGTATCATTGTGAAGCTGTTTCAGTCAGCTTTTATACTGAATGTGAAATATCCTGTGTTTACCGGGAGACTTAAAGTAGTTGAAATTTTGTTTGTTTGAGCGGCACATCATTATGAGTGCTAACAAAGTGCCATATTTATTTCAATAAGTGCACATAAGAAATGTTTATTGATACAGGTTATGACTGCTATTTGGAGATAATGGTTAATGGTAACTGTTTAGCAATGATCTTAAACTTCAGTTTTTGTTTGTTTGTGTTTAAGTGTGTGTATGTGTGTTAACTGTAACTTGCAAGTGTCATGATATGTATGATTATAATATGTAATGTGTTGGGAAAATTCAGATCTCACTGTGAGGCATTTAGTTTTACTGTACAATATTGTCATTATCTATAGTTAGAAATTGTATTGAGTATATATATATATATATATATATATATAACACAAACTCCATGATTAACCTTTTGTTTGTTTATGCTTGTTTACCCCTTTCAACCTGAGTGTAAATTGAGTGAAGACATTGCACCAAACCTATTGTTTTATGAAATATCGAAGTCTGCCATGAAAATACTCTCTTGTTTGCTAGTCTTGATTTTTAAATGTGATACAAAAATCAGACTCAAGTTAAAAAGATGAGAGGAAAAAAGTTGTAATCTGGATATTGGTAATCATCACTGTTTAGTTGTTTACAGATAGTATAGTCACAGCATATTTCAGATGCATGCGTGTGCATGCACACACACACACACACACACACACACACACACACACACACACACACACACACACACACACAAACCACACTCTGCATTTATGAAACTGACAAGAGGTGTGGATAATTATACTTTGACTTTATTTTTAACATTTGTGTAGTGGATTTCATAGCATATAACTAGGTCAGGTATGTCAGTGTTCATTGTGTCATAGGTGTGTATCTTAATTTCTAATCAGTTCAGGATTGCAGGCATCTTTGATTGAATGGTTCCTCGCCATAGCAATGGGTATCACCTTGAACATTTTATGGTCATGTTATCTGTCAGCAAATCCTTGTATTTAGTATAATACACTCTTATGCTGTCATTGGTTTGCTGTCACTTGTGGTTGTGACATTGTTTATTTAATGCCATTGTTTTTGTTTTAACTGTTTATGTTGATGGACAAAGGAAATGAAATAAAATTTTGTTATTTCTCTCATTGCTATTTGTCATTCACAGTACAAAGTGTAACTGGGGCTATCAGTTTTAGACTACCACGAGAGGCTTAATTCTTACTGTCTTTGTTCTAAGAGAATATTTTTCATTGTTACTGTATTTATTTTGTGGTGATCTGCAAGAAACAAACATGTTGCAGCAGTCTGTTAATGTATGTGTATGATATTCAGGGAGACAGAGAAAGTGTCTCATTTGTAATGTAGAACAAATATTTAATATACTTTTCCCCAATATTCTGTTGTAGATATGTATTTTTGATGTATGAATATATTCATTCAATTTGTTGCTGTATGATGCATTTCACTCACTCTTTGTATCGCTGTATCCTGGAGAGTGGATAATCTTTTTAAAAGACAGTTGACCAGGGTTCACATCATTACCTCAGTGTCAGTGATATTATCATATTTACAATGTACATGCACCATTAATTTATTGCAGAAACTTACTTGTATGATGCTGCAGAGATCTGAATGCATAGGAAAGGATGAATGTCTGAACAGTTGTGTTTTTGACTCCTGCAGGAACCAGGAACAAATGCACACTTTTGTGGGATGAGGTTTTAATTGGCTGCTTGGTGCACTTCATTACATTTTGTTACAGACCATAAACTATGATAGGTTTTACTCTGTATTTTTTTTTGTATAGTTGTACAGATGTGTATCAATGGAGTATATATGTAGTGTGTATTCAGTGTCAGTTAAACTCGTAACAATTTTTCATGTACAGAATGTTGAACTGAATAAAATGCATGGTTTCCGAAGTGTTTGTTCTTTGCCTGGATATATTTTGTATTCACAATAATTAATATTATTATTCACTGATATAAAATATGGATGAATAATTTAGTTAAAGATGAAAAAGTCCTGATTTTATTTATTTATTTCATTATCTACAATCAAGAAATGCAGTTAACACAACAAATGTAACTTTTTTTACACTGTGGTTGATAGATGTTGGAAATATCAAACCACCACCATGAACTATCACTGTTAATAATTCCTTACCTGGAGCAGTCACTGACAAATGTGTACCATGGTGACCACCATCTGCACTATAACAGAATAGTGGATGAAGAGAACAAATGGCTGAGATTTGAACGAAAGTGATGCACCATCAAGTTATGATACAATATTTTATTTTACAACAAGCATAGATACGTTCAATACATACAAATAGACAAAGTACAATATGATAAATATAATGAATTATTTTTGGTGTGTTATTAATTATGTAAATATGGCAGCCAACATTTGTAATTACTGGCAGATGGTCCAATATGTCAATTGTAAGAATGGCAGAATGTAGGTTTGACCTACGCTTTGCGGATATGTAGATATTGTCAATCAGTGTTGTTGTTGTATGTTTGAAACGTGTGGGTTTAGTTATCGTAGGAAGGAACCCGTTGGTTACAAATGTGTCCAATTTTTGTTTAGACCAGTTTTTATGTAGTCAAAATTCTGGTCAGTGTCAATTATTATGCCATTTGCGAAGTTATGTATTCTGTTAATAATACTTTCATACATATTAATTGAACTTATTTCGTGAGTATTCGGTACACGATATATTTCACCTACTACTGCTTTAAAATGATCGGAGTATACTTGAATATAAATGGATTTAAAGATGCCTACTACATTATAAGATGGTCTCTTATTTTGAATAAATATGTATCATTTATATATATTTCCACTCCACCTCTGTTCGAATTAGAACGTTTCACGTAACATTATGAAGGCGATTGTAATGTTTTTATCCTGTAGCTCTGTAATCATCAGTTTTAGATGATCAATTTTGGTAGGGAGAATATGAATATTAAGATTGAGTGCTGTGTAAGTGTAATTTGTATCTTTAACATGGGTAGGCTGAGCAATGATAGAGCATATATCACCCATGTCTGAGTATGGAGAAGTTAACTGAAATATAAATTTGGTTGATTTTCTTCTGGATTTTCAGTATCATGGTCCTTGCTAATGAGCATATTTGGACCCATATTATGCTTCACTGGCGCAATTGTATTATCAGCCTCGTGACTGTCACCACCATTACAAAATTTATATCCAAAAGTATATTGTATGTGATGATAAGAAAAAAATCCAACTTATGGGCTCCTGCCTGTTTGATAGGGGCGCCTCCGTGGTTTAGTTGATAGCACGTTGGACCACATATCACTACCACCTGAGTTCGAATCTCGGCGTGGGCATATCTCAGGGGTGTTTCATTTTTGACTTCACTACATTACCTTTGGAGACTATTCCGCCCATTTAGCTTACCATGTGCACAAAGGTGTCCGTAAAACATCTATCATCAAACATGCCCGTTTGATAATCACTTCATATATATATATATATATATATATATATATATATATCATGCACTTTTAAATGTACACCATTTCTTTTGATAATTATATTAAATACACATATATAAATTTCAATTTTAGGCATATATTTTTTTATAATACTATAATTATTTGCTAATAACAAGTACATGAATCTATTAAAAATTTTGAATTCTCGCAACAGTGTGAAGAAGATATGTTATAATATTATATACATATAAATATTTATGATTTAATGGCCTAGTCAGTTATCCTTTCCATATACTTACTTTAACCTTAAGTAGGACTAAGAGTAGTAAGTTGGCCAGAGATACATAAATTATAT
Source organism: Paralvinella palmiformis (assembly GCA_025642065.1). Taxonomy (NCBI): domain Eukaryota; kingdom Metazoa; phylum Annelida; class Polychaeta; order Terebellida; family Alvinellidae; genus Paralvinella; species Paralvinella palmiformis. Next base: position 22,339 of record JAODUP010000109.1, on the reverse strand, counting down.
ATAACTGGACAATGTCTAGTTGTATCAGTATATTGACAGTTTTGGGGGTATTTACGTATATAACGGTCACTTATTTACTATATATATATATATATATATATATATATACACATGCATGCATGCACGCGCGTGCGTGCGCATACACACACATAATATGGCAAACTATTATTAATACTACTTGCTTGCTTGTATTTGGGGGAGTATCCCTAGGCTGTCGCTTGATCAGCACAGTCTCTACTTTGGAGTGGTTGAGATTATCGGCTCTCTCACCACTCACAGGGTAGGGTACGGATATATGGAGCCGAAATACCCCGAGGGTGGTCATTGTCAGAGTGCATTACGTCATCAGGGGGTCTTTAACGAATCCCTTTAATATCTGGAAAAGTTTCCACCTCTTGCGGGATCGAAACTGTAACCCTTGGCACAAAGTGTCAGGTGCTTAACCGCTAGATCACCAGAGCTTACTATTAATACTACAGAAGGGTGATGGTACTATGAGATAGTAAGGAGACCAGAAAATAGTAAGTAGCAATATTACTGCAAGATAATAAGAGTACTACAAGTTAATCATGGGTAGTACAAAATAGTAGTGATACTTCAATATAATAATGTTACTGCAAAATAGTAATTAATATTTGTTTGTAATAATTCTACCTATCTGTTTGAGGTAGTTTTAAGGTATTCACGGTGATTGTCTAAATGTTTACCAAGAAGATTCTTTTCCCGTCCAGGATTTTGTATTCTGTAGTTTGGGATCCTTAAGTCCCCAGTGTTTGTCATATACATTGTTGGCCTCAGTAAAATGCCGTTTCCCTGTAGCGAGAAGATTTTCCAGCAGATCTGGATTTTGCCAGAATTTTGTGCGCAAGGCCGTTTCCATTAGCCCACTCTCGATTATCAAGATTAATCCTTTTATCTGCTCGTATCATATCTACTGGATCACACAGGTGGACATGAAATAGGTCTCTGTATCGTAATATTTGGCGATAATGTGCCTAATCCATTGAAGAGTTAGTTGGATATGTCAGAACTGGAAGATGCCAACCATAAAGAACAAGGTATCAAAGGTGATCAAATGGCACCATTATAACTGACAAATAAACTGCTGAATTTTTTTTAAGGTATTCATTTGACATGTTCCATTATCGTGTTGGTTTTATCAAAGCTGTGGCGTCTTAAGCTTTTTAAAGCGTGAACATTTTCAAAGTCCGATTCTATGATAAAGAGTCTGTTTAGTGTGCCATGTGCCAGGCGATTTATTTACTTTTAGAACACTCTCAAAGCGTTGAAATACATATATTTTGGTACGTTGGGAGTAAGCTGCTTTAACACGAAGAAAAATTCGTACTTGCGGCTACAGTCAGGGTTTTCTCATTAATGAGAACTAGATCTAGTAGAATGACGAATGCCATGTTTGACCACTTGTCTCTAAAGTTAAAATTGCCGGCTGTACTTCATATATTAAGATAACGGCATGAAACACCCATAACTAATTGAAAAACTGAATCTGATTTATTTGGGTGCTGTAATTTGTTTCCATGATTAAACCATCAATATTATGATTCGATTTTGACAATAAACCTAAATAACAATAATCAACTCAGCAACGTCGACATGGACGCACTCCGATTCTAACCACGCTAGTCCAAAATTGCAGCTGATATTTTGCCTGATCAGGTTTGCAAAATTGACACTATTCCTGCAGATTACGTAATACAAATCTTCTTCCTAACTAAAACTCACCGCTTAGACTGTGTATAGATAACAGATTTACAAGAAAACTCTGGTGCTTTTATAATACAGTCTCTAATGAGACGAGTTTTCCATGTACATAACGCGATATTTTATAAAAGCGGTTTTCAGTGCTCAGCCATCTTTAGAATGAGAACTATTCACGCTAGTAGGCCCGTCGATGAGTGGTAAGAAGTGAATATATACAGTTACTATGGTGGCCAGATTTAGAATTTCACAGTGTCGAAGGCCTTTTCGAAATCGACCAACAAGAGAACAACATAGATGTTTTTTTGGCTGTTATCATTCGAATATTTTCTCCAATATAACGGCCTTTTATATATGCTGATTGATGGTGATTAATGACCGATGGCAAGATACCATATATATATATATATATATATATATATATATATATATATATATATATTTATATATGGCTAGTAGTTTTGTGATAATTTTATAATCTGTTGTAAGAATTGTCAACGGTCTCCAGTTTTTCAAAAAATGTTCTATCCTTATCTCCCACATCACTGACTGATCTTCATATTTGTTGTTAGCTTCACTCTTAGAGATCACGACTTTAACCAGATTAATGTAATTCGTGTCACATAAAAGGCCGGGATTGAATTTTCAATATCGTGGACCGCGGATCATAGAGGGTAGAATGTTTGATTGTTTAACCATGTTAACCAAATATTCCGTTACGAACCAATAATCTAACCTGTAGTATATTTTATATATTTCCTGTTGCACTATGTAAACATTTGTTTGTTCGTGTTATTTAGTCTCCAAATATCGCATAGATAAAAACAATCCAACAATTGTTTAAAGGCCGTTCTGTACCTCGCGCTTTTATTAAAATCCCCTTCAATTATAATGTTTTCACCTTCAAAATTAGCAAGTTTATTTTTGAGTATCAATTAATCTAATCTGTTCATTTTCCTTGTCTTGGGTTGGAGCATATACATTAGTCAAGTCATATTTACTTGAGCAGCATTTATCTTTGTGATAATATATCTCCCACTTAATTGAAGTTTCTATTTTGTAATTGCTCCATTGCTTCTTGATGTGCGATGCAAGAAGATTATTTTCCTCGCCATTTGTGTTTCTACACTGATTCAACTTCCATAGCACTGTGTTTCCTGCATGAAACGATATTTCGATTTGAATTTGTTAAAAATAGATAATCGTTTTCTTTTGTCTTTATACCACGAACATATAAAGAGTAGCATCTTAGATTTACCAGTCCCATTTTGCAGATAAACATATACATTTAATATGGACTTATATCATGGTAAGTTTGTTACAGTGTACATGAGAAATAACAGACAGTATCATAGTTTTGGCAATCCTTTGTATTTAAATACGGTTTGGCGTCGTATGAATAAGGTTTATAAAACGCCGATATGTCATCTAAAGGTGTAGGCTTAGCTTGGTGACGTATGTCTTTACATGTTAAAAGTAAGGATTTCTTATGTACTGGAATTTAGTCTATAATTAGATATCGATTATTAATATATCTCAAATTGATATAAATGAAAATATTAAGATAAATAGTGATACCTTTAGGTAAATTGTTCCATGTTCCTATTGGGTTAATTGGAATGATGAGGCATAGCGTTCATTGGACATGTAATTGTATCACACATATATTGCAGATTGGGAGTGAACCTTATATATGTCTAAGCGATGTCTAAAGGATATCAGTTATCAGTAACAACCTTATAACTTCCTCATTGCATAGAAGTGAATCAGAATGAAAATAAACAAAAAAAGACAGATAAAACAACAGTTTGAATACAGTGAATATTAATACCGGGATTAACATTTACAATACTTGTATCCACTACTGTTACTAACTAGTATCTGTCCTATAACCCATATTACGTTATTGTATATAACTAAGCTTTATAGAGCACTCGATGTATCAGACTTCAGTGCGTATTTGTTAATTACTATGTTTACGACTCTCGGATCATTATATCAAGAGTTAATCTGTATTTTGTATTAAAAAGGCGGTTTTGGTATACTGTTTAAATAAGTTATTTAATTTATTGGTAATAAGTTCAATAGAGATCAATAAAACTAGATCAATAGCTATACACAGACATCTGTACTAGTGTACATAAACTATATTAACAAACTAATCAACATTTTATCGGATAAATGATACATTATTTTGAGATTTTATCTTTGACAAACCAAAAGCTCGCTTATTTTTAAGATATTAATTAATTACTAACAGAGTTGTTTTAATTTATATAATTTCCAAAAGCAATTTCGATCTAAGAGTATTACTTTACACTACAGGACTTATTCATTTAAATAAGTACCTAATGTCTTAATTAAATAAGATTACAAGGCTTTTATATAAAAGAAGTACCTTATGCTTGTCCGCATTCTTAACAATGGCTGGAAATAGGTGGGAATATTACATATATTTTGGATTAATGCTTATCATATTACGTACATCAAACACTAATGATATATCGTTCATTTTGGACAAAACATTTATTGATGTTGGGGATAATATAATAAAACTCCCATATTAAGGGTAGTGAAGGGACTACAGTCAAGTGTCCGTATTAGGGAGGTGTCCCGATTACAGAATTTTGTTATTTTGTGAATTCCGAAACAAATCGAACAAGAAGTATATTGGTCTTCATATTTCAATAACATGTGTTTATTTTATTCTTCACATATTCAATATATTAAGTGTGTAATTGTTCACACTTTTTGGACTGTTCAAATTGGCAATCATACTACACGTAAAAGTAAAAGATCACATACGTGTATATTATATCAGATAATTGCTTGAATAAACATTTAAAACCAAATATTTATAATTTTCTAAAGAATGATATGATTGAAGCTTGGTTGACATTTTGGCATTTAACATGTATGGCCTTCGCCTTCAGTCTGTCCTCTATATTTGAGAGAATTTCAAAGAGATGTTCACTGTCATGGCGGCTACTACAGCTGGCCGGAACTTCCCCAGTTGATTTACGCACAATGACGAGGTCAGTTTTTCTTTTGATCCCTTGCGGGTGGTGCATTGCTGTCTCTTTACTGTCAGAGTTTTGTCGAGCAGGGCGCGATAGTTTAGTCCAGTCTAATCTAGGTTGAAGATAGTGCGGGGGGATTAACATCCAAGGAGTTGTGGCAGAATCTGTAACAACACTCCCACGCTCACTACTGATCAAGGAGAAACTTATGTTGTGTCACTTTCTCTATGGAAATAAGTGTTATGCTATTCTTAGCATTGAGTGTAGTGTCAGCCTTTTCTTTATTATTTGTACATCTTAATTTGTGATATTTACCTTTTAATGTGATATCTATAATAATCATTGTATGTATATGATTTGGAAGAAATTAAATCAATCAATCAATCTTTCGAAATTTGCTGAGTCTGAGTCTTTCTGCCGTAAGAAGAGCTCTCTCTTGTAGGATCGGTCCGGATACCGGGATTATTCATAGACCTGACTTTCTCAAACCAGGACAATACACAGTGTTCAATATCGTCACTGACCAGTCTAGTGTACATATGTTTGCTATTAAAGCAGGCATTATCTTCATAAGTTGTCATGTATTCAGCCTTACGTTTTATTGTCTGCTGAAATTGAGTTTTACCAACACTCTACTCATCAGCCAAACGGCGATAGCTTTTGCCTGATTTTTCAAAATCAGAAAATAGTTTTGACTTTCTCAGCAAGTGGGATATCTTTGCGAGTAATTTTGGATATAATGGATTGTGCATTCAGTGAGATTGCATACTCTTGTGCTTTGTGAAATATAGCCATTTCAAACAACAAATGTAATTATAATTAGTAATACAGTCAGAATCCGTTAATCCGGACATCGTTTATCCGAAAATCCACCTTCTGATACATTATTGTCTGTGACGGATTTAGCTCCATTATAAATGACTCTTTAATCCGGAAAAATCGCATTCCGCATTCCGACTCTGATACTTCATTTCGCCAACAAAATGTGAATTTTCAATCTAAAATGACCTCGATAATCCGACAACACGAAAATGTTGACAAATCTGTCAACTAATTCCGCTAAACAGACTTTTAAGTTGGATTTTTATTCTAGTCATTTATTGTCATAATTGTTGAGCATAAATAAATACACCACGAGATTATAAGTGTCATTGTGGTTCCAATGGATGTTACGTATTATTTTTTTTCATACAACGGCATGTCTTTACTACCTAAAAATGTGACACAGACCCCTATGTCACGGACTCGATATTCCAACATCCTCGTTTATCGTTTAACGGATGTTGACTGTATTTAAAATATTTTATTCAGGAAAAATAATCACGGCTACGTTTATTTAATAATAATTAATACATTTCATTTGATATAGTACCATACCTTTGATTATGGTGCTTCGCTAAATTAAAAGTAATAGTAGTGCAGAAATTTAATAAATAAAATAAATCAATATATTAAATACTGTTAACACGAATTATTAAAGTATGAATACAACATAATAGCAATATAACATTATTATTAATTTCTAAATCAATTAATAATTTAAATATAGTTTTAAGTAATGAGTTAAGTAATAGTACGAAATATTGTTGATAATTACCATAATTATCCATGATGATAGTAATAAATATGCATTAATAGTAAGAAATTTAATAATTAAACACTATTAATCGATTAGAATTTTAGTCTTAGCCAAGGACCGCAGTTGAGATGTGTATATTTCTGGACTTTTGTTAGCCTTCAGTAAATGTTGTTTATAGTATATCTGCACAACCACAAGACACTAAATGTGTCTCCTTTAAAGATACTACCGGCGAAGTAAACTGCCTTCCTTTGATACACTTTCATTTTCTCTTTGTAGCTATCGACTACATCCAAAGCATCATCTACCCCTACCTTTAACTTCGAGTGGGTTTTCTGGACACTATAGGTATGGTCCTGTATTTCTGCGGAAACCGGTTTTGTGCTAGGTTGCCACAATCTAGAGCAGGTAAACAATTGGATTCTCTACTATCAGGGGCTTCTCTATGTATGGGAAGCTTCCGATTTATGGCTGTCTTCAGGAGATGAAAATAAAATTTAGTAGGAACTGCATTTTCAAGAAGACGCACATTTTGACCACTTTTTCAAAGCAATCGTCCACAAAATAGATTGGACATATTTTACCGTATATTGTTGGCTTGAAGCTTTCATGCCGTAAACTAATCAACTATTTTTGGTGCAGTTAAGGTCAACTGATTACGTCTGGAAACCTGAAACATTTTTGAAAATTTATATTAATTCTGTTTTTATAATAAAGCAGACACCGAACTGGAAGATGAGGTCAAACATTTACAATAATAACTTACTGGTTCATTGAAAAATATTTATAACAAGGAACACCAATATACTTTGAAATAAAATAATTAACAAATGGTATAACTATAAACCAACACCTGAAATAATTATCCTAAAAGTAATTATCACACTCTTTATTCAAGTAAGATTTTATGAAATTGTATGTACAGTATATTGACTTATAAGATTGTTAACATCAGTTATGGAGACTTGAACCTTACTAATTATAATTTATTGTTTGATTTTACTCCTATGCAATAAGTGCGGTATTACTATAATCACCAATTGGTATTATGTTAGGACATTAAAGAAAAGAAAACAGCCATAAGAATATTTGGGAACTATTTCCTTAGAAAACAGCTTTCTAATTTTTCAATTTTTTCAAAAGTTAGTTTATTTGGGTGGCATACCAATATAATACATCATAATATTTATTTTAATTTCTTTATATTTTACCATCACTAAACATGCAACTGTGTGACAACTCAATTTATTAACTCTAACTTGAATTAAGTTATGACATTCATTATATAATGGTATCTACTGTGCAAAATTAAAACGTTCATAAATGCTGTATTAAAGTATTAGATTTTGATTAGCCTTACGTGACTTACAAGTTATGGCTACAATGTTTCCATTTATCGGGTAAAATACGCAATATTAAAAAAATTAAAAACCCGAATGTGTCAGAATAATGTTGAATGATTGTGTTAACATATTGAATTACTGAATCTCAACACGATAATTGTTATGACAAGGACATCAAGGTGGATTCTGATTTGATGTAGCCTTTCCCCATTCAAAATCAAACAAAAACCAGCCATTAATATGTTTTTTAAATGCGAAATGTATGAAAGGTACAAGTCTGAAAATACGAATGTTTGCAATGATATCCCAAACACTGTACTTATTCTGGCAGATGCTCGATGTTAGTACAGAAAAGCGCAGCAAAATACCATATGCTGCTATTTTATACACACATCGCCCTAAAATATATGCAAATGAATAGGACCGCTCGTATATACAAGTCTTAAAGGAAATGACGACTTGCTTCCGGTGGCGTCAAGAGGCACCACATTAACGAATAAGCCATTAGCCATCTAGTTATATATATATAAATTAGTGATACAGAATAAAAACTTATCTTCTTTTTCAATTTAAGCTCAGTAATTAATATTTCTAGATGGCGGCATCTCCGTCAGTTGTGGGATGTCACTTCCACCTAGTGCCACCATATTGTTATTCACATATTTCCTATACAATAAAAAAGTCTGTACATCAGGCTATATCCAATATTTGCAAAACGTAACAGCATGAGTGTTGGAGAGGAATTGTTCATTAATGATGAGAATGTTACGGTAATAATTCGTGACCAAATGGATGTATCAAGGTTGTATGAAATAAAGTACGATATGATTTTAAAAAGTTCGTGATATACGTTATCTAGCTCGTAGCTGACCATTCTAATATGAGATAACAAATATAATAATGCAAAATTATATTCGTATATACAAATATAGCAATATAGAACAGTGAAATCAAATATATAGAATCATATAAAATCACAAAAAGCACGCTTTAATTTCGGTTGTTATGGAATCAGCAAAGGATAAACTATATTAATAACAACCAAAGGAATGACTAACAATATTCTTTTTCCAGTTATCTGTTTACTGCGTTAATCCGCATTTGACGTCTAAGTCTGTCCTTTACTTGTTAAACATTTATCGCATAGCCGACAAAGAGAAACAGTTACCAGGAAAAAAACCCGGCACATTACTGTTCTTCCTTAATATGATAAATGCGGAAAAGAAACTTGACAGACATCATGTTGGTTATTACCTAATTAGAACATGGAAAACTGCGAGTAGTTGTAAATTAATATTTATTTGGTCAATCTCTATAACATTTTAGAGGTTGATAAAAAAACTATAGAAAAATACTGCTAATAAGGTCCAGATCTTCAATAACGGCAGATTACGATAGTCTCCACATAGATAAATACTTATACTGTTGGTATTACTCTTAACAATTTCACCTTGATGGTGAAATAAGAACATTCTATATACAATTGGTTCTCTTCCATACCAAACACCCACAGTTCTGCCTATTTAATTAATTATTGAGTATCCATGTGGGCGAATACACGATCATGCATTAGAGACACACCCTTATTGTCTCTTATATTTCTGTAGACAAAAGAATACGAGTTATTAATTATCACGTGGCATACATCGTCGAATTTCAGTTTCTTATTGAATTATGATAAAGTGTTAGTTAGTGGTCCGCGTTATAAAGATAAATCAAGATAAGATAACATTAGGCTATTTATCAACCCGAAACAGAAATTTATTTACATAATTCGTATACATTAAATTGTTTAATATTAGCATGTAAGTTTTAATTGATAGTATTACTAAACTCGTTTATCGGGTCTTGGTCAATTGTTATTTCGACTCATTCCGTTATGGAGTCCAATTCTTCCAGCTGTCAAATACACCGATCAGCAGATTTTCACACCGCTTAAGTGGTCAAATATAATTATTAAAATAATTGCTTTAAATTGAAGATTGTTTCTGTAGTCTTAAGCATCTTCTCTGAAAGTTCAAATTGTCGCTGATAACAACAAAAAAATCAATTATTGGCGGCTGTTCGTACTTATATGTACTACTCTTCATGGTCAGTGGAGTAGAGAGAATGTTTTTGCCGCAACATGTCACTTTCCCCTTTCATCCATATATTGATATATCTGTGTTGTTTTCCTACAGCTGTCTACTTCTGACAAAGGAAGTTAAATCACGCACGAAGACACTACTGCCATTAATAATTAAAACCACTTTTCAAGAATAGGTCACACATGCCAGCTGAGTAGTCTTGACCTCAACAAATCGTTTTTTTTCTTCATTTTGAGTGGCCGATTTGATGTACGAATAAAACACGGTTCAAATTCTGATTTGCTGAACGCACATATATAAATTGGTTGCTTTCAGAAGGGGTTCACTCAGTCGGTTTTCTCTGGAGATTAAGGAAGACGAGGAACTTCATAAAGAACGCGGTAGGCAAAACAAAGAAAAGTATTCTTCTTATTGTGAAAACATAACTTTTGATTCATTAATGATCTTACTATAAAAATACTATTAGTCATTAGCCAGAAAATAATATTGACACCATTTCACAGTGTGATAATATATATTTATGATTCTCAGAGAAAATCATCGTGATACCAGACAAGAAAATGTGGCTGTTGGGCGTCTTTGCCGTTTTTCTTTACACGGCCGACATAACATTTGGTATGAATATTGTATCTTTATATATTTACGTATAAGATTTCTGAACTTATGTATACTTTAGAGATAATTTTTATCACTTATTTATTCATTGAATTGTGCGAATTAATCGTGCATAATCCATTTTTCAGGTCGGGAATGTAATCCATGTGACGTCTACATCAATCCGAAGTCAGTATTTGGGGTAAGTCAATTTAAGTCAACCCCAATATGTCTAATAAATGATAAAATTACAACCACCTATTCATATCTTTTACTATTCCTGATGGCTTAAGTACTTTTTTACGCTACCTGAAGTTGTGTGTTACGAAGATGGATTCAGTTATGTGGAGAAATATGTATGCCGAATGCATGGAAATGAAGGTATCAGGCCACTTCCAGGATATTATCAGCAGTTTCAAGAATGTTCTTGCTATTTGCTCATCAAAAGGGATCCAATTAAGAATCGACTTCAGCGTTTGTCGTATGTACTACACAAATACATGCTCTGCTATTGTGTTATTTTTGGTCAATCGCGATTTATATATTAAAAATCATTTTCTGTGTGAATAGTGTTTCGTTTTTTCGAAGATTTTTGGTCAAATAGAGGTGGTATTTATATTTGGCTGTTTTATTTATCGTTTTAAAATAGGCTTTTTTGATTTCTTTTTCAGCTGCCGTTAACATGATTGAAGAATGTAGTCCTTGTAGTCAGTTGTTGATGATGGATGAAGGGATTAAGGTAATACGGTGACTGACCATCGACCTGTCATTACATTTCAATATCATGTTATTATGTTGCTATACCATTTAGACCATGGACGTTCAAATAGACTGACTCATATTTTGTTGTATACACACACGCATCAAGTACTGACTGACTGACTGACTGACTAACTTACTCACACACATTCAAAGCGATTAGATATTATAAATGACTCAGCACGAAGATTTAGTCCTTTGATGAATAGTCTAGAACATGATATTCTTTGTGTCAGTGCTTTATTCAACACTGCTGTAAAACACACACACACACGCAGACACACACACGCGCGCGCACACATGCACACGCACACACACACACACACACACACACACACACACACACAACCACACACACACACACACACACACACACACACACACACACAGAGAGAGAGAGATTAAAAATAGATGGCGCCATGAATTTCAGGATTGCTCGCACAAACTTACTCCCGTAATCTGGGGTAGTATTATAAGTGACTGTTTGAAGTATGAGAATAAAGGTGATATTACTGGCCGAGATGACTTGATCGCCAACTTGAAGTCTCTATGCTCAGCAAAGGGCGAGGAACTTCGAATAACATGTCGTAAGTTACATATAAAATAACAGTTATTAAAAGAAGTGTTTTAAAATTCATTTCGAATTAAAGTGCTTAAAACATTCTTAGGAATGATTGTATAGTAACTATTTTGTTTCTACCATCCATTTATAATTAAAAAAATCATTTTAGCAACATTACCATTTGGAACAACGACAACAACTTCTGTGCCAGCGACTACTATAAAATCTATTATTCCCTCTACTTCTGAATATCCTACAGGAATCTATGGTAAATAATAATGAAACTAATGACAATACTAATGCTGATGCTGCTGTTGATATATATGATATAACCAATGTATTAATATGCATAAACATGTCACATCAGTATGCCGAGCTGCCTACTACCATCTTAAGAACATCCACTGTTTAAAAGCATTCTTAACACAAGAATCACTTGTAACTGTCGTCCATACCTTTGTTACATCTCGTATAGACTATCGTAACTCCCTGTTATATGGCATATCTGATTATAACATTAATCGCCTTCAGCGAATTCAGAATAGCGCAGCTCGCATTGTAACAAATACTAGAAAAATATGATCATATCACCCCAATTCTTCAAAAACTACATTGGCCTACCTGTTAGACAGCGTATCCATTTTAAGATTATGTTAATAACTTATAAATCTATTAATGATATGGCGCCAGAATACCTATGTGAACTGGTTTCCATTAGAAAGTCATCCCGAAAACTCAGGTCATCCAGAGTCAGATACTATTGCAGGTGCCAGTGTCTCGGCTCAAGTCATATGGTGATTGTGCGTTTAGTGTTGCAGCCCCCACTTTGTGGAATAAGTTGCCGGCAAATATTAGAAATGCATCGTCTCTTGGAAATTTTAAGTCTCTTCTAAAAACACACCTATTTAAGGTCGCTTTCACAGATAAATAATTATTATCTTTTAAATCATTACAGGGTTTTTACAGACATATTATTTGGGATAGTATTATATTACATATTATTTGTACAGCGCATTTGAATGGCTCCTGCTAGTAAGGGCGCTTTATTAAATATACATTATATATATATATATATATATATATATATATATATACGCGAATGTGTGTGTGTGTGTGTTCGCAAGCAATACATTCGCAAGGTGGAACACATTATGGTGGCTACCTGCGTTATTTAAGTTCTTATAGCTCCCAGTAAAGTTTCTTTTTAATGAAGACACGCGCGCACGCGCGCCTACGCACACCCCCCCCAAAGCGTGTGTGTGCTTGTTTGTTAGTTTTAAGGTGTGCACAGCGGTGCTTTTAGGATTTTATATATGAATATGACATTGGTTGGGACTATGATATTTACTCATCAAATTTGTAAAAATAATTATTCTAAACACTTGTTTGGGGTGAAGGCCCAAGTATTCCTGCTCCTCGGCAGCAAGTTTCAATAGCTTGGTGTCGCGCTTTAAGATTATATATATATATATATATATATATATATATATATATATATATATATATATATATTTTATATACGTGAAACTATGTATGTGTGTATGTGCGTGTACGTATTAACGAAATCAAATGAAATCAAATAAATATTCCACCTTTTCGGGAAATAGGTAGCACACCAACTGTGGACTGCGGTTTATGCAATTTTGGTGGACATGTGAGTACTATATGACATTTATAGTGACACCTTTATTTATAAAGTTTTTATAAAGATGTTTAGAATTTTGCGATCATTTCATTAATCTATACCATTAAGCAATTTCCAAACATGTGCTTAAATGAACACACAACAACATATTTTCCAATAATTTTTATGTGTGTATTTTACAGCCATGTTTTGAATCACTCAGTGAACAATTACAGCGGGCCATACTTGCTGATTGTAATTCTGTTGTTGATGACCAAGCAGCATACGATAAGTTATTGAATAATCTGGCTGTGGTCTGTTCTCAGAAAGGCATTGCACCATTGGAAACTGTATCATGTAGTAAGTATGGTGATTAGATGGTCAACGAAATATTACTCAAAATATAAATGTATAGTAAAAGTTTAAAAAACACTACGACCACTACCTAAATAGTAAACAAAAAATTATATATATTAGTACATGAGTATAGTCCTATTAATTTGTTAAAAAGCCTTCCCATCTAGTTCTTTCTTAGCTCACTCACTCACCACCACCACCACCACCACCACCACTCACCACTTTACTCACCCCCTCACTCACCCCACCACTCACCACCACCACCACTCACTCACTCACTCACTCACTCACTCTCTCACTCACTCACTCACTCACTCACTCACTCACTCACTCACTCACTCACTCACTCACTCACTCACTCACTCACTCACTCACTCACTCACTCACTCACTCACTCACTCACTCACTCACTCACTCACTCACTCACTCACTCACTCACTCACTCAATAACTTGCTTGATCACTCACTCACTTTCTTGCTCGCTTCTAATCTTCTTTGAATTGTTTAATGGAATCAAATATCTGAACTTAAATTACAACATCGCCATAAAATGCGATAGCTTATGTATGAATATATCTAATCCCCTATGAAGCGTACATTATTTTAATGCATTATCTCAGTTACAACAGAACTTCCATCCACTGGGACGACTTCTGGTGGCGTAAATCCTCCAGTGACCGGGACAAGTGTGCATCCTGTTACCCAATCTACGACTGAAATCCCTACTGGTAATTATGACAAAGCACAAATATTTGTGCAGGTAATGAGTGTGGGCAAAACCTTTACTACTGATAAGATTACACTTACTTCTAATATTGCTACTCACGTTTTATATGTGAGTACCATTTCGATTATTCAAATTCCTGCAACAATGACAACAAACTTCAACAAGAACTTCTTTTATTATTGCTTCTTCTATTTTTGATGTTGTTCCTGCTTCTACCATCACTATCACTACTACTACTACTACAACTCCTACTACTACTCCTACTACTAATACTCCTACTACTCCTACTACTCCTACTACTCCTCCTCCTCCTCCTACTACTACTACGACAACCACCACCACCACAGCAACAACTACTATTACTGCTACAAATGATAATAATGATAATAATAATTAAGACATTGACATAATATTTCAATATTCACTACCCACACTATTTTGACAAATGGTTATTTTATTAAGAAGGGG